>CM067565.1:97371097-97971097 GCA_034336665.1 Luscinia megarhynchos | reverse complement strand
TGAGGAATGTACATAGTCTGTTTTTCAGTGGTTTTTTTTTGTTTATTCCACATATTTGAACTGTAAGTAGCACAAGGACAAGTCTTCCTTTAAGATCTATAGCTAGGTATATCCTGAAGAGCTTGCTGCTCAAACAAGGAGAAACAGAGGCTCAGCAACAGAAGATTGGCTCAGATCCTTCTAGTGTTTGAGGACCTTAGCAGGGAATGCCCTTGGACAACTACTCCAAAATGTTAGAAGTGTAAACTCTTTCTTTAGCTTTCTGCAGCTGTACATGCAAAGAAATGTCAACAAGCTTCTAAAGCAAGTTGAATGCTTTCTAAATGTGTTATTTTATCCCTGAATATCTGCAACTGAGTTAGGGCTTCTCTAATATACTTAATTCATCTCATCTGCGTTTGTAAAATAAAGAAGAACAGAGAATGACTAGACTTGGAGAAATTTTAAAAAACATGAGAAAGTTTCTCTACCTTGAAGAAGAATCAGATATGGTCTTAATCCATGTTTGCATTGTTGAATCACTGGAGTTGGTTGCCTTTCTCAGTGACAGCAGCCCTGGGAAGTAGGTGGAGAGGAGATGGGGACAAATTGACATGGACATGGCTCCTCCTGACTGACCAGTGGAGATGAAATGATGTGAAGGAGCTGAGTGCTTCTAAAGGCACCGTTTCTAATTGTTGACAGAAACCTGATTTGATTTTATTGAGGTCAAACCCAAAATTTCCACTTTGTGACATGATTTGTTTTGCCTCTGTCAGATGCAATATGTTTCAAGCACACAATGCTTCTGTCCTGGTCCCCTTCCCTAAAACAATGCTGCCTAAACTGCGAACAAAATATTGCAAATAATAATGCAAACACATTTTTTTTTAAATTCTTTATACAGTTAGTGGATGTGTTCACTTTATTTCACATGACAAGAATTTTGAGAGAGCTTTCAGCCAATATAATGAATTGCCATATTTATGGAAAACATATGAGCATGAATTGAATCATGATGTTATTTGGGGTTTGGATAGTCAGTGCCCACAGAGTGGAGTTTAGAAGTTGTGACAAAGCAACAGATGTGAGATTAGCCCCTTTGGCTGTGTCTAAATGGATGCGTCCTAAAATCCTGGTGTCCCAGTTGGTCAAAACATTCAGTGGCTCTCATCCAAGCCCCATCTTTCCACTCATCCTCTTCTCAGGCTGGTTTGTGTTTGCAGTTTGCCTTGCTGTGGACTTTAAATCTGCCTGGGGCATGCACCCAAACCCTGGCATTCAGAGAAGCACTCAAATACTGCTGTTGATTACTCTAAAAAAAATAGAAATGCTGTGAATGTCCTCTTCCTAAATAACCTGTTATCTCAAGTGAGGCTGAATAGAGCATTACATGGGCAAGTGAAGGTGAGAGTAAAGAATACAGTTATTTTATTGCTTGAAAGTTTTTCCAAGCAACTTTGTATTTCTTGGAAATTTTACTGAACTTGTGGGAGTATGTCTGCTCCCGTTATACCTCATCAGTTTGAAGACTTTATTTTTTGAGTCCTATGTCTAAGAAACTTGCAATATGGTGGTGTTAGAAATTGTTGGCTAGAAGGTCCTATGTATGAGGGTACATAGGCCAAATTATTATTTTGCCTCTTCTGACTTTCAATGGGAACCCTGTCATACACTAAGATTGAAGCCAGAACTAATTTTGTAATGATGATTTTTAACTTTTATAGCATTTTCTCACATTAGCTCTTGAAGCTTCTTTTCACCACTCAGCACAATTTGACAGCTTTAGCTGTTGTCTGACATGAGTGTAGTAAAATCCTCTGTATGGCATTTACAGAGGGAACTTGGTTAAGAAAGAATAGTAGCAACATCATTTTGCAGCAACAACAGCAAAAACAAGCATTTCCTTTTGAGATGTTTGACTTTCTTACTGTGCAAAAGACTGCAATACTGTAGCTAAGCATGCAGATAAGAGGAGTTTTTGGTGTGCTAAGAAGAATAGTGGCCTGTAAATGCCTAATCTAGACACTTAAATTTCAATAGTAGCTAGCAGTGATTTTGTCAGTTGTATGATTATTTAAATGAATATGCAGCTCCCATATAAGCCTACAGAAGCTCAGCTTCAAAGAACCTGAGGTCAGCAAAGGTAAATAATTAAGCTGGGAAAAACATGTGATATATTTTCTACATGTCAATAGAGACAGCTATAATGCTGATATAAATCACAAGTGACTCACATAAAGATCCCTGAGATCCTATCTATTCATTGTTCTTGTATAACAATAGATAATATTTCCATGCCAGGGAACTTGCAGACTTTGGAAAGGTGGTTTCAGTGAAATCAGTGTATCCAATATTAGTTTTGCTGGCACTTGAGATAGGGACGAATGTCAGCGTTTAAATACAAGGTCACTTCTGGAGATGTGAAAAAGACTTATCCTAAGCTGGTCATAGCAACAGTGGTGTGAGTAAATAAGTAAGTTGGGATTTTGCAAAAATTTTTTGTTTGTTTTAAGTAATTAACTTGAGCTTAGCTGGCTATTTGATAATCACTCTCTTCCTTATTTCTTTTTTCCAAATGTAATTAATTGAAATGGAAGAAAAACTAAAAAAAACCCTAATTATATGTAATCTAGGAATAAATTTACATGTGCATACAGTGTGTGGTGGTACTTTTGTATTCTGTAGGGGTCAGTTAATTGACAAAATATAGTTTGCAGAAAAAGGAAGATCAGAGGGAGAAAATGAGCAATCATTATTGCTAAATGAGACTTAGTGTAAATGAGTTCAACATTGCTAAAAAACCTCTGTTTTCTGTGGAAAACTAGCGCATGCATTAACCCTTGTCCTGCCATATGCACTGGTGTCTCACCAGCACTGCTGCCTGCCTTGGCACAGGCTTGTCTGGATTGGTTATTCCTGTTTCTGAGGAAGGCACAGTGAATCAACTTTGCATTCACCTCCTCTTGAATGACTGAAAGAAATCACCCACTGGCCAAATTTGCATCTTGAAAATTCCCTCTGTGTCCTTTGTGCACTTGCCTGTGATGTAAGAGATGGATCTGGGGCATGGCCAGGGTGTGTAACACCCTGTTCTTCCCTGGCACAGCTTAGAGCAGATCCCACACTGGCTCAGCGTGTGCTGGCCTTCAGTCATCCCTCTGTGAGCAATTCCTTGGGCAGGCTCTTCCCACTGCTGCGTGTCAATCCAAACCCAGCACAGGTCAAGGATTATTCTGCTCTGCTTTTGCTTGTGTTTCTTAATGAACAGCCATGTGGTTTTTCTCAGGAATACGCAGAGCTTTGCCTATCTAATTGTGGAAAGCATCTCTCCATAAGTCCCACAGCAGCCTGGAATGGGAAAAGGAATGAGAGAGTTCTGTGTTGCTCTTTCATTCCCTTGTTTTGTGCTAATGCAAAGATGCAGGAGCATTAAAACAGTGTGCTAGTTACTGAACAAATACCACTCTTCCCTCCTCTGCTGTGTTGGTCACACTGTGGAATTCACAGAAATGACACGTGGAAATAAACCAAAACAGATAAAGGGACATGCAAAGATATGGCAGAAGGCAAGAAGAAAAGGAAAATTAGTTGAGAAGACACCATACCTTAGTTTAACATAAACAGGCATATTTTCTCCCTGTGAAAATTTCTGTGTTTCCCTCACCCCTCCCCAGGGAGTAAATCCACAGTTATCTGGTTTGATTTTTGTAGAGCTAATGTAATTATTTTCGATGAGAAAAGGGCTAAAATATGGATCTTTGTGTGTGGCAGAACACCGAACTCTGAGCTCTCATGCCATCACAGATGAGCTTTGCCTTCTTTTGGTATAAGTAAAATCTTTCCAAACTCCCCATCATTGCTTACATTTTTGTGTCCACAAGAGGGGCAGTTCCTTTAAGTCTTGTTCTCTGCTTGTCTTGTAATTCCAGTTGCTCATGGTATCTGATGTCTATTGAGTGAGAAGGCCAGTCACAATGCATTGAGTCGAGATTTGAACTAGTGGCTTCACCTCGTGTAATTTTGTTTTACAGATATTGTTTGCCATTTAAATGTTCCCTCTCCATGTAATTGCTATGGATGTTTGAATGTTGGCATCAGTAGGGAAAGTATTTTCTCTCTATTCCATGAGTGAATGTGAATGAGGTGAGGATTTCATTCAATGAAGACAGCTTTGTTGAAAGGGATTAGTTGCTTTCATTTACTGTAGGACTGTTAGCATAATTAGCAGTTCATCAGAATGATTTCACAGGCCATTTTTCGAGACAATAACAGGGCCAAGGCTTTCTAGATTGCAGTGAGACTGTCTGATTTACCATGTGCAATACTCGCAGATATGAAGAGCCAGCAGTCACAGAAAGAAGGTCAACTGTAACTTTCTTTCATATATTTTTTTAATATGTCATGTAGCATGTCTTTTATTTCTTATCTTAGTGGATGTTGCAGTTTTTAATATTTGTATTATGGTGTCATCTAGAAATTTCAGTCAGAAGTTGTGAGTTCATTGTGCTAAGCAGATGGATTGGATAGAAAAGGACAAGAAAGCTGAGGAAATAATCACTCTTTACTGCTGACAGTACTCTTCAGGGTAGGTTTCAAAATAGCTCGAGAGCTGTGTAAAATTAAAAAGCTGTTTCCCATGTACTGAAATCCTCTTTCATATTACACTGGCATGAGTGATCTCTGTAGAGAGGAAGGGCTGCAAAAAAGATCTGCAAGAGGATGGGGTTGAAGATTGTCCCTAAAAGTCCAGATTTTACTGAATGCACATAACAATATATACCAAAGTATTCCGGATGGAACTTGTCCACTACAAAATCTCTGCATTGATGAAGTCTGTTTAGTTCCTCATAACAAGGTTTATTGGGCATAAAATTCGAATCAGTGTCCTTTCGTTTCTATATAACTTTCTCCACTCATAGCAGGAAGAGATGAGAAACCAGTGAGCATTACTCTTATCTAATGAAATGTAATGTTAATGAGATATTTTGCTAGATCTTGGAGGTACTAGGCAAATTTGTATTCTCTGATGTAGAAAGATGTTTTCTCAGGCTCTAGATCTGCAGTGTGGCATTAAGTTTTCAATTTTGTTGAGGCATTTTTTAAATGTTATTTTTTTTTTCATACAGTATAGGTTCAGTGCATATATGCAGTAGAAAAACTAAAAATAAAGATGTAGCACTGAATCATAATTAGAAAGGGAAAAAACCACTACCTGTCATGGAGAAAACCCTGAAATAATAAATGCCACCATTGCATTTTACTGCCATCATAAATAATTATTCAGTACATGTCCATAGGCTCAATTTATTGTATCATATTCACTTAAATGTGTTTATGAAACGATCCTTCTGCACACACACGCGTTTTATCAAATTTTAGGTTCCTTGATAAATGGCACAGACCTTTTTTTGCTGTGTGGCAGTCTGTCATACCTCTAATCCAATTGTGAAATAAAGGTATTCTTAGATCTTCCTCTAATAGGCTATCCATCTTGCTACAGTTATTCCTCCTTTGCTTATTTTCTTATGGAATGGATTAAGATTTAATAATGATGTATTTTCTAATAAACAGAGCTAGAGAACAGCTTATTCCATTACCTTAGATACCCTAGTATCTTCACTGGAGCCCATTAAATATTCTTGGACAGCACTTAGCAATATATAAAAGGTTTATTGTTTTTGATTTCAGCAGAAACATCAATCCAAATGTTCTGAGTTATATTGCATAATTATCAAGGAGTTAAATATGCACAATGAAGGTATAGTAGTTAAAATGCATTGGTGCATAGCTAATATTTATAGATAACTCTTTTAAGGAAATCAGGATGTATTGCCATGTTCAGCCATTCTATCTTAATTCTATATCATGGCCTCTCTGCTTTCCTTTGCAGTCAGCCAGTCAGCCAAAGACTTTTTAGAACATTTACCTTGCAGCTTTGCAATTTTATTTATCTGATAAAGTGCGTTAAATTGTGGTAAGTGAAAAAACAATTACAATTTCTCAGTGAATTCATACCTTACTAGTAGTTTTCCAGGAAATGGAATCCAAGATTGTAACAGGTTTGAGAGAAGAGACCTCTCCAGTTCCCTGCTCGTCCTTTGCATTTCAGATTTGGATCTTTAGGTAGTGTCACCACTGGCACTCAGTGTTGTTGATTCAAATTGTTGTGTTTTGGCCAATAAAATTTTTTTGGGTCTAATTTCAGTACACACAGAATGTGGCAGATTCAATAATGCAGTGATATTATGCACAATAACCTCTCTCTGACATCATTACTCAGATACTCTGAAAATAAAAAATGAAATATGGGTAAACTTTAATGTTGTGTGAAGTTTCTGCATCCTGTGTTCATAGTGATTGAATCAGCCACGGCCTCACTAGCTCAAGGTGTGTCCCTCAGGTCTTTTCATCAGGCCTGGCCCTGAGATGTGTCTACCAGGAGATAGAGAGGGTGCTGCTCACTGTGGTCGGAAACACCTAGGTCAGATCAGTTGGAAGCTGTACTTTGCAATGTTCCATGACCACAGCTTCCAGGAAGGTTGCCAGTTAGGTTTGGTATCTACATTGCTTTTAAAAGCATTTGTCCTGGCAGACCTGTTGAAGACACTGGACTCTTCAAATGTCAGTGAGAGTTATCTTAACAAAGGTGTGATTGCACTGGTGGATAAAGTTTCCTCTTCATTGCTACAAACTCCAGAACCAGGAGAATATTTCTGGTGTGTCAGGGAGCTACAGCTCTCCTCCCAGCCTGACCAGCATCCCCAGCTGGTAGCTGGGGAGGGAAGCTAATGCCTCACAAGATATGGACAGTCCTGTTTAATTTAAGAAAGGAGACAAAAGGCTTTCACTGCTGCTTGTTTTATGTTCCTGGGAGTTTTATGTAGCAATAGAGTCTTTAGTGGATAAAAATTGTGTAGGGTAAACACTTTTGCCCAGACAGGTAAAAGAATTATCCCTGAAGTGAAAGCTATACATGCTGAAATATTATCCAGGTATTTTAGCAATTTAAAGGATGTCATTTTATATGCTGAGAATTTCTTAAATGTTCCATTAATTTAAGAACTCTCTATATAAATGCTAATTTAATTAAAATGTCTTTGTATTTTAAATATAAATGAAAACATCAGGCTAAAGCCTTGCTGAAAGTTAGCATGGACCTCTACTTATGCATAATTTCTTTATCTTCTGCAGCATAGTCTTTCTTTTTTTTCTTTAAATAAACAATATGCATGAACATTTCCCGTCTCTTTTTTAAAAAATTCTTATAACAGAGTATTTTTGACAGGCCACTTTTCCTTTCAGAATTAAAATTTCCCCCACAAATGGTTAGTAAGAATAACAAAACACTGTCTTTTAACTTGGTAGGCATGATGATGATACCAGTTGGCATTTAACTGTCCCATATACTAATTCATGCATGTGAAATAAAATGATTATACTTAGAATTTTTATCCAGTTCCTATCAGAAAAAATGACTTTAAATGAAAAACAGTAGTAATTTTTGTTTTTCTTTTACCAATAAGTCTTTATTGAGAAAAGAAAGTAGTGCTTCGCCTCCTACGTAAATATGCTTTTCTGAAAATACACCTACATAAGGCCCAAATCAGTCATTTTCAGGCATGATAAATATGGTAAGTTTGGAGCCTTGAAGGAGAGCAGAGTCTGCAGAAGAGGCACACTATCCATGGGATTGTGTGGATGTACCAGATACCCGCATTTCACCACCAATAATACCATTCCCTTGTTAGGATAGTTTCCTGGTTGTGCTATAAACCTTCAGCTGTCTTCACCTGTCATCTTTGGAAACCCGTGCAGGATTCAAAATTATGAGCTTTTAAAGCAGACTAGTCTTCAGTCATGCATGTGTGTGTGCATTTGTGTGTGTACATTTTCCTTTTAATAAGAGTTGTGTCATGATTCAAACCCAGGCACCAAGCAAGGCTAGCACTCACTCACTCACTCACTCACTCACTCACTCACTCACTCACTCACTCACTCACTCCTCACTCACTCACTCACTCACTCACTCACCACCAGTGGCATGGGGGAGAGAATCAGGAGAGTTGAAGTGACAAAGCTCGTTTGAGATAAAGACAATTTAATAAGTAAAGCGAAAGTCATGCATGCAAGCAAAGAAAACCAAGGACTTTTTCTGCCCCTTCCCATGGGCAGGCAGACATTATTTAGCCATCCCCAGAACAGCCAGGATCCATCACATGCCACAGTGACTTGGAAAGAAAAACACCATCCCTCCAAATGTCTCCCCCTCTTCTTCCTTCCTCCCTCCCAAGCTTAATATGCTGAGTGTGATGCCATAGGGTACGGAATGTCCTTTAGGACATTTAGCTGTCTCAGCTGTGTCCCCTCCCAACTCCTCGTGCATCCCACTGCTGCCTGGTGGGGTGGGATGAGGAGCAGAAAAGGCCTCAACTGCATGTTAGCCCTGCTCAGGAATAACCTGAACACCCCTAAATTACCAGCACTGCTGCCAGCACAAATCTAAACCACAGCCCCATAGTAAGTACTAGAAAGAAATCGAGCTCTATTGCAGCCAAAACCCATACACATTGCAAGCATTAAGACAATAACACATTGTTAAGATAGATAAGGCAGAAATTCAGTTGAAATGTTTAATGAGTCAGATGTTGATCTCCTATATCCTTAACAATTAGACTTTATTTACCTGTGTCTTCTCTCAAAAGCTGCCTTTGTATACAAAGGTGTGATTTCAGCTTTCTGTGTGTCCTAAGCATGACTGTATTCCCATGGAGCATTTGACCAGGGCAGGAGTGGGGAGTTAGTTTTATTTCCAGTTGTTCTCAGGCTCCCCATTGGTAAATTATAAATTCCTCTCTGCCTCCTGTAGGGCTGGTAGCTATAATGTTATCTGGGGTTGTGGCTGGAGACAGAGATGACACGACCTTCTGTGATCTATATGACAAAAACTTCTTTATTATTCTGAACCTTTCTTAAGTGGAGGGCTTGAATTCCCTGGGCCATGACATTGATTGGTTGGGAGTTTGGCCTTCCCAGCTCTCTGACCAGTGTGTTTGCAGGTCAAGATGGAACATCATTGGGAACATCTATCCTATCCCATCCCATCCCATCCCATCCCATCCCATCCCATCCCATCCCATCCCATCCCATCCCATCCCATCCCATCCCATCCCATCCCATCCCATCCCATCCCATCCCATCCCATCCCATCCCATCCCATCCCATCCCATCCCATCCCATCCCATCCCATCCCATCTTTCCTATCATTGTACACCCAGGGGCCTGTTTATTGAACCAGCCTAATTTCTTATCTAAGGCCGAATTAATTGCCAAGCTACAAGTCAGCTTGTGCTGTGACAGGTACCAATCTTGAGTAAAATATTTCATGAATGAATGGATAAGGAATAATATTCTGCAATTATTATTTAAAAAGGGAACATGTATTGTTCTTAGGTCAGGAATTTGCAGCAGTGTCATCCACTGCTTTAAAATATGCTTGAGCCAAAGGATCATCAGCAGTATCAGGATATTATTTCTTCAAGAATTTTAATGTCTTGTTTGACTGTGCAAGAATCTCTCATTTCCAATTGCAACAACCATTTCTTTTTCTCTAACAATAGAATATAGTAAAACATTAATCTGGATATTTGTGTTTGATCTCTCATATTTTAGGCATCTGTGGTGGGAATGTTGAAGTAGCTGCTGTGTTTATATAATTCCCTTTGATACACAAGCATGGTTAAGAAGACAGGCTGAGTTTAGATCCAGATCTCCTATGGCTGAATCAACAAGAGGGAAATCTGTAATTGCAGCATGGGTTCAGAGCAATAATGACAAATAATTACTGTTTCCAGAAGGGAACAAAAGTTTATAATTTCACATGTGTGCTATTAGTGCATGCACTACTGTTGCCTTGCATACTGTGGTAAGAAGGACCTTTTCCCTCCTCTAGCTTGGAAGATTTCTAAGTGCCTATATAATTTAAAATTCTTTTTGGCTTCATTCTACTTCATGTTCACAATCAAATTCTCTTGTAATGGGTATTTAAGTGTCCATAGAAGACTCAGCCCTGATATTCATTTAGCAGAAGAAACATGAAAGTGTCACCTGTGTATGTTGTTAAAGGCTTGTTTCCATTTGAGGGTCAGAAAAAATGATTTTTGCACAGCAGATAGGATAGAAAGTGCTATTTCCAGGTTCCATAATCAAGACAAATACAACTGCCTGTTGCCATGCACCATATATTTTCCACATTATAGTAATGGATGCACTGCTGCCACCTGCTATGTCAGGACTTCCAGCTAATTGGAATAAGTTATGTGTATTCCAGTTACACTTACGGCCTATAAAAGGCTGCTTTGTCCTAAACCAGATAATAATTTTTGATGGATTTCCTTATGGTAGTAGATACTGCTATACTCTGGGGAGAACCATTGTTTTTCATAAACACAGGTGTTTTCTGCACATATTAAGGCTTTAGAATTCTTTCTTCCTGAGTTTATGCTAAGGTGTAGGTGATATTCAGTGAGGTGATATGACATAAATCCTGATGTAGTAAATCCTGAAAGGGACATGAATAGATGTGGCTAAGACTATACCATCCACTTGTTAACAGATCCATGGGTCAGAGACAGAAACAACAACATTTTTGGGGATCTATACCACAACATTCTGTTTTATTGTACAGACCCTCCTGAAACAGGAGATTCAAAACTCCCTTGTCTAGACAGCTGACTGGTCCGGCTTTAACACCACCCAGCTCCCTGGCCAGGGATACCTCTGCATTTAGGGCTGAATGAGATTGGCTGTGTAGATTTGAATGCAACCTATTCTTGTTCACACAGGGGTTTGTTTAGTTCTAGGCTGGTTGAGTTTAGGGGACAGCTTCAGACCAGCTGCACTGTGACATCCAGTCATGGCTTCTGCCTGAAAAACTGCTAAGTGTCCTGCTGCTGCTTTAGCTTTGGATCTTTGGTAGTTTCATCAAATGCTGTTACATCCTTCAGTCCCTGGAGAAAGGTTCAGGCTATATGAATCAAAGGTGAGATAACTGCAGGGGTAAGCTCCCCTGAGTGTACAAGGTGTACACTGTGCAGCACAGCTCACTTGACCTGTTGGGAACATGTCACATCCTCTGCTGCCTAGCTTCACCCAGACAGGTGGGAATTGTCCCCAGGATCTTATAAAATGTGTGACATTCCTCCTGTGTTTCTCTGAATTTCTCTGCATTGTTTTTTTCCACTACAGTTTCAATCTCATCTTTTCTTGCCAGGTGCAATCTTGTCTTTAAGGTATAACTGTGATATCAAAAATCATAAATGTGGTACTTTATAGGTGAAAATAATTGTTGGAATAAAAATCTAACTGGAATTGGTATCCAGTGGTTGCAATCTAATTCTACACTCATGTAACAAGAGCTGAAGCTGTATGACTACCAGAGCACAGTATGTACAGGTTTGAAAATAAATTTTCCTATAGTAAGTGATTTATTACTTTTGAAAGATACCAGATCCCTGTGCTTTAATGATTCTTTAATACTCAGGGTTCCAGATTTGGCATGACAGAATGACAAAATGTATTAATTGTAACTGATCCATTTTTGCTCCTGTGCTCAGTCTGGAAATCAGGTATTTCAGCTCCATCAGGATGTCTTACCTCTTCAGAGAGGAGAAGTTCTGGCTTTTTCCTCTCAGATGCCTCATTTGGTCCCAAATATAAGGTCCAAATCTTGCTGAAACTGCAGGTTTCATCCTTTAAACCTCTACCTTTCCTATTTCAAAAGTAACTGGAATGGCCTCTTTTCTTTTTTCCCTTTTTCTCCACGAACATTTTCCACCTCCTTTTTTTAGATCAGAGTAGGTGATCCTCAAGTCTATGGCCAATCATCATTATAAAAACTGGCTAGCCATTCTGTAGAAGAAAATAGAGGAGTATATGATTGTGTGCTATGGAAATACGAGAATATTTGAATTTGTATTTTATAGTGAAATAGTTTAGGACCTTTTAGTCCTCATCATTATAGCAATTAGGGAAAAAATAGGGACATTACACAGAACATAAAATGATATAATTTTTAATGCTATGGATTTCTTTTGTACCCCTCCATGTCCTGTCTCAATGACATGACAATACCATTTATTGTTAGCTGTGCTTAAATAGTGAGGAGAGCTTTCATAAAGCAAACTTCAGTCTTAGAGGCTTCTTGTGTCAGGAAGAAAATAAAACTTCTCTGGTACCTTCTAGTAAAAGTATTTGCTACTTGTTTGGGTATCTCTATCAATTCATTGGAGAACAGTTTTACAAAACACAGGAAGATAAAACCTTTTTTTTTTTTTTTCTTTCCAAATGTGTCCTAAAACCAGCTCCCTTAAACCCACAAATTGAGCACATGCACAGGAGGACATGTGCAGATTAGTGAAATAGTTAGTATTGTTGGTTCAAAATACACTAACCGAATAAATATAAATTATTTCTGTTCTTTTATTGTTTTCCTGTGTATAAATACTCTATTGACCTATTGTGGAATTATAACTCTGGTTGAGTGTTGGTTTGTGTTTTTACTAGATCATTTTTGTATGCAAACTTGATTAGATAAGTTTTGGAAGGAATTGGGATGTGAAATGCATGAGCCACCTTAGCAAAGTTGGGGCAGTTCTTTAATTGCTAGTCCAGCCAACCTTAGCTTTTTGGTACAGTAGATTTTGGCATGTATAAGTGTTAGTAGAAACTGTTCTTAGCCTAAGATTGACAATGTCTTGGCTGTGATTAATAATTTTTCTTTAAATGTGATTAATCATTTTCCTTTAAATGGGATTAATAATTTTCCTTTAAATGTGTGTTAATCAAGGACGTAGTTATTTTTTTTAAAAATTGAAGGATCTGAGAAATGCCCTTTGTCTTTGATCATCTCTTAAATTTGTAATTAAAAATATCTAAAGCTAATAAGAGTTTTTTCTCCAAAAGTTTGCCAAAATGGAAGACTCTAACTAGATTAATTAATCTTTGCTCTTGCTGAGAGCAGAATGTATAGACTTTGAAGAGAGTTGCAAACCTTTATTTTATGCTGAAATCCCATCTACATTTGCAGAGGAGTTTGGGTTTAGGAGGGGCTACATTCAGCCTTCTCTTTCTCAAGCATTTTTAGAACCTTTTTTCACCAGGCAGGAGCTGGGAAATAAAGTTTAGGAAAGGAATGCTTAAATTCCCCCTTTTTTTTCCATCTGCAAATCTACAAAAAATTACTGTGCTAAATCACTAAACATTCTCCCACTTGAATGGGGGAGACTTTGAGTCAAAAACTGTTTATCATGATTAGGTACACAAATAAAAGTCTGTGTGCATGGAGACCCAATAACAGCCTTCCAGTTTCTGAAGGGGTTCTGCAAGGAAACTGGAGATGGACTCTTCAGGAACTGCAGTCATAGGACCAGGAGTAATGGGTTCAAACAGAAAGAGGGAAATTTAGGCTAGGCTTACTGTGAGGGTGGTGAAGCACTGGAGCAGGCTGCCCAGAGAAGCTATGGATGCCTCATCCCTGGAAGTGTTCGAGACCAGGCTGGATGAGACTCTGAGCAACCTGGTCTAGTTCCATGCCAAATTCCCATGGTAGGGAATTTGGAATCAAATAACCTGTAAGGTCTCATCCAGCCTGAACTGTTCTATAACTCTACGACTCTTTATCCATTCTATTCCAGTTTACCATGTTTTGTCCTTTTTCTCCTTTCTTCAGTCCTTGCCAGGGATTGTTTTTTTCAACACCGGTTTGCTCACAGTGGCTCCAGAAGCAGCTGTGGCTCAAGAAATTATTCCTGTCTGAGGAAAGGTGGTCTTTTACACAAGATCCCAAGGTGAATTACTACCAAAAGATTCATTCACCTAATTCATATTCCATGACTCACAATTCTAATGAGCTCTTGGTTATTCATGCAATAGTTATTCATAGATTATTGCCTACCTGTTAACAATGGCAACATGGAGCTCTAATACTTACTTTTAAAGAATACATGCAGAAATCAATTCCTCTTAAAATACTTACTTCACATGCAACAGTTTACCTCTTGTTTGCTTTCTGAATGTGTGCTCTGAAGGTGAACAGTTGTGTTGGTTTCACGTGCTCGGGGGAGGGGCGGATTCGCCTCAGGAACAGCTCCACGAGGCTGGGAAGTGGAAGGGCCTCTCCCGTCTCTGGGAGCTTCCCCTGTGAGCTACTGGCACCAATCAGAGAGCTGATTTGGTGATGGACAGCTCGGGAAGCCAATGAAAAGTTATTTCACTTTCACAAATCACATTGGATCAAGTTAACTGCCGGGTCATTCGGTTTCCGGCCTCGGGAGGTGCGGGGTCCCTGGCTGGGGTCCCAGCCTGGCTCCGGGCTCGGCCTTGGGCCCGGCCCGGGGCCCCAGCCCTGGCTCTGTGGGTGGCCCGGCTCGGGACCCCGTCTCGGTCCCCCGGCCCCCCCCCACCCCCGACCGCATGGCTCCGGGCAGCCCCGGCCCTGGCCTGGTGGCCCCCGGCTCCGCATGGCACCAGCACTGGCCACGTGGCCCCAGCACCGGCTTCAGCGTGGCGGAAGAAGCCTCCAGTTGCCCATGTTGTTTCTTCCCGATCTGGATACAATCTTAACTTCTTTATGCCTGGATAAGATCCTCGATTTCCTGAGCTTCCCTGAATGAGAATAAATGAAGCATGGTGACTACAGAGGTCAGCGGAATGAAGATAAAGTTCCTGGTGGGAAGAGATTGAAAAGATGCAAGTAGCTGAAAACCTTTTTTGTGGGCTAAGGGGATTGTGACTTCACTAAAATTCCTTTAAACTGTGAAATATACTTGGGAAGGTTTGGGATGCTTGAGTAGAAGACTTTTTGCCTCGGGGAAATGGAGCTCTCTCTGTTCTGGGACTGGAATATGAACAGAGACATTTGGTAGTGAAGGAGATGAAGAGAATTTGGGTTTTTTTCAGCAGCCTGCCTTTAAAAGTGATACCCCAATTGTGTAACATAACCCATAGCACAGCTCTGGAAGGACTGTGAATAAATGGGAGGAGAGTCATACTCTGCAATATTTTTCCCGGGCTGATGTGGATTGTGAAGGTGAGGACACCCCCTAAGCCATAACTAAAAAAAAGGGACTTTTCTCTCTTAAGGAAACTGAACTGATTATTTGAGTGTATAACTGACTGAAGTGTTCTTTCTGTATGTTGTTGGTAAGAAATGTGGAATGAAAGGGAGGAGGGAACAATCTAGGAATCTTTTCTTGAATTCTAATTCTTTTTTGTGTTATTAATAAATTTATTCTTGTACCCCTCTAAGTTTTGAGCCTGCCTTGTCTCTACTCCTGGGTCCTGTCTCTAAAAGAAATTAAACATATTAAGGTTGGCAAACCCAACTCACATTGTGACAGCAATATATGCCAGGTGAAAACCCAGCTATGGAAATGTGTGTTGAAGATGCACTCGGTAACCCTGTAACGTTTTGTCTTGGCTCATTTTGTAATTCTACACAAGGAAAGGGACCTATCACTCGGTAGATATTGAGAGGATATCACAGCTATGGTGATTCACATATTGCAACTCTGCCATAATAGAGAAAGAACCATATGTAGAATGAAGTAATATGAGCTGAAATAAAGTAGTGCAGGACAAGAACTGAGAGCGGTATTACATTATTCTGTGGAACAGAATCTGTAACTGCTGCAGGGGAATGAATACATGATACATAATATGGACCACTATATCATGTAGATTATTTAATATTGAAACACTGATGTATAATGCACTATTGAAATGGGTGTGTAATGTGTTTCCCACAGAGAGAATTTTCTTTCAGTCCTCCTCTCTTAGGCATGGACATAGTGGAATATATTGTGCTAAAGAGTAGCTGACCTTGTCTCCATTTACAAAAGGAGAAGAATCTATAAATGAGCTGTTTCATAAAAAGGACTATGTGATTAAGAAAATTGGTTTCCAAAAGTAACAGCATCAGGGTCAAATCAATCTTGGTCACAATCAAAGAGTATACATCCATTTTCTCTGAGTTGTATAATAATATTTTGACAGTTGCAGTGCTCAAAAAAAATTAGAATCGTTGCATTTAAGAAAAGTTGAAGCTATCAACAAGGAAAGCTTATTTATGTAGAATAAACATTCCATCAACAGATAAAGCTTTAATTTTAACGTGTTTTCCCTGGACATTTTTCCCCTAGAGATTGGTTGCATATACACTGCATCAGTCTGTCCACATTCTGCATTCAGTTAGGTTTTTTAAATTAGTAAGTAGTATTTTTTCTTTTCACCCCATTGAATTATAATAACTGTGGGCTTAATTAAGAGTAGCTTCTTTTTTTTTCCTTTTTTTTTTTTTTTTTTTAAGAAAATCAAGATCAAGTGAAATTGCTTATGATTCTACTTAAAGCAAATATAATGCCTCACTTGCTGAAACTGGAAAAACTCTCACTAAGGATTATTAAATGCCTTTTACAGGTGTGAAAAAGATCTCATGTTTTTAACAAATACATCCATAAAACATTTTCACACCTTTATAAACCTGTTGCTAAACTGGGGAGAAGTCTTGTTTCTTAATGTAGGTGACTAAATGCTTCAGGAGATGTGTCTGCCCCAAGGCACTCAATTTAAATGCCAGAATTTAATGTATTCTGTAAGAACAGAGGCACAGCTTATAAATAGAACATTAAAGCGTTTTTATAACCTGCATGTTGGCTGAGGATCATACTATCAGTAATTTTTTTCAGCTATCATGTTTCACTCATTACTTGTATGGATGTATTCAGCTGTAGAAAAGGGTTGATTTGTGGTGAGTATTTGGGGTGTTTTAGGGAAACATGAGGCTGTTTCACCAGCTGGGTTTGATTCCTGATGAGAGTTTTTTAAAGTGAGTGAGTTTATCAAAATGCAAGCTGAGAGAGATGCCTTTCTGATCCAATGGTTCATAGGGATGAATAAAATGGGGTAAGAATTTTATAGACTTATAGAATCATTTAGACTGGAAAAGATCTTTAAGATCATGGAGTCCAACCATAAACCTTACTTTGACAAATAACATTTTTGTATACGAGTGTCCAGGTTCAAAATTTAAATTCTGTACACAGTATATGTTGTAGTTGGTAGACAGACCTGAATTATATATGAAGATATAAATAAATTTATACTCTGGGACTCCTCCTTAATCCAAAACCCATTAGAGTCAAAGTAATAATCTGGATCAAGGTCCTAAAGGACAGCTCAGTGGAGATATTGTATGGTCTGCAGAAATCCCAATAGAGTAGCTCTTGAAACTAGACTGCTTGATTTTTCTTTTTCTTTCTGTTTTCGTCTTCCAGCTTCTGTATTTCCTTTTCCAATGCTTATTTTTTTTCTCTTACCTGTTACATGTTTGTTTGCTACTGACCAGCTCCAACTTTTTTTCTTCCCTCTCTTTCCTTCATTTTGTTACTCCATCTCGTGTTTTCAGTTCTTATCTTTTGGGATACCCTTTCTTACCTTTTTTTGAAGTACAAACCTCCCTCTTAGCTCTGTGCCTTCACCTGCCCCACAAGATCAGTCGAGAGTCTCCATTGGAGCTGAGTCCACCTTAGAAGCAAAGAAGTGCTGAGGCTCAGTCACTCAGTTTCAAAAGGATGCCTCAGCTGCCTCATTTAATTTGCTGTTTTGTTGGTTCATTGCATTGACCTGTTCTAGCGCAGGGTCGAGTTTTCCAAAGTGCTGAAGTCACCTGAAGAGTCAGAGGATGTGTCTGCATGGGAAAATCTGGGTAAACTGGGATAAAAAAACCACATGGCGTAACAGCACGACTCAGTGGCCTCACCTATTTCTAGGCTGGGTTTCTGGATGCCACCAGATGTCTGAATTTTTGACTGCTGGTGAAAAACTCTGTAGAGACACCTTATTTATAATGTAGGAATACATAAAGCTGAGATGCTAAATCACTTCTCTAGGCAGCTTGTTGATTTCCTTTCAGAATTTTGTCTAAAGGTGTAAATAGCCTTTTTGAAAGGAAATAAACTGATTTGGCTCTTAATCATTATTAGTCATGGATTTAGGCAATTTTAATTCGTTATCAAATTGTAAAGTAGACCCATACTTTAATGAGATTATGTGGATGAGTTTGTGTGAGATGGCTGGGGAGTGAGGCAGGGGAACTGGAAGCAGGATTTTGTGAAGTGATTACTCTGAAAGCTACCCAAGTCAGCACAAATGTTGTCAAGTTCTCTTTAAAAAGAGAAAAAGAAAATTCCTTCAATATTTTTAAAAATCCAACAACATTTTAAATAGGTAATCTGGGATCAATTTCTTTCTCCTTTCATGAGTATGTACATTGACTTTCAAGGACTGTGCTGTAATGGTAATGTGTCATTTTTAACTGAAATCTGTTGGAGGAGGTCATGGAGGGTTTCTAGAGGAGCAGGAGTATGAAAGACATGCCTGGGAAACTGTGAGCACCTATATTCTTTCTGAGTGCAAGGATTAGGGATCTCAATTAACAGAAATCTGCTGGCCCTGTTATTTCACAGCAGTATCAAGATTAGCTGTTATTGAAGAGTCTCACCCATTCCAAAATTTTCTGTGTGTTCTATAGAAATAGAGTTTGAGCAGCACACATCATAAATCTGAAATGTTCTTAATTTCAGTCTTCACCATGGCCTTGGATCTAACCAACTCCCTTTTATCTTGAATGAAGACCTTATCAGGCTTATATATTTGAATAGATATTCACACTCATGGCTAAGGAAGATGTGGCTAAGTCCTCCCTAGAATAATTTAATGGAATAGATTGTGGGCAAAAGTAGCCAGCAATCTTTTAGAGTTTGAAAGAAGAAGAACCTTTCAGCTTTAAAATATTTTTAAATATTTCAGAACACTCTTCACATAGCATCACTTATGATTGTGGCATCCTCTTCATTCTGCTATTGTCTTCCTTTTACCCCACCAAGAATAAAAGGATGCAAATGAAAGTTTGCCATAAATAGAGAGACTGTTGTGATTTTTGTCTTAATTTTGTATTAATCAGTAGCACAAAAAGTCCCTCATTTTTTGGTTTTGGTATGTTGTCTTTTTCTAGAAGGCAAAACAGTTAATTTCTCTTTAACTAAGGTTAAAAGAAAAACAAACAACAAAACAAAAAACAACCAAAAAAAAAACCCCCAAACAAACAAAAAAGCCCCAAGCCAGAAAACCTGGAAATTTTGTGTGGTTTGTTTTGGTAGACCCTTCAATCACATGTAAAACTGGATGTGATGTGGAGTTACTGTTTATCATTAAATCTGTTGCACAGAGTTTGCTAATTAGAAGTATGATACAGTAATATTGTGTGAAGTAATTTGATAAATATAGAGTACGCTTGTGCCTTTGCATTTTGAACAGGTGCTGCTCAGAAATGTGTAAGCCATCTCCACATAAATTAATTTTCCTCAATGTACAGCAGCTCAGGGTTTTTAATGGCATGATTTTATTATTTTTGTCACTTTTGGGACTTTTTTTAGTGGCTTTGTTTATTATTTTTCTCATACTGTTTAACAAGGTTAATATTTAGAATATGCAACTTTATTTGTATGGTGGATTTGTAATTAAATGTAATCAGACCATTTTCTATCTTGATGATGCTGAACTGCATACAAAATAGGAGAGAATGACAGCTACTCACGCTCTTCTTTTCTGTAGCAGTGACTATTATTAGTAGTGGTATAGTAGTTATCACTAAATCTGAGCTGGTTAATACACATTATATTATCTCTATGTTTCAATTGATATGTATACATCATTTAACAGCTTAAATATCTTTAAGACTAAGTTTTAGAGAGTTTGTTCTCTGAGGTGGTAAATGTGCTTAAATATAGGTCTCTCAGGTTAAAATATTGGTCCTGCTTTCCAAAGTGGGAAAAGTACTTTTGAACATAAAAAAGTCAGATATGTAATGAAAACGTCTGAATACATTTTTTAGAATAACATTTCAGGAGTTCTAGCAGCATAACAGGAAATACAATATCTATAAAACCACAATATATATTATAGGAAAGTAAAAAGTAAATTTCTAAAAAATCTGAACTGGTCCTCAGTTTGCAACAAAGTATTAGACAGACATAGCCAGCAAGACAAATGAAAAGTTTGCCCACTGTGGATCTGCTTTATGTGTTTGAAATGAGCAGACACGCATGAAGCATGTGCATGTATATAGACAATTAATGGAGAATAAGAGAAAGAATTTATTATTTCATCTTATTTTTGTTAACCTGCGTTAAAATGTAGATGAAAGTATTCCCTAAAAATTCAGTATATCACACACTAACTTCCCAATTCTCTCTGTGTAGCTCTGTAACCATGTGAAATTAAGTTTCATACAGTTTTCTATTCACTTGTGTGACAATGTGAACGTTTCTTCCCCTGTCCACCTCCCCCTTTCCTACTTTTTTTTCTTGTCCTATTGATTGATGACAGGAGAAAAGCATGGGTGGAGAAGATGAATAGCTTTAGCTTTATGGCTTTAGCCATTGCTGGCCACTTTTTTCCACAGAACATTTCCATGTGGGTACATGTTTCCTTTACAGATCCAGGCTAGTGGAACACTTAGTTTTCTCAGCATGCTTAATGCTTTTTGTAGCAGTGATATCTCATTGTTATTAAGCGTATGTAATGTGTTTACATTGTGCATTCACTACATATTTGCTTTGAGTGCTCTTTCCTTGAGTTACAAAGGTGAGCTGTGTTAACAGGATAATTTACAGGTGTGTTTTTAGTTTTGCATTCCAACTCAAGATGTTACTGTGCTGTTCTGCTACTGCTGAGTTAGGCAGTGAGATGGGGAGTTTTCATTTTCTAAGGTAGTCAGAGTAAGATTTAATTACCTGTAGGGAACAGGCTTTTATGATGGGTTCGTTAAAATTAAGTACTATACACAATTAAAGAGAATCAGGCTTTCAGGAAAAAAAACCAAGAACTAGAAAGAGATTTTCTTCTCAAATGGATCTTGTGTCATACCTGTGTAGTCAGTGAAATTATGCTAGTGCAAAACAAATGCATGTGTGCTTATAAGCAGATTTTTTTTCCAACTTGTCTGCTAAATACTGTACTTTTTAAAAGTTTCAAAATTAACAGGCAAGATGTAGTAAAGTGCAGAGGTAGTTAATTGCAACAAATGGGACTTCCCAAAGTTTTGCTTGTTTCCTTCTTTCTAGTTGTTTCTGCAGAGAAAGGTTGAAAGGGAACTAGAGTGAAAATAAAACTTGGAAAGCAAGTTTATGTGCTTGGCTGATTGCAAAAGCATCCTTGGGTGCAGTCTGTCTTTGCTACAGGTTCTTTGGTTCTTGTATCTTGCAGATCTATCATAAATGGAAATCCATCCAGAGTAGCACATAGGACTGGGTTTTGCTCATCAGAAGAGTAATTCTTCTTAAATCCAGTTACCCAGAAATTCCACACTGGCAGATTCCTGCATTAAAGGGTTTTTCTACAGTGTGAAGGTGACAGTCTGAGGATGTACTAATATTTGGTACTGTCCTCATTTACTCTGCCCTTATTAGTGGCTGAATTCTAAACCATAGAAATATCCCTCAAGTGGCTTAATAAAAGACTGGAGATAATCTGAGCCAAATGATTTACTATTCCTTTTTCCCATGCCAGAGGAGGGTTACCATAAAGAAAGACCTTATATATACTCAGATGCTGGGGAAAAACCAGAGTTCCATATTTTGTGGATTTTAGTGCATACAGCAGTATCTTTAAAAAGCTGACTGTGAAACACATTTCAAATTTTACACCAGAGCAGCAAAACTGCCATTCAAGGCACTGCAGTTCTTGCAATTTCCTTTTAAGTGAGAGAAGCATTGCCACTGAATTTAATTGGTCTGATTTATTGCTCTTGGACCTTCCAGCCACACTCTCGAGTAAGCTTTCCTATTTTTTTCTTATTTTTTATTGGATCTTTAGCATTTTCCCTTTGAGTTTGATTCTGTGAGATACTGGGTGTCTTCTGGGAAAAGTCAAATGCTTTTAACTCCAAGGGACTTTTCTGGATGTTGGATACACTCGGCACATCACAGGAGAGTATCCCTCAAAGTTCCCTTTGATTCTGCAGAGTGGATAAGAAACAGCAATCATGGTGCATGTAAACCAAGAGATTACTCACACTATGAACAACATTTTATGGAGAAAACTATAGTTTACATTATAATCCCTCCACTATTTTCTAAGTTTTTCAAACAACTCTCTCCCTAGACAGCAGATAATCCTATATCTTCCTAATACACCCTGGCAACACACAGCCACAAAATGTCATGGAAGTAAATAGCTTTAATCAGTAACTTACTTAGTGCCTTATTTTCAGTTTTCTCAGGAGACACTCTTAGAGTGTACAATACATACAGATTGTGTTTTGTCTTTGCAGAGCACCTTATTTTTGTTAGGAATCTTTTTTTTTTTTTTTTGTTACCTTGCACTAAAGCATCTGTGTCACTAACTGGGCCAGTAATTTCTTGTCATATCATGCTAAGTAATGTATTTATGTGGTACTCAATGGCTTCAATTGTTTATTACACTTTTGGCAAATTGAGCAATTAAGTGCAAAATGAATTTTTAATCGAGAAAAAAGGTGGAGGAAGGAATATTCAGACAGCGTATTACAGTGCATTGGGTAAATTTAAATTTCCCATTAAATTTCCCATTACCTCATCAAAATGCCAGTACTTAATATGTATGCAGAAAAATTCATCCTTCTCTTTATGAATCTGAAACAGCCTAGAGAAAAACTGTTATTTTATTGGAACAAATAGAGTCTGTTCTTGTGAGAAATTGCCTTGTTCAATTGTCTTGTAAAGCTGCCTTCTAGTTTTTTATTCAAAAATTAATTTCTAATGGTCTCTTACCATAGTGAGCACTAACAGTAACTGTTTTGTTCAGGAAACACAACTGCTATTTGAGATTCATAATTCTGCATGTAATTCTTTTCCTTTTTAAAAATTAATGAATTTACTAAGGATTAACCGATTGTGAAAAGAAGGGATTTATTTCCTTCCTGTCTGCTCATTTCAAGTGACTTGATTCTACTGGAAATCAATATTCATGGTGTACCTGCATATGTCTACCTGTAAGGTGCTTCTCTTGCATATATGTGCATGGAGGTAAATGCATTCTTTTCCTGACATAAATATGTCTGCAGTATCTTTGCTATGATTGTCTGCATGATGTTTTGTCATGAATTCATAGTTTTGATTTTTTTTTTCTTTTAGCTTCTCCTCATTCTTGCATTTAGCCTCTGAATAGTTTAGATTACTCTGACTATTTTCCCCAGATGACCCTTTGGGTTCCTTATGCTGATCTGAAAATTCTTACTGGCGTGATAGAACTGAACAAGCACTCTTGAAACAAGCAGAAGGGGCACGAAGAAAGGAGGAGCATGATTTACATTAAATAGAACAGAAATTCTTGGAATTACCAATTAGGCAAAAAAACCCTCCAAATATTGTTTGGTGTCAGTGTAAATTTTTCTCATGTCAACATAAAGTGCTTCATATTTAATGTGACCTTTTTGCCTAACTTCTCCCAACTCTTTCAACCAGTAAAATAATCTATCACCTTTTTTTTCCCAACGGATGCTATTCATTGAATTAACACAAAATTATGAACTGTGCAGCCTCAAGTCTGAAAATTTTCTTCTATTTAATGTGAATTTGCAATTTTTTCATAATATTCCCAGCACACGTCACTGCTGGGTTCAGATGGTGTTACATTTTGACTGGAATTTGGACTTAATACTGGATTCCCTGTAGAGGTAGAGATAGAGAAATGAAATACTAGCAAATTTAATTATTTCCCCAAAATCTAGATTGAAACAAAAACTGAATGTTCAAGTTGTAACAGATTAAAACAGAGTCCTTTCCAAGTGTTGTTAATCATGAAAAAAATTTTCATCTTCTTACACAACATTATAGGCAGTGAGTAAGTGCTTCTTTTTTGTGCAAACCTAAGTGACAAAGTTGGATTTGTGCTAACCTGACCCACATGACAACCAGTAAATGCTATACATTTTTGAACTTGAATTGGTAGTTAACCTGAGTTTGAGACATGGCTGTTATATGTTTAGGCAGATCAGGGAAAAAAAAGATAATGCAGCCACAATGATATGCATAGCAATGTCCACAAGATTTACCCATGCTGCATGCCTTGTATATTCTGGCATACAATTTTCATTTTCAATGTCAACTTAAAAAAACAATTTAAAAATCTCTTTTACTTTTTAACAGGAGGTCCATCTTAGACTATGTGAGGTAATCCTACCTCACACAATCCATAACTAATCACCTTCCTGGTAAAAATGAAAAGTGTCACTGATGTAATGGAAGGCTTAAAAAAACGCCAAATGTTGGAATGGCCTTCCTGTAAATTCTGCCCAACTAGTGGGATTTTTTCCAAGATGATTATTTCTAATCTCCCCTCACTTCCCAACTGGATCACTCCTGAAATGCCAAGCAAAAAATTCACAAATTACCTTTTTCTTCCCAGGAAGGAAATAAGGGCAGACTTCAGATGTAATTGATAAATGGAAACTCTAGAGAAACCTTGGCTATTTCCCCTTTTGGCTCCTTTTACTCATGTATCACTCTTGTTCCTGCTGTGACATCTTGGGTGTATGCTATGTCCATGTTGCACATTGAGAAGCTTGATTAGGAGTTGTTCAAATATGATTCTTTACTTCTTTTGGAATCATTCTTTTTAGGAAACCCAACAGCAGAAACATTGAAAGCATGAAGATATCACGTTATCTAATAAACACAATATTCTAAAATCTCATACTAAGACATAAATGTTAAGTGAAAGAACTGCAACTTCCATTCTTGCTCTCCATGCTGAATTTAATCTTACAGGAAAAGATGAGGTTAGATAATATCCAAGCAATTTTCACAATTCTGTATTCCACAATGTCATGATGAAAAAGTAAAAAAGGAAAGTCTTTATTGATTTAGATCTAATTTAAAAATAGTGTGGCAACATTATCTCGGGATTTGTTTATACTGATGTCAAAAATGTAAACCATACTTTCAGAGTACATATGTGAAAACCTAAAAACAATTCTGAGGTGAACTGTAATTTTTAATCTTGTTTCTGCCTCTACTGGCAAAAATGTAACTGTAAAACATACTGTAAAATGCAATCTGGGCATCTCTTTAAGAGGAAATATTTTTCAAGCATTAGAGCACCTTTGCTGACAGCAGCATGGTAGAAGAATATATGACTGCTGTAATTTTAACTCTCCTCTGTAGAGTTTTAGACCAAATGTTGTATTAAAAGGTACAGTGAGTCTTTTATTGTTTTGCCATTTTACTAGTTGGGAGATTCCCTTAGAGCTTGTGAAAAGTTTTTGTAAGCAATTGCCTTAATAGCAAACACCCATAGCTAATTTAAATCAGCATATGAGTTCCAAGGTCACCACTGCCATGGAGTTGTCTTTGCTTACATTCTGCTTTTGTTAAGGTGTCATCACATCCTATTGATCTTTCTCTGTCTGTGCTTTAAGATTTAAAGCCAGGAGAAAGGCAGCATAGGCATCTTTTTAAAGTTGTTAGAAGACATTCTGGCCCCCTCCTTTATGATAAATACAGGTAGGTAAAACAGTGGGACAGATTTTCAAATGGTGTAGCAGAATGAAGCTGCACTTGAAGGTTCTAAGCATAGCTTTGAAAAAGGCTGAATTTGAATGAAAACACTTTCTGTGTAGCTGAAAATGTTTGGCTTCAAATCCTGAGTTCAGTTTTATCTTCACTCCTATAGTGTCCCCTCCTAGAGAATACAGGACAAGTATGGGTATTTGCAAAAGGTAAATCTGCATTTCATATATATGGAAAATGCACATTTCAGTCATATAAACTAAGCTAAGAGCTGTTTGTTTGGCTTTGGGGTTTTTTGGGTTTTTTTTTTGTACAGCATCCAGAAAAAGGAAATCTTGTTAGGGGCATAAGAAGAAAAATTTTAAATAAAAATGCAAACTGAAATCAGTCCTTTCCCTAATTCTTCTAACTGCCTCCTAAGAGGTCATCTGGTTCAATTATAAATGGCCCAGTGTTGATTTTGCAATTGCCATAGAGTTGCAAAACACAAAATTATGCATCATCTAAGATATTTTTCATCTGCCTCCATTATCCAAAGAATTAAATGCTACAACTCATATTGATGATGTAGTTGTTTCAGGGCAATATGCATTTCTGGAGATACGAAAAAATGCTACAAGAAAATTTAATGGATCTTTCCAAGTAGTATGTTATCCTCTGTTACTTTCCCAGAATTTATTTTTGTTCTCTTCATCTTATAATTCTGGGACATTGCTGTTTTCATTTGTTCTTTGTCATCTTGATCCCTGTGGGACCTCTGAAGATCATCTCGACCAACTTCAATTCCCAGAAGTTACCATATATATTTTTATTGTTTATGTCTGTTTAGGGCTTTAAATTCTTTCCCATTTTGCTTAAGTCATTAATTTAGCCAGACCTAGCTGTATTTGTCACGTAACATATGTGTTGGACAAGGAAAGAAGAAAATACTGGGAAATAAAATGTTTAATTAAAAAGAGCAAAATAAACTCTTGTAAGGAGATTTAGAAGGTATTTTCAAAATTCTGAAATTACATTAGAAATTCTTATAGCAAGTGCCCATTTCCATAGAGAAAGTCAGGGTTTTTCACAAACATCATGCTTTCCATAGATTTGTTATGTTAGTTTTTGGGTGATGTATACTTTATTTTCCCAGGACATATGTTGGCATAGTTTCTTTCCTGAATAAGTCCAGCCTGGGAGGAAAAAGAAAATATTCTGTTGCAGGTATTGTGTTTTCCATTAGCCTTTAGGCAAATTCTTCCGTTTCTCTCAGTTCCCTCTTTATTCTGTCCTGAAACGGTCACAGTTCTGATAATGTTGTCAGGAGAAATTCTTCTGCACTTTGCTTTGACTTTTTTGCACTTTTTCATATTTTTTCATTAGTCTCAACCCATTTGAAACTAACTAAGCTTGACTCTTCAAATGAAAACTGGCCAAAATCTCTTTGGGAATTGTTGAGCCTTTAAGAGGCAAAAAAAAAATCCATGTGTGATGTCTGGGAGTGAACTAATTGGACAAAAAAGGTTTCGGGGACTGTTGTTATGACAAAGCAAAGATTAAATAATTTCTTCTTTATGGAAATAGAGATAGCTATGAATCTTGGAAGAGGGAGGCTTGACTCTAGAAAGGAATTTATAGATTATTTCACACGTGTGAAGACAGCTAACAGTCTATTGCTATTCTCCCCTCTCTGCTTAACCAAATCCCACATCAAAAACTTGTAGGGTCATTTGAGTGAAAATTGTTCCTCCTGAGACTGATTCCCTCTTTTACCCTGTTTTACTTTATACAGGCACCTTTTTCTATAATGTCCAATTTCATTATTATTACTACCAGTTCATTTATAGGTAGGAAAATTAGCAGTGCACTACATAGAAAACTACATCTTTCTATACTAGATTGCTGAAACATCAGAAAAAATTATGCTAGCTTGAAAGAAAAAAAAATGGATTTTAGTCCTGTCCAAGATGTAGATTTAGTTCCAATAAGATTAATAAAATTATATATTATAATGTACATAAATACACTCTCCTAGCAGTAAGTCGCACAATGATGGGTTGTCTATAAGACAAGAAAACAGGTTAGCTTAAACAAGCCAATTTCCTTACACTGACTTAGGAATTCCTTTTTGTACTAGCAAATTGAAATTGCCAAAGATGCTTAAAGAAAAAAGGGAGATTTTTATACTGCACAGATCATTGTCAACACTGAGAAGAGAGAAAAGTACAATGTGGACAAGTCCAGGACAAATGGTCTCTGCCACAACTTGTTCTAAAAACTATCAAGATGAACATTTTCGAACCTGAAGGTCTATTGTTAAGATGGTTGAAATAGGAAAATTACACTGATTGTCAGTTATCTGGAATTGTTGTCAGTCTTTTGGATGATTGTACTTGGCAGTATTAAATGTAGTGAAGCCTTTCTGTTCCATTCCTGTTGTGACACAAATGACAATGTATTGCCTTAGTGAATAATAGGGTGCTGATCTGATTTAACTGGCTTCTGAACAGACTTCTCTCTGTAACTCACATGGGAAAAGACAGGGAGGTGGCAGTGGAAGTATCTTCCACCTGCCATGCCCTCGTCTATATTTTCCCACATGTGAACCACAAATAGAGTATTTTATCTGAGATATCCATTTGCAAATTAAATTTATGGTGAAGTTAAACAAAAAACAACTGTTTAACAAAACTAGATTTTTTTTTCTGAACAAAAAACCCAGATTAAATTGGTATTCGTCTAAAAAGCTTTGAATGGACAGAGAAAGATTTAAACTTTGCTTCAGTCCTATATTTGTTAATTTATTAATTTATTTTCATGGGGAACAAACACTTTTGCTACTGAAATTAATGTAAATTTTACTAGTATGGTGGCACTTTGCTGCTATAACCAGAACCAAGCACACTCTTTCTAAGGTCAAAAAATCCTATGTAACTGAAGAAGTGCAAAGTGTAGATTGAAAGATTGAATTCTTCCATCTTCCGAAGTGAAGGTTGAAGTTCAATCACTGAAGTTCCTCTTTGCAGTGATTTCATAAAAAGCATGTGTTAAAATTGCCTGTGTAGGGCTCAGTGCCTTGACAAGCAGTTTCTATCTTCCTTTTTTGACAAATCACATACTACATCCATCTCTGGAGTTCCCAGTACAGGAAGGACATTGATTTATTTGAGTGAGTCAAGGGAGGAGTCCCAAGCTGATTAGAGGGATGGGACAATGCAATTCCCCTACAAGGAAAGGCTGAGAGAATCTTGTAAAAAAAAGGCTTTGGAGCGACCTAATTTCAGTCTTCCAACATGTGAAGGAGAAAGAAACTTTTTACAGGGGTGTGTGGTGACAGGACAAGGGGGGATGGCTTCAAAGTGAAAGCCAGTACGCTTAGGTTAAGATATTTAGGAGGAAGTTCTTCACTGTGAGGGAGGTGAGGCAGTGGCACAGGTTGCCCAGAGAAATTGGAATGGTCCCATCCCTAGAAGTGTTAAAAGCCAGGTTGGATGGAGCTCTGAACAACCTGGTCTAGTGAAAGGTGTTCTTGTCTATGACAAGAGAGGTTGGAGCAAGATGAACTTTAAGGTCCCTTCCAGTCCAAACCCTTCAATGATTCTGTGATCTGTCTCCTATAGAAAAGGCAATACAGCCACATGTTGTGCAAGCAAATTTAATTTTGCTTACAGGCCATGGGGATTCAGGTAGACATAATATTTACCTTTATCATTCACTGATTAATTAGTATGTTGAACACTGATTTGAAAATAGCAATTATAGTCTCCAGTAACAGGAGGTACTCCACAGGAGCCAGTTCTATCTCTGAGGCTCTGATTCTCTGCAACAGTGATTTGGTGGACTATAACCATATTTTCAGAGTTGTTAAACTAGTCATGCAAATCCTTCTTAATTTGGGGATCACTGACTATTTAGGCTGTAACAGCTCCTTAGGAACCATTACAGTCCTGGGTCCAGCTACCAGTGTCAGTGTTTTGCAGTCAGGTTGAATATTTCTATTAATATTCTGGGTTTATGCTTACAAAAGCACTGGAGAAATAGTGCTTCCATTTTTTTCCAGTCTCTGGATTCTTTCTGCACACTTACTGGTGTAGCTTTATTTGAGAAAAGCAACAAAATCCTCCACACTCCAAAGTTAACACCACCTGAAGGTAAACTAGGCTGCTACTGCACATGGGTAGTAAGCAGCTCCTCTACATGCTGATGTTTGCCTCTTCTGCACAGCAAAAGCATTTATTGAGAAAATAGAATTCATATTTTGAGCTAACCTACTTGTAGAACATTGCTTTTAAAAGAGAGATTGTTCAATATATGTGAGTCAAAGTGTGTCAAAATGCAGCTTTTTAAACTTCCTAAGTGATGTGAGTGAGGAAGAGCTCCCTTGTGCGAAAATAACCAAATAAATTGGATCATTCATATTTGTTGCAGAATGATAGGTGGCTAGAAGAACATCAGAAATTCTGATTCCAGTTTACTGCCCTGTATTTAGAGCTACACTTAGGTTTTGTCACAGTAGGGTTAGTTGTATGAATAATGGTTCATCAGTGTGAGCATGAGGGAGTCACACCATGGCCATTAATGCTGTAATCTGAGTTTAAGAAAAGATATCTCTAAAGTACAGCTGAGCATTTGATAAATTATTCAGAAGATATGCAGAAGCTGTAAACCACTTTTTTATACTGTGTATCTTTAAAGCAATTGTTGCATGCACTTCAGATGACACAAATGTGTGTAAGGGTACGACATGAGAAGGAGTTTCTCTTTGGTGATTTATGCATCCTCTGTGTGATACAAATAAGAATTGCTCAAATCATAGAATGAAATTTTGGAATCACAGTATTGTTTGGATTGGGAGTGATCTTAAAGATCTGTGTCCACATCCTCTGCCATGGGCAGGGACGCCTTTCACTAGACCAGGTTGCTCAGGGCTTCATCCAAACTGGTCTTGAACACTTCCAGGGTTGGGCATCCACATCAACCTGTTCCAGTGCCTCACCACTCTCACAGTAAAGACATTCTTCCTAATATCTGATAAATCTATCCTCTTTAAGGCCATTACCCCTTGTCCTATTACTGCATGCCCTTTTCAAAATGTTTCTTCTAGCTTTTTTGTAGGCCCCTATGGGTACTGGAACATTTTAAAAGATCTCCCCAGAGTTTCTCTTCTCCAGACTGAACAACCCTGATTTTCCCAGCCTGCCTTCATAGGAGAGATGCTCCAGCCCTCTGGTCATCTTCACAGCCCTCCTCTGGACTTGCTACTCCGGACTTCAAAGTCCATATCCTTCCTGTTCTTGGGGGCTCCTGTGCTGGATGCAGCACTTTGGAAACAGCTGCTTACACAGTTGTGGGAATATGATGCGCTGTACTTTGTTTGAAAGAGGTTTGGTTTTTTTATAATTCTTTTTTTTTAAGATTTGTGTTTAACTAGAGCATTTGAATGCACTGCTCACAGTACAATCATAATCACAATGACAGTTCAATCTCACTGTGTTACATGGCAAGTGCAGGATATGCTCCATATAAAATACATTCCAGGGATTTAGAGGTGTCTTTTGATCCAGCCTGGAATGTTGTGCCGCTGAAGCCAGCTCTGCAGATTTGTGAATCATGGGTCATTAACATCCAGTTCAGCTTCTTCAGTGCACATCAGCTGATAAGGGCTAAACACAGCTGAGCTTGTAGTGATCTGGATGAGGATGAGAACAAGACCTTGACTCATGGCAATTTTCCCCAGGAAGGTATGCATGGCGCTTCTCTTTAACAGCACCTTTAAAAATATTCGCAGTTGCTGTAAAATCTTTTCAGTCTCTGCATTGGGGATTCATATAACACCCAAGCTGACATTATGTACAGGCATGACTATTATCATAGGATTATAATTTCTCCTACTGAATAATTCCCCAATATGAGTGAGCATAGTAATTTCTTAGGTCCTTTTTTTCTGGAGACAAGCAAAACTCTCAAGAGCCACATTAATTTCTAGAGTATGAAGAAACTATTTCCAGTGCCTTAAACTGACTTATGCTCCACATGTTCAGAATTTCATACAGATTATTAGTTGTTTATAAAAATCTTGATTTCTTATTCCATTACCTTCTTTCAAAGAGCTATGTATTTTATCTTCACTGTACTTGTATCCACAGCTTTATTTCTCATGCTCTATGTCTCCACTGGCTTTTAGTTTATACTCACCAATTTCTAGAGACTTTACTATTGCAGAATTTACAATTTACAGACGATTTTTGAAGAGGTTCTTCAGTTAAAATAACAGATAAATTTGAAACATTAGTATTTAGAATTCCAGCATTAGTGTTGTTGTTACAGTTTCTCAGAATACAGGCTTAACATCTTTTCTGTATAGGTGCAACATATAGGTGCGACACTTTTTTGGGGTACTATCTGTAGCTTTAAAAATTATGTACTGGAAATACTGTGAGTCCTGAGCTCTTAAATCAGCATGACTGTCATCACAACCTGAGGCAATATTCCATTGGAGGCATGTCTGTGAGCTGACATGGGGAAGAGCACTTGGAACAGTGGAAAGCAGATTTATCCAATGTGGGATCCTCCGACGGACCCAGCAATGTAATCTATGCATGGAGTATATGTATGAGATGTACTTCATCATGCAGAGAAGTTTTGAGTTGCTTCTGTCAGATTGTTCCTTTGAATAACGTTATCCAAGTGAAGAATCACTTCATTTCAGAATTTGAACAGACGTTTTATTAAATGTACTTATTTCAGAAGCATGTTAAAGTAATACTGATGCTTAAGATACAATTCAGAGCTTTTGAAGCCTCGGGCATGAATTTATTTTTTTGTCTGGAATTATGTTTTTCCTCATTCTCAGTTCACTAACAATTTGCACTTCTTTTTCTTTTCAATAGATAGATTAAAAATTCCGATACAGCATCCTTCTCTTAATAAATATGCCTGACAGTCAGATTCCAAGTCTGTGACTGGTTAAGCAGCCTAATAAATGAATCTTGAATACTACTGCCTAATTGTTGAAATAGAAGAAGTGAGGTTAAGTATCCAGTGCCTTTCTCCTTCTGTAGTTGTTAGGAGCAGTGCAACACAGCCTGACACTTCTGCCAGCACTTCACACCCACTTGCTCATGTATAAATGACTGAACAAAGAACAAAGCAGTGAAAAGTCAAGCTTTACCTTTTTAAGTAGGAATGATAACAGGTTAGAGAAAACCCAAAATATGAGCTACACAGCACATCGGAGGAACAAAATTCTAGTGGAAAATATTGTGGCATTTTAGAAGAGATTGCAAATTATGTCAGTAATTACATAAATGTACCTGACAAATTTTGAAAATATATATAGGGAAGTGTGCAAACAAAAATATTTGGTTCTGATGTGCATTTTGAAAGAAAAGGCAATCAAGGAAACCAGTAATTTATATTCTTTAGGTTAATTAAATACTTTTTTAAAAAATTAGATTTATACAATTCATATAAAACCTACATTCTTTTTAATGAAAGTGAATTCCTCATATCCAACCATAATCTCTTAGAAAAAAAGAATTTTACTGAAAAAATGTACACATCCCTGGGTTAGAAAATAAGGATTAGAAAGTAAAGCTTATTAGGGGAGCAAGAAGGATGTTCTATTTCCCTTCTTCTGACCTGATTGATACTCTCTTTTCTGTCTCCTGACATGTTTTCTATAATGCAGACCACAGAAAAAATAGCTGGCAATGTGGCTTTTCTTCCAACCTTCAGACTTCAAATGCAGAAAAATGTCTACTAATTTCTATTTCAGTGTTGCCATAGATACAGTTTCTATGATGTTTTTATTTTTTACTTCTGTCTATCCCTCTACCTGTCTGTCTATAGATCTGTCTTTCATCTTGCTAGCTAACAACTTTTATTTTTCTTTTCCCGTTTATTTTCCATGTTTTCCAGCTACTCCTCTGCATGTATTCCACTTGCTTAATTTAATCAGGTGATAAATTTTGTTTGTTTGTTTGTTTTAGTTTTGCTTTTTGTTTTGCTTTGCAATTCAGAATCCTCACTCTTGATATTCTGATCAATACATGAATCCTGTAATGCCCCACGGGTGGTGTCCAATGTATCTTTTTGGGCTTTGAAATACTTTTTCTTTCTACTATTGAAACTCATAGTAATTAACTTTGCTTCACATTCTGTGAAAAAAGGATGCCTTCAGGTCTCCCCTTTGTGCTGTGTTCTCAGGCTGGATTTGTCTGATTCCATTTGCAGTGTAATACACATTCTCTCACACTGCATTTTTTGTTTCTCCCAGACTCTCTTCTCTTGATTTTTTTTTATTTTAATGTTTATAGTAAATGCAAACAGCAGCAGCAGCAGCTCAGGATGCTGTAGGCTTAATGTACCTACTCATCTGCAGTTATTCATCACTGCTGTTGGATCTCTTTCTCAACTGTAAGGAACAAGACAGCTCACTGATGTACTTAAATTGGATGCTAACTGCTGCTGGTGAAAATGTTTCATCCCTATTCATTAACAAAAAAAAATTATGACTTTATTACTCCTTTTAACATGTAGGTGGGCATTTAATTCCTAATGCACTAGGTGAAATCTATAATCTGTTTCAGTAGGGATAAGACAGATCAGGAAAGTTACATTTTTCCATCTATGAACATAGAACTGCGCCTATGAATATCTTGGCAATACTCACAGTCTTAACTTTGGAGTTCAGATTTATAGAGCTAATTCAGGGCTTTGGAGTCCTCTTATATATTTCTTGAACATATTCAAAATTACAGATGTTCTGAATAATCTGTGGAGAGTGAAATTTCTTCTTTGGACTCTCTGTGATCCTACACAGATCACTTGACTCTGATGCCGAGTGTTAGCTGCTGTCTTCTGTTTTCTTATGCATATTTCATTATGTGGCATTCTCCCCTTCAGGAAACACAGAGGTTAATTTTCCTTAAATAATAATTGTCATCAATTTTACTAGGGCTGTGCTCAATGCAAATATGTCTCTAGAGACAGTCTACCTTCTTTGAAGTTGAGCAAATACGACAATTCGCTTACTACCAAAAGACTTTTTTGTTGTGTTGTTTTCTGTTTGTTTGTTTACCAGCAAGTTTTTTTTTGCTATTTTCTATCTGATATTCTGTCCTACTGGGCATTTTTTCTGGACTTCTACCATGTCTTGGAGGAAGTCTCATGTGCCACATTACTCCTCGTCAAATATTCATCTTCTGGCTTTAGTTGAAGCAGTGATTTAACTTAGGTAACATTGGGTTGATACTAATCCAAGATTGATGTGGCTTGAGGATGAGATTGATTAGCATCATGCTCCCTGTGCTGCCTATTACTTGTGTATGAACTGGAAGGAAAAATGCTTGAAAATCAATTACAGCTGCAGAATTTTACAAACTACTTTGAACGAACTAATTCCTAGTCAAGGTTTCAAAGTTACAAAATTAATGGTAAGCTTCACACTGTACAAACTCGGGGCTGGTGTAAAGAAAATTGTGTGTCTCCTTTCATAACCTCTGTGTTCTTACTGCCTGTCTCCATCTGATGATCAGTTAACAAAGCCTAAATAATTATTTATCACAATTCGTTCTTGCTATAATATTTTTTGTCAACAATTTGGGAATTTCTCCTTTGCTGCCCATTGTCCTCTGAATTGCTCCACTTCTCCCACCTGTGTTAGCAGGGGAAATCCGCCCCATCCACATTCAGCTGAACTTGTTGGCAGTGTTCTTGCCTGCTTTTAACCAGTGTAAATAGCTCTGGGATTTATTGAGGAAGTGTGAATCGTCTCATCTGGAGCTATCTAAACTTTAGGCGTTGTGTTTAAGCTAGCCACAGGCCGTCAGGCATCCCAGGGAGGAATTTTTTTCCATTGCCAGTTAGCTCTTTAGGAAAGAGCTAACTAAAGCAGCAAAAGGAGACTCAAATCTTGGAGATGAGCTTACATGCCTTACATCCAAGAGGGCACCTTCATCTCAGCTTCATCCTGCTGTTCCTGTGTCTAGGGAGGTAGCACAGAATATACCACCCTTTCTAAGTGGTGCTTCCAGTTTTGCAGCTCTGAAGAGAATCTCTTCTTATTACACTGTGTTTTTTTTTCTCTTCAGTTGTCTTCAGGTGAATTATTCCTAATTTACTTTGGCGTTTGTGAGAAAAGAAACAGTCTCTAGGATCAATACTTTTGCTTTGAATGCATTCACTTTGTCGTATTAGCTTAATGAAATGAAAATAGGCAAAAAGGAAAAGATTTCTTAAATGGCGTTTGCTAATACTTCAGACACTGTTGTATGTATACAATATGCCTTTTTTTTTTTTTGTTTAATACTAAATGGGAAAGCTGACTTCTAAACAACTGCAGGCTATAGACACTTTTTTTTCCTTATCCTCTATTGCTGACCTTGTAATAGGCCTATTAAGAAAGAGTCAGTGTTGATCACTTTAAGCATAGTCACAATTTATGAGACTATTATCTCAGATAATCTAAATAGGCAGTGTTATTGTGCACTTTATGCTACAGTTCTGCTTTTAGCTCAGTAAATGACTGGCTGCATTATTGCCAAGCATCTTTTTAGAAGCCCCAAGTGTAGTGAACGTTTCTGTGGAGAAGAATCCAACAGCATCAACAGCACAAACATTAGAAAAAAATATGGGAAAAGAGCTAGAATGTTACAGGGAAGTTTGGACTTGTTTGAATAGCAGAGGTATGATGATTAACAATATAGGTGTCCTGCAACACATCCATAAGAATCTCCAACAAGATCCATAAGAATCCAAGCATCCTCCAATCATTATAATGTGTGTGGTAGCTTGAAACCCTGGTAGTCTCTTCCTGAGCTATAACAGAGCCTGGAGACACAAGCTGGGAAATCTTTGGCTCCTTTTTCCCCCACTGTGTTGATTTCAGTGCAAGCATTCAGATCTTTACCTTTCTGTCCTGCTTTTCTCCTCTAGCTTTTAATAGTGACAGTCATGTTTTCCTCCTGCCATTTTGTCCTTGATTTCTTCTCCCCCTCTTATTGCTCCACAGAATATGTTGCAGTCATATTTTGATTCCTTGGTATTGTGCTTGTCGTGTGGTCTACTTGCTGTATCTTCCTGTTATTATTTTTTTCCTCCAGCTATGTATGTCTGATTAGTATTCACCACTTTAAAAAAGGCTTCAGTTTTACTCTCCCAGTGGACTTTCCTTTAAGAGTGTTTACTTCAGGCAAAGGATAGATTATGTTATCATGTTGTAAAATCCTAATAATACCAATAAATGCCTCTAATGGAATGAATTCTGTCCCTTTTTTACTAGAGTACTATTGAGTAGGAGTCCCACAGCAGTGGGTTTATTAGAAAGGAAAATCCAAAAAAAAGGCAAAGAGAAGAAATAAAGCTAGCTGTATACTTTAGAAAATTAGAAATATCAGAGTCTATCAATCTAGAATCTGCTTGCAGTTTCCAATTGCTCTGCTGGCAATAATGGGGTTACAGTAGTGTGAAAACTGAATCAATAAAATCAACCCCCTCTGAGTCATGGAGCATATTGCATGGCATAGGATATTGCACTGTATATTTCTCCTAGTAAAACCAAGCGATTTTTGATGCAGTATAACATGGAGTAAGAAAATACAGTGTCTGTTTCTATTTCTAAGAGAATGACTGACATATGCTGTTTGTATTTTGCTTGATGTGTAGAACTATTGAAAATTAACAGTGGTCATGATAGGTTTCCTCTTCATTTATATCCACTTTGTGTGTTACTTCCCAGCACTGCTGCAATATATGCTTTTGGTGATCTTGACCTTGGAAATCTATTGGAAGCAAACTCTGGCCTATAATGCAGCCTATTTGCTGCAGTGAGTGTGCTGCTGGGAAGAAGTTACCCTGGTTTCTAGTTGTGTGTTTGGTAAAGGCTGGAGACTCTCAGGTCTCTGTGCATGGAGCTGTACCCTCAAAAGCCTTCCTGCCAGCTCTGTACACATGCAGCTGTGAAAATTGGATATGGATTATGAAGGAGTAAATAATAAGGTGTTTATGGTGCCCTCAGAAACACAGATGATATGCAATATCCAGTCTGAGGTGGCAGAGACAGAGATACAAAAATGTGGATAAATCTCTTATGGCAAAACTGGCAAAAACTGGCAGCTACTGCTGCTGGCAGGGTATCACAGGCAACAGTTCTGGAATTCAGCTGGTAAGTCCCAGTTGCTGTGAGAGGGTTCGCAAAGTGCTCATCTACAAGTGCTTTGAGAACAGGCTGTGTTATCTGACCTACCCCAGTTTTTTACACGGGCCAGGCTGCTTTTTTCTTCTTCCTTGTGTGTGATTGTTGGCTGCTGAAGGTAGAGAAGAAAGTCATACTCATTGTTGTAGCTGCAGAGTTGGGCTTTTTGACAGTTGTCCAAAGATCAGGCTGCTTGCTCTTTTACTAACTGTCTTGAGTGTAAATAACACATTGAGGCAGAAAATCCCAAAATATAATAGGTCAGAGTGTCTTTTCAGATGAAATGGTACTTTATTCCCATATAAAACCTTGCATAGAAGAGCACGAGAAAAACATACCAGTTTAATTTCTTTCAAAAATGTTTTCTTAAGACTGCCAGCTTGGAAAGCAGCTGAAAGAAGCAAGGGGAAACATTGATTGTTATACAGGACATGACAGCTAAAGTGTCTTCTTTAAAGGAGGGGAAAGTTCCTCAATAGCTCTCCTCCATCAGTGCAAACTGCTACAGAAAGCAGTTTATTCTATGCTGTCCAGAATTAATAAATTGAGGTATTGATGAAGGATCCAGGTCACCACCTCAGCTGAGGGGAAGCTTAAGGGGCACAGTGTTGTCTTGCTCCAAAAGAATGGAGTTTTCTTCTATGCAGAATCTGTATTTTGTTTGAGATATGGAGATTCGGAGCTCATACCGATTCAGCACTTATGATAATAAATCTTTTTCTGAAACTGAGGTCTCTACATATTAGTGACAGCACAGTATTGAGGCTGAGACTGATAATGGCACTAAATAATCATCTCCTTCAAAATAGAAATTACTTTGATGAACATTAACATGAATATCAGCATAAATACAGGGTGTGCTTAGTACTATTTAACATGACCTTCATTTTGATAACAGCTCTAATTAGGTAGGTTTTGTAGAAATTTACTATTAGTTATATTTGCATTAGTGGAGAACCTCATGTATTCTATTTATCTACAGTTTTGTGACTTTCGCTCTTTCCTTATCAGTTTTGTCTTATACAATGAGTTTAATCCCTTGAGCAGATGAAACATCCATACAAGTGTTCCCTGACACAGGTGCCAGGAGGAGAGTGCACTGTCAGCTTAAGTCCACAGCACTCAGAAAGGCCTATCCAGGCTATTCCAGAGAAGGAAGAGGCATCAGTTGAGCTGCATCAGCTTCCTCGAGCAGTGTACCATTAAGTCTCTTGGACATTACTGCTGACCTAGGGAAGAGGGATAACATAGGGATAACAGTCTGGTATTCGAGGGATCCAGGCTTGTTTGACTTGCATTCAGAAGATTTGCATGTGGTTTGACTGTGCTTTACACTTATGTCTGGTTTATCAGATTGACCTAACAGCAGCAGATTTCTCCAGCCACCAGCACAACAATTAGAGCAAGACTTGCTCTTTAGGTCCAATATCTTTTAAAGATGTTTGTTTGCATGAGCATAAAGAGGCTCACAGGGTAACAATACTCACTTTTAACAATGTTACTTCATAACATTCTCTTCCTTGCTTGTGTCCTCTCGTGACTCTTTTTTAAGTGTCAGATTCATTCTGTTGATTTTACTCTTGGAGGGACAGTGTAATTCTAATCCAAAGCACTTTCTATATCTTTCCTTTATTTGCAGCATGTGTCTACCCTCAGCTTTTCCTTAAAACCACACCTGATCTGTGTAGGATGGGTTCACATGCAAGTTTGAGTTTGACAGAGGATGAAAAGCTGCTATAGAACATAAAAATGCTTTGTGATTTGAATTTACAAATTAGGAGTTCCTCATTTTTTGAGGTAACTTTATGATATTTTGCGATCACATATGCAAATTCTCATTTCAGTTGTTAATTCTAACAATCTACTCTTTCTTAGTAAAAGTTCATATTCCCTTAGTTTTTGGTATTATTAGATTATGAGGCTACAGGGAGGAATCCTGTTCATGAAACATGACATTTTTCATCACTGCTAGATTCTGTGTAATACAGTTATGAAAAAGCCATGTTTGGGGCTACAAACATTAAGGAAGTTTAATTGAAATGTGTAGAAATTGCTGTTTAAGGAAATAATCCTGCATTTTCATTATACCTCTAGTTTAATAATCCTGTGTCTAAATGTCATGTGCAGCCAAGATCCTGAATGTAGATGAGTCGGGATTTCTCCAGAAAATGTAGAAATAACTCTTTTGGGATTTGTGAAAAATTTGTTTTTCCTTGTATGCTGTTATGCATCGTCCTTTATTTATCGAAGTGTAATTTGATGCTTCCATTCCTTCTACTTTAGCCTACAAGGAGTTAGTATCTTAAGGACACTAATACTGAATGCCACCTGTAAGGTATTTTTTTCCCCCAAGCAGAAGAGGGAGAACAGTTTGGAGATGTGGCCCATGGCTCTGAGAATGGCTCACAATGGCTACAACACTGTTAAAAATCAAACAATTTATCAGAACTCTTACAGATTAGGATTAGAAGAAGAAGGGAATGGAGGATCGATGAAAGAGGAAATATGAAGTGACTGAAGCCCTACTCTCATTACAAACAGTTGCTGATTGTTTTTCTATTCAAGGTCAATAAGTACAAAACAATGGGTTTGCTAATGAGATGAGAACTTCACTACTTTGTTTCAGAGACCAAGGCACACATCATTTTTAGCTGTAAAAGTCTGTGGTTTTACTTCACAAAGTTAATTGGAAGATTTGATTTTAAAAATAATCATTTAGAAACGTATTTTTTAAAGGTAGTGACAAGAAAGGTGCTAAAAGTGCTCCAGCTTTGAATAAGATAAACTATATTTAAGAACAGACTGAATTTTTAAAATAAATTATGCCTATATTTAGCAAAGATATTTTCAACCCAATAATCTATAGCAGCAGAGTACAAAGTTGAGCACAGCAGACAGGGACCATTGAGCTCCTGGAGTTAAGGGTGCATTGGTGTTTCTATTACAGTCTTGTGTATTTTGCAAGATAAGATGGTTATAGTAATTGGTTCCAGACTGAAACGTAGCTTGAAAGATTAAGACCTGAGATCACAAGTTATACTTTTAGAAATGTATTCTGGGAATTGCTTAAACTACTGTGGTTTGTTTACGTTATGCTGGATTCCCAAGGTCCCCATTAAGGTTCACAGTTGCATTAAAGGCAATTTTGCATAAACAGGCACAATACCCATTCCAGTAGATTGCAGCCTCATACCCTCAGCTGAGGGTGTGGTTTCAATGGGTGCTTAATTCAGGTCAGGGTTAGCGAGTATATGACTAAAACATGGGGCAGAAATCCCACTTGGCCGTTCCGAGGTCTTTCAGCTCACCAGGAAAGAGCACAAGGATCAGCCTGCCCATCCTGTATCTACAGGGAGAGCTTTGAGGTCCTTGAGGGCTGATAGCACCGTTGGCTGCTGGATCTTTGCTCCTTGGCTGTGCAGGCTGACTCAGGGGAAGGGATAACCTGTTCACAGAATCATTCAGGTTGGAAAAGACCTCTAAGGTCATTGAGTTCAACCTTTGAGTGATGAGCACCTTGCCAATTAGACTTTGGCACAAAGTGCACCATACCGTAGCTATTCCACACCCTCTTATTTGGCCCCCATCCTTGGTTGTGATCTGGCATGATCTCTGCACGTGGAGCAACCTGAGCAGTGGTGTCCTGTGAGCCAAAAGGCATGCAGTGCTTTTCATTTGAAACTTGGGGACAAGCTGCAAGCTAAGGAACAAAGCAAATTGTTCCCCTTGTTTTAGATTCCCCGTAAAGCTTTGTGGGTTATGTTTGGCTCACTGCACCTGATCTGCACATTTTCTGTGGCTAAGCAGAACACCGGGCTAGGAATGTTGTCACATTGACTAAAAGTGTCCTTCAGAAAAGTAGCCCTGGATCTTCCTAACTTGGGGTGTTAGTTTAGAGGTTATTTCCTTTGGGATTACTTTCTTTCTTGGACTGAAGAGAAATAGGCTTATGTTGTCTTTATTGCTAAGAGCAGGACAGGCTCTCCATGCCTTGTTCTGTTCTTGGCTATATCTTGCGGACAAAGGTGTTGATTTACCCTCACCGTCTGACAGTGTTGTATCAGGAAAGTAATAGCTTTGAGAGCAAAGAACTGAACTTCACATTGATGTATTTTCTAAACTATTATTTTCAAAAATGAGCATGAAAACACTTTCTTTTTCTGGTGTGAATGAGATGTTATTGTTGCATTTGGCCTGAGGTATTTATGATTTACTCCACAGAATCAAAACGTAGTTTATAAGGAGTTTGTCACAGAGCCTCAGGTAGTTAGTTATCCACTTGCTGAAAAAAAGATAACTGATAGGAAGAGATACACAGAATTTATAGAGACACACAGACATCTGTATGTAAGAGAGTGTGTTACTAGAAACACTTGTCTTTTCATACTGTTAGAATTCTGAAAAGTTTTTTATGCTACGTATTGGTTCTTGCAAATTGCTTGCCAATTTAATATCAGCAGCATCTAAACAGTAAGTAATTGCTTATGATAATGAGCACAAACTAATTTACTGGAATATGTTAATATTCACAATGCACTTTAGAACAGCAGGGTATTCCAAAAATACTATTCTGTTGTTTAATTGCAGTGTTTAGGTTGCATTGTTATTACAAGTGCTGGCAATATCATCACAAAGCCAGCCTCTCATTGAATAGCCTCCTTACTGGGACTCCAGCATGTGAGTAGGTAGTGTCCTTTGAGAACTAAACAGGATATGAACAAAACCTTCTGAATTTAAATTCTGATTCTTAATTTCTGATTGATGTTACGTACAAGAATAGGTGGAGAACCTTCTTATGATTTTTAAAATGTAACTTAACGAATTTCAAGTCGAATAGCATTCAATTTCTATCTTAATATGTGTGTGTCTTCAATGGAATCAATATTTGTGTGAGATGCAGAAACATACCTAGGAATATGTTTTATGTTACAGAAATGCTGTAAGAAAATACTGTAATGAAGGAGTCCTTCCAAGTTGGTGTGCTGCTGCTCATTCTGCAGGACTGGTGTTTACTGTATTTGAAATGTTGTTTTTTCCTTTGCTTCTTTGGAAATGTTCTGTTTTACTTTGGGATGAGTTTTTTTGAGCAAGTAGAATTAGAATAGTAAAATTAGAATTAGAATTAGAATACTTATTGAAAAATGGGCTATCCCTGAGCACGTTTCTTCACAGAATTATTTTCTACATGCATTGGTATCACTTACAGTTTTGAAGGATTCTTGATATCTTTGCATATGTTATTATAAAGTACTGTATTAAAGTAAGGCTTTCCAAACTATTGAATACTGATCTTCACTTCAGGATATTAAAAGCACTCATAATCTCCTCCAGCCAGACCTTTGGAAGTGAGCGGCCTACACAAAATCATTGCACTAATTAGGCTGGGTTAGTCTTCAGAGGGTGATTAACTGCTCACCTTTCTTGCATACACAAGTAAATTAAGTTACAGCTGATAGCACTGGTGTATGGAGTGTCAGAGCTAGCAATAGAGTTAGTCCCTGGTGAGATGATTGAACACTTTGGAGCCCAAAACTCTTTTGTCAAGTTCTCTCCAAACATTGTTGTGGAATCCAGTGATTAAACCACACTCTGATTAGTTAGCCGTGTAACCCATCAAAAGCATTAAGATGCATATTTTTTACTTCATCAATTTATCCTCTGAAACTGGTGGAGAATTGTTGCTTACAAACAACAGCATAAGGACTTCGCAAAGAAGAATAACAGCAATTATCATAATGACAAAGCATGTAGTGTTTCTGTGCCAGGCTGCAATTGAAAATCTATTATGTTGTGGAACAGAAAGAAGTGGGAAGGAAGTGAATTGGCCCAACCTGGCTGGCCCCTGTTAGCTCTTATTATAATAGTCTAATAACCTTAAAGATTTAAGTACAAATACTGTCTGTGTACCCCTATTAAACACTGTTTGTGTCGTGCACAGATTTGATAATGTAAGTAAACATTGATGTTCCAAAGTCAATCCCTGGGATAATGACTGTGAAAACCCTCCAAATAAAGTATCATTTGTAGCTGCTTGCTGGTTCTTATCTTCAGGTTCTTTGAGACAACCAAGCAGACACTTTTATATCATGTTCCTCTTTTACTTGATGCTTTCTGGAGGTTTGAGTGCATACAATGCTGGAGAAGACTACCTTTGGCTTTTAAACTTGATTTGTATATAAAATGGAATATCAAGAAGTTTTGTTCATGCTTGGAATTAGGGAGATGGTACAATACCACAAGACTGCAGTCAATATGCGTCTTGCTCATCAGTCCTTCCCTGTGCCAGGTCTCCTTCTGAGATGTCTCTGAACAGCTGCTTCATGGGTGGATTCCTGTGCCTCAGGGAGAATTGGTGTTTTTCCAAAGATTTCATCTCTTGCATTTCATTTGATTTCATTTTTGCTACAAGAAGAATGGTTGCTATTTTCACATTTCAAGATGTAACATCTCTCAGAAACTGTGCTCTTTCTATTTTTCTTCAGCTGTAGTCCAGGTCTGTCTACTCAAAAAATTCAGAAATGCTGCCACAAGAATATTTTTGTCTGCTAAACATTGATAGTTGACTAATTAGTAGGAGAACATGGATGCCATAGAACTTCTTACTACTCTTAGGTACCTTTGCAAACACGCAAAATTCATTGCACATTGCCCATAATACAATTACCTGTTCTCAGCAGAGGCTCCCTCTCAGCAAATCCTGTAATTTGGGTTGTTGCCAATACCTTCTTTCTGCTGCAAGCAACAGCAGCATCTTATCTTAGTCCAGCATCTGACATCCTTGGGCGTGGGTCATTTTTCAGCGACTTTAGCAGGCTTGCAATTAGCAGTGCTTTCCTTTTCAGCATGCTCTACCTATCTTCCAAGAGAAGTTTTGGCTATTTTTGAGAGCTCTCTAAGGATTTTTCAAGATTAAATTATGAGATGCACAATTTAGCAAGGAGCATAATATAAACGTCACTTAAAAATAACTAAGTTAATGTAAGACTGAATAGCTGGAATATTGTATTAGTAAGAAAGCCAATAAGAAATAAAGACTTTAGCCTAGAAGCATGCTAGGCACTTGCAGCCAAGCTTCTGTCCATTCTAACACTATTAAATGACTTAAGGCCAGCTGTTTCAAATATTTTCATCCCCATTTAAAGAATGGAGGGTTATTTTTAAAGGTTGCCAGAGATGCAACAACACTTCTGAGAATTGGGATACTGCCGTAGGTGCTCGGATAAAAACCTAAACTTCAGGCACTAATGTTTTGTTAATGAATTACTTACAAATGCTATTTCTCTGACAAGAACACTGCCTTTTAATAGATCTATTCACAGAAACTTTAGTTTTGTTTTTTCTTTTACTGGTTTTTGGCCTGTGTGCACATCTGTGCAGACCTGCTTTTGTGAGAGATGCTCAGGTCCTAGTTTCTGTCTTTTCTGTCTTCAGCTGACTCATTTCCCAGCTGAGTCAGCAAGCTGGGGAACTCTAACAGCTCAAGTTACTTGGCTTAGGAAATTCTTAACTTTTGCCAGGTATCTGGTGAGTTTGTGAAGTCCATGGACTAGAACCACTGAATGATTTCACACAGGGCACCAACAGATGGTGACAACATTTGGTGTCTATCAACCTGCATAGTATTTGAGTTAATGTCCTAGTTCCTGCATCCTGTTACAAATCCCTTCAACTAACTAGCCCCTTCACTGTGTTCACTTTGGATTTGGAACAACTAATAAGCCATAAGAAGCAAATCAGTGCATGTGCAGGTAATTTATTTTAATGGAACTGATTGCAGCTGTGGTTAAATTGAAGTTTAGGCCTAGACAATTCCTGATATCAGGAGTGTGGAAACTAGATATTCCTAGTGTCTTTGAGAGTACTTGACTACAGTGATTTCAACCTGACAATGAGTTGAGGAGTACATTTCATGCAGGTAGCTCGATGTGCAGCTGCAGTGCGAGCTGCAGGCTGGACTATGAGGGCCAAGCACCCAGCCTTGAGCCCAAGTGGGCTCAGGGACCTGTGGCCCAGCCAGAGACTGGACGCTCAGGGACAGCAGAAGCCAACCATGTAGAGTTTGGTGCACTTGGACTGTGAGATTATAAAAGCTCAAGATCCCTCCTTGAAGGCACCAGCTTAAGCAAATATTTTATTTTGTTACTCCATTATTCTATTGTTTAGCTATTGCACCATGACTAAACTGTTTTAAGGCTTTGGACTTAAGTTCTGGCACTCTGCTATGGGAAGCCCAGTGTGGAGCTGGTAAGGAGACTTGATGTGTTTTTGTGAATCTGGGGATGTAGCTGGGGAGGGTCTGCAGTCCCAGCTCAGGTGGTGTTGGGGTGACTCCAGAGTAGCTCCTGGATGGTCAGACAGGGAAGTTTCTTTAACAATGCCTTTACATTTTATCTGTTTGGAAATACTTTTCAATCCATTGCCTTCTCATATGTGTTTCTCAACCATACAATTTCCACTTCTGTAGACAGCGTTCAAGAAATTTAACTATATATTGACACAGTTGTAGGAGGAATAGAACCTTCCCTTATTTATAGATGCTTGGCTTTAATTTCTTTTTGGCAAGCTTTAAAAATCAGATATGTTGTATCCTTGTTACCTTTAATAGAGTTATAATGGATTAAAATGATTCATGTTGAGTGCAATATGACATTTAAAGCAGACTTTAATTTCCAAAATATATCATTTTCTACCCATCTACATTGCATAAAGGTCCAAGGCACTAATGGGGAATTACTTGCCTTACATTTCATATAAAAATATTTCAAATTCATTTCAAACAGCATTCATACTGGAAAAATGATAGGTAATAGGCAAATCATGACATTTTTAAACTGCAAGAATCTGTAGCAGAACAATAATTTTCTTTTATCACTCTGTGCCAGATTTGTGATAGACTGTATCCTTTCATTAAATAGTGATTTTTTTTGGTGTAAGTCAACATGTTTATGAGCTTAACAAACCACAGAACTTTTTTCCTGTGGATGTTTCAAATAAAAATAATTTTGCAGAATAGGTGCCATAATACTATCAAGTCTGTTAGGATTCAGTTAATCAACTCATGTTTTGGGAATAAGTCAGATGAACAAATACTCTTAGTTTCTATTCTCTTAGGAGTCCTTTCAGCCAGCTCTTGCTTAGCCAAGGTCCTTCTCAAAATGATATTCATTTTAAATCCAATTGGAGGTTCTTAGTTCAATGTCCCTACTCAAACTGAGTAGCACTTTACTCCAGATAAGTGATCTAATCTAAATCAATGGGGTCATTTGAGGTGTAAGATGCTACTTGATTTAAAATATTAAAATCACTCTAGCTGGAAAATTCCCTAAATTCTTTGAAACTTTTATTATAACTATGTCATTTATGGTGCTAAGAATTATGATGACTTGGAAAATGATGCTAAGCTCTGTCAGGGTTGTTCTTTAGAGATACACGCTTGTTGAGCCATTGTTACTCACAAATTTTAGTTGTTTGTCACTTTCTGACACTATTTATCAATAGAGCTTGATAGCAACTGGTGAATTTAAATAAAAACTTTTGGAATGGGAATGAAGTATTTTTCACCCACTTCATTATTGCACGGAATGTAAAACATAAACATTGGTCCAAATACCAATGCCATAGACTGGAAGAAAGGAGAAGTGGAGAATGGAGTGGTTTTCTTAGGGGTTTTTTCTGTGGTCTGAGGAAAAAACTTTGCTTCTGTGTTAGTATCCTGAATCTTCAACAAATGCCACTGGAAAGGGCAGGATGCTCAGTGTGACTTGGGATTGTGTTGGTTCTATTATCACTTAGACCTTTACCTAGAGACAGCTCTTAGGCATAGCTGAATATAATAAGCCACACACAGCACTAGTTTATAGGTCTCTCTGAAAAATTGGATGCAGGATGATGAAAAATCCTGTAGGCTCTGGTAAAGCAAGTTATGGTCATCTTAGTGCTTTGGGAAGAGGAGTTCTGTAATGCAATGTAAAGTTGTGCTTGAATTAGTAGTAGTAGATGCTGCCTTGTTGGTTCATTTAAATTAATTTCTCCAGCTGATTGAGTTGGTTGAAGTGTTGGAATTACATGGTTTCAGCCTCACTTACAGAAGTATGGAATTTTAGAGCTCAGGTGTAGCAAAGTGATATGTGATTTCCATAAAAGGCTGACAGGAGGCCAATAGACATTTTCCATCTGCTTTATTTTTCTCAGCATTTTCTCTTTACCTGGAGAGAAGATGATATCATTAATGATAATATTAATAACAAAATCCAGCAATGATCTTTGCCAATGCTGCTTTGGTCAGTGAGTTTTCTTACAGTTACTCTGGAAGAAGGGAAGATCAATGAATGAAATAATGGAATTACTAAGGAATTATGCTGTGCAGTTTGTGACCTTACAGGTGACAAATGTTAAGACTGTTTGTAGCAGTCCTAGTTTGGGCATGCAGTCAGATGGGTGCAAGGACCTAACTAGAAATTGTTAGTAGCAACCAATTTCCAGGAAAACTTTGAACCTTTATCAAAGTTTGCCAAGCTTGGTCAAAGGAACATCATAAATATTCTCCTAGTCCCTATTATCCACAAATCTAAGAGAATCTGAATAGAAAATAAGACATCCATTTCTACCCTCAAGCTCAAGCTCTTTGGAGAGCTACAGGCAACAATCCCTTTGAAAATTTTCCCCAGGCAATGCACCTCTTCTGCTATTAAATAGCCTGATGTAGCTTTTTCAGGAGAGCAGTTACAATCCATATTCAGGCTCCTGCCCAGATTTGTGGGAGAGAGAGTATCAGAATGCCTTCAGGAAGCATTCAGTTGAATCTGCTCTTTTGTTTGAAATATTTCTTCCAGAAGCTCTTTCCGTCTCCTTCCCATGGTTAACCCTAATGGCCATACCCTCCTCACCTCAACCCCATGGCATATATTCTCTCTTCTGTGTAAATAATTAATAATGTGTCAAAGTCAAGGCAGAAGCAATACACAAGAGTTGTATTTTAATCCACCAAGTGGATTATTTTGAAACCCCCCTCCTCTCCCTCTCTCCCCCTGGCATATCATGTTTCTGGCTTAAAGCATCCCTTCCTTTACTTACCTTAGAAAATCTGTACAAATATATGTACATAAATTTTGTGTGTTTTTCTCAACTTCAGCTTGTGCAGACTGAAAATACATAGATGAATATGTAAAAATGAGTATTAATGGAGATTAATATGCTCCTCTGAACATAGTAAATATAAATAATGCCTTCATATAGATGTTTGGACAATTGTGTGTATATATATATTTCATATTGTAAATTCTTCATTCTTGATAATTAATAGTAGCCTGCATTAGTCTCACTGGATTCAGCGGGTTTGTCAATGCAAGTAATTACTTACTGATGGGAATAAGAGGGTTCACATTGTAGCCCAGAATGAAGCACTGATAAGATACAGAAAGAAGAAAATTATATTATTGGGTAATTTCTTGTTACTAGCAGTCCTTATTCTTCATATTTTTAATAATAGTTAAGCATTGCTTTTCTAGTAATGAAAGTGCAGCTAATAGTTTTCATTACAGAACTTAACAGGCATTAATCTTCAGTTTTTAAGTCACAGAGTGTGATGGAATCATAGCTTATGAGGGTCCAGCTCAATCAAACCATTCCGTGCACTTCATAAGCCCCTGAAACCTGATGTGAATGTTGAAAATAAACGTTATGCTACTTACATTATATGGGATAAATGGAATTATGTACATTACCCTTCAGTGCAATATACCTTAAACTCAAAATTGGAATGAACATGAGGAAGGCAGAAAGCTGTTGATTTGAGCAAACTATTAAGCTACATCAAATGTGACTTCAGAGCAATAAATATTGGAAAGCTTTGCAGTCATAAACAATAATAAATACAGCAAATGGGTTCTAAACAAAATATTTATCTGCTTAATACTGTAAAGGTAAGCAGATGTCCTTGAGTTGCTGCCAGACTGTGCTGAAATGAATGCACTATTTCATAAAAATGAATTTTGCAAACAAGTAGGACTTCAGAGACCCAGGCCATTAGAAAACATTACTGTATCTTGACCACTGGCGTTTTGTTACAATGGGAACCATGCTTTCATGGGGAAGAATTTCAAAGAGCTGTGTGGACATTTTTCCTAAACATTGTGTGGCTGCATGGAAGCATAAAGAATTAGGCAGTAAATTCTGTGGCTGAGAGATAGAACTGGCATGTTACAAAGTTGCCTGCTTACAAGTACTGTGCTGATGGCATTGCTATTCTTGACATTATAATTCCGCTGCTTTCAATTCTCTAGAGATGATAAACCCCAAACAACATAGTGCCACAAGCTAAGGGAGACGGCTGGGGTTTCGTGACAATGTTCTGAAAGAGCGGCAGAGACATTATGATGTTTGTCAGAGAGCATAAAAGCCTTTATGAAGCAAGTGAATTAGGCTTCCTCTGTTGTTTCTTACCATATCCAAAACGGATAGTAAGGAGGGTTGTTTCCCACAACTGCTCAGTTTCTAGCTTTTAATAGTTAATGGGAGGTTGGGCTATAAGCTGAGATCAATCCCAGAGTAATAAATTTTACATTATTATATTTGTCTTTCTTGAAATATAAACACCAGAGGATCTATTCTCAAATGGCTTCCGACCCATTTTTTCCATAATTAATACAGGAAATTCGAAGAACGTGACTCCCCGTACAGCTCAGACAAGAGGCAGATCTGTATTCATCAGCGTGGATTAATTAGTCTTTTACCAGACACACGGTTCCTTCGAAGAGCTACAAAATGGGCAGTTATAAAGGAGGGAAAGCTTTCTCATAAAAACCCATAAACCACATGTTCTCGTGGATAAGAGATACTTTCTTAAACTTTGATGTTTATTCTATGTAGTTTAAGATTTACAGCTAGGTTTATCCAGCTCCACTGACATTGACCTTGCCTTCAATGCGGCAGCAGTATGGAATGAATTGCTCTTCCCTGGTTGATTTGAAGGGCAGTATTTAACAAAAAAATGCAGCCAAGACTCATTCTGAATAAGAGCAGCAGAGCCTCTCATTGTTCAGATCTGAAGACTTACTTCTGGGTCATTGTATTCAGTATGACTCCACCATGCTTGGCAGGCTTTTTCTTTGTCTTATAAATTGGGTAAACACATCCAAGGCAACCAAGAAAAGGAGAATTATGCACCACCACTTAAATCTTGTGGACTATTCCGACAGCTTTATCTGTGACATTGGGCTGTAAGGAGTTGTTTTTCCTTCTCATTTTTGTTTCTTACAAGGCCCTCATTCATGACTTGACACAATGTTTTATGAAGTCAACAGAAAGGCTGTCACTGTTTTTAATGAGCTTTGGATCAAGCCCTCAGTTTTTCATCAACACAGTAAAAATCCTTTCACTGCAGACACCACAACGACATAAACTCCATGAAGGCCCCAACTCATCAGTTGGAAATTTGGAGTCAACAGTGGCAGCAAAGAGGAGAATTTGGGGGACCATCAGCAGTGATATTGCTTGTTCAATGTGTCCTTGTTTCAGGATGTATTATAACAGAAGATTAATGACACACAGCAGATTGTTGTACATTTCAGTCCTGGCTAGGAGGAAAGAAAGGGTGGGAGAGCAGGAGGAGGAGGACTTTGTCATACATATTCCTACACCTGGCACCTTTTGCCCAGGTCCATTACCAATCCCTGGCACAGCCTCAGTCTTCACTACTCTTGCAAAACTCCTTATAATAAAGATAAAAACCTGATTTCACTTAGAGTGTAAGTGAAATCTTAAATAACAGACCTGCTATTGTCTCTGTTTTGCTGAAGAAGTTGACAAGCTATCCTGAAGTACATGCTGGTTGGTATTTTGGCATCAAGAGAAAAGCCAGCAGATCCATTTGAAGCACAGTGAAACTATCTCACAAGTGTATTAATATGCAATGTGATTTATAGTGATTTTAGTGGTATGCACCATGCATATATTATTACAGACTGATGGCACTACCAAAACCCTCTAATTAATAGGCATGCAATTCCATGAAGGAAAAGTAATGTTAAAAACAAATAAATGAGATCTTTTCAAGAATACCAAGTGTCCTTTTTGCATTACAGCTGACACAAAGCAGGCTTGCGCAGCAGTAGAGTGAGATTTTGAGACGTGGGAGTTCAATAAGTGGTATAAGTGTACAGTTCTTCTTGTTTTTGGCTTTAAACGTCTGCATGTTCAAGGGATTTTAGATTCCTTTATATGTTGACAGCATTTTTGGTCAACCTTGAAAGAAAGTGAGAGAGTTACAATTAGGTTGTTACGCACTGTCTCCTTACATGGACACAGGAAGTATAGAGAGAGTGCATTGGGTGGAATAAACTGAATTACTTTTCATAGAATTATGGAATGGTTTGGCTTGGAAGGGACATTAAGGGCTATCTAGTTCCACCCTGCTGCCGTGGGCAAGGATGTTATCCACTAGATCAGTTTGCTCAAGGCCCCACCCAATCTGACCTTCCAGGGATGGGATCTCTACAACTTCTCTTGACAACCTGTTCCAGTGCCTCACTATCTTCTGAGTAAAGAATTTCTTCCTGGTATCTAATCTAAATATTTTCTCTTTTAGATTAAAAATATTCCCACTTGTCATTACCTATTTGATGAAATAGATAAAATGCAATAAAAATAGATAAAATGCAATAAAATGGAGAGTAGCCACACTTTGAGAGAGCTTTGGACAGACAGGGAAACTAGACATCTGTATTTACAATGCATTAACCTATCTCCCTAAGCTTTGACCTACCCTCATGGAAAAGGAGTAGACAGCTTGTAGTGACTTTTCCAATGAAAGATCAAATGCATGCACAATTTTCCTCCTCTGTGCTGTTGCTGTTGTTAAGATAAAAGTTTTAAATGGAAAATGTCCGGATATACTGCTATTTTAGTTCTGAGGAAATATGCTGGTGATGAAGTTAAGCACCTGAGTGCTAAGTGGTTTTGGATTACAACACTTGTTTCAAACAGATTATAGATTTTGTAAGTGCACCTGGATATAACGTGTAAAGATTTCCACTTTTAAAAGATGTACATTGAGCATTATGTAAATAAGCCATTGCTTACTCAGATGGTAGACTAATCTCTTTGTCCTGACATGGCAAGTAATGTGTGTTTCCACTTGTTATCCCCATCTGTCACTAGATGATAAACCTCAGATTTGTAAAAGTCTTATCTGGATGTATCTGTTAACATCTTGCTCTGCTGGCCACTACCATGTATTATTTTTATTGCGTAAATAAGTTGCTGCATTTTTTTTTTGTTAGTCATGAGGAAAACTGGAATTACTTGATTTCTCCACATAGGTCCAGTTGAGGAAAGCTGTGATTTAACTCATCTCTGTTCTACACATCACAGAAATATGTTCATCAAGCATAAGCTTAAGAGCTCTTCCAAACAGATATGCATTTCTGAATCAGAGCTATGGTATTTCAAGTCTTTTCATTTGCAATTAAGTTATATTCAGTGCTGATTGCACAATATAAAACCCACTAATATTTCACTCACTGCATAATTTTTAGAGATAAAGACCTCTTCACATTGAAATGCAGCCTATGAATCCATTTACTGTGTGAGAACCTGATTTTTGTAGGGCATGTGATCTGTGCGTGGGTTTGCACTGGTGCAAGTGGGCTAATGATATTTATTTATATTTTTGATTTTTTTCTTTTTTTTTTTTAACAGCGGGGACAACGTACATCTTTAGCAAAGGTGGTGGACAAATCACTTACACGTGGCCTCCCAACGACAGGCCGAGCACCCGGGCAGACAGACTGGCCATAGGGTTTAGCACTGTGCAGAAAGAGGCTGTGCTGGTGCGAGTGGACAGTTCTACTGGCCTTGGAGATTATCTAGAGCTGCACATCGTAAGTATTAGCACCAGAGGCAAGAGATTTCTTCTTGTCTCAGTTGTTCCTGCGTTTGTGGGGTTTAAATTTATGTTGTCTGAATGTAATCGTAACAGTTAATGAACCTTTTGGGGTCAATAGTGAACTAAATGATATTGGTTTATTTCATATGATGTTGTACAGGGTCTCAGGCAAACTCAAAAATTATTTTTCTTTGCTACAGTGCTACTTTACATAGCTTTTCAATTAAAAATCATATTGGGATACGTGTACAGATAGAGCAGTTTATTGCAGTGTAATTACATGGAAGAGAATTTAGCAGTGTCTGAGGAAGGTATGTTTATCCTGGGGGAATCTAATATGGAATCTAATGGTGCAATTGCAGTGTATCACAGCTCATTGTGATTATTGTTAATATTAGAACTTGTCCTCTCATTTCACCATTTTTTTGTCATGGTAAATCTTAAGCAGAAAGAAAGACTGTCAGCCTAGGAAGTCTTAAAAGTAATTTCAGCTGCCTTAGAACAAGGAACTAGGAATCAAAATTGAAAGCATGTGGAATTTTATGGCATCATAAATAAATGATCAATTGAGAAAAACATAACTAGAGCAGTATAAAATTTTGTTGTTTAGATTAGTCTGAACTTTGTTAATGTGTTAGTTTGATTTTTATTTGAGAATGTCTCTACTTTCAGGAACAGTTGAGTTCCTTTTGAATGAAATTACTTATTGATCTATAACCAATTACACTTTTACCCTCAGAAAGCATTCAGCAGTGATCATTTTCAAAATTAGATGGGATTATGGTATTCAATCTTCCCAGACTCCTTTTTTTCTGCAAAGTCACTCTTACATTGTGGACTAAGGTGATTTTTAAAAATTTATTTATTGGCTTGAGTAAATAAACAAAGAAAGAAAACCTTAAATAAAAATCAGAGGTTGTCTGTACCTTTATCTTTCATTGAATCACACAGACAAAATAGTTGACTGGTATTGTGAAATCTTAGTTTTAAAATGTGAACAAAGCAACTTCTCCTAGGTTCCGGAAAAACTGAGAGCCTACATATTTCAAGCCTACATATTGTGTTGCTAGATCGAATTTAAATATTTGCTTTGCAAACATCAGACACCTTATTATAATTTACCTCTTTATTTGTGATCTCAGAGCAAACCCACCTTCTGTGGTCAACAGAGTTGCTTTCTTCTCACAGTTTTTTCTTGTTCATTAGCATACAAAGGACTGCTTTCTTTGTAATTTTACTACACCTGACGTCTATCAAAATGATAATATTTGTTTGCTCTTCCATCTAGCCATGATATTTCTATTTTAAAGCAAACATTATGTTCGTTAATGATGAATTTGAGATAAAAAATTATTTTCTGTTCATAAATGTTTGTGGTTTTCAATCTTTTTTTTTTCTCAAGTAATTTTCTTATACCCATGCTGTAGCAAAAGACGGTAAAATAAAAGAATAATTGAAAGTTTTCTATGGACAGAAATACTACCAGCTTAATAGGGATGGTGAAAATTATAAATTATACTTTAGTGGTTCTTTTGAAATTTCTGTGAAGCAGCAAAGCCTTTTATCATCCTCCTCTGTGAGGTGATACTGGCTTTCCCCTGCTGTCTTTGCAAGGGACTTTGGGAACCTCCCTGAGGCCTGCTCTGCTTCAGAGCAAAATGGTAACTGTGTGAAATTTCACTGGAATGAGGTTTGACCTTCTGAGAGCAGCTTCAGTGTAGTCTGTCCCTAGAGTGGAGACACTGAGGGATTGACCTGAAATCCTGAGACATTTGGCAAGGATTTTTATAAGGGTTGTCAGTGATAGATAAAGCTTGGAAAACTACTGGGATATAATTTCCCAGAATCTAATTCAAATAAGGATAGTATTCAAAGGGAATTTGAAAGGCAGTATTTTCAAAAGCACTTGTGACACCTAAGACCATATATCTTATTAAAGTCAGTTGAGCTGCAGATACTTCTGAGAATTTGACCTGAGATCCATTTTAGTTCAGAAAGATGTTGTGAGATATCACAGTTATAAAAATGAAGAGAACACAGAAACAGGGAGGTCTAAATATGTGTTATATTTGAAAAATAGTTAATTTGGTCTAAATATTTCCATATCGGCAACTACTGTGTTAATAATAAAAACAGTAGGAGGGGTTTGTCATTCAAAACTTTGTTCGTTCACCAATGCTGAGATGCCACTAGGAGTGTCTTACTACTAAACAACCAGAAACATGCTATGGATAGTGGAAGGAGATAAATCTAGAAGGAGGGAAGTGCTTAATTCTGCATGTTCTTTTGCAGGTACCCACTCACCTGTTTGTGCCATGAATATGCATGAGCAAAATGTGTACCTTGAGATGCACTGTGTATGGATAATTCACCTGCATGTGGTGGCAAAAAGAGTTGCACTGGAACTACTGCTTTCAAAAAAATTTAGATTATAGCCCTCACTGGCATGTTGGGGAGGGTGCTTGAGAGCTTTGAGGCAGCTTGCTCTTAACCTTCTTCATTCTGGTAATGGAAGAGGAAATTACAAGTTAGATTGTGTTACTTCAGTATGTGTAAACAGTTATTCTGTTTAGTTAAAGACAATGTAAACCTAATAATGAAATCAAGCTTGCAAAAAATTCTGATTTTAAAAATTGCTGCTTGATTCTCTGAATCACAGACAGGATTAGATCAGGAACATATTTATTTAAAGTAATAATTTAACGTCTCCAAATGACCATTGTTATAAGAAACATTTTTAGAAATGTGTAGTCTGCATTGCTACCAGAAGTTTAGCAGCTCCAGTGCAAATATTTTAAATTCCAAGACAGATTACTATAAAACTCCACCTGTACTGTAGCAGCATAAATATAAAGGACTGTTTGTGTGTATGATGCATATGCAACACAGTACTTCAGGAAAGGGATTTTAAAATGTTTTAGTCATCCAGAGCTGCAGCAATTAGCTTTCATTTCAATCACTTGACTTCCCGTATAGAAGTGGTCTCCTGTTCTGTCTCTGCTGGGAGATCAAGTACAAGAGGAAATAGATATCATACCTAAAATTCTACTGCCACTTCCTCTCCTGTTGATGGATAAATGAAGGATAGAGATAGCTCTGATAATTAATGCAAGCTTCCTTTTTTTCTTCTTTTCATGATATGGTCTGCATCCATCTCCATGTCACATGGGGAAAAAGCAGCAGCTTTTCATGCAGTGTTCATTTAATTACCATGTGTACTTCTGTCCTTAACTTTTTGTCTGATTTCTAGTGGCCTTAGGTAATTCTGTCAGTGATTCCTGTTCCTACCTTCACTCTTCTTCTTCTCCCACCCTGTTATCCCACATCATTAGAAAGCAAATGCACAAATATATGGATGTTATTGTCTTCCACAAGCACTGTGCTCTTGCTGCCTCAAATTCTTAGCTTTCCTATGGTGAGGAACAAAATGAAGTTAGACAAAGATATCACCTCAAATGGCTAAGAAGTCCTGTTAAGTTGTTCTTTCTGTCAACGCTGGTGGCATAGGAAACTGTAATTCTCCTGTGTTGCACAAGGGTTATTTGCACTGTTTGAGAAGAGTCATCAACAGACTTCAGCCATTATAAAAATATGTAAATTATACCATTATACCATGTTTTCATCTTTCATTGTTAAAATGAAAGACTTTATAAAAAAATGCAACATTTTTTATGCCTGATGGAAAGAATCAGCAGTTTCTGTGTCTTTGTCTGTGTCGTTTGTTTGAAAATCAAAGTATTTGCAGAGCACAAAGCAGCTGTTTTTATGGTGATAGCTGATTTTGAAGTTGAGAACAAGAAGTTTGTATGGAGCATAAGGCCAGCAGAACATTTAAAAGTGTAAAGCTTTGGCATTCCAGAGAAGACACTCAGCCTAGGGCACATCAGCTACTTAAGGGGAACTGGTCACTTCTCCTAACACAAGCAGGGTGCTAATTAATCTCATTTACAGGTATGGACTTGCTGAATTATGTGAAGTGGGGATGATCATTCTGATAGGAAACATTCAGAGGTCTGAAATAAGGAATAAGGCAGATGTGACAATGTTTTGAATGTTGTCCTAACCCTCCCCAGAGGGAAAGTGGGGTGAAATACTCTGAGATTCCAGTGAGAGAACAGTGACAGTCTGTCTATACATAGGCTAGAGAAAACACTTCAAAATAAAAAAAAATAAAAGATTGTAGTAGATATTTTTTGTTTCACTCTATTTCATGTCACTAGGAAACAATATCTTTAGGGGAAGCACTAACCAATAAGACGAATACTGTGATGATAAAGCACGGAAAACTACTTCAAAATATTTGCTAACACATTGCCTGAAAAAGTATGGTATGGTTAAAACAGATGGTATCAATATATGCAAGGCACGACACAATTAACCTGAAATACAGTGAAGATGTAGCATTACTGGCATGATGGATTAATCAATATTGTCCTTAGACTTCCAAGATGTGCTTGTGAGGCTTTCAGAGTTACAATTAATGACTGAGGTGAACAGTCTCAGGAGCAGAAAGATTGTATGCCTAACAGAAAATAGAGTTTTGTATCATGAGCAAATTCAGTTCATGCTCTTTGTCCCAAATATTTACATACTGCATATATTAAATATATATTGTAGAAATGGCATTTTTTATTTTATTTTTTTTTAACTTTCAGCAAACTTAAAATGAGTATTATTTCCTACTCCCCTCCTTCTGTCTCTTAGTTATACATATGCAGTACTCTGCTACACCAGGCTTTTAATAGCTGAGTCTGTTAGACTTCCTTGTACATATCCAAAAAATATGTATAGTTATAACTTATGCAAGTATAATGACCTTCCCTTAAGTGAACAGAAGGAGAAGAACTCAAGTGAAGGATCAGAGTTCTGTGTTTGAGTGTACCAGGAAAAGAACTGCAATATCTTGTGATAAATGCATTTGTTATTCTCTTTTGAATACTTCATATGTCTTTGGCTTAATGTCTAATGGAAAGTCAATTGATTTTTATTTACTTGGTTGTATTTGGATCAATTCCTAGATAGCTGGATCTACTTTCAGTGAGATTGATGATAAAAATATCTTTGATTTTAGTGGTTTGCATTGGAGCTAATTAATTTTCCCAGGAAGAGTTTAATAATATTTTAAAAATGATATTTCTAGAATATTATTTCTTTTAATAATCATCATTCAAATCTAGGATTCCTTATTATTGTATGCATTCCTATGGAAAGCAAAGATTTGGGAAAGCCAATGGTGGCTTGTATATTCATGAAACAGTAATGAGATTAAAATTGAATTACTCACATCCAGGAAGAGATTTTTTTTAAAAAGGCAGACCTAGTTTTTAGAAATCTGATATTTTAGAAGTGCTGAACATGCACAACAGTGGCTAAAGTCAATGGAAGCTGAATGTAGTCAGCACCTCTGAAAACCAGGTCATCACCATATCACCTAAGTGTGCACCAGGGATCACTTTGGAGCCCTGGACAGACTTTAGACCATTATGTTTATCAGAGTTGTGATTTTTTAATATTCTGCTACCTTGAAGCATAAGAAAATTTCATAAAGATGATGTTATCTAATCCAGAATTCTGCTATTATTTGATATTTCTTTATTATGCTTATGGATGGGATATTTATTTGTGATTTCTTTTTTCATTTATATATGTAATGTAAGAGGCTATAGGAAGTTTAACTATTATGGACAGTGATTGGTTTCTCTGGGGAACAAAAACTTAGCAACTAGAGTATATGTTAACCTTTAAACTGAAAAAAAATTACTATGGAAGAAGGATTTCCAGACCTGCTTGTGGGTTTGAATAAAAAAAAACCAAAAAACCAGTGCAATCAAAGGAGAATCATTTATGGGACTAGACAGGCAGGTGAAAATGCAATTCAATGCACACAAACATTAAGTTAATTAGAATGGGAGCAATGAATTAATCCAGGGAATTTGTGCTAAATGCAGCAATCATTTACCTCACTGATCAGGTTAAAGATCTAACTTTGTAGGAAAGAAAATAAATGAATCACTGAGATGGTCAAGTCATGCCTTGAAACCATGCAGTTAAGTTATTCTTTTGTATTAGCAGAGACAAAGATTAAAAAAGCTCTGAAAAGGGCTTTTATTATATAAGCTATTTGTTAGTGCCTCGTCTTGAATACTCTGCACAATCTGTTATTACACATTGAGTAACTGTGGTCTGTTCTTGCCATAAACAGGACAAATTGCTAAGGGAAGGTTATGGAAATGTGCTAATTCTGGCATAGAACAGACTGATACCTTACTGTATGAAAAATATGAATGGAATTTGTACAGCTGATGTAACTAAGCAGTTTGACTCTGACTGCCATCAGGGAGTACCGCTATGAGACATCCTGATGCTTTGTGGAAGGTCCAGTATACCAGGTCTGATCTCCCAGCTGACTGCCTGGTTCCTCAGCCTAGAAATGTGCTTGAGGGAGGCAGCTCCCTTCATTTTCTTCTTTTATATTGGGATAAAATATAAATTCTCGTTTCCCTCTATCCAGCAAATAACTCCTTTATGCATCCTGCTCCTTTTTTGCTTCTGGGAGAATACAAGCTTCCTTCCCAAAAAAACATACTGTGTAATGAGGGTCACCTTCCAGCTCCTTGACCACAGAAAATGGCACAGCCAGTAGGACCCAAGTTCCCATCTAAAATACTGTGTCAGTGGCACAATACTCCAGCCTCAACAATGATGAACCTCTTCAAGTGTTTCCTTCCAGAAAAGGTTGAAGGTGGGTAGATCTTTAAAACATTTCTGGTGGGCCCACATATATCAGAATCAGCTGAAAACAATATGGAAAGAATTGCATGAGGCCGTGGCACTGTATGAAGTTATCGTGCAGATCAGGTCGTGGACTCTTAAATTCCCTTCTGATCCTGCATATATCAAAATTACACTGGAAATTGAATCCATCTGTTGGCAGAACTATTTAAAATCCAGAACTTTGGTAATGAATTTGATGGCAAGTCTTTCTATGACTTTACTGTTGCAAATTGTGCACAAATGGAACCTTAGATCTGGCACGAGAAGAGAACGTAAACATGGAACTGAATTTTCTTGTTGAGCTTAAAAAACCACCAAGATTAGGAAAAGAAGGGGTTTGGCCTGGGTCATGTTATATTAATAACAAAACCTCTGCATTTTTAAGAATTCAAGTGGACCAATTTGGAAAACCAAGCACAAGACTAAGCATATTTAATTAGCACAAACTTGAAGAGGCTCATGGCCTATTCATGAAGCTCCTCTAATTTTTTACATTGTCACTTTTAAAGCTCTGAAGTACTCTATGGATTACATCCAGTCATATTTTCAAGGATCATTTCTTTCTCTTCTCCTTCCCTTGTTCCACAACTTGTTCTTCTGCTGTGTCCTCAAACTCTAATTTGTCTGTTGTGCAAATTCAGCAGTCCCAGTGAATCCCAGTGAAAACAGGTGGCAAACATTCAGGGGTCTGAGGGATTACAAACCTTTTCTTTCCTATGAAATGAGGCATAGGAAGGAACAGGGAAGTCACCTTGGTGATGACTGTATGGTGTGCTCATATGGAAGAACTTCTTGATGAGAACCATTGATAAATTCCTCTTAATTTAAAAAACAAAAGCAGCAACAATAAAGCAAATAGGCATGTGGTCAGAATTAGGAGGTATATCCTTTGGTGTCAAGGCTTTTCACATATAAATAACAAATTTCTGGCTTCAGAAAGGAGGGCGCAGGAATTAGTTTATGATGTACAGATAAATACAGACCATTTTGCCTCCCACCTTTCCTAGTTAAAGTTATCTCCTCTCATTGACGTTTTAGATCCATCACAATCTAATTACATACTTGTAATTCAAAATTCCTGGTGCTGGCTACTAGCCAACATCCTTGTATGTGAAGGTTGCAGATATTTTAATAACTTGGCACCAACTCTCCCAGAACATTGCCATGCATAAAAAGCACCAATGAAAAATTTAGCAGGCATTTTAGCAACTTTATTAAGATTAAAAGGATACTTAACTATTTGAAGTAGCAGAGCCATTGAGATATTCACTGTAACCTGGCTGATCATCCAAATGAAGAAGGAACTGAAATACAGGAAATTATTGTTATTACTTTGGAGAACGAGAGCTCTGGATGACTGAGAGTGAAATCCAAGACCAGGCTACTTTTGCCCACTTATCCTGTGGAGGTAATATTCTGCTTATTATATTTAGACATAGATACAATAGTATCTATATTATAAGCATATATATATGTAAAATAAGCCTATACAGTTTGTTATACCTAGTCATGTAAGGGAGTCAGCCATGGTAATATTTCCAAGCTTATTCCTCCCTGGTTCTTGTCTAATTTTAGAGAAGCACATGAAGATTAGTACTCCCTCCTCCCTGCTGGGCATGCCTGGCTCAATACCAAGTGGAAGGCCTGTGTACCCAGTGTGTCAGAGGCTGTGGCAGTGCAGGCTGGAGACAGGTTTCAGGCACTTTGGGCTGACAGTGTGTGGCTTGGTAAGAAAAAAAAAAAAAAAAAAAGCACAAACTGGAGCAATCAGTATATGGTTCAATATATCCTAGACTATGCTTTTATCTCCTAATGGCAGCTTGAATAAGGGGCAGTGACACTCAGACTGCTGTTGACCACTGAAGAAGGGGCAGGTTTGCACAGGAGAGATCAGGGTTTGTTTCCTACAAATAAAAGCCAGAATCCAAGACCTGGCCCATTAACTCCCTGTCTTTTAAATTTATGAGCTCTAAGTGAGGATAAGGATGAGGTGTGCACTGCAGCACAAAGTACCAGTGTAGCAGTTTTTCAATGCACATGCAGTATGAACAATATTATTTTTAATACCAGTGAGAGTGATTACCCTATTGATGCAGAACAAGACAAGGGCAAAAGTGCTGCTGGTGACCTGAACAGATTCTGATCCTAACTCGAAGTAATTCTCATCCCACCACTTCCACTATTGATTTGTTTGAAAATATTGCAGAAATATGAGTAAGTATGAGCAGCATCTACATCAAGCCAGAAAGCTACTGCTGCTAAGTGAGGTGCAGGAGCAATTTTACAGACTCTGCTGCTTTCCCTTCAGTCATTTGTTTAAGTAAATATTGCTAATATAGTTAATCACTTTGTGCAAATAAGGAAAGCTCATTGTAATACTGTTCTGGTTTTGTGAGATACTACCTTTATTGTAACTCCCAATTAGTTAATTAGACCACTTAATTCAGGTTTTGCTCTGTGAAGCCTCAGTGTCATCACCAAACTGAAAACTTCTTTTCCTATTTAATTCTGGTTTGCTTTCTTCCTTCTGGACTGCGTCATGATCTTGAGCCTTTCTCCTTGTTTCCTTACACTACTGTATCAGTGAGGAGGAACTGGAGTAAAATCACTGGATGGATGTAGGGGAGGGTGGAACTGGACACACAGAACTTGGCTCCTACCTTCAAGTAGCTTACTTAGCTTTTGCAGTCTTTGCACTACCTCATTGCACCAGGGTTATGCAGGAAACAGAGCCAGAGCAGGCAATTTGTGTTTTCTGAAACCCTGGCTGCCAGTTGTATCTTCATCTTCCTTTCACTTACTTGCCTATGCTCTTTAATCACTGTCTCTCTTACCTGAGCTTGAGACCCTTGACATCAGTGCATCTTCAGTGCTGGTGGATCACTGAGCAGCCTACTGCTTTCTCTCTCTCAGCAACAACCACAGGGGTACAATATTTGCCTTCCCTTTGAATCTAGCAGTGATTCTTCCCACTTCACAGTGGGTTGCTGCTGCTGTTGAGTCTTTTTTATGCTTAGATCATACTACTTAGAAGAATTCCTGCAACAATAACAGACAGGATAAAGATTTAATGAACTGATACTGTCAGTGTTCTGTGTTCTGGTGGCTTATGTTTAATGTAACAATCCCACTAACAACAAGTGAGTTTCCCTGTTAAGTGTTTGGAGAGGCTTAAATATCTCACTGTTTGTGAAAGCCCATTTACACTGAAACGTGCTAATGCTTCAGAGGGTGGATTAGCTGAAGGAACTGACTCATGCATTTCCTGGCTTTCGATAATTACCTAGCTTATTACCTAGTTTATGTTGAATAAGGGATGCTGAAGAACAAAGAAAAGACACAGCCCTTCAGTTTTGCCAGTTCTCTGTGAAATTATCCCAAACCCTTCAGTGCAGCAGCATGAAGCTACTAACGTGGCTTTAACTTCTCGTGCTGGAATTTGCAGGTGATGATCTGTGCTCAGTCAAGGGTGAAATATAAGTCCAGATGTTCCCTCAGGGAGATGTAAATCACACTTGCTGCTGCAGCATTATACATTCTTTGTGGGCTAGAAAAGCTGCCTATGCAGGACTGGGAATTCTTCCCTCTGTTATTCCACCGTTGGGTCTGGTACTCCTCTTCATCCCAGACCTCTGGATTGAAGGATGAGGATGAAGCATTCCAGCCTCAGTAGATATCATCAGGCTTCACTTTGAGTCCAGAATCTCTTATTTTTAGTTCAGCCCTCCCCCTTGATGGGTTTGCAACTTACTGCCCACAAACTGAATGCGACACACTGCCTTCTTCCTGTCTGCTGTGAAACCCCATTAATATCCTTGTTCCTCAGGTTTTCTCTGACCCAGTGAACAACGGAGAGCTCCTGAAGCAAAAGTACTCAGTGTTTCCCTGGCACAGCAGATGGAATTTTTAAGGCTGTCAGTGGATTATGTAGCAGTACCTCCCCATTTATGGGACAAGCACAAAGAGTGTTATCATACATAAAGCTAATTTACAGGGACTTCTACCAACCAGAATAAAAAGTGGAAAGATTATTCTAGAGAGCGTTAATAACCACTCAGCATATTTGATAATGCCACTGCTGTTAGTATCATACTCACCACGATGTTTAATAGCTGAACAGATGCAGCTCACTAGAGCACCACATGGTAGGCAGCAGCAGGGAGTCCCATTTGACAAGTTGGTTTTGGTTTATTTCCTTCACAAAGAGCCTTCCCTGATATCCCAGGTTTCTGCAGTGTTTTGATTTGCTACTCAGCAAACAGGAAAAGGCAAGGGAATTCTCTATTGCTTGCTACCAAAGCAAACGGGGTTTTGACGTTTTAGTGAATATGCTATGAAATTCCTAATTAAGCTTATATAAGGTATGTTTTAATGTCAAATTGCCCACCGTTGGTGAAAAGAGTTGGGTTTTAGAAGGAAGCATATAGCCATATGCATGGACTTTTTGTAGGATAACAGCTATCCTGGTTTTTGGGGGTGACTTCCCATTTGGGGATTTTTATTTTCTTTTAATTGCAAGATTTTGTGTATACATCTGCAAGTCACTTGGCACAGAGCAGTAACTCTTGGCTGTAGTAGTGCCATGGGATGCTGCAGTTGTTTGGTGCTTCTAGATTTGCTCTCCATGGAACAATATAGAGGAACATTTTGTAAGACTTTCCAGTCTTCTAATTGCTTGCCTAGAAAAACACCTGACTTTGTACTCTAAGGTAAAAGAAGATGGCTCTGCTCTTACTACAGTCTCAAAAATCCATGGATAATACAGAGGAGATAATGAAACCATGGCTATAAGATTTTGGTGTTTTTTTCTGAGAAACATATAAGAATAATATAATTAAGATAGGAACAAGACTAAAAGTGCTGCAAAACTCACGTTATCCCCCACATATTGCCTGGTCCATAAATAAACACAGAAATTCCCTTGTTTATATTTCTTTATTAATGTGGTTATATACTTAAAGGTAGGTGATGCTAAATTAATGGGCAATGTCTTCCCCAGAGCTAAAAACTTGTCACAACTTAGTGCTCAGCTGAGATGTTCCTTTGGAAGGTATTTAAGATTTCTAGGGTTTTATTCCTAATCTACTTTTTTAATATTTTGCTGGCTATTTAAACTGACATTCTTAAAGCATTGATTTTCTTTTCTTTCCTCTTGCTTTTCACTGCATATTCAAACTCAAAAAACCATCAGCATGTCTCCTTGTCACAGCTGTAGTGTGGTACATGATGACACCAAGCTGTGCTAGTGTGGGAGGAGGGGAGATAGGGGTTGCAAGCACTGTGGAGAACTGATTAAAATTCAAAATGAGCTTGATAAAGTGGAGAAGTAATCTGAAATCAGGAAGATGAATTTCTACAAAAGAAAGTGCCAATTCCTGTACCTTACGGATGGAAAAATCAAATGCACAGCTATAAAATGAGGAATAATTGTGGCCTAGAAGTAGTTCTACAGAAAAGATTGGGAAGATACAGCTGATTGCAATTTGCTGCAGACACAGACAGGCATCAATCTGGGATGCACTGACAACACAGGGGGTGGCAGAGGAGGAAGAGTCTGATGTTTGCACTGTTCTGCTGGGATCTTAGCTGAAGAAGGATGTCCAGTGCTGAGTACTTAGCTTTTCAAAAGGACATAGGGAGAGAAGGCAGCAACTAGAAGAATCAACAATATACTCTAGTTTATTGAATGCTCTAATTTATTAAATTCCAAAGAAGAAAATGAAGGAATAGGCTCTGTTTTGTTTATAAAAGAGAAGACAGAGAGTGACTGGTCATGAAAACCATCCTTTAGTACATACAGGTTATTAACAATCATGACCATGGCTAATCTATGTTGCCTGTCTGTCAGCATAAGGTAAAAAATAGCTGGTTTAATTGCAACAACGCTCTTGGGGATTGGAAAAAATTTCTGCTTGATGGCACTGGAACTGGCTCTGTAGGCAGGCCCTGTTAATTTAATCTTTTGAGATCAGGCTCCATTCCTATCGGTATTGGGAATGCCATGGAGACTTCTGCTGTGTGTTTTTGCTAAAGTTAGCCTGGATGTGTTCACTGCTGCCAGCAAGGGGTGGGTAGAGCAGGTTCTTCTTAGGTTGCAGGCTCCCAGTTATGCTGCAGTTTTTAACTGGAAGGCTTGGGTCCAGGAATGATCTAAGAGGAATGCTTGGATGTAACCACAGTGAGGTTCTCTGATGTCGTTCATAAACAGCCAGAAAAGGGTGAGAGTGAGTTGCTGCTGCTGAACATTTTCTTTTAATATCCACTGGCCTTAGTGTCAACAGCAAACTCCAAGTCTTTGCAGCAGCACCAGGTGGAATCTGCTCTCCCTCTGCCATACCAACATCCCCTCTTGTTTAACACTAGAGAGCTGCTCTGCTATGAAATGTGGGAAAGAAACGTGGATCTGTAAGGCTGGGAATTGCTCTCCAGCCCTGCAAAGGCCTGGTGGTGTGTTCTTCACTGACTGTTGGCATGTGCCTCCTCATCAGCTTGTGGGAAAGGTGGTGGTGATGTAACTAAGTTTGCCTCCTCGCCCACCTCTCAAATGTTAGCAAGTGTTTGCTTTGGTTGATGTGTGGGAGTAGTGAGGTAATTTGAACTATCCTGGTGGAAATCCAAAATAACCCCATTGCTGAGATTGCTGAGCAAAACACATTTGGTTATATTGTGAAAATAACATGCAATTGGGGTGAACTTATTTTGCAGTGTTTTGAGCTATTTGGCCAGTTCACTGGCTGCAGACTTAGCTTTGCAGCTCTGTGAAATGTTGTTAAAGGTTTCTTATTGCAATAGTGCATGAAGTTTATCTAAAAGATACAAATCACTCACAAGACATGGCAGATAAGCTTTTCTGTTTAATTTCTAATGTAAACTGTCTAGTTTATTAACATTGCTGACTATTTGTGATGCAGATCTCTAATGATTTTAATGCAATGTTGGTTTTAAAAAATCCTTTGGCTAGTAAGAGTTGTCACAACTTCAGGCTCATATTATAAATGCTCAGTATTTCCAGCTTGAAGCATGGAAGAGGTTTTATCTCTTTGGCAGTGCTCTCTGGGACTACATCTCCATTCTCTGTGTGTGCTGTTGTCAGATGACTGTGTTCTGGGGTTTCGTCTGGAGCACCCTCCTTTAGCCAGCCTGTCTAACCTCCTTCTCCCCCAAGCTGTGTCATGCAGTTTCACCAGCTTATTTTGCACTTCTGCAGTCTCAAATGTAGGTCGTGGATTTGCATCGTTGCCCCAAAATATTAGAAGCTGTCCAGACTGATAATGTACATCCTTTCATTGAGTTGGAAGAAAAACAATGAATAAATTTGTTGCTGTGACTGTCAGGATTGCCACTTTATCTGTCTTGTAATGGGGATATTATTTAACATTTCTAATTATGATATTAATCTTCACTGCTACAGGGGTTATATCAGCATACTGGTACATGGAATTTATTATTCTTGACCCTTAGAAGCACCAGTCAAAGGCACTTTTGGTTTATTGGCTAATCATATAGGTCCCTTCCTTTTCTCACTGAAAATATTTGAGAGTTTTGTGCTGCCTTTTTCCTGTAATGTACAGTAACATGAAGAATCAAGACAGGGAAATGGTTTTGTATGAATTGTATTCTCCCACATATATACTACTGATAGGATTATCACAACCATTCCTAACATTGTTAGTAATTTTTTTTTTTTAAGTGTAGCCAGGGTTGATTTCTACATCAGAAAAACCTTAGAAAGCTTATTGGGTTGGAGTATTTTGTAAATGTTTTTTAAGAGTCAGATTTCAAGAGAGTTCCTGATCACAGGCACATCACTAACCTGTGGTAGGTTGGAGTGTGTAGAGAAAGCAGAGCATAATCATGAAATCTCTTCAGGAGGTGGAGAAGGTGGTGGACCCTTCCCTGCACTCCAGTCTCCTGTACTTCTCTGTGGGCCTGATGGATTCTGAGTGATACTAAATTTCCTACTAAGAGAAAAACTAGTGCTTCTCCTCTTGGTCCTATTAGGGAGGCAATAGCAGGGCTTTGACTCTTAGGGCTGATTTTTAGGCAGTTAGGAGGCTTTTCTGCAGCTGTTCAACTGGCTTTTTTATAAATGTCCTGCTTGGGATGCTCTATTTCTTTCTTTTCATAGTTTTTTTTCTCCCTGTATGTAGGACATGCACCACTCTCTGGAAAAACTTTATGGGATTTCATACTTGTTATTTTGATCTGAGATAGGTTAAAACCTCCAAACCTTTGCCACCTTTGCCACCTTTGCAGAGGCAAATCAAGGGTTACCCTTTTACTGTCTGTGAGCACCTGTTCACTGCCAGGAGCTGGTTGCAGCAAGAGAAAGACCAGTGGTCTCATCTAGGTAGTAGTGCCCTGTAAGCTGGAAAAATGTGTTTTTTCCCAGTCTTATTCTCAATGGAAACCAGAACATAAAAAATTTTCAGGAATGTGATAGAATGTACCAGGCAGAATGCAAAGAGACTGTGCTTGGCACCAATAAACAACTAGTGTTGGCTTCAGTAGGACTGGAAGAAACCTGGATTCAAATTCTTTCCCCAGCTAGTTCAGATTGGGATGTCATCCAGACTCCCACCCTGTGGCTTCAGAACTCAACTTTTGACTCGCCTTGGTAATTGAATCTTTGTTTCATTCTTCGCTTTTAAAAATGTACAAGATTTATTTTTCTTGCTGTGCATCAGGAAGGAGAGGGTTTAAATATATTAACAAAAAAGTTTTCTAGTCAATTTTTGGCGAAATCACATCTTCTATATGTTGATGATAAAATGGTCTTTGCTATGATCATTACAATTGTGATTGCTGCTGCTTGCTTTTTCTAAAATCAGGACCCATATAGCAACAACATCCTGAAAGGTTTTTAATCAAAATTCAGGATGGAGGCTTACTTTATATTTTGTTAAAATAGACAGAAAGGATTACTAACTGTTGTTTTTAGAATAGCTTAGAAGTGTAGGAGGCAAGAAACTTGTAGAACACTGCAAGAGTTGCCCCACATTAGGGACAGATTAGAGGAAATATGCCATGGTGCATCTGCTCTTAACATGAAACATGGCACATCCACAATTCCTAGAACCCAACGTACATTTCCAAAGGTCAAAACCTTTTCTAAATCCATAAATACTACTGAATTTATCAACTGCTAGCACAATTGGATGTGTCTGGAGATGTGGACCAGGGACATGATGATTAAGCACTGTAGTGATGGAAAAGACAGAGCAATTAGGTGACACATTCTCTTACATGTTGTCGTGGATATTTTTATGGCTATGAAAGGAGTTTATAAAATTTTTATTTCCAATTCTAGATTCTCTGAGATGCTTTAAATCTGAATTCTCTCTCCTAGTTGTTTGATTTATTAACATAAGTAACGTACTAAGTCCCTGTATCAATCATTTGTTATAAAACTAAAAAAAATAATAAATCAGTAATTGTAACCCAAAATTAATGCATTAGAATAAAAAATATTTTTAGAAGATGATTTAGTGGTTTAAAAATAAGTAGCCTTTTACAACCCAGCTACAGATCCCCTGTTTCCTGCTAAAAATGAATTCCTGCTCTAAGTATTTCAAGGCTGTAAATTTAGACAGTGATCTAAGTTGTTGGGTTTCTACTGGTAATCATGCAATTAAGAGGGTATTTGGCATAAGTGTAGATGGGGATAACTCACATTATTCTTGAGGCAAAACATTTTGGTCACTTTTTCCTCACGTTGCATTCTCTGAAAATAGAAAATAAGTGTGGTTGCTAGTAATAATTATGTTTCTTGAAAATTCAAAATATTCTTTTGACGAAGACTGTGCCAAATAATTTTTTTCATTCTACTCTCACTTCCAAGATATTTCTAGTGGAGCAGGTACTCAATGCATAATAGAAACCTATCATGCAGAGCTTGTGTATTTTGAGCCTTCAAGAAATGTAAACTTTTCAATTTCACATTGCAGACCTGCCACATAAAGATTCTTTTACTGCATGGCAACAGAAAAAAAATGGTTCTCGTGTTAGAGAGAGTTAATCCTGAGAATCACCTGGCCAACGTGCAGCTCCTTGATTTTAGTTACTGATCTGAATATTAAATAAAAAAAAAAAGAAGGAAGTTTATTTGGTGTTACATCACTCCTCTGTTTGATTTTTTTGAATGAAAATTTTAAATCTTAACCATTTGATTACCTTCTCTTTGATTATGAATTTAGGGTTTTAAAACAATGACAGAAATGTAATTGCAAGATGTCATTTAGAAAGATATGAGTTGTTTCATACTTTTTTGCCTTTTTTTTCTTCATTAGGCACAAGATTATGCATTTGTTCTACATTCTGGTACCATTCCAGAACTGTATAGTGGAAGCTAGTTACAATTTCAATTGTTCTAGTTAAAATGAAAATGTAGCTCATGCCAAAAGCAGATACCTAATGTTTGTTATGTTGGCATAAAAAAGCAGAAATCTTTGATTCATTTCCCGCACTTCAGATGCTGGTGCCTCTTGGTGATTTTTTCAATGTTTTCTGCAAGATCATGAACAGTAGGTGCTTATTTATTAGTAGTAGAAGTGGTATTTTAAGGAATGCAGTGTAAGCTATATCTTACAGGGCAGATAATGGAGAGAAAAATGGTTCTGCAAGACCATAGGAAGGCGAATGAGCAGCAAAAATATTCCTGGGCACCATCTCAGTAACAAATGCATCAGAAAAGTGTCTCTCTGGAGAAATGCAGCTCTGAAACAAGATTTATAACCCCTGTGTGACTTTGAGGGTCACTTGTTAAAAGAAAAAAACAAAGTGTAAGGGTTCAGAGTTTCACATTTAGTTGCAGCCCTCATTTGAATATACCAATCAAGAACCCTACCTGTGTCCCCCTTTGGAACAAAGCTTGCATGGATGCTTCATTGGTGCAGTACCAACCAAATGAGGGAAACATATTTTAAGATTTGCCTTGTGGTTCCCATCGGAAAGCACAAATGAATTTTTAATTCACACCTGTGGCTTCTGCACAAAAAAATATCCTGAGGAAAAGATGTCAGACTTGATTGCTGGAAAATTTGTTAGAAGTGCATTATGTATCAAAATTATTATATTGGATGACAATTTCTATTATTTTACACAAAGTTCATTCAATTTAATTATAATTTACCACTCAAGTATACCATTCTCTTCATGGTAATCTTCAAATTATTCTTGTTTTTGCTCTAATAGCTATTTATGAGTCATAGAAAGTACACCTAATTAATACCTCTGCACATTGCTACAATTAAACATTAATCAGATTTGATTTTTAGAGTAATGTGCTACCAGTCTTCCAATCTTCTACGTTACGATCTGATAAAAATTTCATTACCCTAGTTATAAAGTTCTCGATGGGGAAGGGATTTCCATTTAGTGCATGTAATACTTAGTGGTGTCTTCCATGCAAATTTTACACTCTTTTAAACATGTTCTACATAAATTGAAGTAGTGACACAAGTAAACTGATGTTCTAGAGATAAGTTTAAAAAAAAAAGTCATGAGCTTGTCAGGAGGATCTAACTGAATGGTGAGTTTTTTATTAACATGGGATGACAGAATTTATTCAATATATTTCCTTCTTCCCTTTCAGTTTAGAAGAGAAAGCCAGAAAATGTGAGCATGAAACAATGCATGAACTTTCAAAAAGCCACCTTAACAGTGTGCATATTTTATTTTTTTACTCTCTAATTGTGGTGGGGGAAAAAACCAACCACCATTGTCTCCAAGTATGTCAGAATAGACAGATGACTGTACTGTTGATCAGTGATTGCTGTCAAATCACTCACTGTGGCTCCTCCACTCCTGGTCACTGCCACACAATGCCCTGTGCCCCCTGCCCCAGCTCCTGGACTCAGCTGCTGCAAAGTCTGGGGATATATGACAAGGAGTGGACAGGTGGGGAATTAACTTTATCACATCCCTGAAACTTATCTCTGACTCCATTAACTTGCTTCCAATGGTGAAAAATCCTTTTTGAATCCTCAGAAGTTCAGACTAACAATATGGAATGAGCTCTGTGTCATAGGTTAGCTTTCCCAGATCATCTGCAGCTTAGAGGTATTTCTTACACTTTTTTTCTTCAGAGAGCTAAACCCCTTCTCTTCATTCAATACAAAAGCTAAAAGATAATTTGATCTAGGCAAGGGCACAGCAAAGACAGTAGATAACCTGTTAGTGCAGCTTGGGTTGGAACTGGAGAGATTCCAACTTTCATCCTGGTCCTTAACAGGTTTAATTAGCACTGTTTCTTACTCAGGCTTGTAGCACTACTAGACCAGATTTGTTTAATGTTATATAATTTCTACCCAATGCAATGAGTTTGTAAAGGCAGCATCCAATTTTGAATTTCTTCTCTTTAGAAGCAGTTGAGACTTCATGCTTGTTTTCTTGGATATTTCCCAGAAACTTTAGACTATTCAAACAGTCATATCAAAATGATGGGATCAATACTTCTGGGGGGGTGGGGGGGGGCAGGGGGTGGCTAATTTTGAAGCTGTCCTTTCCCTAAACTGAAAATGCTTCTGACTCAGAGCAAAAAGGAACATAACTGGCAGCCTGTTCAAAGGATGGGTCATGTTTTGTCTGTTGTGCAAAAAAGTTATGTTTCTTGGTTCCTCATGGGTGATCTGAAGTCAGAAGGAATCGGTGGGGCCAACTCTGACTCTGATGTGAAGGGAGGGTTTGGGGCTCCTGCTCTGCTCCATCAAGGGTTTGTAAAACTTGGAGAAGTTTAGGTGTTTGTGCTTGAAGTGATGAATCCCAAAAGCTGCCTTTGAGAGCTCTGTTCTGTGAGCTGAGCATGGGGAGTAGTGGCTTTTCTCCATCCCTTTTTGGGGAGCAGCGCTATGTGCATTCAGCAGCATGAAATGTGCCAGGGACTCCAGTGTTCCACGTTAAGGAAGGGATGGCTCATCCCCACAAAAAAGTAGTATTTCCTTCAAGTTGATGGGAAGGATGCTAAATGTGAGTTATGCTTTCTAGAACACATAATGCAGTGTAAGAGAAGAAAATCCTTTTATTGTACTGTTCTGTCATAATTGAAGGTTATGCTCATTGTCATTAGGTTCCCCCCCTTAAATTGCACATTCTGAGGTCTCATATTTTTAAGATGGTTTCCATCTGCTACATCTCTCTAGAAATATTCATGGTTATTTATTTATGTCAAGATTCAGTTCCTCTCTGATTTAATCTTTAGGTATTACATTACTCATGACTGTATCTATGCTGTGGTTGCCATCAAATCTCTACTGAGACCTTTTCCAAAAGTGTTGGTTTTGTTGGATGCCTTTTAAAAAAAAAATTATTTTATTTTATTTTATTTTATTTTATTTTATTTTATTTTATTTTATTTTATTTTATTTTATTTTATTTTATTTTATTTTATTTTCCAAGACTTTAAAGAAGACTAAATACTTAGTATTTTGGTGAAATCATCAAGAAATTCTGCTGGAAAGATCAATCATAATGTTTAAGGATGCTTTTAGGAGGAAGAAAATAATTTCATCTTTTGAAGACTATTTAGAATAAGGGAGTAAGATGTCACTCAGAAATTAAAAATAATTTTTTAAAAAGTCAAACCAGTCATTTGTCCTATACCTCCAAAGACAGAGCTCTGAATTAACTTCCTTTCAGATCCCTCCCCCAGAACTACTTTTTCTAGTCTTGACATCTGCTGGTTATTTCAAATAGCCGTGGGCACAGGGTGAGGCTTTCAAGAAGTAAAAATTTAATGTTACACTTGGCTCTTGTTAATATTAGCTGATAGGGAACAGACTCTGGCACTGTTCAGAGGCTCTCTGCCACATTGATGATAGGAAAAAGGAGTGTGGAATAAGTGTGGAGTACATGCCCTGGCATGGAGACTTCAGCACTCTGGTCTTGAATTCTCTAACATATTTTCATCTGATTCAGCATCTGATATTTACCCCAAACCAAAGCATGAACTGGCAGCTTAAATTTTTAAAGGGTGTTTTTTTCTGGCAGTTTCTAAATTGAAAACGTTGGCACACTTTTCTTTCTCAATATACAGTTTATTGCCCTCAATCAGCATTAACAGCCTAAAGTGATGTTGTTTGTTTTTAATTCAGCCAAGCTGCTACCAAAAAAAGTTGTATGTCAAACAGCCCTGTAAAAACAACAGCAACAACAAATTTGACAAGGTCAAATTCTCTCGTGTGTGTGACCTACCTGCAGGATTCAAGGACCCTTTTTGCCCCCAGTTCTTAAAAATAAATAGCTTTACTTGGCAAGTTTTCTCAGAATTTTGAATTGTTCTGTGCAATTTTTAGCAGCATTTTAATCTTCAAATGTTCCAAGCTTCCATTTTGTTTTTTTTTGGAAATGCTGATCATCTTTAGACATGCTTTTTAAAAGGCACTTTTAATGAGAATAAAACTTAATAGGACATTAAACCAAGATATTATTACTGATAGGGGAAAGAAAAATTACATTGCTATGGATGGATTTTTGTGCATTACTGCTGTTGCATGATTTTAGAGCAATGCTGGGTCATAAACAGGAAACTTTTACACTCATACATACAGCTCTCCCCAACAATCAGCCCTAAATTGTGGTTTGTTGTTGCAATGCAAGTGGTGAGCTTTGCTTTCCTGGTTTTCAGCAGTCACTTGGGCAATGTGTAAATCAAAGGATGTATTGGGACTTTTTAAGGGGGTTGTTTAAGTTTTTTTGGATTTGTTGTTTTCTGATTAATCTCATCCTCCCATATTTGTGCTTGCACTACTGTAGCTCCCATTTGTACCTGTGCACGTGTGTGTTTATCTGGAGGGCCTTGCATTCTTACATGGACTTGAGTATCTTTTTAGGCTGTTGCTCTCATATGTAAGAACCTTATGCTCAAGAGGACTGTTTTGTCCATAAGACATTAATGCAAAATATGACAGGTTATTGTTTTGCTTAATTTGTAGCTTGATTTACAACTTAGACTCCAAACAGAAATGCTGACCTCTCCAGATAAAGTCAGCAATGTAACAGTTTTATTATTCATTTAAATGTGCCAAGGGCAGCAACCTTTTTTTTATTACCTTAAATTAATTTTTGGAATTAAGCCCATGTTTTTGTGTTTGTCTCTCAGTTCTGAGCCTTGGGCAATATGTAAGGCTGGGAAGATGATCAGCACAATGCATCTTGATAACCATGATAGGTTTCTCTTGGCCAAGATAAAATATGGCTGTTCTACCTGGATAGTAAATGAAAAAGACAAAACAGTGTAACATTTGCTTATCCTTCTAGCAGTAAGATTTTTTTTCCCTGTGTTTTCTATTTTGAGGGGATTGATACCTTTTCCAGAAATGGCCTTTTATTATCATGGTAGTTTGAAAAGTCCATTATGGCTGATTGAGGTTTTGGATTTTCTGGGAAAGGAGGTTGATTTCTGAAGAAAACGTGTCTGTAATCATCATGCCCACTGGTCAATCCCTTTTTTTTCTCCATCAACATTTGAATACTGTTTTAGAAAAATTTGGTTGTAGCCTAAGATATCAAAGGTGCTAAATTCTTGCCTTTGTTTCTGGTTTTCTGGTTTTGTTTGAGTTTTGTTTGGGGTTTTCTCTTTCTTTTTTTCTTTTGGTGAAAATCAGCAGTGCAGTAATAGAGGGAGACCTGTTAATCTCCCACTGGGAGAAAGGTAAGGAAAACTCAGAACAATCTGTTTTTTATGGCAGTAGCTGAATGATCAATCAGCAGCAGAACATTCTGGCCAATTTGTGTGCAATCCAACCTGGGGAAGACATTTACTGTCTTTTATTGCCAGGGAAAGACTGAATATAGTTGGAGAAACAAGAAAAAATAATATAATTGGAGAAATATGAAAAGTAAATCTTTTGAGAGGCTGTGGGGGTCTTGAGAGGGGACTGTTGGCATGGAAGGGACAGAGAAGCATCAGAGTCAAATCACTAGCAAAACAGCTGAGTTAATTCTGCTTACAGAACAGTCTTTTGAAGATGCCATGAAATGGAAATAGCCAAGAGCAGCTCTCCTTGCTTTTGTCTTTTTAATGTCGCAAAATCTTCATTTTTTGGTTACCAAATACTCTACTGATAAAGCAGCACACTAATTAGAGCAGAAATCCCACAGCACTTTTTACATTTAAGTACTATTTTATGTTGATTTTTTGCAGCTTAACAACAACTGTATGCCAGTTCATTACCCTAATTCAGCTACATAAACTAGGTCTAACCCAGCAGTTATGCTGCATTTTCCTAGTTTCCTCTGGGGAACACACCTAGCCTGGCTTGTACCAGGCTACCAGGTAATTTTGAAAATTGGTTTAATTGGTTCAAAAATGGAATAAGTGAGCTATAGCTGTTATGTGTGCTAACCAAAATAAATAAACCCAACCAACCAAAATAAAAACCTTGGTGAAATTTAAAAGCAGATTGCCAATGTTTGTGGTATTAAAATTAGTACCAAGAGTTGTCATTCAGAGGAATGGTTAATGAAAGTTTATTTTACCAGAAGGAAGGAATGGCATCAGTCTCAAATGTCACAGAGGTGATTAAAAGCTTCTGGGACTTTCTTGTGAATTTTCAAGCTAACAGAGAGACCTGGGATGCATGAAGCTGAAAAGAAAGTATTTCTAAATAGGTTAAAATATCTTTTAAAATTCAATGAGTTTTATAGCTTGTCCTCAATTCTTAAGTACTTTGAATTACATCCACCTATGATTGTAATAGCCTGAGTGAAGGTAAAAGTACACAGTAGTATGAGTAGTGCTCAGATGCAGAATTTACAGTTGTTGGGTCAAGACTATGTAAACTGTAGGAATATTAATATATTGGATGGCTATATTGTACAGCAGGGGGAAAATTAATGAGGCAGATTCAGTATGATTTCAGGCATCTGACAAAGCTGGTTTATAGCTGCAGATAGTGTATAAGTTATGCATGAACTTCTTCCAGCTAAAAATAATAGTTCACATAGTTACCCAGTGTGGGGGCCAGGGGAAAATATCACCGTGATATACATTAGGAGACACTGAAGTATTAGCAGAGAAGGTTCTAGAGTGTATGCTTTATTGATGCCTGTTTTCATTGCTAAACCAAAATATTTATAGCAATATTTAACGAGCAGATTATAATTCATAAAATATGCAGTCATAAAAATGAGGAATAGTGGGATTATTAGTGGCTTTCAGCAGTAGAGAGGCTGTCTCTTAATGGTTTCCTCTTTCTCTAACCATTAGCACTGCAGCTGTGAATTATACTATTGCATTTCATTTGATTCACTAGAAGAATCTGTCCAGGCTAAAAATAATAATTAAAAATCCCAAACAAACCAGGAAATGATAACAAGAGGGCTTCTTTTTAAAATGCCCTAGTAATTATGATTTCAATTCTGACAGTGACATCCAGAATTTAGTCTGTAATTTTGACTGTAACACATAACAGTTATGGTCATATATTGAAGAGAAACTGATACTTGCATAAACTGATCTTGTAATCGTTCATTTTGCTGAAGTCAGCTTATGCTGTGAGTGGATTATTTGCATTAGTAAATGTTTTGAGTTAATTCTTGATGAAATGGGTGCACCTGGTCAAACAAGTGCATGGGGCATCACTCTCACTGTTATTTTATTTTGGTCTCCATCACTGAGTTTGAAACCTGTTTCTGTTAGGATCTGTAGAAATCCGCACCAAGGCTAAAAATAAAATACATGAGCAAATATAACCCAGCATACAGAAACTGCAAACTAAAACTGCTTTAATGTAGAACATTAAATTCTAATTCTAATTTAAATTCTAATTACATGTAGAACATGTAATTCTAATTAATTCATCAATAATTCTAATTAAAATTTGTTGTAAAAAGACCAAGCCTGCAAACATGCTTTATGAAAAGGTAATAAAGGTACAAGGTGAAAATCAACATAGAGATAAGACATGTATTTTCCACACTGAAGAGATTTATTTATGATCATGACAGCTCCAGTCACTCTTCTTAAATAACTTCATTATTTCAATATTTATAATTTGAACTACATGAATTAAAGCAATAGCTTATACTTGCAATTAATGAGAAAAACTGAGCATATTAACAAAAATGAGAGAGCATTGTGTAACTAACTAATAGGAGTGCACAGCTTTTTAAGTCTATGGATAAATGATATACCAGTTGTTGTAGACTGCTGTAGGATCAACCCAGTTTAACTGACTTTTGTGGGCATTTCAGCAGAAATGTTTTCTGAATAAACAGTTGAAGGTTGTGTTAAATATTATGGAAAGCTACATGCTCAATGAACAATTTAGAGGTGTTTTCTTTATTAGAAAAATGAAGGAGACTCATGCTTGGTTTTCTTATGGAGTACAGTGGAAAGGCTGCTGACAGAGAGTAGAAGCCAAAGAAAGACACAAATTTTTGGGAAGACAGAAGTGGGAAGTGATCTAGCCAGAGCTAGAGGACCTCTATAGCTGTATGTCTTACTGGTTAAGTGATCAATTAATAAAACTGGTTTTTGTCCATCTCTGTTTGGGTTACACCTTATTTTCAGTGAAGATGAGGTATTTTAATTATGGATTTGAAAATTTTGGTGTTCCTGGTGATTTAAAGCTGGATTGAAACACTGGTGTTCTTCGGACTTACCTGAATGAAGCACTAGGAATCTTAAAGTTGATATTTTAAGGTCTGGAACTTCTGTATATGAGATTATATTTATTTTCACACTAGATGCATTTTTTACTGTGCCTAAGGTTGAAATGAAAGCATAAATGGCCAATAAACTGATCTAAAATAGTTTGGTTTGGCACACAACTCGACATGGCTCTCCTTCCTTTGCTAAAATGCAAATGCTCTTTCAAATGTGATGTTTATAATGTTTTTTGGTGAGCCAAGCAGAAGGAAGGGAACTGAAATGCAAGTTGTTCTAGAATTTTCTCCATTAGGTTTTTGTTCAGGCTTGATGAAGTCAATTTTATTTCTTGGGAATTCCCAGGTTCTGTCAACACCTGCATTTTTGCTTGTTCTGTGTCTGTTCAGTGCTGGGGAGGGAGGAGATATTTATCCTGTTGGACAGCAAACGGACTCAGGCAGTCACCCAGCACAGAACAGACAGGCTCAAGCTTTCCTCACATCTTACCCAGACCAATAATCCAAATTGTCCAATATTCCCTGTGCACATTCTCATTGTCGAATGAATGTCATTTCAGGCTGCTTTCAGAATTTTTACTGCTTTATCTAATTACTCAACTTCTATGTTGATCAGGATCTGAGAGCGTCTTCACTGAACATGGATATTTCTTCTCTGGCTTTCTCTCCACCCACTAATTCATGCTTTAGTTCTTACTTCTATGACAGCTTTAAAACCTGAGCTATTTTTATAATCTTGGAAGTTAAATGTTTTATTACAGTTCTAAATTTGTATGAATCAGTGTTTGAAATGGAGATTTACAATGGTGGTGCTGAGAGAATTCTAGCCATTAACATGCAAAGAGACAACCCTTGGACACTGATGGTATGTCCATTCTATCAATGTCACTCTGCCAGCTGTGTGGGTTTTGGGGCTGGGAGGCTGTGCCTGTAAGCTAAGAAGGGTTAGGTAGGTGCAGAACAGCTGTGCTAGCAGCATGTCTCTTCATTTATTGATGAGAAACCTCAGGAGGAAATGGTATGGAATAGAAAATGAGCTCGGCCGAAGGTGGTGTTGGATTGCAGGAGGTAGAGTGTTGTGTGATGTATGTTGTGGTGAGACCAAACTGCCTCTCCCTGAGAGTCCCTCTGCCTCTGTGAGGTCACCCGCTCTGGCTAATTTAGTGGGAAATCCCTGACTCCTAGACACGTGTCCTCACCCAAATTTTAGTGGTTGAGGCAGTTTTGATTTAGACTGCAGATTTCCACTCCTCATCGAGTGCAGACCAGTGGGAATTTGGCTGGAGTGGAGCTGTCCTCAATCTTAGTACACAGCTCCCATTTATGTATAGACTACACCTGAATTAACAAGAATTTCAGCTCAGGAAAGGCAGGTCTGTAGAGAGGAATAGCTGGTGCAGGGGACCTGAACCTGCACTGCACATATTTCAGCAGATTTTTCTTCAGGCTTCCTTTAGCCTGATTCAGGGAACTACTCAATGTCCACTGGTGACAAGAGCACTCCTGAAGCTCAGCGTGGCTTTGTCCCAAAGACACCCAGTTCAGGAATGCTTAGACATCATGCTTGGGCTCCCATCTTGGCCAGAGTGGGAGCACAAGATGAAATTTGCTTTAGTAGGAGCCCTGGTGTGGGATAAGCAGCTGTACCCAGGCCCTCCAGAGGCTCCATGGGCACTTAGCTGTCAGCCACCTGGACAGGCAGGACGCCTGCCTTTCAGAAATGGTGTCCTGTAGTTTTCTAGGGCAGAAACTGACTTTGATTAACCCAAAGAAGAGAGGATCAAGTAGTTTCCTGGTTCTGGAAAATGGGTGAAGGAAGAAATGTTCCTTCATTAGCACAACTGTACTGATTCCACCAAAGAATCAGCTCTATTCCTTTGACTAACACCACTTTGACTAAAGCAAGGGTGAATCTCCAAAATACTTGTATCAGCATAAGGCAAATGCTGTTGCATAATTTTTTTATTTTTCTTTTTGACCAGTGACAACTTAGTTTCTGGCATATTTTGTGTTAAGATTTTTGACAGGTGGTCAAAATGAGGCTATAGTTAACATATGTCTTGCTATATTTTGCAGGTACTGTGCTAATGTGTGTGTGTCTAACTCCTACAACGATCAAGTGACATTAATGCTTCACAAGTTTCAGATGCTGGATTAAATTGAAACTCTTGTTTAGGCAAAAATTATTCCTACAGACACCAAAAGACCAGGGGTATGTGAAATAAAGTTGCAAAATTTTCTAGAATTTATAGTTATATTTGTACACTTTGGGGCAGCACAGACAGAATGCGTAAGGAGTCTAATAAGCCTTTTTCTGAGCATGGCAGCATTGCCGGTGGCAAATGTGCAAGAATGTTCTAAAAATGAAAACTAACTGTAACAAACGAGTAAAAATGACTACAGTAATTGAAGTGTACTAATGAAACTCTGTAGTTTGTTCCTATTATGAGCAGTCAAAAATCATGCATAATTCAGGAGTGCAATTGCTAACAGTAGGCTCATATAAGATCATTTAAATTTTTTTCTCTGGCCATGAAAAGATGACCTTTGAAGGGATCCCTTATGAGGTTCTGCTTGGTCCTGTCATCATCTTGGGAAGAGTGCTCTATTTTCCCTCTTGCATCAGTGAATATTTATGTGATGTAAAATAAGAATAACTTTAATTATGTATGGGGAAGGAAATATATGCAGTCCTGAGCAAGAAACTTCATTGTAAAATCTACCTGAAACTCTGATAGGTAGTATGCTTATGCACTAATTCAAGAATGAAGTTTTGATTTCTTCTGTGCATATATGTAGACATATAGATTTATATTAATCTGTTTGTAATGTTTTATTGTTTTGATTTTAAGAGTCTCATTAATTTTAAGACTCATGATTATGTTGCTATTCCTTTTGTTGTAATGTGTCACAGTGTGACTTGGGTTTGCCAATCTTAATATATTTAATTTCTTTTAGAGACAGGACCCTAGGAGTAGAGACAAGGCAGGTTTAAAACTTAAAAAGGTACAAGAAGAAATTTATTAATAATACAAAAAAGAATTAGAATTCAGGAAAAGATTCCTAGATTGTTCCCTCCTCCCTTTCATTCCACATTTCTTACCAACAGAGAGAACACTTCAGCCAGTTATACACTCAAATAATCAGTTCAGTTCACTTAAGAGAGAAAAGTCCCCTTTTTAGTTATGGCTTAGGGGGTGTCTTCACCTTCACAATCCACATCCGCCCGGGAAAATATTGTAGATTATGACTCTCCTCCCATTTATTCACAGTCCTTCCAGAGCTGTGCTATGGGTTATGTTACACAATTGGGGTACTACTTTTAAAGGCAGGCTGCTGAAAAACAAAATTCTCTTCATCTCCTTCACTATCAAATGTCTCTGTTCATATTCCAGTCCCAGAGAGAGCTCCATTTCCCTGAGGCAAAAAGTCTTCTACTCAAGCATCCAAACCTTCCCAAGTATATTTCACAGTTTAAAGGAATTTTAGTGAAGTCACAATCCCCTTACCCACAAAAAAGGTTTTCAGCTACTTACCAGTCGCATCTTTTCAATCTCTTCCCACCGGGAACTTTATCTTCATTCCGCTGACCTCTGTAGTCTCCATGCTTCATTTCTTCTCATTCAGGGAAGCTTAGGAGATCGAGGACCTTATCCAGGCATGAAGAAATTAAAATTGTATCCAGATTGTGAAGAAACAAACATGGGCAGCTGGAGGCCTCTTCTGCCATGTGGAGAGGTGAGCCCAGCCAAGCCAGCAGGGCCGGGGCCACGCGGCCAGTGCTGGGCCCATGTGGCCGGTGCCGTGCAGAGCCGGGGGGGCCCCCAAGCCAGGGGCTCCCCCAAGCCAGGGGCTCCCCGCAGAGCTGGTGTCGGGCCGCGCCCCCGCTGAGCCCGGAGACTGACCAGAGGGCTGGTGCCCCGGCCAGAGGCCACCACTCCTCCCCAAGGCCAGAAGCCAAATGACCTGTGAGTTAACTTAATCCAATGTGATTTGTGAAAGCGAAATAGCTTTTCATTGGTTTCCTGAGCTGTCCATCACCAAATCAGCTCTCTGATTGGTGCCAGCAGCTCACAGGGGAAGCTCCCAGAGACAGGAGAGTCCCTCCCAGTCCCCAGCCTCATGGAGCTTCCCTGAGGCAAATCCACCCTTCCTCCCCAGCACAGGAAACCAACACAAAATGTCAAGAGAGAAGCCTACATCAGTTTGCAGTCCAAACAGCTAAGGGACAATAAATGTAGGAGAAAAGGAAGAATCACCAGTTTTAATTTCACATGGATAATCAGATCTTGCTTGGTATTGCACAAAACCTACATTGCAAAGCACAGAAATAAGATTTCTTTGCCTCTTTAGAGTCAATTCCTGTCCAATATCTTCAAAAAGAATATAATTAGAGAAGCTATGCCCCACCTGAGTTTATGTTCACAATTGTTTCACCCATGGTGTCCTCTAAAGGATAGAAATTATTCCTTCTGTCTTCTTCTTCTTTTGGAATATTTATCAGAAAATGTTGAGTTTCCCAACACAGAGAGATACTTCAGTCTATGGAATTTCAGAGACTCTTTTTTTTGCTTTCATGTTACATTATAACAAAAATTTTTGACAGATTTTCTTCATATGAATGAAGTGCTAAGTGCCAATTACTGACAGGTTTTAGTTGCATGTAGAAATTAGCAGCTGGGAAGTTAACTGAATTGTAGGATTAGGGCCAGGGTGTATTAAAGCATTGAGTAAAGAAAAAAATTGTGAAGAAAACTGAAAACTTACTTGAAAGAGTGTCATTTGATCTGAATTTCTTAAGAGAGGTACAGTAGCAAAAAACCACTTTAAAATTAAAAAACCAGCTTGTACTAATTGACAAATCTTGCAGATTTTTTTTGGAGATGGAAAATAATAATCAGGTTGGGATTTTTTTTTAAAGCCCAAGTTCAGTAGAAATCTTTCACGTTGTTACTCAGTATGTCAGTGTGCTGTGGGTGTTAAAGGATGGGGGCTGTGCAGACATGTGCAGCAGATGTACAGCATGTGGAGAAAAGCTGAATCCACAGTGAGTCAACAAACACAACCTACTTTAACTACAGGCAAAATGCATCCAAGATGTGCAGTGGAAGGGAGCTGTGCTGAGCAAATTACTGTCATCATTTAATGGTGTAGTTCATAAAAGCTTCAAAATATTGGCATGATGTGTCCTTTTGTGGTCATCCTTCTGCTTTGCTGCAACAGAGGAGTTGGTTTATTTTTAGAAGGAAATATGTCCAAAAAGTCAGGAAATATAGTGGAGTGAGTGCTGCATGATCTGTGATACTGCTCCCAGGAATCAGGGAGGCAGAGACAAAGTCTGGAGGAGGTCAGGCTTTTGGGAAGGACTGAAGCAGGCTATTTGGAAAACAGCACAGAACAACACCCCCATAATTCAACAAAAGTCAGGTTGTGATGAGTGTCCCTCATCCAATTCCATCTGTGACCTCCTGAGCAGGGAACACACAGAAAAACTCTTGGGATGCCCAGGGCATTTAGCTTGGCCTCTCTGCAGCTTGGCTGACATGCTTTGATTAAAGCAGAGACAATCTGGGATATGTTTGCATTCCTTCTTGAGGAACAGAGAGGATTTAGGCAAAAGACACACATGCTAATTGCAGCTCTATAATGGATCTGTTTTTCTGCTGGATACTGAAATCCAAAGTCAAAACACTCCCATAAAAAGGTAATAAACAGAGATGTTTTATTGTATTTTTATGGCCTCAGTCTGCCATCAGTAACTTTTTTTTTCCTATTCCATGTAATTTGCTTGATTAGTGAATTGTATCACCGTCTTTCTGGGGAGATGTTTAGTCTGTTTTTCTGTATTTTTGGGAACTCTAAACAGATATGTGGTAGAAACACAGCTCACATCTGAGGCAGGAAAGATACATAGGACCATTTTTCTCATATTTTTCCTTGAAACACAGCAAAATATTGGAAAGTAAAGTCATCTGACACTGCTTGCAAACTGCGATATTTTTTGACAGTAGTTCAGAGCAGGCCAGAAATCCTGTCCTCATTACTGGGCAGTGCACTCTGAATATATCTGCAGATTCCTGTGCAATTTTGAGTACTTTTAAGATAGTGAACTAAAAATGAAATTATATGTCAACGAAAGCATTTTAATAGTGACACTGAAAGTGCCATATTCAGTATTTTTGGTAATGTTTCATATTTTATGAACTTTGGCACTTTAGTTGTTAACAAGGGAGTAATTTCAGACTTTCCATGCAAAAAAATTCTCTTCTGTAACTAGTAGTTGTAAAAATATAGGTATAGTTTAATATATAATGTGCTCCTGTGTGCAATGGAAGCGCTGAATGTGGTGTTCTTTTTGCCATAAAGCTACAAAGAACTTTTAGGCTGCAAGGTATTTTGCCAGGCTAGAAAGAACTTCCATGAATGCTTGGGTCAGGCTTACATTTAGTATGTTATTGTTGACACACAAATATTTCTATGTATTAAAAAGTGCATCAGTATCTTAGGTAGTTACTGATTAACATTAGACAGCTAAAAACCTTCTGTGAACTGAACACCTGGGAGTTTTCCTTCTGCTACTAGGTTTGTTTTTATGGTTTTCTACCTTCAAGTGCAGATACAATGAGGTGCAAGGGTTTTTCCACAGGATTTTGCACAGGGTGGAGATAGTGAATTTCCATTTACGTGCTAAGCTTCTCAGTTTCTGATGCCTATAAAGATCATTGCAAGAGATTACAAATTACCTGAAGAATTGTTAATTAAAAAGCACTGTCCAAATATCAGCTGATTAACTTCCAGGTCATGTGAAAATGGCAGAGCAGAGAATCTGTGGAAAAATCAAGTCTTTTAGTAAATCAGATTGATTCCAGGGACCTATGTTCTTCAGCCTTTTAGTCCATTGCTTACTGAAATAAACAGGCATTGGCAAAACATTTTATTTCCAAGTATTTTAAAAACCTGGTCCAAAACTTAGTTTAACTCAAGTTTTCTTCCTATCCTGTAATTTAGAAATTTCAGTAATATTTTATTTTTCTGTCTCAAGAGACTATCCTGAGAATCAAACTGTTCCGTTGATTAGGTTTCTCTGGCACAAAGGTGTGGTGTGAGAGAGTTTTCAGGTGGCAGCTCCTTTTTGGTTCTATGTAGGAGGGTCTGGGTGATATTGGAAATCTTAATTTATTTGTTGTAACAAAGCTTGAAAACAAAAGGCATGCTTAGAAAATTTGAGTTCCTTTAGAATGTTTCTGCTTCCAAGTATGTCTGTCAAGGCTAGTAAATGTCCAAGATTAAACATGAGTAACACTGGCATGTTTCCAAATTAAAAATATTGAATTTGCTTCTTGGCCTTCAGGAATATGGCAAATAACAAGTGTGAGAAAAGCAATCACAAATTCCACTCGCTGCTTCTAATTTTTGTCCTTCCAGACAACATAGTTTCTGGAAACTATGCAAAGGTCTTATGATAAAGTCAGAACTAAATTTTTCATTCACAAGGAATAAAATGAACCATGTTTAAGACAGCATGTGCTAGTGCCTAACATGCTTTGAAAGAGCAGCACATGCACCTATCAGATTCTACTGCAGACAAATGATGGCAAGAAAGCTTGGGATTCTGCAGTCCTAACATCCAGGATGCCTTCATGCCAATAGGAAACAATAGCAATTTGGGATGACAAGTCCTTCTGGCCCACCATAATGCAGGCACACTATCATTGTATAATGCATGTCAGCACTGAATCTTATTCTTTGGTTCACTGATATGTTATGCAAGAAAGCTGTGGAGAAATATCAGAAGTATAGTAAAAATATATTGCACAGGAAAAAGGAAGAAAAAATGGTTAAGGCAAATAGCACATATGGGAAAAGGTATATAAAGTAGTAGAAAATCTCTTCAGGCTCTATGTATTTAGTAAATGCATAATCACAATATTAAAGACTATGATTTAAGGATTAGGATATTAAGTCTTAAAAGATGCTGTAAGACTTGTTTTGCTTCATAAAGGATTATGTTTGCAAATTTTTAAATAATAGTGAGTTTATAATAATAAAAAAAAAAGTCAAAAGAAGAAGAAAGACTGGAATATCTCGAGTTGTTTTGTGTAAATGTGTTCCCTCACATAGCCATTCTCTGGCACGTGAAGCTATGAGATATGCCCAGGAGAGGAAATCTCCTCCCTCCATTCTAGGAAAACCCATCACTGACGTAGAGCACCTTTTAATTTGGTTGGCTGTTGTTTTTTTTGTCTTTCTTCAGCTATCAGAAAGTGAGACATCTTCAATATGTTACACTTAATCAGTAGCTCTCAATTCTTGTAGTAGATCCTGGAACTTGTAACGTGAAACAATTCCCAGATTACCCCTCTGTATCAGACTTTTCTCAGCTAAGCATCTGCCAGCAAGCCAGACACTGCAGCCTGGAAGATTCTTTAGTGGCCCTGACCTCTAATTTGGATGTGGCCTTGGTAACTGCCACTGCACTTGCAGGCACATTGCTGAATCAGATGGGTAGGTGAAGAACATCATTAATCCACTGAAATAGTATTGCTCCTCTGGCTTGTCCTTCCCTTTCACTTTGTTAAGATGTAAAGTTATGAGGAATTCTTGGCAACTGCTGCTGCTTTGTTCAGGGTAAAGCTAATTAGTTTAGCTTTCGTTTAGCGTATCTCAACTTTAAGTCCATGCAAGTATGATTTTTAAAAGAATATGCTGACACTGATATGGCAGCATCATGTTGTTACCATATTTTAAGGTTGAAGCATTTGAGCTTGTTTCTCCCAATAGTATTCGGGTTAACAAACTATTGAGGTCTGAATTTCTTTTTTTTTTTTTTTTGTTTGTTTGTTTGTTTGTTTGTTTTTTGTTTTTGAAAGGTAATTTTGAGTACTGCAAAAAAGATAGCCCATTAAATTTTGGTATCTTTGCAATCTAGCTTCGGCAATGCTGAAGAGGAAAGGATTGCATCAGAGTTTGAAGCACATTCTTAAAAACATTTATTTTTGAGTAGTTGCCTGCTAATAAGTTCCTCTTTACTAGGTGAAGAATGTTCTTAACTAAATCTTGGTGAAATACTTGTTTTTAATACTTTTTGAAAGTAAATAAAAAAGGAACATCAATAGAAGGAAAATCAAGCACCAACTGCCCTTCTGGCAAGCAAAAATTTTGTTTTTTCTGATTTCTGTTACAGTTGTCAGTAATGTTGACAGCTGCTAAATGGAAACCCTAATAGTATAATAAATGTTTGCAATTGACATCTATGCTTCTGTCGGCAACTCTTAGTCCGTTGTCACATGAGAAACAGATCCTCTTAAGACATATTCAAACCTGTAGCAATAATTCTAATGATAAAAGTAATAGAAGTCCTGATCACAATGTAAAATTTTTATCCATTAAGGTATCTCTCTAAGGGATCACTTTTCAGCTGGAAATTGTAGCTTCCAAAATTTTGCATAATTTAATTTGGAACAAGATTTATGATATTTAGTAATAAAGCACTATATAAACAAGATAAAAACTACCTTCTTTTGTACTTCATAGAGGACTTCTTTGCAATTAGAAGATGAGGATAAAATCCTTCCTAGTTCAAAATTACTGGCAGAATTCCCACTGCCTTCAGCAGTGCCAGAATTTCATGCTTAATCGCCTAGATGTATTTCACACAGAGCTCTATGTTTGGATATCATGGCTCTTCACAGACACCTTGGTGGTGGTGGTATTTACCTTCATGGGTTGCTAACTTTGGCTGTGTTTATGGAGATGAAGCAGAGCATGGGAGAATGGGAGCAATCCATTCTGCCTTACATCTCATTAGGCACTAATGCTGTTTTCAGCAGTATGAGGAGTGTTTTTGTTGGTTTTCTTTTCCTGAAAAGCAGGCTTTGTCCCACTTAAGAAAAAAGCTCATGTGAATGTCCTCTAATCTGTCCTGCTGTAACTGATGAATAATATTAGACTAAATGTTTCCTGAAATCCTTTCTCTGCCTCCGACTTGGGCACCTTCCAAGTGCTCTGCAGTTACCACTGGAGTGAGGTAGGATTATTAGCCCCACTGTCTGCCCTCAGTGCATGCCATGAAATCCTGTGTAGGCACACACACATTGGCTCCATCAAAACCCTCCAGTGCCTTTTCCTGGGAGCCCCAGCCCGTGTGAGGGCGGGGATGTGGAGTGGGCTCTCTGCTCCGAGAGCTGGCGTCGGGAGGAGCAGACTGAGCCGGCTGCGCCGCTGGGAATCCAAGCTGCTCCTGGCTCGGGTACAGCCGTGTAGGATGCCTGTCTGAAGTCATTGCTTTGGAAGGGGCTTTGGATACAGCTCTAAGTTATGCAGCGTTGTAAAACATATCAAATTCCTTCTGTCAGTTTATCAGCGTGTATACATTATCAGGTGTGCTGCTGGATTCACTCCAGTGAGCGGCACATGGATGCTGGACTCTGCACAGGTTGCCATATGACTGCAGTGACTCCTTTCCCTCTGGCCTCAGAGTTGTGCCCTTTATGCCTCTTCAGAGATATGCACAACCCTGAAAATGACCTTTAGAGCCTCAGTTTTTCTGTAGGTAATATGTGCTTTGTCTGTCTTGTACAGGGATTTGCTATGTTTGTTTCCATCCCATAAACTTGCTATGTAATAGTATCCTAATTGTTGATATGAATGGTATATGAAATCTCTGATAGAAATCTCTGTGGGTCTCTGTGCAGAGAGACCACACAGCATTATCTGGTAGACAGGTTTTATGTGCTGACCTTCCTTTTACACTGAAGACATTGACATTTGGGTGCTAAATTGCTTTTTTATCCATATAAAGCCTTTATAGAAAATGGTCAAAACCGCGGTTACATTTGTCCTTACTTGGGGATCTGGTGCAGTGTTCCTGCTGTCTGCCCTTTTCCGTGTTTTCATGGTCTCTGCTAGTTGGACACGGTTGGGAGTTGTCAGCTAGGTGAGCAGCTGGAAGATATGGCAGCTGACTGTGTGTGCTTACTCTTCCAGGACTTACCCATTGTGCATGTCACACTCACATCTCATCCAATCTTTATCATCCCATCTTTCCACCAGATCTTGTATAACAGTTTTCTTCCCTGTAGTGTGCCCTAAACACAGATGTAAATGCCGGAGGAGATGGGAAAGAAGAGAAAAGCATCCTTAGTGCAAGGAAAAGTAGGCCAGGTATTTTCTGGGTTTTATGCCCAGGTCTCTAATTCCAGGGAATTCATTCTATATTCACTGGCAGCACTGGGTTTGGCTGATTGCATTTTGTGCCATCATTTTAACTTGCAAAGAATGATATCTAGTAGTTTAAAAAAGTGCCAGAGAGAGTGGTTGACTTAGAACTGTCCCTATGTATATGGCTATGCCAAGTGCAGAGCAACAGTCACAAAGTAGTTTGGTTTGGAAAGGCCCTTGAAAGATCATATAGTTCCAACTACATCAATCAATTGCCTCAGTACTCTGTGATGCATCTCATCAGGCCCACAGGATTAAATATGTAATAGAGAGTTCAGTCCTCTGTGTACTATTTGGTATAAATGTTTCTTTTTCACTGACTACAAGATTTTACTTATCCTCATAATAGGACAATTAACAGACTGAAATAATATCTGATATGCTATGAGATACAGCCTTGACCTTCCAGTATTTCTAGACAGCTGAAGTGTCTCGAGTATTTGATGGAAGTTGACTTACACTCTAATGAGGAACTGTGAACTGGAGAAGTCAGCAGGAGATGGTGGATAATCCATTTAAGCCCTTGTCATTTAATAATTATAATAATGAACCAGCTGGTCTGCATGTACACACACACTCCTTCCTCTGAGATGTTACAGAGTACAGCTCTCAGTCCTGCTCTGAAGTGGGTTGTACTCTACATCATCTTCATGCTCTGCAATGTCATAATCCCGTGGGATTTTGGCCCCATAGCTACATCCCCAAGGACCTGAGTAGTTGCTCAGCTCTTCAGAGGGGACTGCAGAACTGGGAGTCACTGGTTTTGATCAGGAAATTGTCACAAATTCAGGATCTGGTCACATATTCAGTCATGGTGCAGAAGCAGGGGCAATGCCTGAGCTGACTTCTCACTGCTGTAGAATACGGTTAATTTAAAAATTTGCTTTATTACAATTGATGCTTATCTACTTGACTTTTATTCCTCTGAACTGGAATCCATCCTAAAATGAAGCTGAGAAGTCATGAGAAACAGATATTTAAGGTTGGTCCAAAACAAAATACCCATGAGCCGGCATTGTGATGTCCAGGTTTTGCTGTTGGCAGGACCACAAGAACAGAAAATATCATTAATAAATATGCTGAGCAAACTGGAAAAAGTTGCATTTTTAGCCCCTTATCTGAATTTTACAGCTTTTCTTTTTTTCAGAAGAACTTAATTATCTGTTTCTTATGTAAACATTTCTTTATGAACCTAAGGCACTATCTTAGTGTTTCTTTGTTAAGGGATGAGGTCTAGAGTTACCTTGTGACAGATTCATAAAAGGGAAGTCTGACTGAAGAGAGGAAAAGGATTATGGTTACTCCTATGTTTATAATTAATTTCCTCACTATCATCTTTATAATGAAGAGCATGAACAAAATATGTGCATATCTTACCCTTGATTTAAAAAAAAATAAAAGAGAAAAGCTAGCAGAAAGTTTTCATCACCTTCAGGCTACAATGTAAGAAGTTGAAAAGGACTAATATGTATTTGCTTAAAAAATAGTCTTATTTGTTCAGAACAAATAGAAAATTTGGGTGAGCTTCTGTGTGTTGTGGAAAAAGTTGGGAGTGGAAAGCTGAAATGAGAATTGTCGTGTAAAAATGCATTTATTTTAATTGACTTCTTTTAGAAGAAGGGGAAAAGTTAAATAAAGATAAGTAACAGGGTGGGTCATGATTCATTTTGTGGAGAGAAAAACTGTAAATAGTAACAAAGTAGAGGAAGAAATCTCACTAATTTAATTTCATGTAACCTGTTAGCTTGAAGGAAAGTGAACTTGTTGCTCTGGACATTAGTGAATCCTTATCTTTCTTAGGAAGGGCAATGTTTTCAGGATCAACTGTGTTTCAGTAAACAGCTGTAACTTTTTAAAGACCTAACTATTTGGAGTGTTCTTAAAGCCCCTACTTGTGTGGTGAAGCAAAAGATGAGGCAATTACCACTAAAAAAATAAATTATAGACATAGAGGATCTAAAATTGGAAAGCACTCAAAGAGGCTTCAGTTGAAGATATTTCTTTGAAAAAACTGTAAAAATTACAATTAGTGCTGTATTCCATTAAAAAATAAATTTATGAGGCATTTATTTGTATGTGATAATCCAGGGAAATGCCTATTGATTTGCATTGTAAAAAGTAAGTACTATTTGGGGATTATTTTGGGATGGTTGCAGGGAAAAAGGGATCCTGCATCTGCTGGTAGAGATGGGGAAGATATCTATCCTTGCTGAGTAACCTCATGGAAGGGGGAATGACCTCTGGCAATTAGGATGCAAAGCTCTTGCTGGACGTTTCTGGTTGGAATGCTTTTGTTACAAATCAGTAAATCAAAACCCCAGAGAAAAGCGATCAAGAGGCAGCTGCTGCTGAAGTGTTATCTTTTCCAGGAAATGAATTCTACCTGTTACCTTTCACTTTCTCAAGTTGGAGCTTTAATTTCTATGCATAGTGGGAAGAATAACAATTATAATTTCTATCTTCTTGAATTAATGAGGGCTCACAAGGCAGATTTTGTGAGCGTGCTGGAAAATGCTAGGCTTACATGCAGCGGACAGATTGCTATAAGAGTCAGTAAGTGTGTATTTTAAAGAATTGTTTAGAACAAATAACTCTTACTTGTGTATAATCTTTCTTCATATTGACAGGCAAATGTCAAACTGTAGAAACTTCAGGAAATTTTCAGGGCTGACATCATCTGTTTAAAGTTCTTATAGAGCAATGAGGAAAACAAGCTGATTTTGTTATATGAAATTTTTGCAGAGGGAGGAAGGGCAATTTTTTGTCTTCTGAACAGCTTGATAACTTTATTTGTCAGTAAAGAAAGATGCTGAAGATTAGAAAATATGACAGGGATTGATCCAGGTGCTTGCTGGAACACAGAGTGTGGAGCATTCCAGTGATATTGTTCTATAAAATCTTGAACAAAACACAGGAATCTGCATACATTCTTTGAGAGCAGACTGTGAAGGATGTAAGAACTTAAATTCTTAATAAATAATCACATGTTTGGCTTAACCTGGGTGTAGACTGGTCAGAATGAATCACTGGTGTGGTGGCCTGTTCAGGTCTGTGTGAGCTCACCGACCACCCTTCTACATCCAAGGCTTGGTTCGATGGTGTGGTTTGGTGCTCCTGAAGAGCTCAGATGGACCTCTGCTTGTGATTACAGGTGCTCTCTCTTGGGCAGCTGCTTGCTCTCACGTCTCAAATATCCATGATAACTGTGATGGACATTGCCATGGACTTTGGTGTTGGGCAAGGCCTAGGTGCCCAACAAATTTAAACTGTCTTATGATAAGATGATTCCATGATTCTTATGGAGCTGATTCCAGGTGGTGCTGAGCTTGGGACTGAGCTGGAGCCTAGACCTGTACCTGCTGCCTGCTGTGATGGCACTGATCAGCAGCTGGCAACACCAACTTCCCACTGGCATTGCCAGAAAAATTATCCCATTGCTGGCTTATTTATAAAATAATGGAATATCATAAACCTCCCCTGTAACACTTTGAGTTCTAATAACAGATCTGGGTGACAGACTGCTTTTTCATTAGTTTGAAACTCACCACTCCTCAAACTGATCTCTCAACTGGTTTAGGAAACTGCAATTTGCTGATTGCTACGCCTTATTCTAGGAAGAAGGCTGTTGGACATGGAGAGATTCAGCACATAAATATAGGGATCCAATACCAAGTGTACTCTGTCCCAGACTGTCCTGCCTGGGCTCCAGCTGGAGCTCCAGAATGTTGCAGATGTCCCTGTATGCAGTGTCAAATCTGCTAGACCCAGGCAGATGTCTCAAATGCCTAGTCTGGCTCAAAGGCATATGTTTAAAGCTAGTGGGTTATTATTTGAGTAATAATAATATGTACAGCATTTCAAGGCAAAAAAAATTAATATACAGATAATTCCTCCTATTTCACTGTGGTACAATGAAAAAACAATATATTTATCCAAGGACTTCAATCACGTTTTTTTAGAAACACATTCTCATTTTGAATTAAATGGATAATCTATTAACACCTACTAAGAAAGAACATGATTTGTCTGTAGCTTATTAATGGGAAATAACTTGTCTTATTTTTCTAGTTTGATAGAAAAACTTGGAGAAATGCACAGATCTTCTTGATGAGATCAAAACTGGAATAACAATTGAGCGAATATTTGCCCAAGACGTTGTAATTTCCAACCAATGGTAGCCAAGTGAAATAATTTTGATGTAAGGAGCTGTTTATTGTCATTCTGTTGCAAACAGCCCTCATTGTTGTTAATATCCATATACTTTGTATTGCATTAGTCTGCATTAATTTTCATCATTTTTGCACTTGTGGATTGCGCTTATGACTAATTTATAGATTATGTGGTGCCATATTGACTTAAATAGACAATATTTAAATGCTATTACGAATATTTTCTAGTAAAGCAATTTAATTTCGTTCAAATTTAATGCTATTACTGTGGATAATTGACTGCAGATCAAAACCATAATATACAAGACCTACCTGGAAGGTGCACAAAATCAATTGGCTCAGTATTAAAGTTGTTCATTGCACCTCTTTTTAAAAGATTGCAGCCCAAGGAGTCATATTCTGGTCTCTGCTCATCCAGCAATCAGATGACTTTTAAAAGCACAGCTCACCTATATTTTAATGTCACCTCTGTTTGTCGCATCTTTTGTGTGACCTCAAAGGTAAAACACTTCAGTCTCAGAGGTGCAGAGACACTATTGTTATTGTACAGGAAAGCTATACTTTTTACTTTTTTTTTTTTTTTTTTTTTTTTTGCCAGCAATTGGGAAGGAATGAGTTCTTATCCCATCAAATTCAGTGGGAAATCTAGCTCTGACTAAGAGCCAGCACTTCCTCCATGTGCTTTCATGCCAACAGAAAGGCATCCAGATCTCGGGAGTCCTTGTTATGGTTTGCTGTTCCAACATCAATTTCTTGTTCAAAAGGTTTTTTTGTTGTTATATTTCTAGTTTCCCTTGCATTATACCAAAGCAAGAAGTCTTAGAGGCTGTGAGATGAATTTTCACTAAGAAAACAAGTTAAGCTTGAAGAGATTCTATCTGGTTGCTTGAAAATAAAAAGCAACCCATTTTCTAACCCAACCAAAGTGCAGACATAGTAACCTTGGTTCTGTCTCTTTCAACCTCAGGATAATAGAAGTAAAAAAAGCTTTATCAGAACATGAGAAGAACAGCTTATTATGTTGTAAAAAAGAACACCAGATTAATCTTGACTAGTGATTGATAAATTCCTCCTGCTGGTTTTCTTGTCAGTCTTACATATATGATGCAATACTTTTGCTTGACCTCCCCTAAGTACATGTCCCTGATAAAGTGTGACCAGATTTTTTTCTCCTGATGACAAAATTCTACAAGATTATGTACATTTTCTGATAAGGTGATATTCATATCATCTCAGCTACTGAATACAAGTGGCTATAGGCTTGGTATCTGGAGTTTCCAAATCGAAAATTATACCCTGAGATACATTAACTCCTGCTCTGATTTTCCTGACTTTGGACATTCATGTGCACCCTGCAGAAAATACCCTTGGGTTTGCAAACTTTTTGTTACAAACACCCCAAGGCACAGTTTAGGTTAAATGAGGCCTGAGATAGTTCTGCCCAGCTTTTCTCTGATCAGGTGATTCTGGCAGCCTCGACAAATTAACCGTTGACCATTAACAACTTTACTGCTTGTGAAGCAGTTAGGAGTGGAAACCAGAGGGGTGATGCACTGGGTGACAAGTTCTCGTGCACCCTAGGAATGAAGAAAGCCAAACAGCTGGCAGTTTCTGCCAATCCTCCAAACTGGAGGACAATACACAGCTGAGACAGTAGCACGTCCACAAATGTCCTGCATCTTGCAGAAGACTGAGCCCAAGGTGAAACCACAACATGTCAAGTCCAGATCACCAGTCTGGATTTGAACACACTGAGCACCTGGAGTTTTATCTTCTTTGTCTTCTTTTACAAAAATGCAATGCAAATATTGTATAAATGGTGTACAAGTCTATAAAAGTGTGCAAGTCTAGTATAGTAAAAACCTTAGGGCTAGCATCTGTTAAAAAAAACAGGGGTGCATTGCATTCCTTTTTCTTTCTTCCACTTTTTATTTTTCATATTTAACTTAGATTGGTTCTGTTGTAATTTCTTCACTGAAGTCTGCTGTCTTTGTGTGAAGAACCGTTTTGGTAACTCACTTAAATTATATTTAAGTTATAAGGTATATTTGCTCAGAGGGTTTTTAAGGCAGGATGTGGACAAAACAGATTGCTCTTCCCATTCAATCTCTCCTGAAATATACTTTGGATGTCAAATGAATGATTTTGTTTTAATTAGAGAAGAAACAAAAGCAAAGGTTTCTTTTTGATTAGTATGAAGGGTTTAGTTTCATGAATTCTGCTAAAGAAATTTTTAAAAGTTGATCTTTGCCTCTTTGCTAACAGTTCTCTTACGAAAGAATGTGGTTAGATTTTCATTACTTCTCAAAATAAACAAAAGAAGGATACTTTATTTTTCAATAAAGATAACTTTAACTTAGAAGAAAATTCTCATAAGAGGACCTTCCATAAAGTAGAAAAATCGTTCCCATCCCTGTGCCCTAAACCACGTGGTGCAAGTACTTTGATCAGATTCCCCCTGTAGGAGAGCTCCTTCCTACAAGTAACTTGTTGAAGTCTCTGAACCTTCAATAAACCTGGCTAAGTGTGTATTGGATAGAAATGTCGTCAGTAAGATTTACATGAAGCTTAAAACATCTAGAATTCCAGGGAAGTACAGGTTCAGAAATCACTACCAAGTCTGACCTAGATACATCATTCTTGTTAACTTGAATGTGTGCTATAGGATCAGTATTCAAGACGTTTCTGTTCAAAACATTTGCATTTTGGTGAGAATTTTCCTGACAGAGCAAATACGTGACTGGTAAGGACTTACTCTTCTGACTGTATCCCTTGTTACTATAACCCCACCGAACTTGCTGGAAGTCTGAAAGGCAGCAAGATGTTAATTAATAATTACATTGGTAGAGAAGGGAACTTTATAAGAATTTTAAATGTTTTACGAGTGGATCAATAATTAATTCTTTTTCTGTGGGATGATATAGTGCTAATTGTTTAGGAATAATAGAAAGAAATGTAGGCCACAAAAGGAGTGGGAAAACCCCCATATTTTGTATACTAAGACAGGGGTCACTGTTTAAGTTAAAATTGAGATTTGCAATACCCTCTGATTTTATTCTTTACTCAATTTTCTTTTCTGTATTGCCCCCAAATAAACAATATTAAAGACTTTCTGCACTGGAAGTCATAATGTGAAGACAGCAAATCTTCCCAGATTAGTATCCCATTAAAATTAGCTTCTGCCTGTAAAAGTGGGCACCAAAATACTCGGGAGCAGGCATTGTCTGATTTCCTCCCTCTCTCAGTAGGAGCTTTTCTCCTGCAGACACAGACTTTCCTGAAGTGACTGGGAGATTCTGGTTGGATTCAGCATATGTCAGAAATATCAGAAAGTTTGTAAGGACTGAGTGGGTGTTCCCCCCTTCCCCAAACTCCATTCTGCTGTATGTAGAGGACTGAACGGGATAAAAGAGTTACTGCTTTGCTAATAGCTTGTACATTTTGACAGTGCCACATGAACAACAAAGCTCTGCTGAGAAACCTTTTTTTGACCTCTAAGCTAAAATTTCTCCTTCCATGGAGGAAAGAAATTATTTTCACTAAAGAAAAAGAAAACAAGAGAAAAAAACCCAGCAACACTTAATCCCTAGATGCAACATTTTACTTCTCTCTGATCAGCATTGGCAGTTGTTCATTTGCTGCCCGAGTGAATTCAGAAGTCATTTACCTCAAAAGTGATGAATGCTGTATAGCATGTGCTTGTCTCTGTCTTAGTAGCATTTACTCTCAGCCTGACAAAAACCTCCTATTTATTTCTGGGTCTGCTAGTAATATCTCATTGAACTAATTATTTATCATGTTTCTGAATTATGTGAGAAAGGCAATCCTCTGATAGAGACAGCAGCTCTGTGCCACACGTTCAGATGAATTCATGAGGGAAAAAATAACCCAAGAATGATGATGGTGTTACCAGAAAACAGGGTTTCAGATTTGAGCAGCAAGTATTACTAGACAGTGAGTTGTCCACTCTGAAACAGATTAACTTTTATTGCACTGCAATGTATTCACTTACCATCCTATTTTCACTTTGAATGTACTCCTCAATCCACAAAACATTTCTTTTTGCTGATATTTTTCCTCTTGAGCTCGACACATTGGAGTTAAACACAGTGACTTTGTGAGAGAAATAAGGTTTACTGTTTATGGAAAAGTTAAGGAGAATAGAGCTATATTTTTTTTAATTTGTTGTCTTTTAAAATTCAAGCTTGCAAGACTTAATTGAACTATTTCAACATCATTTCATTTTGATTCCCATTTTCTGTAGCGCACATTAGATTTTATACTGTGGCTGTGATGTTAGTTATGGAGTAGTAATGAGCAGCCTCTCTAATAAATGTGCTGCACATAAAAGGATTAAAAATGTGCATGTTCAGTTTTGAACTTGCTAATAGTCGGCTAATCTGTAATGCTTTAGAAGACAATACATGCAAACACAGACTAATAGTCAGTGCTCTGAAGCCAGCACTTGACTCTGCCACCCTCGCAAGGGGGAAAGTCATGTTATCAGCCACACGTTAGAGTAATAAAAGTGTAAAATATCCTGGTTAAATGGAGTTGACTTCATCGTGTTTGCAGATGCTTGGTCCTAGTGTCTAAATCTGAAGGATTTTAGGCAATGAAAGCAGCCGTTTGTCAAGAAGATGGGAGAAGGCATTACACAGTCACTACATGAGGAGCAATTTTTAGTATAAATGGTCACAACTTCACCAGTGACAGTAGATGCACATAAAATTTATTTCAGCTGGGAATGTGTCTCTTTCTTTTTCCCCTCTGTCAAATGAAAAGGGTTTTATTCAGAAAGAATGCATAATGTAGCATTTGACTGCAATGCTTTGTACCGTCTGCAGGAAATTTAGATTAAAAGCTGAATTTTAGAGAAGTTGGAAGCCCAAATTTTTGATTGTTTGGAACCACAAATCAAATGTGTGTAAGTGTTTGAACCAACAAGAATATAATAAAGGATATGACTTCCTTATACTTCAGAATATATTTCTCTTTGAAAGATGAAGAGCTAATCTGATGGAGGAATTTAACAAAAGGGTTCTTACCAGGTGTTTTTCATTTGATTTTGAAATATTTGCTCCAGGGAAGTCTTGTCCTGTTAGAAAAGTTTTTAGAATTACTTTTCTGCTTCCTTTAAGAAATCATTAACCTCCAAAAGGAGCAATTCCAACTATAGTTTCCATCAATATGTGTGTTGTACCAGCAGAATAATGCACTTTCAGGCTTGCAGACTTTTGGAATATTAACTGTCTTGGGGAGACCAAACAGGAGGCTTCCTGATCTTCCTTGCATGGACAGAAGGAACAGTTTTGGCTTAGAGCAATTGCATTACCTTTCTTTTTATTCTCTGAAATATTAGCTTATTACCCCATCCATGTAGGAAAAGGTAGCATTCATATGCCTAAAAAGAAAATCTCTCATATAAAGGTGAATAACAGAAGAGCCAGAGTGAGCCAGGGTTCAAAAGTGACATCAGTTATGAAGATGAGGCTCATGTATTCTGGATCTTTGTGATGTGTGACCCCATTAACAAGGTTAAAAAGAGAAGTAGGATTTTAGTTACTTTTTCAGGATATTTTATCCCTTTGGGAAACTCTATTAGATGTCAGAAGTGGGCAAAGTGCTGCATTTTGAGGACATGGGCATTTGCAGGGGATGCAAACAAGTGATCTGTGCTATTGATCTTTCTCCTATTTTCACTCTGATTATTCCCAAAGTAAGAAACAAGTACTCTCAGGAGCACTCTCATGCTTTCAATGATGCTTTCTCAGATATTTAAGTCTAGACTTCATGGGAAGATTGTGGGGTTGGATGAGGAAACAGCTTTCAGCTTGGGATAGTCAGCAGACTCAAGTATGACTGGGTGTAAGTCAGTTCTTTCTGGGGAGCAGAAGTCATCTGAACTCAAAGCAGAGGGGGAACAGTCCTGTTTTATATTCTGAATATTTCATTTGCAATCTATTTGGATTTTTTTGTGTCTCAGGTTTCTCTAGGTTTTTTCTTCTTGTTGTTTTCCAACTCTTTCAGCACATTGCATGCAGGACACTGGTGGATTGGTCCCATATAAAAGTCACCCAAAGTTATGACATCAGAGTAAGCCTGAAAAGCTCAGTATTCTCATTATACATGCCTTTAATTGTGCTTACGTCTTTGCTCCAAATTAATTTGAATTTCTCATAAATTTCTCTTTAAAGTACTTAAGTACTTAGGTTTAGGCTGTTTAGAGCTCAGTCATTGAAAAAAATATATCTGACAGTATTGATCGCTGAAATTACTTCCTTGTAAGTAATCTTCTTTCTTTTTTGCTCTCTGAGGTGGTTATTAATTTCAGAACTCATTATCCTTTTCTTATTTTTCTCTGAATAATCTCACATGAAAGGTCTTGACCAACATGAAATAAATTTTAAAATAATCAATTCTGAATGTAGCTACAGGCTCCCACTTGTTTACCATTTAAGAACACTCTGTGAAAGAACAGATTGCAAACTGTAAACCTTCTTTACAAAGCCTGTCCTATGGTTTATTCAGTCTGTACACATCACATGTTATTCCATGTTATTTACCTTATGCTTTAGGACTGATCAGACAGGTTGGTGACTGGGGCTGCCTTGAGGATTTTTTTTTGACTGGTGTGTCACCAGTCCTGGTGCTAAAGGCAGCTCTGTTCCTTGGCTTGGGAAGTGTTTAAACCCTCAGCCACTCGGTGGTGCAGTGAGAATTAACTTTATTTTTTGTTTTTGGAAGATGGATCATGTGGGAATAACTTGCCTTACTCCTTAGTACTAACAGCTTTTTTTCTTGGCTCTGCTCCTTTTCCTTTATAGTCTTCAGGCACTCAGCAAACTGTCTGGCCCTGGGCATTTAATTTCTCAAACTGTTGGGTAGATTTGTGTCTCTGGCATGATGCTGTAATTTCCTTCTAAGTTTGGACAGTCCTGTTATAAATAAAGTCATCCAAATTGTTCAACTCTTTATCATCTTGATGCCTTTCATTTCTGCCTTTATCCTTTAATAGCCAGACTACAAAGGACTGATTTTTCTCGAGGCGTTTCTTCTCTCGGCTGACAAAGACCCAGACCTGAAATCATACACCAGTCTTGATGCTAAACAATCACTTGTGTTTCCTTTAATAAAATGATGAGACATCATTAATGAAATGAAGAAGGAAATAAAGGATGTTATAGGATCCTGCTGCTTAGGCAGGGATGGGATCCTGGTGAGCTTTGTCTGCTGTGAACCTGAGTCCATGTTATTATCTACAGCTCCTTTAAACAACATACGTCCAATTTATCAATTAATTGGTTGAGAAATCTGACCCTTCTCATCCTGTCATGCACCAGTAGACATTTTGTCATCATATCATTGACGTGCATAAATTTTCCTTGCCATACTTCGGTGCCATGCCAGACTTCCTGGCACAGTTTTTGGCTAAATGGTAATAAGGAGCTGGAGTCTGGTTATAACTGGCAAAAATAGTTATTTCTCCTACTACCAAAAGCATCTGATTCCTGCTACATGATAAATCTAAATGCTCAAATTTGGTGACATCATCCCCAGTATTAGCGCATAAGCCTTTCAGAAATCCTGTGAAAGATGTTTCTGTTTGTTCTCTTGCATTACAAGAAATTTTTACCATGCCAAACCCTACACCAGAATTTGCCTATGCCCATTTGATCCTTTTTATTCTTTTGTATATGGGAAGAAGGGGTCAAACTGATCTTAAATATCTCAGGGTCTTTGTTGTTCAGTGTTTGATCCTTCTCTTTAATATTCCTGGGACATGCTCTGGCTGTCTCAGTGACAGGAGTATGATTGGAGATGCTGAAAGAAGCTCTGTCACCCAAACCCAGGCAAGGTTTCAATGCCCAGAGAAAGATCAAAGGAGAATATAATTTCTACCTCTTTCTCCTTTTCTGGAGATCCCTGGACTGAAGAGTTAGCACGAACACCCTTGATGCTGTTCTTTAAAACTAGGAGAGCAGGAAGGTTGTGAAGTGTCTTCTCCTTGCCAGAAGTAGGAGATCTACAAGAACTCTTAGCAGTTTCTGGAATGAATACTGATCTCATGGAAATGGTTTTCCTATATGCCAGGTGTCACATCATCTTTTCCTACTTGCCCAGCATTATTTCTAGCCCACACTTTTTGTCTGTCCTTTTTTTTCATCCCTGCTATCTATAAGTAACATCCATTTTATAACCAATTTTGTAATTACCTGGTGTGATTTTGATAGGATTTATAGTAGCCCTAGTAATTCCTCTGACTTGCTTTGATATCTCTTGTAGTTTTAATTATGAGATTAATAAGCAGAATCTTCCATTGCTGGATATTTTTTAGCTATAAATGGCTGCTATAGCTATATCTTCTCAACTTTGCTGCTTTTAACCAACCTCCTGAAAGCCTTAAATGCTTAAAGTTTAGTCATCTGTAATTCATCACAGCTGCTCATCCCTGATGATTGCTGTGTATTAGTTCTTTATGCACAATTGCATACTCATAGCAACTGCAATACCATACTTCTTTCACATTATCTTTTAAAGACAATGCTACAGTTTCTACATATTGTACAAGATGTAATTGAGAACAGCTTTCGTGCTTTTATGCTGCAGAATTCTCATACAGAGTCAGTATTTCTCTTTAAGTTTCCTTTCGTATGTTCTTTAAGTACCCAGTTCTGGGAAAGATGACATAAGAGAGGTTTCATAAGGTTTATTTATGCAAAGCTGATCTGTCAGCAGTATGTGCATAAGGTTTCTTGGAAAAGTTGCTGTTTGCCAATTCAGTGGTATGTTTCCAGTAAGGTAAGGAATGAAGTCTCTTCAAACTGTCACTGAATGACAGGCTTTGCCTACCGTAGGCTGCGTGATGAACAGAGGGGAGTTATTTTAGGCTGTGATTTTGAACATTGGCATGGTTGTGTACAAGAAGCTTCAGAAGACTAGCAGAGTATTCCTGTCCCATCTGGTATATTCATGTTTTTGTGGTAATAAATAAAAGTGTGGGAAACTATTTGAATTAAACCATGTCTAAATATTTTCAGACACAAAAATACAGTTTTCAGACCTGGAATGAAAATTACATCAAGAAATACTTGTCAACAAAGCTTCGTTTAACTTTGGCCGTGAACTTAAGCCTGAGTAATGGTTGCCCTCTAATTTACTGAAAGCTGAATTTCTTTTTTTTTAATTTATTCTAAAATTTTATCATAGAATAAGTTCCTATACTGTTTAAATAATTGCAATATTGACATTTATGTAATTGGTAGCTTTGTCTTGTTGAAAGTTATAGAAAGAGTATCTGAAAGTTACAGGGAAAAAAATGAGCTTCTAAATTCTCTAGTCAGGAAAACCTGTGTGCCTAGCTATACATTTATAAATTTGGGCCTGTAAAACAAATAATGTCTTTCAAGGATTTTATTTGATCCATGCAAGTTATCTGGTAGCTGCCCTTCGTTGCACTGGTCCACCCTGGGCTTAGAAACACAGCCCCATCCTAATCAAATCTCTCCACTAGTTCTGTTCTCCAGTCGGGCAATTGCAGACAAGCACCAAGGCAAAAAGGCTTTGAAGCTGAGGATGTCTGTTTAATTAGCCTAAGATTCATTGCTTTCCCTCTTCTTAATTAAGTTGAGTTAATCATGAAATCTGTTTGACAACTGTACTCTCAAATGTTGCTCATCTATTTGATAAATGGGCAGGTAGAGGATAATTAGTTTCAGTACTTTTGCTAATTTTCTGAAATGAAAGAAGAAAGAGAACTTCAGGAGATGTTTAAGAGTCTCTTTTCTACAAAAATTGGGATAGTAATAGCAAATTGTACAGAATAGAATTTGAAAGCTTCAACTAACCTCCCAGCCAAAGAGAAAACCCCCACAACTTAATAAGACATTTAAATTTCCCACAGTGTTCTTCAGGCTTAGCTTACAGGCTAAGGACTTTAGCTTCCTCAGGGTGTTAGCAAAGAGCCATTGAATGCATTCTCTACATGAGCAAACCCAGTTTTCCAATATTTGATTTCTTTTGCTGGCCTTAACATGATTATATGTGAATGGCAGTAAATGTCACTATGTGGTGTTAAATATTTAGATAAATGACTGAAGGAAAGTCAAGGAGATAAATCAAACTATTTTCTTTCTGAGTGTTTTTGGGGCATCAATATTAGAATACAGCTTGTGCCTCATTAATGAGGAGGAAATTCCCATGGGATATCCCAATAGTCAAACACTCTGCAAGATGGTTCTAGATCACAGACCATGGAAGTATAAATATACAAAGCATGAAATGATGTTCATTTTCATATTTATGTGCACCCTTTTGCTATAGTGAAATAGTATTGGACTAAAATTGACAGTAAAATCAATGTAAATTTTTACCATGACCACTAAATGTATTAATTCCTAATGGAAGTCCCTATGAATGGCTTAAAGGTAGTAGGTGGGAATAACCAGGATGATTTAAAGATGTGACCTTTAAAGGAGTAAATATGTTGTAGACTGTAAGAGATACACAGGATTAAAAAACTTCAAATGTGTAAATACGTCCATTTGGATTTTTCAGTCTTGTCTGTAGCATGAGCATTAAACTTGTGCAAGATTAGTGGACAGAATGCTTCTTATTGTGATTCACTTATAAAAGATAATAAATATTACATCAGCTTCCAGAGTCCTGCCTGTTTCTGAATCTGATCTTGTTGAATGAATGTTTTATTAAGAAATAGATTTTGAGAAAATGACCTTGTTTCTTTTTAACTCTGTTGGACTGGCTGTTCAGCATTTACTTACTGTGGTGTTGTGAGCCAGGGAGGTGATGTAGCTGTTAATGGGTTAATCCAGTCTGGAGATTCCTAGGTCCTTTCTAATTTTGTAGCTGTAGCCACACTATCTGAGCAAACACTTCCTGGGTTAAGGGCAAGCTGCACTGAACCTTAGGAATTTCAGATTCAGAGGAGAGAGAAAACAGTGAATTAGCTCTGATACACAGTGGCACAGTTCCTTCAGTTTTGCTCCAACATTTTTCCCTGTCTGGGTTTCTACTTTCTCCTTGCTGGCTATCAGACTGCATTCCTGCCCCCTTTGTAATGACAGGCTGGAAGGAGCATCTGCTAAGGGCTGCTCTCCACCTTGTGCTGTTAACAGATGTGCTGGTTTGTTGCTGGTGTTGATCATTATTGGACCCCATGGAAATAGATGTTTGCATGAATCTGTTCTGAAGACTGAACTATTGGTAGATATTTATTAGCATGGAAGGAAAGAAAATCTGCCTAACATTACGCATTTGGAACAAATGCTTTGGAGTACTTGCTTGTAATTTCCGAATCTACCCAGGCTATGCACTTCTGTACCTCTAGTCTTTCTAACTTCAGCTCCTATGCCATATTTTCAATACATCAGTCACACTGAAATATCCAAAAATAAAAATATATATAAATCGTCTGGTGGGTCTCTTCCAGTATTTCAAAGATTCTCTTCTGTCTTGATCTTAGGTATCAGATATCACTAACTGCCTTTGAAAGACTGTACTTTTTGGCTTCCACTTGCTTTTCAAAAACATCCAAGTGACCCTGGAATCCTGCTGGGGAAAAATGGCATTTTCCCAGCAAGCTGCAGTGTTCCTAGGGGACTCACACAGGATACATGCTCTTTCATCTCACTCTTAAGAAATTTAGACCTATAATTTATAGAGCTAGTTTGAAGCTTTGTTTTCCCTTTTTTCCCTTTTCTTTTCTCACAATATATTTCTCGTTCTGAGAGAACAGAACATTGTCTTGAGCAGTCTTGCTTCAACAGAGCAAGCCTGTCTTTTCTAGGACAGATCATTAATTCCTGGTGTGTCCTGTTAAATTTTGCATGCCAATGTTATCAAACTCTCCAACAGAAATGTTTTGGACTCTTTTTCCCAACTACCTCTGTAGCTAGCCCTCAGCAATAATTTTCTTCCATTTGATTCATGTGTTGTTGCTGGGTTGTGGTTATTTTCCATTGTAGTGGTGGTGGTTTTACTTCTTCCTCCTGCAGTGTGTATTTTAATCAGTCTATGTCTCTGGAGAATTGCTGCTCCCATTCCTCCAAGGGTGAGCCACCTATAAACCTTCAGCAAACTTTGGATTCCTTGAGCAGAGGAATTATTTGCTTTACATGCTTGATGTTCCACAAGCATAAGTCTTATCCTTGGGAATGATTTCCCAGATAAAGGTTGTTGTGGATGATGAGGAAAGCCCATGGTTCTTCAAACCAGATGGTTGTGAGGAGGAGGAGTGGTCAGTTCAGTATATTGAACCATGAGATCATGCTGTGGAGTGCTCTGATGTCTTCCTTTTTAGTAATTACTGGATAGCTTTTGGAAAGAAGCATGCACAATGGAATAATCAGAGATTGAAGCAGCTGTTCCTGGAAAGTATTGGGCTGTCTTCCTCTCACTCTGTTTTATTCTTTCTTCTTTATGTGCTGAGTTAGGAGAGAGAGGAGTTGTTTAAATGTTTGATATGTGCTTTTATTCAGTGTTCTATTACAATATAAGTGATTCATGCTTTCTAGTGTTTGAATTTCCAAGGAATCTGAGCACCTATGGTTCTTACTGCCTTCAGTCTTGCAGTTGGAAGCACTAAACTTTAACCATCCAGTTTTTCAGGTCTTCTGTATTTCTCCCCAGTTGCCTTTATTCCTTATTTATTTTGCTTAAATTGCTAAAGACTACTGAATATTTTTTTTAATGAGCACTTTATTTTAACATGTTTGATGGGTTTATTATATTTTTCTCATAGTCAAATTATCTTTCTGCAAAGAGTAAATGAAAAATGATAATACTGTTAAGTTATGTCATGTTCAGAGATGCTTAGATTTCAGTTTAACCTCCTGCACAAAGGGGAATTTAATCTAGCAAGACATAGCAGACAAACTAAGTTTCATGCTGCTTTGCTCTGAGTAGCCTGAACCTGTGCTCAATGCACCTTTTCTTATTTCTGCAAGAGGTCAGTGTTGGAAGCATTTGATCTTTTCTGATGCTAATTCCATCTTGCTACAGATCTTGGAAATTCCGTCTTCTACTAAGCCCTAGTTCCTCTAGATGTGTGCCTGTATGAGAATCTCAACCGTTTTTCACAGGTGGGTTTCTGTGTACACCTATGCTGGAAGCAAATTTGGAAACATGTGCCCTGCTGCCCAGGAAACTGCAAACAAATATACAAGTATATTTTAATCCAGTCTTGTACATGGGGTGCATACTTCATGATTTCTCAATGATGGAGTTAGAATCTGTCTTCTAGACAGATCCTAGATAGTGAAGAGTTTTTATTGCTGAATTTCTAGTGTACTAGATTGACCGAGTAAAAAAACCAGTTTTTGCGTATTGATATAACATTTATAACCAACAGCTGATTCATGGATATATGTGCTAATGGCTGTGGCATGAGAAACACTAGAAAGGATGGAGGAGAAAGAAATGGTTCATCCAAACTTTCTCTTCCCCCTGGTTCCATACACAGACCAAAATAGAAATTCAATTTTTGGGCTGTATCACTGATGCCTGGATCAAGTGATGTAAAATCGGGCTTTTATTCCTTCAATCACAATGCTAAGATACACATTTATAGAACAACTTGAAGCTGTGAAACTACATTCTGAATTGGATGCCAGAACTATATGGCTGAAATCTAAATTGGTGTTTATTTTGCACACTGGCAGAGTTTTACAGCCATTGCTCTTCTTCCCTCTATGTTTTTTTGGACCTTGATAGTTCATACTTAATTTTTAAAAATAATGATATTATAGCTACAATAGTTGCTTATCCATTGTGTAAATGAGTTAAATTACTTCTTAAGATATTGCTCTGAGAATTGTTTATTATACACAATAAAATCCAAGTTCTCATCACCTTTCCTGTAGAATATGCAACTACTCCAAAGAAAAGACCAGATTTTATTCTGATCTGAGTAGCTGCAATTTGCTCTAGGCCTGCCATTTTGTGGGGAAAATTCACCTTAGGATTTTACATGCTCTCTGTGTGTTAACTGTTCTTTTTTCATTATGCTGATAAAATATTTTTTCAAGTGTATTACGCTAATTTGGGTTGAAGTGAGCCACATTTACTCTAGTGGTGTAAGGTCCTAAAATTTGCCTTCTGTATTTTATAGATCTGAAACACTGCCCTTCCTCTCTTGGATCACATCAGACTCAGGTCATTGATGTTGGGAGAACTCCTAAGATGTTTTTTTCCCAAGTTTCCCCTGTACCATGTTGAAAATACCTTTTAAAATTTTCTTTTTCCCTCCATCCTTGCTATTGTGTTTCTTTCAGACATATTTTCACTTGTCTCTTCATGATAAAGCTCCTACCCTTCTTCATACACTGGCCTCTGGTGAAGTCTAATTTCTGAAAATTTCATTCTCTCTAATATTTTTTATTTTTTTTTTCTTTTTCACCTTTAAATATAATGCCCAGGACTACTACTCAAGGGATGTTTTTCCTAGGCTGGTATAGCAAAACATCTGTTCTTCTTTTTTTTTTATATTGCAGATTCTCTTGGTAGCACAAACAGCTAGGCATTTAAAGATAATGAAATGAAGGCTCCAAGTCTGCAGCTAATGACGAAGTTGCAGAATTTTCATTTTTTTTCTTCTGCCTGCTCTTCCGAACACCCTAGATTTTTGTTCCAAGTCACAATTTGGATGATTTCTGGCCTCATGTAAAATATTCATTAACTGGAGTCATAAAAGTTCTGTTAAATACAACAAAGCTCTTTTGCAACTCAGTGATTTTTTTAAGTTTTTATTTCTATCACCACCACCCCTGCAAAAAATCCAAACAGAATGTTTTCTTATTTTGCAGAAATGGAAGCTAAACCTCCTGTTGTATTTTCAGCAGTAAGGCATTGTTGCAGCAGTGGTGCTCTGGTTGTGCAGTCACAGTCATACTTGGAGAGCAGGACCCAGACATCCTGATGTGACTCCCAGAGATGCTGCAGAGACAGACCGAAGAGGTTGTTATAGATCAAGATCAGGACAGCAGGATGAAAGATTCATATCAGGTTCTCAGTGACATCTCTCCTCCCAGGCTGTAAATACCTTTTCCTTATTTGCCCTGCTTTGTTATTGGTAAGGAGCAGGCACAGCTGGGGGAAAGGGATGGTATGCCTGGGGAAACCCTGCTCCTTACACACAAAACCATCCTAAATTATAATTATCAAATTGGGTACACAACAGGTATTTTTCAGACTAGTTCCCCAGATTGTTTTGTATTGTTTTAAGCTACAAAATTGCCCAGCATTAATAATGATTAGCATGGTATTTAACTAGAGAGAGCATTCAATTAATTTTTTTTCTGGAATCACATGCCATATCTAACATGAAAGGCGCCTTTGCCTAGAGCTTAACTGGTACCAATAGAAATAACAGAGCTAATTAATGTCAGCTCATAAAACTAATGACTGTGTTCCTTCCAAGTGGTAGCACCCATTCATTCGGTGCCATGTACAGCTTCTTTACTTTTAGTCAGTTGGCTTTGAATTTTTTTCTAAATTAGAAGACTTGCCTGGAGATTTTGTTTTATGTTCTTTATCTGGCAGGCTCCCATTTCTCTTTAAACAAACCCAAACCAGGATTTGGCAACTATGATTCATCCTCTATGTTTTTTGCTTTTTGGTTTTTGGTTTTTTTTTGTTTTTGGTTTTTTTTTGTTTTTGTTTTTGTTTTTGTTTTTGTTTTTGTGGTTTTTTGGGGTGTTTTTTGTTATTATTTCTGTATGTTGTTTTATTTTAGTCTAATTTCTCTTTGAAACTTTATAAAATTCTAAAGCAAGTATTTTCTATTCTCAGTAATCATCAGGGTAGGTCTTTTTTTATGACCAAGCTTTCAAAAACTCATCTTGCAATTTGCATGTCTATGTCAGCACTTACACAGTGAAGACATTTAGGTATGGAGCAGCTTTTCAAGGCACCTTCTTTTGGAATTTCAGCATTTATGCAAGGGATTCTTGCCCCTTGGGATGAGCTCTGTTAAATTCAATAGAGTTATTTCGATGCTAAGAATACACTTTTCTTTGCTGTGTGGCAAACTGTGTTAAAGTTTCAGGCTCCTGGCTATACAGTTGCCAGAAGCAAAATTCCATTTGAGTTCAGTGATGTTATCCCACCCAAAGCCTAAAACTACTATTCACTTATCCACTGACTATCACCCAATGGAAAAAAAAAGTTATGGACTTGTAGCAAAAGAGGGAAAAATGAGTATTCTTAAAACTCAAGAATTGCTAGGAGAGGAAAACTGAGGCCTGTGAAGATATATAAGGCATTTATGGTTCTGCAGAGCTGGAATAATTTTGAGCTTTGTGGATGTGCCAAGCCTTTTGCAACTGCAGTTTGAGTCAGAGGAACTGAAACAAAGGACTTGCTCACCAGAAATACCTGATGTGAAGCAGCTGTGAGAACTAGAATTCCCTGCTGGAACAACAGCAAATTAAGGAAAAACTCCAGATGACATCATAAGGGTGTTTAGCTCAGTTAGAAAGAATTGTCCCTGCTGCTTCTGTCAAATATTGATTGAAGACAGTGTTGTCTTATCACAAGTCCTAACCACAAAAACACCTGTGCAAAAAATCTGTTCTATGTAACATTCTTTTAATCCCACTATATAGACTCAGCAATGGGAATACATCAGAGCTTTCCTTAGTTCCCCTCTTCACCCAAGTTGTTGTGTATTGCCAATATCTAGTGTGTCCATAGTTTCTTGACTAATGAAAACAATTTGTTTAAAATTAGATGACAGTAAAATGCATGGAAAGACAAAATCTTCCTCTTAATTAGGATTATACGAAGGTATTTCATTATCAGGCAGCTCAACCCGACCTGATTGTTATAGGTTTCAAAAATTAGCCTAAGTATGCAACACAAAATTGTTCTTCTGAGAGCAAAACCTTGGCTTTCAAGAGAAGAATTGGATAAGCTTGTGGCACTGACATATGAGGAAACAGGGTTGAAAACCTTTCTTTGGTAGATGGAATGCTGAGGGTTCGATGAAGGATGTGTCCTTTTAAAAGACTGCTCTTTAAATTAATTAAAATTGGCTTGTTGTTATATTTTACACGATGTCAGGGAAACAGGTACCACTGAACTTGTAGTTTTGGTGTGCCTAACTGGTAATCATAGTTCCTCTGACTCTGAGGGTCTCTCAAAAGAACTGCACATAGAAAGTAGCTGGTGAAAAGCCTTCCACTGACTTGAGAAATTGTTTTGAAAAAAATTGGGACCCAAGAAGTGCAGAATCAGACTTCAAGGTAGTATTTCAGTCCCCAACCCCATCCCACTAGCCTAACAAAAACAAATTATTACGTATTTTTCTGTTCATGTAGCACCATCTTCTTTCCGCAGAAGCCAATTTTAAGAAATGTGAGTGGCTAATTATTTTCTGGTGAGTTTCCTCATAGTCTCTAAATCTAAGGAGATAAGAGGAAAAGGATTAAGAATCCAAGGATCTTGCCTAGCTTTTTCCCACATATGAACAGCCTTTACTTTCTATGTATGGAAAGCTTATGAGCTTCTCACTTTTACTGGTAAACCTGTAATAGTATAGAGCTGAGTTGTCACCAGTCCCCCTCTTGCTAGGTGCTAAAATGGCCAACACAAGGGATCTCTGTCTTCTCTGCCCTAAAAAGCAAGGGGCCACTTCAGCAATGATGTTTGCTTTGCCCTTGGGCTCAGCCTGGACTTGCTGAACCCCTTTGAGAAGCAGAGTAGAAATCTTGCTGGGCTTGCAGCCCCTCCTCTCTGTGTTTCAGTGATTCCAGCAGGAGGGCTGCATCAATAGCCCAGTGCAGAACCTCAAGGTCTCAGCCCTGTTCCCTGGCTTATTTGCCATTCCTGCTTCATTTTTTGGAAATCAGCTATGATGTGAGAGTTCCTCTGTGTGACACCAGCCAGGCAGCTCACTTTGGCCCTCTGTGCTGGGCATTGCAATCCTGTAGTGTGTTGTTTGCTGTTTGGCAGCTTTGTCCATTCCTGAAGAACATTTTTAGCTTCTATAACTATTGGGGAAGAAACAAGACTGAGAGAAGCAAAGGTAAAGGAGTTGCTGAAATGTTCACAAATGCACTACCATTGCAAAAGGGAGCTGTTTTCCTGCCAGGCATTTTCCCATTTGTTCCTCAGAACTGAATGCCTTATGTTCATTTAGCTGAATATTTTTAAAAATTCACCTTTTGCCACCAGAATTTATCATCTATATTTTCCTCCTTGCATCATGTTTAAATCTCTCTACTTAGATTTTTTTATTTGGCATATATTTATTTATTTACTTACTTGTTTATTTACAGCCTTATGCCATTAGGCAGCATCTCACCACACCAATAAATGGGTAAAGAAATGAGTGCATTGAAAGAAACTGCACAGTGATTTATGCAGAAGCAGAGGACTCTTTCAGGTTCTTAAGAGGTGCATCACAGCTTTGAAAGTGACAGGCTTGAACAGTGAATTGAGTTTCCTTGATGGAGCTGACCTCCAGGAATTGCTTCCTTTTCAACTACAAGAATAAAAACTTTACCTAGTTTCAAAGTTTCTCCTTTCTTTTAGTGTTCTTTTATTTTCTTAAACTGCTCTTGAAAAATGTTAGAAGGCTGGGACCTCAGAAAAGGTGTTTTTGTACCATTTTGCTGTTTTGCTTTTTCTTATGCTCTGGCTTTGATGGATTTGCTAAGGAACTGGAGCTACCCAAGCTTGCTCGCTCGATGAATCACTTTATGTTTTTGGATCTCAAGCTTTATTCTTCTCTGTCTCTAGCAATTCCTTTCAGAAATGAAGAATATGGCAGTAAAGATGCCTCAAAACACATTATTCCTAAATTTCATGTGTAATAAAGTATACATAAAGCTGTACTGAAGTTCAGCCTGAATGAGCAGTGACCCAAAGATTCTTCAGAACTCTGAGGTATGCATTTCACAAAACAGCCTATAAGGAGAAGTGGGAAAATAACACTGAGGGCTACTTCATTTCCACTTGATTCTTTCATTCCATTCATAAAGAAAATAGCCCTCTACTTCACACTATCTATCCAACTTTTGGGCAATTTGGAGCCAACATAAATAAATGGGAATTGCTGTAAGTAAAGAATTGTTCAGCCATTATGTAGTTACAAAATGAGTAGGAGCTAAGAAAGTATTCAAAATGCAGGTGCAAAAATCTCAAGAGCCAAAATAGCATTTTTATTATCCAGTCTAGCTCCCCAGTTTCCTGTAAGTGCTCTAAATTTATTCTCAGTGGAATGATTTGACTGAAAACCAATTAGAAAATTCCTATATGTGCCACTCTCCTACAGAAAGGTGCAAAATTCCATAAACACCAAGTTACCAGGTATTTCTCTGTCATTAGACTTTCCTACCCTAAATCTCTTAGTGTTATCTGAAAGAGAGTTTTGTGGTTTCACTGTTTTTAGGTGAAAATTTCTTCCAGGGACAGCATTGTGTTATTTAAAGAGCACTTTACTAGTAAAAGCAACTAGGAGGTTGTGAGCCCTTCTCTGTGAGAAGATCCTTAATGTGTTATTACTTTAAAAGGCTCTTTGTAACTTGATCTTCTGCAGTGGTATGGATGGAGGATGAGTAGTTCCAGGGTTGGTCCTCATCAGTTTGAGAAGTTGTCATTTCTTCTAAAAATCCTCGTATGAATTTTTTCTTTAAGTGCTCTGGTGCAACACTGTGGGCACTTGGAAAACAGAGAGGATTTAGTGAAAGAATTCTTAAAATCTGAATCAAAAATATCCTAATGTGATTAGCCTTAATAATCAAACCCGACAAGAAAGAGATGAAAGGAAACCCAGCTTTTACTGTCTGGGGAAATGTCTTGTTTAAACTGTGGTGCCTCAGGTGGCTGGGGAAGGTTACCCAGAGTTTTACGGAATGCTTTCTTGAATTCTTAAATGCTTCAGTGCATCATCAAGCACCATCAGAGCAAATGCTGCCCTCAATGGTAACTCTCAGCTGTACTTTTCAAGGGTCCGTTCAGCCCAGATGCTCAGATAAAAGATCAATATCTCAAATAATTTCTAAATTAAGTAGCAGATTGAGTCACTGTTTGGCTGTAAGTGGCTTGAGATTACCAACACCCAAGTCTCTCCCTGTGAATACCTGAATAAAAATCAGATGCCATTGTTTGGGTTTTGTTGGGGTTTTTTTTGGTTTCTTTTCCCCCTTTCTATTTTCCCCCTTTGGCTAACCAGAAGCTAAGAGCAGAAGATGTTTTGTATTCAGTGTGTATTCTATATCAAATTCCTACAGTCATTGGGTTCCAAACAAGAGAGTGTTATTAATAGATTTATAGTATCTATTTTTCTTACGTAATATTGGAGGCATCTGTCTCAATGCCTTTGGTAAGCTTTCAAGGATTATATCAACTTTCATGTCTGCAGTTTGGTATACAAAGGCTGTATCAAGCTGGCTGTAAATGTACTTCTTGGAGGTCAGGAGAAATCTATTGTGGCATCATGGAGCTCCCTTTAAGTTGATTTACTGAGCTGAGAAGTCAAAGGAGAGATGTTCACTGAAAGCTATCTGAGGTTTCTCTGCATTGCGCAGTGTTTGTGGGTGCATACCTGAGCATGAGAAGCAATTTCTGCAAGATTTGTTTAGCTTGTCCTTTTTTTTAATAATTCGTTCTTTATTTTTAACACCAGCATCATCAAAAAGAGATGATACAGTAAAATAGGTAATGTCTGAAACTGAGTTTGCTATGGGCTTTCCATATAATAATAAATATGTCATCTTTCCATTTGCATTTGTTTACAATAGAAGTATATACAAAAAACAGAAAAGAAAAACAGAAAAAAAAAATAGAAAGAAAAAGGAATGTTTATGTGCCTGAAGGATACATTTTGAATGAGCATGGCACATTCAGCTCCAGTATGGCTGAAGTCTATGAATGTATAAATGACTAATGTATATTTATACTGTCAGTAGCAATTGAAAGTCTCCTACTCTTCTGACCACAAGAAATTGCACTCTGGTTTTTGTTCTCCAGTCATCATGGCTTTTCCACTCTACCCATGGGGAAAATGGCCTTAAAACCCAGTGAAACAGAAGGGATTGCTGGAGAGGAGAGTGTTCAGAAAATGTTTATCTTTGTCCTTTTTTCTGTTTTGCTTTTTCCCCACGTTAGTTTAATCTGTCCTCTAGTATACAAAGCCTGTAATAGTCCTAAGCTCTGCATGCATAAGGACACTCATTAATCCTTTTCCTTGCCCAAAGGTGCCAGCACTGTTGGAATTACCTCAACCATTTTTTAATTGCTCTCCCATCGCTAAATAGTTCTGAAATCTCACCTCAACCTTTTTTATCAGGTTTGTCATGGTGTCAATGAGAATTATATAAAATATTACAAGCAAAGCAAGGATTCTCACCTGTATCTTTTTGTACCTTCAGGAGCCCAAAGGTAGAATCTAAAAGCTCATTGAAACCAATGGCTTGAATGTGAGCAATTCTGGTGAGATTGATCAAATTTCTGTATTGACAGTGGGCTTTGGGTGAAAATTCTTCCTTCTTCCTATATTCCTGCTTCAGAACAGGCTAGCATCTAGGAAGGCAGCTACAATGAAAGAAAAAGTAAAAGGTTGAGGTGGAATAGTAGTATTTTTGGACAGTAAAGACCATGTTATCCTCACTTGAACTAAAGTGTTCAGAGTGCCACCACACAACAAGACAGGAACGAGAGCAAAATAACCTCTAATTTAAGTAATTTTGCAGGACCAAGGTCCTTAAGAGTGAGATGGAGGGTAAGGAATGCTGGGCAGCTCTTGGGTTAGATGGGAAGAGTGTAATGGTAATGAAAAGTATCAGCACTGCAACAGAGTTAAAAAATGTTCAATCTGAGGGCTGAAGTCTCTGCAGGAGCCCTGAACAGTTTCAGGAATGAAGTGAGACAAAGATGTTCATCTGAAGGGTCACCACTTTTGGCTACAAAAGAGAATAGGAGAACACTTGAGAGACTTAACCTAGGAGAAATATTTGATTTGGCTGAAGATGGCAATAAAAACAAAACCATTGGCACCTGAATTTTCTTTTGTATAGTATTATTGACATCAGCCACATTATTGCAAAGTAGAGATAATAAAGCTTTGGCTTAGGTTAGATTAAAACCATGAAGTTCACAGGCACATTTGAAGATCTCTAGGTTTAAATCAAGCATCAGTTTTTAGCTTGAACTGCCTCTTGACACCTGCTTCAGCAATAATAGTCAGGTTGGTGAGCTTGCAGGAGATTTTATGCTGGTCTTTTTACTTCTGCAACTTTTTCTGGTCCTGACTTTTAGGTTTATTTGGTGTTGGATGGCTGGTTCAGGTTAGTTTCCCTGCTTTCAAAAGTCTTTGCCCTTCTTGAATCATAACCACAAATCAGGCTTTGTCTCAGTTTCTTCCAGAGTGTCACAGCTCTGGAATAGTGGTGTATTTCAGAGGATGAGGATCTTGGAGGAGTACGTGCACAGTGAGGACAGCATTGTCTGCAGATACCACTGGGTAAACTGCCAGGACAGGGACTCTGACACCTCCCATCCTGCAGCATCACACTTTTCTTTCTTTGTCTCTGAATTTGTTAGAGCTTCTGCAAGAAACATCAAGGAGGCTTATCAAGTGTTTTGTACTGATGATATGCTGCAATATTTATTTTTCTCTTTGGCACTTTTAAGCCAGTTCTGACAAAGATTTTTGTTGTTGTTTTGGTGGGTACATTTGGTTATTTTTTCGGTTTTAGTTTGGTATATCTTTTGTCCTTGGAAATTTTGTGGTTTTCTCTTTTGTTTTTTATTTTGACACAGTGGTTATTTCTCATAACTGCTTTATGTTTGATTCCTAAAGAGTTCACGTGTTCATTTTATGCATGTGTAAATGCAGTGTTATAATTGACTTTACTGAGATAGCTGGGGAGGGAGGAAGGGGATAAGTAGAGATACCAGAAAGCAAGAATGTGCTTTTCAACTGCCATCACTTCTGCCTTCAGTTTCAATGTCCTTTGCTGGTTAAAAGCTACCTTATCCTTTTACATGGGAGATGTTAGACATAATGAGTGTGGTGTGATGTTTGGCAATTTGTGTTCTTTAGCCACTGGCTTTGATTGCTTGTTTAACAACAGACAGCCTCGAGTGAAATCCTGATGTCTGACATGCTCACTTGGTGTGTTTAGCTTTTAGTTATGAGAAGTGAAAGCCTGAGCAGAGCCCAAGTTTGTTGAGAATTAGGTTTGCACCTTTAGTGTGTTTATTGAATCATCTGCTCACTGATGAAGAGAAAAAAATGCTGTGATTAGTGCAGTGAAGGACAGCTTTACTACTACTGCCATTTTATTACACTTTTGATTTTTGGTCTGTGGACTAGATTATTTTAAGGCAATATTTTTATGTTACTGCCAGAGTTATGTATGAAACATTCTTTTAGATGGACTTGAAAGATAGAGGGGTGATTGAAGATCAAGATATATCCTGTGGTTCAGAGAAAAAAGCTCATCCCTGGGTTTATTATCCAATATATGTGTTCCCCCTAAGTCTGGAGAGAAATCTCATGATATTAGAAGGCATGAGGACCTTAATAATAAAAAAATAAAAATGAAAAATTATAACATATTTAGATCATTAGATCACGTGTATTGCCTAAAAGAATACATATTGGAGGCTAGGTAGGGACATAGTTTTCTGTAACCTCTTTTCCAAGAGGAAGTAAGAGAGTGTGTGCTCTTTATTGTCTTGGTCACCTGACAGTTCCATAAACAATTTTCCATGGCTGAATTATAGCTAATTTTGGTGAGTGATTATAGTCATTGAAACATTATCACTATTCAACTTTTGCTACTCTTATTCTAGAATAATGCAGAACTCTGTGAATGTGGTCATATGACCTCCTTCACCTTACACTTGAGTTAATTTTGGTCTTTTAAAATTTTCACATTTAAGAATGAGATAGATCTTTTAAATCATGAAAGGAAATTTCTGAGTGATGTGGTGATTGTTTTGTGCTTTACATTACCACTGATTCACTCTAGTGCCTACTGACTTTCAGCAACACTCTCCAGGCCATTTAAAGAGATTATTGTTTGGAGCAATACTATTATATTCTTTGATATTACAGCTAGGTGGAAAAAAGTTAATACAATTATTTTCTCATTGGAAAATGCTGTTCCATCAAACTGTGTCTCGATGTATTGGATTTGTTTATTTTCTCTCTGAAGATTTTGAAATTTGCAGTTTTCAGGCTGCTTTAAACTGAGCTCTAAAATCCAATCTCCTTCATCAAACAGAATTTCCATTCTCTGTACATCTCATCTTCAATTACGGGAAAAGATTTCTGACTTCCTGCAGGCTCAAGGCAGGAGGCTAAAGATCATCAGCCACACTAATGTCCATTGATGGTTAATCCATTATTAGTATTTTTATTTGAATCTCAGCAGTGCTTAAATGCCTTAATCAAGCATGTGATCCATGTGTGCCTATGCACACACATAAATAACAGGAAATAGTTTTGATCAAATGCCTGACTGAGCAAGCAAGGGAAGGGTAGAAGTTTGAGAGGCACTGGGGAGGACCACAGAGTGTGACATTATAAAAGGGATGTGATGAAATCCCTAGTGCTGCTCTGAAAGAAATCTCATTGTGAAAAAGTTGGGTTTGTTTTTTTCTGTTTTGCCGTTGACTTTGCAGCACTCCTTTAAAATTTCCTCTCTTTTTACAATGTCCTTTGTTACTGTTCTTTGTTCACCTGATTCTCAGGGTGCCCCCAGTGGCTAATGGAACCAGGACTGACTGAAGGGACTACAAAGCAGAGCTATTGCATTTCTTTTTATTGCTAATGATTTCAGCTCCTGGCAGATGGCCTAATTGCCAGAACCAAAGGAAGCTCATGAGAATCATAGCGATGGAACTGGCCCGGTGACTTTCAGTAAGATACATGGCTTATAAGAGCACACAGTGCATTGGCATAGTAAACATTATTGGTGCTTAAATGTTCTCAAAAGGTTTGAATAATGGGTTTATAAAATGTAATTTACAGCCAGCTATAACTCAAAGAACTGAAACAAAATATGTTTAGCAATTTCCTTGCGTGCTTTCTTCCGGGCAGCCATGAGCATAACCACTATACCTGAGCCAGAAACTTACTTCACTGATGCCTTCACTTCTCTCCTCAGGTACATAAATTCACATTAATGTTATTGAACTACCTGCAGATGTGAGACACAAGCATATATTCTAATGAAAAGGAGTTGTACATATTGACTTCAATTGGCTTGTTTTGGGAATATTATATTAAGCATTTTCTGTCAGATTTTTTTGATTGCTTGGCTTGCCAAATTTAATATTAAAGTCATAGGTTGAAAAGATGTATATTAAAAAAACTTGCTAGATGGCAAATGTGGAATTGGAGTTTATTGCTTGTATTGCCTGTAGCCATTCCCTCTGCTCCACCTTTTCTGCTGTTTACTTAATTCTTGTCATCCTTTGAGGAAGTCTGCTATCCCCTCTAAATTCAGTGGAGACAGAGAAGGAAAAAACAGTCACTTCCCTTCTGTGTTTCCTTAAATTTTATCAGACACTGGCTTTAGTTGTGCTGCAGCTCTCCCTGGCTCAGCAGCCCCTCAGGGTGTCTGTCCCTGTGGCCATAATCCAGTAAAGTGGCTCCCTGCATCTCTTATTGCACAATGAGATTGTTGATACAACCTGTTAGGGTTGCAGGGCAGAGCTGCTGTGATAGCAGCTCCAGCAGGGTTTTAATGAGGCCAAGGAGCACAAGGATAAAAGTTACCAGTACATGTTTTTATTTGCTTGCCTTAATGTTATTTGTTGCTGATTTCCAGTACATGAGCAGTTTGCTGTTCTATTCCCTTTTCCAGAATATAAATGAGGATCTCATTAAATTTAAAGCTCAGCTGTGCTGGAAAATGTTACTCAAGTCAGGATCTTCACTAATATCTTCACATATGAGAAAACAACATCGATACTGTCTTTGCTTGCCTGTTTCAGAGCTGCCCCAATTTAATCAAAGGATTTTATGTCTGGGAGACCTGGTTATTGTGCAAAGTGCTGTCCTCTGGGAAGTCTGGGATTTTTTCCAGCCTGGCACTGTTGCGGTTTGTACATAGGCATCTATTTGCTATAGGACAGGGACAGGTCAAAGTGAAACAAAGAGCTATTTCACTCTGAATTCCAGAGAATTCCCGTGGCACTGACATCAGTGTGGTGGGAGGTGAAAATCCTGCTCCTAGTTTACAGGCAGAGCAGCTGATTTGCATAGGCAGCTCATGGAGCTGCCCTAGATTTAGATCATTTCCTTGATTTGAATGACTGGGGAGCAGACACAGGCTGAGGAAGCAAACTGAGGAGACTCCTCATTGCCTCACGCTTCCCTCTCACCAGCCAGGGCTACTGCCAAAAGAGTGAGTTCATGGACGTGAATTTACTCTGGAAATTTGTAACAGGAAGAGGTCTGAGAGCATAAGTGCTCAAAGAGCGTGTTTTGAAACCAGACAGACAAAGGCTGCCTTTGAGGAGGTGAAACGATGCAGATGCTTCTCCACCCATGCTCGTTTACCTAATTCTTGCTTGCCCAAGGTGGGGAAGAGAAGTTTGACCTCCTTTACTTTCTCATTCTCAAAATAGTGTCACTTCTACAGACATGTCTGGTGCAGTGTTTCCTGAGCTTCCCATTGAAAGCTGCATTGCTGCTTGAGAGAGATGTGAACATTGGCAATGGCACTGAATCCATCTGCTGAGTCAGAGCAACATTTAATTATAAAAAATAATTGAAGTCATTTCTGCTTATTGGAAATAGTGTTTTATATTCTGCAGAAATTAGTGGTGTGATTTCAGATGCCTATTAGTTCAAGTTTTTCTTTATAGCTAATTCAGTTGGGGTTTTTTCTCAGGCAGCACATGCTTTATTGCCTTTCAGCATGTGAACTATGACACTTGCATCATTACATTATGTGAATCTTCAAAAAAAAAAAAAAAAAAAAAGTAAACTTGACCCTTTAAAGTTTCCTCAGCTGGCTTGAACTTAAAGCTGTGTTTTTCATAGTTGGAGACATAGCTTAAAAAACAAAAAGAAATTGAAATTTCTGCATAGCATGGCTCTGATAGTTACATTCTTAAAATAAAAGAGGGGCTATTATGAGACTTGCAATAAGGTAACGTGACCTATCAGGTTCTTGTTTGCTTTGGAAACTGCTGTTGTTACTTTATAGTATAATTTTTACATCCTTCCTGTGAGGTGGCTTGAGGAGCTGCTTCACCATAGTTAACCTATTAGAAAATGGTTCAGTTCCCCTGACTTTCTCAGTACAACTATGGGGTACAACATGATTTCAAAAGCTGTATTCCTTTCTCCTTAAGGAGAAAACGTCCGCATGGAGAACAATTTTGCCTGAGCGTTACATTAACACTTTTGACTGGAAGATATCTGTAGATATATCATTCCTAAAATAAGCTGTGACCTATGAAAAAAATATTTCTCTGCTCCTATAAGATTTATATACTGTCTTGAATTAAAGCAAGTTGTCCAGGCATGTTGCAGTCATGTATTGATCCCACTGAAGTGGTTTATGGCAGACATGGTAAAAATGGCTTTGCCACTGCTGGTTAATGAATTGAAATGCAGAACTTCTGCCATAAGGGGTGAACACCAGCTTATCAGCCACAACAAGGCTGTTATTCTTGGGTCTTGCCTACCAGGAGGTAAAATTCTTAAGAGTCAGACGAAGCCAACAAATACAATCAGATGTTTTGCATTACTGTGCTCTTTTTTTTTAACCTGGAAAATTAGCCTCTGTTCATGTTTTGGTTAATGATTTTCTGCAAATGCTGTGAAGGCATCTCACAGCCCCTGACAAGTTTCTGCAATGTTCCATTATCACCTTAGATAGCAGAAGAGAAACACAGGGGATTCAGTACAAAGGAGACACCCAGCACTCAGAAAGAAGCCTTTGATGGGACAAATGTTTTGGCTATTACAGTAATTTTTACCATCTTTTTGCTGTTGCACAGCAGAGTCGTACATGAATAGTCATTGGCAATACAGATTTATCCCCCAAAGATTGTGGTTGGGAGATGCTCCCACAGGAGCACCATCCTTGCTCCCTCTGCTTCACTTAGGCATCCTCCTTTTTCTGTGCAGCTCTGCAGGAAAACAGTGCTCCTGTGTTAGTGATTTGCACACTAGTCACAACCCAAAACAAGTCAACCTTATGTAAACTTTTTGCCTTGTGTGAAAGTTGGTGAGCTTCTAATGTTCATTAACCCTTCTGTTAATTAGCCACCAGTTGTGAACAGCAACAATGTATTTAGTTGACATTAGAAGAAAGCATCCAACACTGTCCCTAGTCCTTCAACATTTACTGAGGGTGTATTTCTGTGCATTAGTTTTGGGCTTGATTGTCCTGATATGTTACTGTAAATGAGATCAGAATTGAACAGAATGGCCTTATTATGTCTTCATAATAACTGCAATAGCTTGAATTAGCCTGGCCTGTGCCCTCTGTTGTCCTCTGCTTTGTCGCAGTTGCTGTGTCTATCACTTCTTGCAGTCGTCTTCCACACCAGAATTAATCACCTGTACATTTTTCATGTGAATTCCAGGAATTATTCAGAGGCTAATGCCCGTAGTCTGTTATCTTACACTTGCCAACAGTCTGAAATCTGCTCGAAACAGTCACTGGGAAGCCATAGTTCATTTTGTTGTCACCTAATTGCATGCACCTGCTGGTGACAGCAGTAAAATGTGATATCTCTGACATGATGGCAGCAGATGGGATGCTCAGAAGAACTGCTTCCATTTTTCTTCCTAATGAGCATAGTCTTTTCTTTTGCCTTTTTGCTGTGCAGGGAAGATACAGAGATATGCTGGGAAAGATGATGGCTGTGGCAGTGGAGCTTAATGCGACGCTGCTGCTTTTCTCATACTTTTCCTAATAATGTGTCAATCAAATATTCATGCCTGAAACTTTCTTTTTAATGGAATTAGTAGAAGAAAAGACTTGTAGAACCAAAAGGCCTCACAAAAATTCTGCAATAGTGGTAATACCTTTGGCACATGTAAAGCTACAAAAAAGCAAGATTTACAGGGAGAGCAAATTTCAATTATTTTCACAGCTTTTAGATGGTCATATCTAAACATGGCCTTGTCAGCATGAAAGTTGTCCTCTCCCCCCTCCATTCTGGTTTCATTATTGGGAAGAGATTTCATCTCCCTGCAAGCTTGGTCTCTCCGTAGCCTGACTCTTGTATCAGGAATTTAAAAACTGTACCCAGGTGAATGGTAATGCAGAAAGGATTTACACTTTCTAACGAGACAGAACTAACATTGCCAGCTCAATGCATTCCAACTGGAAAGGTGCTTAATCAGAGGAAAAAATAGAAAAGTTGGTCATAAGTTTTCTGGTGGACAGTTTTTGAGGGGGTTAAAATGCTTATACATCAGAAATGTATATGCCTTGGAAATAAAGCCCTTTCATGAAAAATAGTTCTGAATAAACAATTTCTTTTTTCAAGGATGGTAACCAAGGCCAGACTTGGCAATTGAAAAGCTAAATGTTATTTTGAATGGTGTGATGATATACGGCTATTTAAATTTATATTACAGAACCTCCAGCATCCTAGTGGTGCTCTGCCTCACACACACCAGTCACAGACTGGAATTTCATAGTCTGTGACTCTCCTGCAGTGGAACAGGAAATCTGGAGTGGTGTCACAGTTTTAGAGTGGGTTTATATGAGGGTCATCCAAAGACATCACTCCTTGTTTCTGCTCTTTAGGTTGTTATGGAGTTGTGACCTACACCAGGCTGTATGCCATGGAATCATAGAATCATTAAGGTTGGAAAAGATCTCCAAGACCATCAAGCCCAAACTTTGACCAAACATCAACATGCCAACTAAACCAGAGCACTAAGTGCCATATCTAGTCATTTCCTGAGCACTTCCAGGAATGGTGACTCCACCACTCCCCTGGGAACAGGTAGCCTTTCACTGAAGAAATTCTTCCTTGATGTCCAACCTGAACCTCCCCTTGTGCAGCTCAAGGCCATCTCCTCTTGACTTGTCACTGGCTGCCTGAGAGAAGACTGACCCCCACAAGACTACCACCTCCTTTCAGCTATAGAGAGCAATAACTTCTTTTTTATATTGTGGCACCTAAAACTGCCCTCAGGACTCAAGGTGAGGCTGCCCCAGTACAGAGCAGTGGGGGACAATCCCCTCCCTTGCTCAGCTGGTGATGCTGTGCCTGATGCACCCCAGGATAGGGACATCCCTCCTGGCAGCCAGGGCACGGCTGGGTCGTGTTCAACTTGTCATTGACCAGGACCCCCAGATTCCTTTCTGTGATTACCAGCACCTCATTCTCCAATCTATCCGTATAGCCAAGGTTATCCTGTACCTGATACAGAATTTGGAACTTGCCCTTCTTAAACTTCAACTTGGTCTAAACTGGGAGTCACCAAAGCCCTATAGCACACTGCAGCTGTGGAACTGCAGTGGTCTTTATGGAGGCATTTGAGCTCATGTGAATAGATGATTCTGCAGACATAATTCTGCTGCATAATACTTTAATCTGTTGTTTGCTGGTGTGAATGCAGAAACCTTTCATTTCTCCTGAATTTGATTCTATCTTGTTGTTTTTGCAATATGTATAACAGAAAGGATCATCAGGTGATTTCCATTGCTGAGCTGTATTTATTTTAGGACTTTAAAAAGCACTTTAAGTTACTTAGTAGCACAACTTCCATTAATAGCCATTTAAACATTTTTTGGAAACTTCTCATCATTCAGCCCATAATTTTCCCAGAGGAATGACTCAGGTAATGTTTGCTATATAAAGATCCCTGGATCTGAGCTGAGGATGGTTTAACAAGTGGAGGTTTATTTAAAGCATTGCTGCTCCATGCTGATCAACGCGGCTGGTGGTGCAGATAAATACATTGTGCAAATGAGCAAATATGAGCCTTATCAAAGCCTACCGAAGGCCATCAAAAATCTCCCACTGTGAGCAGTGCTCACTCAGATTCACAACAAATAAATACAGGGAAAAAGCAGAGAGATTGTACCGCTGATTGCCCTTTATTTTTGCAGTTGAATAATTGCATTATTTCAGTGTTAATTATTTTGTTTTCCATCTCTCTACCACTTGTATGGACACACGTTCACCCCCCCACCAATTTTCCTCTCTCTCCAGAGGAAAGGGCTCTTACTATTAGAGTATATTGCAAGGCTCCTCTTTGAGGAGAGAGAGATAATATGGGGTCTTGATGCAGGTGGTTTGAAGCAACTGATAGAAGTTAAAGTTACAACCAGATCCCAACCCAAGCCCCGCCTTTGTGCCTGCAGACCCCTCTTGCGGGAGCTGTGCCGCACAAACCCGGATTAACTCTTCCATCATCCCATCCCTCTCTGTCCAGGCTCAGACACAAATTGTCTTGCCCAGTTCAAGGCAGGAAAGAGCTTTACTGGTTCCATGCCATCTTTTCCCATTCCCTGGCATGTTGGTCCCTCCTGGAACACAAGTTGATATTTCCTTGTAAATGCATTTTTGATAATACCTAGATAATATGTGCAAGAATTGCTGGTGGGGTAAAACACTTGGTTTCTTTAAATTCTCCAGCTCCACTGAGTTTTAATCAAGTGCTTCAATTTAGGTATCATTTAAGAGGCATCTTCAAAATATATAGTTTTTATTTTCCCTTTGATCAGGTTCTAAATCTAAATAAATAAATATGTAGAAGTAAATGCTCCATGGTATATTTGATAAGATTAACAGTCTTCCAGTAGCATAACAGCTCATGATAGTCTTTGCTATTTATGTTCCTGCTGAGAGAAGAGCAAAAGCAGCTAGTTCAGTGAGCAAATTATGAAGTGCGTTAATGAAGTGCCTGTCATAAAGCTGATTTTTACTTCTTCACATCCTCTCTCTTTCTGCTAACAAAGCCTTTAATACTACAAAGCTTGGAAGACTGAACCTTCCTCTTTGTTTTTCAATGCACATCCATATTCAGAAGAAAAAAAAAATAAAATCCAGTTAAATGTTTATTTTTACCAGTCCAAGTACACACTGTGAATAAATTAAAGTACAGAAGTAATAAAACTGCTTATTGAGGCCTGCAAATTCTCAAGGTTTTCAATTCCATTTCTACTAACAAGGTATTTTTAAGCTTGGATTACTGCAGATTTTCATGATGGTTTACTCTTATAACCTCTATGTCTTCTTGACTGAGACAATTTTACCTTCTATTCAATATAAACAAGAGGAAAGGGATCAAATGCACCTTTCTGCATATCCGTGTTCACTGTTTTATGTATCTCCCTAAAGCCATACATTTGCTCACGAGATTATTAAGGTGGTTCTTGTACAAAAAATGAGCTTTTAATTCAATTTTTCCCCTTGCCCAGTAAGAAGTTTTATGTTTGGAGTTAAGACCTATGCTTATAGTTGAGGAATAAAACTAAATAAACCCCCAAAAGTAATCAAGAAAAACCCCAAGAAACAAAAGCCAGTTCATACCTATGGCCCAATCATTGATTTTCAGAGAAGACAGGAATAGAGAGCATGAGAGTGAACACTGAAGGCATTTACTACTCGATGTTTAGGCAGCACTAAAACTCTGGTAAAATCTAATTAGGAAATGTGATTGCAGATGCAGTTTCTTCTGTGTATTTTCCCTTCCATCTAAATGTGCTGCTACCTCAACTCTAAATATAACTTCTCAAAGAGGAGATGGCAGAAACATTTTCCAGACATAATATGAACGTGATTTATCAACATATATCTGGTTTGCCTTGGCTTAAATTTCCTTTGGAAAAGACTTCAGATTTTGCTGCATAAAAGGAAAAAGTGTAAAGACACACAAAAGATCCTCTCTTTTTCCAAGTGTCCTGACTTGCACTTTGCAGACTGAGATGTGTGATTAAAGGATCTTCATGTTCTTGCCAATCTCTGTGGATTCTGCTATCGGATTTTTGGGAGCAGCGCCATGTCCTTGCATCTTCTCTGGCGTCGTAGATGTCATCCCTGTTGTACAAAAGATGAACTAAAATGGAGATAGTAAAACTACTCTGGATGCCAACAGCACTAGAAAGTATTAAGCTGGGAGTCGCCAAACCCTGAGAGTCTCTTGCTTCTTTCTGTATCCTCTGCAAGAGCGAGACAAGTGTTGGCAGGTGCAGGCAAGTACTTCACATAGATTCTAGCTGTGTTTATTCCACGAGGGTTTGAGGTTCAGTTGTATTTAATAATAAACACCAGTTGTTTGCTGCTCTGCAAAATCTTTAATGGGATGCTGGCAATCGTATCCTGAAGACTGTGAAAGACTTTTGTAGTTTGTTTGGGTATTTTTTAAGATGCACAATGTCATTATGTATTTATTATTGTAATACAAAGCAGCAAGGTCACTTTAGGGGACGAGTGATGGCACTTTCCTCTGTCAGCTCCCTTCACTGCTGCTTCACTACTGGTGACAAACCTGGAGAAACTCTCCAGTGAAAGACTCTGGAAGGTGGCAACAGTCAAATAGGTGTTTTCAAGGATTAAAATATTAAATTGAACACAAGTCCATCCCACCCTTAGAAAGTGGTGCAACAAGTAGCTGGAAAATGTAGCAGCTTTTTCAGGCACAGGGACAGCAGTACAAAATCTCAGGAAAACTTTGGTGCTTCCCATCTCTATTCTCTTTAAGGTGCTGAGCTCCAAAAGTGAGGTCCAGAAGGAAATAATTTTGTCAAATGTTGGAAATACAGTGAAAGTTTTTTATCCTCTTAGTTGCTGTGTGGCTCTACTCAGACTTGATTTATTCTCACGTATTGAACGTCTGAATCATCAGGTACTGGTCAAGTGCATGGGCCTTTTATGCTTTGCTGCATTTCCTTGAAAATGGTGACAATATAATTTCAGTGGGTCATTTTGTTACATATGTAGCAAAAGAAATATTTACCTGTGTCTCCCACACTACAGTTTAAAAAACTGTTATCAGTTTGCACTCCTGGGACTTCCCCAACTCTTGTTTTCTCAACAGCATATTTAAGGTGAGAGACTGAGTGCAAGCCACAGTATATCCAGGCAGAAATGTGAATATATTATGGGTAGATGTAACCAAACCATTCTAGGTCATATGAGTAAAAGCAGTAATAAAATTGGGTTGCAGTGTTTTATGCATCACCAGCTTTGCATCTGAGTGCCTTAGACACTCTTGAAAGTTTATCATCCCATCTTTATAGCTTTTGTTGTCAGGAGAAAGTGGCCCAATCTGTTCTTCAGACACACCTTCGGCCTGAAAAAGCTGCTGTCAACCCAAAGGCACCTCCTGATGTGTTGTCTCACCTGATGGTGACCAGAGGCCCTGGGCTGCAATGGGAATGAGCTCTTTTTTTTCCACTGTAAGGAGGAGGGAAAAGTGAGATGATGTTTAGGGAAGGGAGGGATAACATATAGTTCAGTCTCATGTCATCCTTTCTTAGGATGGCTTAGCCCTGACTTTTGAAATGCCTTTGCTTGTAGGGAAGGGAGACCTGCACTGTGCAAGATGAGCAGGGATCCCATGCCCTTAGCCCTGAGTGCTGGTCAGGGGGAGGAAGGAACCATCAATGATGTATCAGCATGTTATAGATGAGCTACCTTAAAAAAATTAAAAGTATAGCCTCATAGTTCGTTGTTAGAAATCTGTTTCCCAGCAATAAAATGATCGAATGGAGCAGGCTGAGGCTGACCACAGTAAACTTCTGAGTAGCTTAACCAGAATAGCTGAAGTCTTGGCTTTTCCCACAATGGCTATACTGGTGAATGCCACTTGCACATTTTTGTCACACTTGAATAGGAGTTTACAGCTGAAAAAGCCTTTTTTTAAAAAAGAATCAATAGCTTTTTGTGACTGCCTCAAGCTTTATGATTTGGCTCACTGGGTTGTTTAGAACTGTTTGCTGAAGCTCTTCTAATGGCAGTGGTAAGGTATGAAATACTTTTTTCTTCAGACAGTAACAACATTGAATTTTTTTTCTAAGTCTACATAATATAAAATGATTTTTTGCAGCCTATGTAATTAATCAACATGTATTTCTGCATTACTTTCACTGTTTGTATTTGTTATTTTGCGCTTATTTGCTTTTTAAAGCAAAGCAAATTATTACCAAAAATAGCATCCCCAAAGGGATTTCCTGAGCAGGCAGAAAGGCATTCTTCTTGGAAAATATGTTTGGGTTTTTTTGTGGGGCAAGAGGACATTATGTGGGTTGCAAGATATATATATTTTAAGGAAGAAGGAGGGCAAGGAGAGGGCAAGCTTTAATTTAATAATGTGATGCCACTGATTCATAGGAAACCTCTTTCATACTGTGTTTGGGAAGATCTTATAACACCATAATGTGTTGATATTGCAATCATTGAGGTGTTTTCAAGGACCCCTGAAGGCCCTACCAGGTTATGTTAACCTGACTCTACACATTACTATTCCCTTTCACATGGCTTTTTCTCCAGGAGCAGAGCAGGTGTAGAGTGGGGTCACTACTTTGTCAGGCCATGCCCGAGAAAGGGGAGCCAAGGAAGATGGAAAACTTCAGCTTGTCCAAGAAATTTTGGATGGGAGAGTGGAGCGGGGAAGGAAAGCTGGAAACTGTATAGAAACATTCATTAAGCAGATATATTTCTGTTTTTGGAAGCATTGTGGAGTTCAGTGGTGGAAATTGCCTGATACAAAGGCCTGGAGTTACCAGAATAGAAATTATCCCATATTCCACTCACTGGAGTGGAAAGTATCCCAGCCTTCAATGACATGGTTTTGAATGAGTAGAGTGTTTCCTAAACCTGGTCTAAATCCCTCTGAGTTGAGGACTGCCCAACGACAGGTTTTTTTTGTCTTTGTTTTTATGGCTGTAAATATAATACAAAAATGTTTAATGAGTAATTGGAATCTACTTCATACTCTGGATTTATAATCAACGGATTATAAATTGTCAGGAAAAAAATGCTGAGGTTATAAATCTTTAACTACATCTGCAAGACTGAAGGTTGCTTCTACTGTGATGCTCCCCACACTTTTTGTTTGTTTCTATATTGAAACAAACCTTACATCTATTGTCCAACAGATATAGGAATGACAAATGAGTTAGATGCTAGGTATGGAAGGTTTAACCTCCATGTCTTAAATTCTTTTATTGAAAACTATGATAGCATTAAGTGCTTTATAGTTGGTTATGTATTTTTTCCCTCTTTTGTTTATTTTGTGTCTAAAGCTTTTAAAACAAGCATCTCTAGTGGATCATAAGCCATCTTCATGTGAGCCTGAGGCTTCATATGGAGTTTCATTGCTTTCTAAGACTAAACAATTGTTCACATCTATTTTTTCCTATTTTTATCTGTGGGGGTTGGTTGTTGGACGGTCGCTGGACAGACTCAGGAGCTTACTCTTTTTTGTTTTTTAGGTTTGTATTTTATTATAAGGGTGTGGGTGTAAGAGAGAGCATAGAACATGGAGAGTGATAAGAGCAAGGGGGTAAGAGAGCTTAGAGAGAGAGAGGTTAGAGGTAAGAGAGGTAAGAGAGCGATTTCCTGTTTACAATACAATAAGTATTCTTTTAAGATGAATATTCTAATTATATAATATACTAATTTCCTAATATTTGCATGCAACCTATAGGAACTACTAAATTACCATGTTTTATGGCTTTCTTACCTGTAAACCTTATCTTCAGAGCTTTCCTGCCAGGCTTGGGACAGGATGTCTGTTGGTTCTTTGGTATTTGTGACATTTGGTATTGTCTAAACAAAGGAAGAGGCTTCAAACCTTAGTATGACTGTTTTCAGCATCCATGTCAAAGTATGCTAACACCTCTATTTCAGAACTACTTGCTAGGCACTCGTAAAATTTTTCTATTCCCTCCCCAACATTTATCCATCTCACTTACTAAGAATCAAGCTAAAACCTTTCCTTACTCAATATCAATGCTAATAAGTATATAAAGGTAAATACAGTAATCAGGGGTAGTTTTATAGCCTGAACCAGTGAATTCGTGATACCATTCCAAATGCAACAACTTTAGCCATATGCCAGAGGGGGATTTTTTTTAAAGTAGGAAAATTGTATTTTGAAATAATTATTATGAGGGTAATGAGAAGGAACAGAAGCCAGCTATCCTCCCTTGGAGTACACATAGGTATAGACAGGTATCTGTGACAGCACAAGATTTCCTGTGTGTCTGTGTACTTCTTTGTCTGGGATTGCAAATTGCTCTTTCACTGGGATCAGCACCTCAGCTGGGAGCTTAAGGGGCTGAGAATTGCCCCAATCCCACTAGCAGTGCAATCTCTGCTAGAATTGCTTCAGTAGGATAGCAGGAGAAAAAAGCAGGAAACATTAATTTTAATTAATTGTCACACTTGGGTCTTCCTCAGAACAGATACACTGGTTTCAAAAGATAACATTTTAATTTCTTTTTTCTTTAAAAAATAAAAATATAATTGAACAGTGTGAATTGAGCTGCAAATCAATTGTTCTGTAGAAAGAAATGTGTTCGCACACAGAAACTGAAGAAAGAATTAAGCTATCTGCCACAGAATTTGACCCTAATTAAGGTGATTCTCCTTGATAAGTAATTAATCAAGAATCCTTGTTCTTACCTCTGTGCATGGAGAGTGGGCAGGAAGAGGGACTGTTTCACCTCATCACTCCCCTATATACAGCTCCGTACATCAAATATAGAGATATGCGAGCATCCATGGAAGTCATCTGCAGGTCATGATGGGTTTACATTGGTGAGAGCAGGTGAAAAAGGGACTGATTGTCAGCACCTACCTTTCTGCTTCAACGTTAGTGTTTCAGTAAGCGATGCAGCACAGAAAATAATCATAATTAGAATTATCCAGGCATTAAAGTAAGTCTTCCTGTAATATAGGAAGCAGAGCTTTGTCACAGAGCAGTTCTGAGGGATTCCTTGCATGTGGTGTGTTCGGTAAGATGGAGTTTGTGGAGTTTCACTTGCACAGTGTTCTGCCTGAGCTGAGAGGAAATGAGGGAATGTTTACTGGGGAGATCTGTCCACCACAAATGCCCTTCGCACTGGCAGAGGCAAGAAACCTGCAGCAATTGCACCAGCAAAGAAGCGGCAAAAAGGTAGTGCTTTGCTACAGGTGAAAAAAATATGTGCCTAATAACACCATTTGATGTCCTCTAATGGTGTTGTTGCTTAATGAGACTTTTGGTGGCCAGAGAACAACTTGGAAAAAATAAGAGAAAGAAAATAAATAGGGTTTTCTTTTTATAGCCTTTAAGTTATCTCATTTAGCACAGAAGAATGTCAGAAAGGCAGAATGTGTGCACAGCCATGCACACACACCTGCCTTGCCTGGTGCTGTACTAAAGCCAATTTGAGTCTAATGTTTTTGAATAAATTGCTCGAGTGGTTTGCTCACCCATGTGAAAACCTCACCTTTGTGACACTGGCAAAGTCAGCAAGACATTGGGTTATCTGGTGCAGATCACAAGGTATTTCAAACATAAGCTTCCCATGAGGCTATTTAAGATGCAGACATTTTTCGCCTGCTATGTTTTTAGGAAGTCACATTTCCAATGGATCTCTGTAGGTTTTTTGATGTCTTTTATTTTCCCTTTCAGAGAGGCCCATTCTTTTCTCTGCCTCCCTAATATAGTTGCAAAAGCTTATCTGACCAAATAGCAGTGAAATTATTAATATTTTTTATTATTTTTCAAATACTCCCTATCATTAAAGTTATAGAAATATGAAAAGGAAAATAGTTAGATATCTGGTTTTCTTTTTCTAGCAAAACCTTGATCTTAGTAAAGACAGAATTTTAAAAGAAACAAGAAATGGAAAGCACATAATTTGCATCAGCTGTCTTTCAAATATTTTACCATCACATCTCTTCCACAGTGAAATGTGTGAGAATAGCAGTATGAGGCAGAAGCTCTGAAAAAAGTGACAAGTAACTGTAATGAGAGATGCTCTGTTTTTAGCATGTTACTATTTCTAAAGCAGCCATGACTTCTGTGGAGTTCCTTCTGACTTTTAACTTTCCGAGGTAAATATCTGCCAAGTATAATAAAAAACAAGAAATGAAGAAAATAGCTGCAGTAAGGGCAGAAATCAGGAGTACACTACCAATGAGGTTAGAATACTGCCCTAAACTATTGATTGCTGGTTGCCCAACATGCCCCATTTCCAAAATAATGCTTTCCAGCAGTAATAAAAGCCTGTTGTAAGTGAAGAGTTTTTAACTAAAAGGATGATGCTGTTCCCTTCCCATGTGCAGTTTAAAGCTGATGCATTTTGCAATTTTGGCTGTTAATGGTTATTGTTTTACTTGTAGGCAAATATTTAGACATTGCTAGGATTTTTTAAAATAACATCGTGTTCATGAGCACAAATATATTTGGACATCATTCAGACTGATACTGACCATTCCAGTAAGGACATTCATGAATGTTCCCTCTTTCAGAGAGGCACTGAGAGCCTGACAGAACACAGCTCTGTAATAGGTAAAGCTTCCTTGGAGTGGGTTAAATTCAGTTTTGATCTTTTTCTGGTATTCTTGAGATAAGCTTTTCCAGTTTTCTGGCAGATTTCTTCTTAAATACAATTAAGGAACTCTTAATTATTGAAGAACGTATTGTTGAAGTTGCTCATGCTATTTTGTTATGCTTCCCCCAGGAGTTTTTTTCCTCATAGAGGCTGTTTACAAACAATGATTTCTTGTACAAAGCCCTTTCATTTGTAGTGCTTCTCTTCCACAGGGTGGTGTTTTGTTTTGGCTTTTTCCTAAGATGCCAAAGCAATGTCTTTCAAACCTTGGGGATTGTTAGCAGCAGAAACAGAGAACATAGAGGTAGCTATCAGATTTTGCTTTCCCCTTCCAGCTACCTGAGGGATTTCACAGTCCAGTCAACAAACACTGTTTGATCACTTGATGTGCTACATGTATTTGGTGTAAGGATTTTTACATGTTCTGTAGCATTAAGTGATCAAAAGAAATTAGATTCTCTGTTGTAGCGTTGATAATAGGCTACTCTGCACTGCATAGCACAGCACACCAGTAAATTGTCAAGTTGTTTTGATTTTGAAAGATCTTCAAGGTGAAGAAAGGTAAGATAAAGGAAACTACTACCATGGAGGAAGATATACATGGCACCAAAGCTTGCCATAGAATGGCTCTACACTTGAGGATAAAAGGAAGAAAGCTGGCAACAGAAATGATAGGACTGCTCAAAAATTCGGACAACAGCCAGGACTTGCCTTTCTTCCAGGGAGCCCAAGTCCCACCTGTGGCATGTTGTAGCTCTGCTGGCTGGGAATAGCATAGGTTATATGTCCTTGTGCTAGGGCTTTTCATTTCAGCTCTGCATTTGTCTCATAGACCAGCAGTCGATTTGTGTGTGTGTATGTTTTCTTTTGTTTGTGTTACTTTTGCTGATCTACTTTTCATTTATAAATGGTTACAGATAGACAATTTCCTGAAGTGGGAATATCACACTTTCTTCATTTATAGATAGTAGGCAAAAAATATTAATCTAGGTCCACTATTCAGATACTCAGCTTTTAAATCACTTTGTGCGCTGGATCTTTTTCCTTCCCCATTCATTTTTCTTTTAAGCCCATGTCACTAATGAGTACTTAGCAGCCAAGATGAATTAGGAAGACGTCATTTCCAACTGGTGACCCCAAAGAAAGAGAACAATATTTAGGAAACAATTCTGGAAATGCATATGCATGCAGGCAATCAGAACAATAAAGGAATACAAAGTGTGCATTTAAAAAGTCTTTAAAAAGGACTTTTTCCCAGTGTTTGCAGTAGGCATCTGGAAATATTCAAGACCCTGGTTAATATTTAAGGGGAGCTTATCAAAGATATGAATGGCAGGTAGGTGTTCATTTCTCATTAAAGCTCAATAAGAGTTGGCTATCCAATGCTATTTTTGGTTTTTAATAATTCCCTACAGGCTTTTAATATGAAAAGTCCTTTGACCCAGATTCTCAAAAAATGATTATTGGTGTTTTCATGAGCATGTGTGTTGATCATATGACTATTAATCATTTAGCATGAAAGCCTGCTTGAGAATTTGCTGATTCTTCAGTTCTGGTCCCAGTTATACATCTTACTCACTCTGACTTTGAATTTGTTTCAGACACACAAATTATCAGAAGAGTTTTCTGAAACCTTTCTAAGCACAGAAATCAATGCCCTTAAGCCAGGACAACTTCCAGTGCTGATTAGATTGTACTGACACCAAGGTGCTACTCATTTGTTTTACTCCTTTGTATGACTGAGTTCCAGGAATACTGTTTTAATAACCTCTGTATAAAACCACTACGAAAAAACTGGAAAGCAAGCCTAATTTTCAAATCTCATTGTGCCCATTCAGAAATATGTGTAGATATATGTATGGGGAGGAGCAGTGTTTGCAATTTGTGAGCAGCTGGAGTTTCCATGAGTATGGAATTCCTCAAGCTGGACACCCTATTTTTAAAGTACATGTAAGTCTGCCCACATGGAAAATAAGTGCAGAGAGCAAAGCCAAGCCCTGTGAACTACCTTAGCTAGTAGTTAAGGCTTTGTTTCTTTCAAATTATGCTCTGTTTGGTGAAGAGCATCTCTTCAAACCATCCATAGCATTTCACCATGACTGAAACCCCTGGGTGAGATACTGGCAAGGTCAAGATATTTCTGTGAAACATTCTATTTTGAGATACCACATTAAGAGCTGGCTACTTAAATTGTTCTTTACTGCATGTTTTCTAAGAAAAAACTAATTTTGTGTACTGCAGTAATGATGCTGAGTGGATAAGAAGATGCAGTACGCTGCTGCTGTGGGCTCTGCACCATATGTCTTTCATAACTACTATATTTTAAGGGTTGGTTGTTCAGGTAATTCAGGAATTCACCATCAGGGTAACTCGAAATTATACACCTATAATACATAGCAGTGAGAATCACAATATCTAAAACTAAACAGGAAGACTGTAAGCTGAGAGTTGAAGTATCAGAATATAGATTTATAAATATTTATATATTTTCTCCTTGCTAAGCTTTATGCATAAATCTAATCACTATAACACTTTATAGCAGACTGTGAGGACAATTATTTTAAAGCAGAAAAGTGATACAAGTCGTTTATTCATAGTAGTAAAGCTTCTTGCCCTGAAATGCTGGGTCAGTGAGTGATTGCTCTTATGATATCTTCTTTCCAGAAATTTTGTTCTGTGAGTCACACAGATGGCACTTTAGGACACAAACAATTGTTATGCCACATGTTGCTCCTTCCACTTAGTGAGCCACTTAGGTGACTCTTTTTATAGGTGCACCTCCGTTTTAAATTAGTGGAATTCTGAGCCCATACTTTATTTATGTCTTTTAAGGATCATTGCTTTAAGGCTAGAAGATGCTTATTTTTTTTGACAAATGCTTAAGAGAGCAGTAGCTCTGGTAGCATCTGTATATATTTGCATACATAATGTTGTTACAGTGACAGTGCTGTTTTTTATATGTCAATGAGAGACATCTGGTGAACAATGAATTTTTATTATTTCTGTATCAATTTAGAAACCCTAGATAACTTAACAGCATGAAATTGGGGTCATGTAAAGGTATATTAAAGGGTCTTACAGAAATTCTGAGTAAATCAGGAGAATGAAATATGATGCAAATTTTTCCTCCATGTCTCTTTTACAAAATTCATGAGACAACTAATTGAGAATCCCAAAAGTAGAGGAGTAAAAAAAGGATTGTTGCTGTATATTTATGATTATCGATCTGTTTTTCCAGTGCTTTGCACTGTCTCTGGAAGGATCGTGGTTTAGATGAAAAAGGTGCTTAGGTGAGCGTGCACAGGTGCTGCAGGAAATACAGGTAACATTTCTGCCTCTGCTGACATTTTTCCTCTGTGAATAATCTGAAGAGTGGCATAGCACAGTGCTAGGCAGCATTTTGTTGCCAGGATTGCATTTCCAATGGATGTGCGTAAATGGGTTGCATAGATCTGACTGATGTTCTCACATTTGGATTCCAGCCACCACTAAAGCCCAGTGATAATTTGACATGATTTCCAGTTCTTTCTCTTGGTATGCCAACACTGTCTTGCACGGCTTTGGGTTATAAGCTTTTCTGTGCAATTATCAGAACTGGTATCTTGGATTAAAATGAGAAGTGTTGGGGTTTGGTGTGTGGGTGGGGTTTTTTTGTTGTTTTGTTTTTTTCTATGTTTGTTTGTTTCTCATAAGGTCGACAAAGATGTGAATTTGAGAAATAAACATATATTGGGAAAATAAATGGTACAAATAAATGGTGACAACTTGCAAGAAAGAGCACTGGGTATAGCTTAGACTCCTCACCAGGAAATCAGAAAAAGGGAAAGTTTGGTTTGGTTGCTTGTTTTCTTTGCTTTTCCACACTAGCTAAACATTACCAGTTTTGGGAAAAGAAAGAAAAACCAAACAGTTTCCCATTTGTCAGATGCCAAAAGACTAAGTACCAGGTGGATACATCCTATCAGATATCTGCAGAAATCTTTGCTTCCTTGCTTGAAGTGCCAACCTCTGACTAGCAACTTTGCTTACCAGCTCTCTGATAAAGGTTTCATGCCCCTCCTGGATTTTCTGCAATATGTCAAGAATTGATATGCTGAAAGCCTTTTGAAACACCTTTCTGAATTTATGAAAGGGAATAAAGCTTGACTGTAAGTACTCAAGATGAGATATGGCAGGAGAATGCCTGTTTCTGTGGTGTCTTGACTCTCAGTTGACTAAAAAGGAAAAAAAAGAGGTTAATTTGGAAAAAATACGTTGGATATTTTGTCATTTCTCATAGAGAAAAACAATAACAAAAAAAGACAACATAGTGTTAGGTTAATGATGTAAAACCCAAGAGAATGAATTTAAAACTCAATATTCAGAAAACTCTTATATTCAGTATAAGAGATGTATTCATGCAAAGAACTCTTCCTATGTGGTTTATATTTTCTGTTTTTTCCAGGAAGCATTTCCTCTGGAAGATACTAGATGATAATTGGAAATAATGATGGATTATTGGATTAAAATATATATAGTTACTCCATTAATCTTGGAGTTCAAGTGTATCTTCTGCCTTCTGCACCTTTGGAAGCAAGCAGTAGTATTTTTAAATATGCATTTCCTTACAGGATTGAGAAATCAGAGATAATTTTAATTATTTGCAGTGGTTTTTGTTCACAAATTTGAGATTTCCCAGCCAGCAGACCAATTTATGTCGTGGGTTTAGTACTGCCAAATCACCTGTGCACTCACCAGAATTATTTACTTATTTCCTGCTGTGAGATAGGATTAGGAGAAAGGCAAAGCAGGCTCAAACTTTAAAGTGTATAAAGAAAAAATTTATTGACAGAACTAAAAGAAGAATAAGAAAAGAATAAGAATAAGAATAAGAATAAGAATAAGAATAAGAATAAGAATAAGAATAAGAATAAGACCTTCAGAACTCTTCTTCCCCCCCACACCCTCTTTTCTTTCCTACTGACAACGTACAGAAATTCAGTCTATCACCTCTAGTATAGTCTTTAGTTTAATTAGGGAGAGGAGTCTCTCTCATCATGCTATGGAGACTTCTCCACAAGAAAACAGTATTCTCATGGCTTCAGTGTCACAGCAAATCAGCTGCTTGGGAGAATGGAAATCTGATCACCGTATGAAAGTTCCTCCCCTCGTCTTACAGCTTTCCTCACAGGTGTTTCAGCTAATGGGGTACACTTTTAAGGATGAACTGTTTAGAAGCAAAGGTTCTCTTCATCTATTTCTGAGATTATCTTAATCTCTGGGAACGGAGGTCTTCTTCTTCCCTGGGGGCAAAGTGTCTTCATCACTCTTCTCTCTTTCTGTTCAAACTTCTCATGGGATCACAGCTACTCAATATCTGCTTGATCAGCATAGATACTTTTGCTCATGTCTACAATTTGAATGCTTCATCCCCCACATGCTTTTCAATGAGTTACAGGGAAACTGCTGAGTCTGATATATCAATCATAGATTCTCCATAGCCTTACAAGAGGATCTCAGCCCAAGAGTGAGGCATCTCCTCAATCCCTCCCATCTTGGACCTGACTTCTACTTCACTGACCTTGGTGTCTTCATTATGTTTCTCTACATGTTCACTCTGTCATTTTCTCTCACTCAAGAGAGGATTGAAGTGCTGCAAGTCTCATCTGTGCAGTGAAATTGTTCATATTTTGCCGAGGCCTGCAGAAGGTCCTGTGATCCCTGCCTGGTGTGGCTGGAGCTGTTTATGGTGGAGAATTGTTTGATGGCTGCACCGGGGGTTGAGCCAGGATAGCAGAGGCCTGGCTAGAGCTCTGGTCACACAGTTCTTTTCTGGCTTTTGCTGCGTTCAGTCCCAGCCATGGCGCTGATGGCCTTCCCTCGACCTGCCTGGCAGCTGCTGGGGCCCGGCCTGGTCCCTGCCCGCTCCTGCAGGCCTCGGTGGAGCAGCCCGGCCTGGCCCAGAGCTGATCCGGGGCCTGGTGGAACCCGGCTCAGCCCGAGCCAGCTGTGGGGCAGGGTTTAATGTTGGTCAGATGTCAGCAGCCATGGCCCAGGCTGGCAGTGGGGCAGGGTTTAATGTTGGTCAGATGTCAGCAGCCATGGCCCAGGCTGGCAGTGGGGCAGGGTTTAATGTTGGTCAGATGTCAGCAGCCATGGCCCAGGCTGGCAGTGGGGCAGGGTTTAATGTTGGTCAGATGTCAGCAGCCATGGCCCAGGCTGGCAATGGGGCAGGGTTTAATGTTGGTCAGATGTCAGCAGCCATGGCCCAGGCTGGCAGTGGGGCAGGGTTTAATGTTGGTCAGATGTCAGCAGCCATGGCCCAGCCTCCGCCAGGGCCTGCAGCCTCTCCTCCCCCGCCCAACCACCAGGAGGGGGAAGAACTTCTCTCTGCAAAGGCCGGAAAGCAAGAGAGGTTTTTCCCGGATTTGTTTGTTTTTAACATGTGTTCATCGAGGTATGTTCAGCTTTCTCAGTGGTTTAATAGGTTGTTAGTTCTCAAAACTAATCACTGATTAGTTTTTGTCAGACACTGAGGAAATTCGTAGCAGCTTCTCTCAGAAAAATCATTTCTGTGGGTGGCTTTTTCCCTCCTCACCAAATGCCAAATGGGCAAAACCAGCACATTATTTTGCATAGGTTTCTATAATATAGAATGTTGACGTCTGATTGATTACATTTGAGTGAAAATGATCTTACTCTTAATAAAGCTCAAGAAACTTTCACTTCAATAAAATAAAAAAATAAAACCTTCAGTTATTTCTAAGACTTTTTACTGCATTCACCAGAAAATGGTGCCTCAAGGGCTGATGACATAAAATGCAAGCTGGCACGCTTGAACTTTTTTCTTCTCAATTTGTCCACCTGTGGGAATCACAGTGTTATTGCTTTTCCTTGGAAGGGGTTAAAGGTTGTAAGTAACTATTACGAGCTTAGCTTGTCTGCAGTCTATTCTAAAACTACTGTTGTGCCAAATTTGCATGCACTCATGTTTGACCAATTCCAGTTATTGCTACAGAGAGCAGTGAAGTGTTGCTGATGTTATAGGAAATATCAATTATATATATATATTTTTAATATATATCAATCTGTGAGTGTAGATATAGATATAGATATAGATATAGATATAGATATATGTATATATGCATATTTTGGCAGATTGGTAGAACTGGAGTCCAATAGGGGACAAATTGCAATGTCTGCTGCTGGCTTGATTTGCATTCCACTTTCCCTGCTTGTTTCTCGGGCTCATCAGCATTCCTGGTGCCTCATCAGAAGTGTGTTAAGTATGTAGAGTACACAGTTCATAAAACAGGCTTGAAAACACTCCACTGGAGTTGCTAGATTACAACCGTTGCTGCCAGAGCTTTTGAGGACAAAACATTTTGAAGTGATTGGTATGTACACGTGCACACATACACATCCTATACTACTAGCACAATCAAAGCTCCCAACATTTCAGAGCACATTAGGAGCATAGTATTGGAGGTATCTGATGTTTTTATCCAACTGCTTTGAAGCCATTAACATATTTATCCTTAGCCTGTGGGCTTAGACAGCAGAATTTAAACTATACACAAAGCCTACACTGCCTGTTGCAGTAATGTACAGGCCAATAACAAATTAACTTATCTTCCTGTGTAGGTAGTATAGAAATAAAAGCTACCCTGGTCTCAGAAACAGCACAGCTGTGTTGGCCAAAGCAACTCCAAACCACAAGTTTGGTGTTGCTGGCTGGGGCACGAGGGGTCTGTAGATGAATGCAAGGCCCGTGTGCTGCATTGCCCCAGGGAGCCGTGGTGGTGATGTGGGGGATTTAGCATTATTGCTACTACCTTCAGATCTGAGGTTTAAAATAATTTCCATAGACACAGTGCTTGAGCCACTTCTTGAAATGCATCCCTCCTCTCTTTTGGCCTTTCTTGGAAATTCTCCCACCTCCTGTATGACTCTGCTCTATTATTATGGCCTAAGCAGCATGGAATAGATAAAGACACAGTAGGAAAAGAAATTTATTCCATTACTGTGTTGTCACAACTGGATAAGACTGAGAAAAAGAAAACACAGGCTGGGAACCATAAACAGTGAAATGGACTTCTATGGGCTCTGTGTACAGAGCTGATTATTACCAGTGGAGCACTGAAATTATCATCTTTGCTTGTAGGCAAAAAAATCTTTCCTTGTGGGAATGTGAGCATGTACAGTTTTGGGTCATTGGCAGGATAACACCATTCAACAATAGTGCTGACTTATTGCAGTACTTAGTAATGCACAGACATTTCTAGAGTGCCCATCAGCAGGGTGCTGAAGAGGGAACCTCTCACTCAGCATTTGTCTGAGGCTGTCTCTGACAGGAAGGATGACTTCTAAGATTATTTTGAATGAACAAGCGCTAAAGGAAAATTTCTATCACTTTACTATGCAACCAAGGCTGGCAAAGTGAAAACAAGAATTTAGTAGGCTTCTGTTTTATCAGTATCTTTCCTTTCTGCGCTACCATACTCCCCCCCCAAAAAAAGAGGAAATATAAAAACTCTTTCCAAAAGGTTACAGGCCCACTAGATTAAGCATAATAAGGCCAAGGGCTGAGATCAACTTATCTCAACGGGTATGTCAGCTGATCCACAATAATTCTGTGTGCACATGGTTCTTAATCTAAGACATATGAAAAATAATGTGAAAGACAAATGAAAAATAATGTTATCTTGCAGTGGGGGAGGTGTGCACTCAGTCAAATTCGTGCATGATAATGCAAGGGTTTAGAAAACCCCCAGTCTACATAGAAAGGTGCTTATTGCAACATCCCATTTTGTTTCATTGTTCTAAAGGTCTGTGCACAATGGGGTTGTATTTTATATGATGTTTGACATGATGTCCAGAAATCAAGCTGAAATATGGATATAATAATCAGGAAGTCTTCAATTTGAAACACAGATTTGCTTCCTTGTTTTATGGAGGTGTTACAGAGTTGCCCAGAGATACTGGAAAAGTGTGGAAAAAATTAAGTGTATCCTTTAAAAATGGAGCTTTTTGTGGTTTTAGATACACAAATATGTTACAAATAAACACAAAAACATCACTGTAATATGTTACCAACTTTTAGAGTGATTTTTGCTCTTGCATCTGCATGCTTGGTGTCTGTTCACAGTATTTCTATACAAATGTAGGTAAGTCAGGAAAACTTGTGGTTTTTCACTAAAAGGTATATATCTATAAAGTCTGCTTTCAAGTCTGCAAAGCCCTTATTTCACCTGCCATTACTTGGCCATTTGGAAATGGTAACTTGGCTGCAGCCCCACATGCTCTAGCTTTGGAAAAAACTGCTGATATATGTGCTGTGTGTGCCACTTCTTTTTACCCCCACCACTTCTATTCAATTTAAACCTGTTTTGTTTCTTTTGTCTTTTTTTTTTTTTTTTAATGTCTAAAATAATATCTCTATATGCATATATATGGAAAATAAGAAAACTGGTATATAATGTGTCAGGTTATGAATAGTATAATTATGAATCATGGTAAAATTAGAGAGCTTTATTTAATCCTCAGAGCCTTTGATTTCTTGAAAGTACTATGAAAAGTTGCATGCACCATTATCATTACATGCTGGTTTTCTGCATTTCAAAAATTAGTAAGAGAGAAGATTGCTTTAAAGCAGGACAATGTTACATTTCTTTGTATATAGTTCTGTGTAAAGACAGTAAGCATATGAATGAAACAGGTGAAACAAATAAACTACTGCATCCATGGGAAAAAAAAATGGGTGACATTTATTCTAATTCTAGTTGAAGCAGCTGAAATGAAAAAGAGCTACAGTTACCTTTCCAAGATAACTGGGAAATTGCTATGCAATTCACACCAAAGGCAAAAGAAGATGATCTTGAATTGATAAGGTGGATCCCTATTGACACTCTAGAGACATGGAAAAATAGGACCAGCAAATGGGGAAATATTAAAACAATCCACAAGGAAAAAACAGAGAAATGTTTAGAACATTGATCAGTTAACTGAGCCAGCAAAAAAATATTTTTCAGACTCATTCTACAAATCTCATCAGGGAACGGTCCTTAAGTTGTTTCAAAAAAGGTTATAGCTGAGGAGCTGATAGTGTCGTGCCAAAATGTTGAAGGAAGTGCAGAGGTGTTCAGCAGCTGCTCAGCTGTGTAACTACAGTATGAAAGCACTACTGGAAAACAAAGTCAGATTTAAAAAGAGAATAAAATAAAATGGATGAAGTCTTGAGTTCTTAGCCTGGGGGACTTCCAGAGACAAGGAGCTGCAGAATCTGTTTATTGCAGGAAGCATGCTAGGGTAGTAAGGCAAAGAGAGAGCAGACGCAAGAGCTCTGCTAGAGAGGTGAAACTGATCCTGGAAGATTTGATGCGAATGACCAAGGCATGCAAAGTTAAATATTTCACTGTGTTTCATCTGGTTGTGTAAAAACTTCATGAAGTTTTTTAAATTTAAAGAAGGATGTACCAGTTCCAGGAACATGAAATTTCATGTAGAATTAACAATTATTATTAATAAGTTCCTAATCTTATACTGCACAGTGCTTTCCTTTTTTTCTCCTCAGTGTAAAAAATACCCTTATTGGAGAGTAGAATTAGTTTTATAGGAGAAAAAAAATATTACAAAGCCCTTAAGTTAACTTTAATAGACATTAAAATACTTTATTAAAATGCAGGTGTCCCATTAGAATGAACATTTTAATAATTAAAAGTCAATAAAAATGAAAACATGCCCATATGACTATAATTTGGAAAATCTACTACCTTGGTCCCAGGTATTGGTGTGCATTGGAAGTCCCCTTAGCCCTAAAAGCACTCAAACACAGGCAAATCCCAGCAAATAAAATGAGTCTTTGGCCTTAATGAGAACAATACTGTGTCCCTGTGTCAGCAAATGCCTTTTCCTTCTCTCTGGCTCTGAACAGGGAAGTCCTTGTTAATCAGCCAGTGTGATCTTGGCTTAATGATTCAGAACCACTACAATGTGATGCCAAAAATCTCTCCAAGAGAAAAAAAAATCACCTTCTTTGTAATTTGTGAAGGCTCTAAGCATGAATGAGTTTTGAAGAAAGAAAAAGCAGGGCTGGTACTTGGCTTTTATGGCCAGAAAATTCTTGTATGTCAAGTGACTCTGAAAGGCTTTCTGTTTTGAAAGTCTAAAAGGAAAATTTTTGTTTAATCCTCATGGAGGTGAGGGAGAGAACAAAGACAGAAACCTTGAGCTTTCCTCCATTTTCCCCTTCCTGACCTTGATCTAATTCTCTTGGAAAAGGAGAGAGCTCAATTTGGTGAAGTAACTCATTTGAAATATCAATTATCCTTTGAAAATATGTCCCAGATTTCCTAAACTGTCAGAAAGTTTGTCACTGCCACACGCCAACAGAAGTTACATCTGAGGAGGGAAGATTTTAGAAATTTTTCCCTGTATGACACTATCTCAGTTTCTTCTAAGACATCTATTAATTAATTCTTTTTCTTCTCCTCTTTTTTTTTTTCTTTTCTTTTTTTTTCAATTATGCAGCACCAGGGGAAAATTGGAGTTAAATTTAATGTTGGGACGGATGACATCGCCATCGAAGAGATGAACGCCATCATTAACGATGGGAAGTACCACGTGGTTCGCTTCACCAGGAGCGGTGGCAATGCCACCCTGCAGGTGGACAACTGGCCCGTCATCGAGCGTTACCCAGCAGGTAAGGCCTCACACAAACACCTGGCACTAAGAGGGTGGGGGGTTTGCCTGGAGTTTGCCTCGTTTCGCTCCTCTCCTAATATCAGCTCCTTTAAAGTGCTTGAGTAGCTTCAGAAGTAGTTAAAAGAATCCTGAGCAATACGGTTTATGATGATGGCATTTCCTAAGTGAGTTTAAAACCCCAAATTCAAGTTATTACTGAAAGTGGAGAAATGCAGTTATCGAGGCATGAAGTAGTAGTTTTGTTTCTTGCTGTCATTTGTTTTTATTGCATTTTTGGTTTAGGTGGGGAAAAAAAAGGCTTTGACAAAAGGTACACAGTTTAAAGTGACTCACAAGTCTATCCCCAAGTGATGGGGTGAAACATTTATTGAGGAAAAGGTTGTCTGTGTTCTTTTGATTACAAGATTACAGCAATCTGAAGCTTATAAATTTAGCAGAAGTCTTCCAGCAGACACAAACCAAACAACATTGCAGTTATCAATTGTACAGCCAATCACCCAAACTGAGTTGCCTTAACTTCAAATGCAAACTACATAAAAATTTTTTTATGCAGATGATGCTGGTTACTTGAAGAGGACCACTACTATGACAGCACTGCTGCCTTGAGCAGGCCCATATTTAATTTTATGCAAATGCCACAGGCTGAGGATTATTATGCAACTAATTTTATTCATTTTTAAAGGCAACGGGTTTTTCAGATACGCAATCCCTTTCTTATTGAGTAGGACTAGTGAGTCATTAATGGTAACTTATGCATCTGCATACTATCTCCTAACAGTTGCTCTATGTGCTTATATTAGGCAAAAGGCAGCAAATCTAGAGGTGTAAATGAAGGCAAATATGCAATCCAGAATGCCTATTGCGTAAATGACAGTTCTGATTTATTGGTTTAAAAGTAGAAAGTTCTTCGTTTTGGGTAGTAGAGTGGAGCAGGAGGGTGTGTTTCACTAGTAAGGAATGCATAAGCCATTCCCTGGACTAATTATTAGTATTTAGGATGGGGTTTTTTGTTATTGTTGTTGCCATTTTGGTTGTAGTCCAGCTATTTACTTGAGTTTTTTAAAAATAAAAATAATTTTAAAAAAAATCCACACACGAAATATAACCCTTCACGTAATTTCTTAGAAATAATTCAGAATATATGAAATAATGAAAGTATGTATTGGGTAAGAAACTATGTATAGCAGAAGTTGTTAGAAACCCACCTGTGTGTTAATGTGTTATGAATGAATGACAGCTCTGGCAACTGGAGCCATTAACAGTTTCTAAGATAGACACATCTATGAGAGGTGATAAATTCTTGAGAGAAAGGGGGACACTGAAATGTGCTCAGTGAACTTTCAGATATTCCTGCCTCCCCTGTGGCCCTCTGGCTTTTTAATTTTGCAGTGTTTGGTAAATGGCTGCTGAAATAAGGTGTGAGCTGGGGAGGACTTGTCATTATTTGTGTTCAAGACGTGTTCAGCACAAAGGCAAAAATAGGCTTGAGGTGTTTTTTTGTTTCTTTTGGTTTTTACCTAAATAATGAGCGTGAATTCACCACCTCCAAGCTCAGGAGTGATGCATCCCAACGAAGAGGAAGTCAGGCAAGTATGTCAGGAGGTCTGTGTGGATGAACAGGAATCTCCCAGACAGGCTCAAACACAAAAAGAAGCCTTCAATTCTGAAGCTAATGGCACATAGGACTTGTTTATAGTGAACAAAGATCAACTTAGAAAATAGAATTATTTCTTTGGGATGGGATTGATGGAGTGGAAGAAGTATGGATGTTTTTTTTGAAAAAAGAAAACAAATAAATCTTTTTGAGCTTCCATGAGTAATCTATGTGAAGACTGCATTTCAAGGTTTCTTCATTAACTGTGGTACAGAATCCCTTGGCTTGTTCTATGGCTGGATCTTCTAAGACTGCTGTTGGCCTGTAATTTTCTTTGACTTTCCCATAGTAATATTTTAATATTACTCCTGTGTGCCTCCTGTATGTTGCAGCATTGCTTCTGGATGCTATCCTCCCTCCCCTTTTCACCTTCCATCTCTTCTCCCTTCCCAGACAGAAACCATCTAGCCAAACCTTTCTCTTCTCTTTCTAGGCTGCTCTATCAGGTTTGCCAATCTTGTTGTTTTAGGGTTTTTTGATTAATAATAAAACCAAGACTAGGCAGCTTAATTAGTTGCTATACTTACATATGTTGGATTTTTTTTCAAAGATAAAATTAAATAATCGGTTGTCTAAAGCACACCAACTGATCAATCAGGTCTTTATGAGGAAAGGTTTTTCTCAGAATTACACTTCAGGTTGGGATGCCTGATTACAAGACATTGCTTGTTTGTGTTTGGTGTCTTAAAATGCTGGCTGAGAGAAGTTTTTGGTCAGAGACACGGGTTTTTCCCGTTTCATGGCCTGTGTATCTTTCATCCAGCCCCATGTAACTGCTGTGGATAAGGATACCCAAGGCCCAGTAACAGCTAGTACCTTGCAAAAATATATTACATGGCAATGCTTCACAGAGCTTCCATAGTAGCTTTGTGTGTTTTACCCAAGAGCTGCAAAAAATGCTGAAGAGTGACCCTAGAAGATGAATATAATGTAGTATGTCTCTTCTGTGACATCATCCTTGATCCCACTAGATTTGAGCTTGCTCTGGGCCAATGCACCTTCAATTTATATCTGAGTGGGTGTGAAATGAGAGAGCTGTAAAAGGAAAATAGGCAAGGGTCAGTGGTAGAGGATGATTATCATAGTTAAGGTGGATGGTTGTTTTTTGAAATATAGTTGGGAAAAATGTGGTTTAGTCCTAGTCAAATGTGAAGTGTTCAGTATCCTGAAATGGCTGCATAAGTTTCAGAAGCAGAGGTTTAGATTTACCTATGTATGTTCTTCCAGACTACCATCAAAGTAATTTTTTTACTCTGAAGTTTATTTCTTGTCACTTCTCTGAATAAAATGCTAGTGCTATAAGGATGTACACTTTGATTTCTGCCCTTTATTAAATGTTGATCTTGTTTTCCCCATTTCTTGTGTTTGTGGATGGTGCATAGCCCTGTGACTGAGTGGCACACTATAGTTTTTTTGTAGTTGATTAAGATGCCCGTATCTTCACTTGATTTATTTATTCCATCTGTCATAACTAAATTCAGTGTTATGTCTCTGCTGAATTATCACCATTCCTCTGCACCTTCACAAAGAACTTTAGTATTTCATCTTGACCTCTTTTTCAGATAGTGAATTCACATTAACTTATCTGGATGCAGCCTAATTTATAATAATATTTAACAGGAATAAGAAAACTACTGACTGTGCAGTCAGAGCTCCTAATCAATAAACTATTCCCATTTTCATGCAGATCCTTTCTACTTCTTGTGGCTTATCTTATCTACTTCACTATCTAGTTTTAATTGCCCTTCCCAATGGTCTCGCTGCTGTTGTAGTGATGGGACTGCTTCACAGTAGCAACTCCAGCTGCTTCTGTGAAGAACCTGCTCTTGTAACTTCAGTTAGTTAACAATTCTACACTGAAGTGTAAGTTTCCCAAGGATGCATAAAACGTACAAAAAAGTACTTGTTAATTTGTGTCAGAATTGAACTAAGAATTATTAGTTCAAATTTAAAAAAAAAAAAAGAAAAGAAATTTAGTACTATCAATATATTCATTTCAGTATTTCTGAATAAAATGTTCTCACTTTTTACATCTAACACTTGCCCAGTGTTAGACAGGGGACTTAGATAATCTGAGAATGAAGCATTTTATTTAATTTGAAACAGCATTTTCTTCCTTACCTGAAAGAAAATGTGTTTCAAATAAGATCAAATAGGGAGGAGGAAAAAAAACCCAAATCTTTATCATAACAGTGCTCCAAACCATATCTATTTATCATGAAAAGCAGTTTTCTTAATTATCTGATTTTTTTCCCTTGGTAGTGAAGTGTGTACATTTTACTAGTCAGACAAAGTATATCAAAACAAGGTAGAGGACATTTTACCTTCACAATAAACACCACTTACTGTGAAAGAATTTCATAATCACTTTTCTGACACTGACTCTATGCTTTCTGTGGTCAAAGACAGTTTTCCCCAATGATGATTCTTTTAAAACACACAGCACAACTAATCATTTTACCAGTGAGCATTTTCTCTTCATGACTTCCATCGTAAATCAGACCAATATAGAATTTTCTATCTAGAAAATGACCTATTAGATATGGTTTCAAAGCTGTTCAGTCTGCTGAGAATGCTCAGCATTCCTGGGACCCTGCAGCAGTTTGGAAGATGCTGCCTGATGTAGGCAAATCTAAAATGATGCTCTCCCAATCATCCCTGGATCTCTGCTTAGCCTTAGAAAAGCTTTGTTACAGATGTCCTCGCATACCCCATGAGTCAGGACATGTCAGGGATGTGTCTGACAGACCAAGATCTGACAGTATGAGCAGGTCACTCACATTGCTTGCAGAAAAGAGCTTATCCAAAACATTGCCAGACTACTGGAACAGATGTATCTCTGTGATTGGGAAGTATAAATCTTGATGGAGCACAGACACCAAAGAAGAACCTGTGTGAGAGACCATAGATGTTGGCAAACTAACATTATGCTAAGTGCTAGTACCTCTGCAATATGACAATCACCAGCTCTAAGGGCTTTCTTGGTCCCTGTATTCTGGAAAATAGAAAAAGTGTCTGTCATGTTTTCATGGGATACAAGTGACTTTAAGATAAATGCTAGGAGTCAGCTATTACCATGTATTCTATTTTGGGTAAATAGCATCCATTTGTCTTGGGTTTTTTGGTGTTCAGAGTGACTATAAAATTAACGAAGACATTTGTGTCAGTACATTTGTTTCTCCAGGAATGGATTAGCATTTCCCAAGTGCTCCATGTACTTTCCTAACTTGCTTACTATTGGCTTAGAAATAGCTTCCAAATTCAAGCCCCTACTGCCATTTCTGAAGAGGATCAAAGATGTTTTTCAGGTGTAAGTGTGGTGGTAGAGAGACATCTCAAGAACTTTCACAAATGTGTCTTTGAATACTCTAATAAAAACGACAGTCAGCCTGTTATCACTACATCCATGCAAAATGATAATGGACAAGGTGATGTAGGAATCTAACAAGTAAATGATTACTCAGTGTTTGCCTTGCCTTGTGCCATAGAGCAAATTTTCAAACCTCTCTGGCCACAGCTGTTTGGACACAGGACTTTCAGGGTGTTTCAAGGAAAATAACAGAAGCTTCGGACTGCTATTTATTGTCCAGTAACACATTGCCTGTACCTTTTTTCTCACTGAGTTTCTCCTTTGGATAAAATAATCCATCTTGGTTCTCTCTCATGTGTGTTCCTTTGCCGTTTTGACTCCTACAATCAGATCTGTCATCCCTCAATCCTGATGTTAAGATATAGAGGATATGAGGAACACCATAGTCTGATAAGCTACAAAGCTTACAAACTTGGAGGGATCTCTCATTACTTGTTCCCAAAGACAAAGTAAAAACCGCCTTTATGCCCAGGAAGCAAGTCCAGTTCTGTTCACAGCAACTGAGCTTCTGTGAAACACAGACTGTCCCATGTCTCTTGGTTTGGATGTCATTTCCTGCTGTGGGAAACCAGCAGTGCCGGTGAAAAAAGGATATCTCATAAGACTTTACTTCCCTTGGAAATAACAATGTTTGGAAAAATCACGAGGATTTCTCAGGAGCTCTCCATCTGGGAATATGTGGAAGACTTTATGTATAACTTTATTCCATATATATAAAATCAAGCTTTAGAAGTGGAAGATGTGGGTCTAAAATATTTAGTCTATGGAATTAGTAAGAGGAGAATGGGAAAAATACCAGCTAAGTCATCAGTTGTTTTGTGACCAAGTAAAGTCTCACCCTCTCTGATTTGGAAAGCAAAGTCATCAGTGTTATTTATGAACTTCCATGTGTCCATGGAGCCACATCTCCCTGGGGTTCTGTTTATGCTGAGGTCTCCATCTGGGATGGTCTGCTGGTACCTGTTATAGTTAAACCTACTCGAGTTTCATAGGAGATAATGGGGAATAAATATGAATGAGTTAACATACTTGGGGTTTTTGATTTGCAAAAAGTCTTTGATAAAGTTCCATGTGAAAATATTCAGGAAGAATTTACTCAGCCCTGGTGGTAAAGGTCGAGTTCTTTGATGGATCAGGCTCTATCTTAGGGAGAACAGAGTCACAGATTCCCACCTAATGAAAATCAAAGGAGTAAATAAATTGATTGTCAATGGAAATATGATCATTTAAACTTGTTATATTATATATTGAATAACATTGATTTTATTATATAAAAGTGAGAAACCATACATACAGCCTGTAAGAGAGATGAATACAAGATTACTACAGAAGAAAAAGATTTGTGAATGAAGAATTTTAAAAAATGTGCTTCCTTTGGCAGGCACTAAAAAAACAAGGTGGAAAAATTAAAGGTATAAAAATTTAAAAAAGGGTATTTTAAAATAAAAGCATTTCATAATCTCAATTTTTTACATTTTTGAAATAGAGAAAATTTTGGTTTTGTGCAATTTATTTGCATTTTTTTCTAGAATGAGAGATTTTGCAAAATCTTCATTGGCTTAAACAACATTTTATTCAAACAATGCATTTTTCATTCTTATCTCAGAGTTAAATAACTGGCTCTGTTGGATATGCATTGTAGCAGTAAAAGTAAAGTTGATCTATGAAATATAATGCACATGGGTGAGATAATCTGAATTTTCATAGAAAATATTTTAATTGATTGCACTGGCTCAAAACAAAGGTTTAATGCTATACACAGCTCACAGGATTTTTTTCATTATCAGTCAAAAAACAAGTTCTGAAAATGTTTAGAATGCTAAAGAAAATATTAATGAAACTATATTTAAATCAATGGTCCACTTTCCCTGTAATGGAATGGCTTTCCCTGTAATGGTTTGGATGGCTTTTTTTCCCTTTCCCATTTCCTTTTTTTCCCTATTTTTATTTAAAAGTAAAGTCAGTGATAGATGAGCTTAAGAAATTATAAATTAAAATGTACTCCGTCAAGTCTGCTTCTTTGCATAAATTTTTTCTCTTAGAGGGTAACTTAGAAGAAAACATCCTACTCTTAAGAAATTTTCTTTTGCTTTTATTGCAAGCACTTAGCAGTTCATCCCACTTTGTTCTTACATGCCTTTTTCAGAATAGTTTTCTCATTTCTCTGCTCGTCATAATAACTTTTCTTCAATGCTTTTTTGTTTTGAATTCAGTTTTCAACTGCACATATGTTTGAAAATGGACAGTAGTGAATCGCTAGAACCTCAAGGATACATGAAGACTAATGCAAATATGAATTCTGCATTTTAAGACCTTAATTTTCTTTTTCATCCCTCAGAACTGGAAAGCTCAATGTCATTCTGCAGCTGACTACCTGTTCAATGTCTTTTGTCATGATCTCTCTGTCAGAGTATCCCAATTCAGGGCAAGAAATGGTGTGACTGGTCCTATATCTTAAGTGTGTGACCTGCATTTTGTTGTATAAACTTTGGTGTCATTTCTGTTAATTCAGAAGGGCTCTGTTTCTCTTGACTGGTGTCTGCAGCCTCTTCAGTATTACCACCATGTTTACTTTCATGTCATCTACAGATTTCATTGTGTGGATGGCGCTTTATACTGAGATCAGTGAAGAAAATAGAAAAGATGGTTTATTGTGGAACTCAGCTTGGATACTTTATTAGGAGTTCCATCAAGGTATTGAGTTCCACCAAGGTAGTTTTTCTGAGGGAAAACCATTATTTTTCATTGCAGTCATATCTGCAGTGGCTTCTGTGGTAGCTTCTATGGCATAGTTCAATGCAGTTTGGGAATTCACCACGATATTCCTCTTGTTAACTCCGTATAGAACTCAGCATTGAGTTTATAACATTTCTGTGACTAAAACACATGTAGGTCTTCCACTCATTCAGCTAGATGGCATCAGTTCCCCAAAATATGTGGAGAGCTTTGGTACATCTGACCCCACTACTATTTCTTGAGGCTTTTTATTTTTCAAATATAGTTAATATAGCGGGGAACATAATGGGCACAATACGGTACTCTTGACACATTGGCAGGTCTGAATGTGACAAGCAAGGACTGCTTATCATCTGTGTGAATGATTCACCAAGAGGCTGAAGAAGACACTGAATGAAGTGGGAGTTGTAGAGAGAAGACAGCTGCTGTGCTGGTTCCTAGAAGGAGATGCATCTTGGGAAGATGGGAGCCGCAAGTGTGATGCAAGACAAGGAGCCCTTGAATTCAGAACCTGTCAATAGCTACAGCAGCAGGATACCAGCCTTTACATGAAATAGAGAAAGCAGGAGAGAAAAAACCCTTGTTCAATGCTATGCTTTGGTGTTTGGGGCTTTTTTCCCACAATTTTTATACTCCTGTGTTTTTTCCACAGTTAGTCCATGATTTGCTACATGACATCATATCAAATGCTTTACTGAAATCCACAGATAAATTTAGATATACTTAATTTCCTTCATCTAGAAAATTAGTTTGTTGAATAGAGCTGTTGAACTAGCCTAGCATGATTTGGTCAAGTTCTGCATTTTATCTAATTTTCCATTTGCTTTCATATCTTTACTTATTTCTTTAAAAATTTGTTCTAAAGCAGCATGCATGGCTAAGGTCATACTAAATACTTCAACTGGGTAGTTTTTAATTCTTCTCATGTAAAGGTATTACATTATCTGTTCTCTACTACAAGAAATAACATGTCTCATTGGATAGCTGATTTAAAAAACTCTTTTTTAAATTTTTGATTTCTGGGATAAAGATCACCTTTCTCACTTTCTTCTCAATTCATGCAAGTTCAGTAAGAATATGTACATTGTTTTTTTTTCTGAGCTGTGAAGATCTGCATTAGACACATTTCAGTTAGTCAATTCAGTCTGCTCCCTTGGATCACCATCAGCCTTCCTATAAAGTAATTCTTGACTCTGTGATCTCTTTTTGTTTATAGCACTTTAGAATCTCTGGCTTTTGAATTTAGTTTACTTTCTTTGGGAAGTTTTTGGGCTTAAGTCCTAGCAACTTTTCTTGAGTATTTATTTATTTTTCTGATACTGAAAGGTACTGCTTTCTTTACTGAGCAAGTCTAGGGTTTTACTCTCCTGTAACATAGCCTGTAATAGTGTAGTTGTTCAGTCTAGCAGGTATATTTTAACCTCGTGGGTGCAAACTCAAAAAAAAAAAAAGTAATTATTTTAGTACTTTATAAAATTTCCAAGTGTCATTATTCCTGGCTGAATCCAGCCCCTTATACTGATTGCATAATCTGACTTCCTCCACCTTATTAAATTTTTTCTTTTTAAATCAAGAATCTGATTTACAGGCTTATTTTTAGTTGTCCTCACATTAATTTAAGTCAACTCCTGATCATTCAATCAAAAAATGTTTCCTACAATTAACTTTTCAATGATGTCTCCAATACTTAGCCAAAGCAAAGATAAAACTTCGTTATTTTTTGTTGGTTTTGTCTGGATAAACTCCTCAATGAGGAGTTTTCTAATCTAGGAAGCTGATATCTACCTGTATTCATGTTATTATGTCCAGTTATATTATGAATAAAAGAAGGCATTATACCAGAGTGTAAAATAATGGCATGGAGAACTAAAAATAAGACAAGGAATTATATAAAATTCAATTCAGTAAGTTCTCCAGAGTAAAGATGGAAGAAACTATTCTGAAAGAGGCAGGAATCAAAATACATGAAAAATTCATCTCGGTTACTGAGACACAAACCAGCAGTTAAGTGATGGACGTAACTAGGCCAGTGTGCTACCTTGCCTTTGTAATTGCACAACTGATTTCTTGCATGTTTTTCTCATTTCATGCAGCTCTGACTGCTCTTTGGTTATGATTGAATGTATTTGTCAGCATGCACCCAGGTCTCATTTTCTGTATAATTTTATTGTTGATGTGAAAGATTGATGTTAACAAAAACGGAAATTTATTTTCCCATTCTCTTTGAGTGAGCCTCTTTTGCATCTTACCTGAAGTCAAGGAATAGAGTTTTTTTAAAAAAAAAGCACCACTGCCCTTTGAGAGATTATGAAATTGTTCTATCCTGCTGCTGTCTTTAAATAAAGAACCTAGGTGATACCCAAACAAAGCACTACAGTAAGTCTCTTTTCAAAGAGTGGTTTCAGTAAAATTTTCCAAATCAGCTTTTTAATTTGACAGCTTATCAGGTCTTTCTGTCAGATAATGCAATATAATAATGCTTCTCTGAGTCTGGAGACAGATTTTTTCCCCTTTATTTTTCATCTTGGATATCTCAGTGAAATACAAAGACTCATCCCTTCTTAGGCTTGTTAGATCCTGTAATTAAATTCAGATCTTGATAAAATGTGTGGCATAGTTGTCATTACTTGATCACAGAAGGTATAACACCTTTCAGTTAAATATGGCAAGGTGGCACAATGGAAGGAGAAAGAAAATGTCAAATGAGCAGTGATTCAGAAAAACGTTTTTAAAATACTGAAAGAAACAGAGATGTGCTCTTTTCATGTTTTTTTGGCAGAGGATGGGCCGAAACCCATTTACAGGGTGATATGGAAATGGAATTTCTGAATACAGCAAGCCCCAGGGATTCAAGTTAGAGGGATAAAATGGGAATGAAAACAGACCTAAGAATGAGACATGGCAAATCTGCCACAGCTGGTCCCTTTCACCCCTTCAGGAAGGCCCTTATCTATTAACAAGTCCCAAAAGTCAGATCACAAAAGATGAAATATTGCCTATACTTAGAGGTTCTTTTACGAACTTGTGTTTGTCTTGACGTAGGTTTTCTGTGTAGCCTGCAGCATGATACTTACCCAATCTAGTAGAGTAAGTTAGAAATGGAGGATTAACATCTTGTAGGTTAAGAAGAGAACAATTTACTTAAATTCTTCCCCAAGGAATTTTAGTGGCATAGTTTCCTTAACAATATAATGCTGGTATCTCCGATGGCATCCATGATTTAAAAGAAATTCGTCATTCTTCTTTTCTTTCCCAGGGGCCTGACTGTGTTGTCAGTGCAAAGATTTGAACAGATTCCTTTCTTTCTCTTTCCTTCCAGCCCGCAGTGGGTTTCATTACATAGGACTTTATATAACGTGTCATTCACTGAACTAAACCAATAATTCGCCCATCCCAGGGAAATTATTTCTGTGTAACACTTAAGTTGGTATGTTTGTGACAGTGTCGCTTTCCTGAGATGCCGCACTGGATGAGCACACACATGGCTCTGCTCTAAGGCTCCCTCTGAAGCTCCCAGTGGCTGGTTGAGCATGCAAGAGCAGAGAACAATGCTGTGTGCTTCTTCTGAAATGCACTCTATTTCCATTATCTTCTGGGGCAAGCCTAGAGTCAGTCTGCAGCGGGAGCCTTTCTCAGGACAGAACAAATCAATGTGGTGCTGAGCCTTCCAACCAGACGATCTATCATAGGGAAAACAAAATTAATTTCTCTGCAGTGCTATTGTGTTCTCAGAAGATGAGGCATTTTTTTATTTGGGGCACATTCATGCATGTGTCCCCAATATATTTTACTGGTGGCATGAGGTGTGACAGCAGTATAGTACTTTATATCTGCAGGATAAGAACTTCCATTAAACTAACTAATTCAGGAAAAGTCACTATAATTCATACTGCAGCAGGGAAAACAGCAACTTGCTCTGTCCTAGATATATTTTCCAGAGAGCAAACTGCATTAAGCAGGTATTCAGAAGGACACAAATCATAGCTGTCTGGAACATATGAGCATGCACATTCTTTAGACTCTCTTTCTCCCCTTTGTGCCCTGTGAACATGGGAGAGTTTTGTTGGTTAAAAAACAAACAAACAAACAAAAAAACATCTTGCAACTGCAGCATCCATACTGTCAAAATATTTTTTTCTTTAATACTTTGGATTTGAGATTAATGGCACCTTAGTTGCAACAAATTCTACTTTTGTGTTATATCATGCATATACAATTAAGTTCAGAGTGTTCCAGGAGTGTTCAAAGAGCTGCCTTGACCCTAGCAAGGTATAGGTTAAGCTAGAGGACAATTTTATTTTTTTTTCAGTCTAGCCTACCTTTCAAAAAAGAAAACCTTGTATAATTTATATAACCTAGAACTCTTATGGGCTTCACAAGGGGCAGATTATGTAGTATACAGCATTTCAAATAAATTTGAAGCAGAAATTGAGTATTCCTCATTTTCTGCACCCCTTATATGCAGAAGTTAACTGAATTAAAGGCAGTGAAATTATGCTTTTAAAAAATTGGTTTAATTGAGATGTAAATGGTTTATTTTCCTCAGTGAACTATTTCTAAGGAGTTAAATAGATTTTTCTGGTGCGCCATCGGGTTTAGTGGACATTAAAAAATGAATGAAACACACTATCATCAAAGTTAAGTATGTATAAAGACAATTTTGTTTTTCCTGTTTTACAGATCTGATGGGCACTAATAAAGGAGACTTTTAAATTTTTTAAATTTCACAATAAGGAGAGAATAATAAATGCGTCCTTTGCAAAAGAACAAATGGTGCTAAAAAGATAACTGTAGCTGGGTACAGGGCTAAATCTTGAAAGCATACTCTTGTTTTCAGAGCATGGCAATTGTCTCATAGCAATTTTCAACCAAAGGATTCTTTAGCATCTCGCTTTAGGATCCCAGTTCTGGAGAGTCTCTCATGTAAATTCAAGTGAGTTTTTGTCTGAACTAAACTACAAACTCAGTTACGGCTGCACTATCAGCTCCAGAGAGCCATGGTAGGATATGGTATACATGAAGGATTTGGGCAGAGAGGTTTCAGACTCAATTTCAGCATTCCTCCTTCCCTTATTAAGTTCTCTGGGGCTCATGGGTATCTGTGTGTAAAAATCATCCTTTTAGAGCCAAATTACAGTCAGAGAGAAGCAACACTGAAGTGTTGCAGTGGAGGGCGGTGTGGTAGTGCCACACTTTGGGGAGCCTGCACATCACAGCCACACATCTCATTTTCAATCCCAGAGTTACTGGATATTCCTCATCCAAGTGGGGAGCAGTGAATATAGTTAATTTTTCATTAGTCAGCCTGAAGTACTAACTCATTATTGAATACAACTGATGGTTCTCAGTGAGGGCCACTCACTGACTGGAACACCCCCAACCACTGGGGTTCTCTAGTGGCTCTAAAAAGCTTATGGCAATGTAGACAGTGTCCTGGAGAAATAGAAGTCCAAAAAGACACTTGTGGGTGTCTCGCCTTCCAGCCTGCTCCATATGAAGCATCATGCGAGGCTGTGAAAAAGAAGTTTATGGAAATGGCCTTGTGGCTACAGAAGGCTAAAGACTTAAGAACTGCGGAGGATTTTAGCACCTTTTGCAGCACTTTGAAACAATCTCTGGAACAGGTATCAAATCTGTACCTGGGGTCTGTGGTTCTGTAGAAGAAAACAATTTGGTGTAGTATGTGTGTAATGAGATCCCTGGAGAGGCACAATCTTCAGTGATTTATATTGTCAAAAAGAAAATTATGCAGTGACTTGATGCAGTCTAAGTGCTTTCAGGAGGGAGAAAAACAGTAGATGCTTACAGTGCTCTCTATCTGTTCCTAGAAAGCTGTAACAAGAGCTGAGAAATTCATGGAAGAAATGAGCACAGAATTTCAACAGTGAGCCTTGGTATTCACTTCTGAGAGATTTACCTCATGGTGTGTCATCACATCAGGAGAAGGTGGTTTCCTGGAAGACCTGATTGATCTGGTTATAGGTTATAAATTAACCAAAGAATAGGTTCATGGCTGAATACCTGGTTTAGTGGGTAAATAGTCTTATCCTCTGATGTGCAGTTGACATCAGTCCTATGTCTTAGGAGTGTACTATCAATATAAGAATAATGCTACAGTACCACTGTGTTTATAATGCACATACAGCAATCACTTTCCAGGAATTAAAGTCAGAGTAGGGGAAAAAAAAAAAAGTTTCCAGCTATCATTTCTATATCCAGAAACATTACTGTGTTAATCAACAGCTATGCCATGCCTTAAATATGTCAGTCCTGTTGCATCAAACTGAGAATGTGCTTGCAAAAAGCAGAAATGGAATACTGGAAATATTACTGAAATCCTAATACATAATTTATCTTTCTCTTTCTCAGCTTTGTATATTTATACATCCATAAATCCTGGCAAATTCCTGTAAGGAATGATTCTTAGTTAACTGCTTGCTTATCCATTCTATCTGATAACTCAGTTTGTTGCATGTAATTTTTGCAGTAGCTGACTTTAGTTAAAGAGCATTCCGTGGAGTAAGCCTGCGTACAGTTTTTCCAGCTGAGCTGGAGAGATGAGCCATGCTGCAGGAGTGTGTCAAAAATAATCTGCTGCCTGTACACTTTCCTTATCTGTCATAGCTCTGTGGACGCAAACACCATGGGTGTTCTGTGCAGAAAGCAAAATGGGATATTACTTCAATCCTTGTCAGAATCCTGTTTTAGCCTTGCACTTTATTGGTGGCAACAATCCACTCTGGTAGTTAGACATATTTTAGTGTTAACTGAATATACTTCAGTGTCAGTGGTGAAACTTTGTTTCTAAGTTTTAGTGTTCTGCTTTATAAGGAGTGGCAAATCTGTGAACATCTGAATAAAAGCAAGGACAGGAGGCAGCTTCTTTTTCCCATCTAATCTATTGAGCCCATGCCAGTACTTTCATGGGTGATGATTGGACAGTAGATTGATGGACTGATGTAGTCCTTCCTACAAAGAGGCCTGAATTTTGTCTTGTGCTGATTAAACTGGAATGAATTAATATTTTATTAGTAAGTTATCTGCCTATTTTAGCTGTTAGAGTCTTATCTGCTTTGAATTAGAGGCTTACTTAATACTTCACCTTGCTCAGTACCATCATTTAGAAATAAAAATAATTTAAATAGCATATTACATTATATTTAATAATGCATTAGTGCTTTGTGTTAGAGAAGCTACAAGAGTTCATAAAGCTGGAAAGATGAAAATAGCCTTATTTAATTTCAACATGGTGGGTTTCAGTATGTTTTTAAAAGGTCAAGTGGTTCCCTGAGAAAAAGTAGATGTGTAAATTGTGCTAGCAGAGCTATTTTCTTTCTAAAGTTGATCTTTTTCCCATTTAACATTTCATAAGTGTTTCAAAGTAGAAGTCAGGTCTACACTGTGGGTATTGCAACAGCAAATGGACTTTTGTAAAACAAAATGAAAGATTAAACATATTGACAGTTGAATAGTAATTATCTATTTCCTTGCAAATTCATACATGCTTAAATGGTTCAATATTGATTGTTTCTACATTCTGGTGTTTCAACTCAGATTTGGTCTGAAAAATCAAGCCAATAAATTTAGACCTACATGAAAGTTAGCTGCTAGCTTTGCATTGCCCATCCAAAATGTGGCCTTGTTAGCTTTTGAAACAGAGCAGCTCCTCATATGAAAGTGTGTCCTGGGCAAGAGCTTAAATTGTAGGGATGGCTTGGTTTAGCTGGTGCAGGACTACACATGTGATAGGACTGGCTTTGGAGTCACTGGCTTTCTCTTCTGGAGGCCCAAGGCTACCTTGAGACCATCTGTCATCTGAAAACATCCCAGGAGAGATCAGCTCAAAGGCATCTTCAGGCCATGATTTAGGAAGGCACCAGAGAATTGCTTCCATGCCTAATGCTCAGTGTGTCTTTATGGACTTTTGAAGAATGGGGTGCACTGAAACGGGCTTTCCATGGACGTGGTTTGTGCAAACACTGACAGCCTTTGGACTCTCCATGGCTGTGGTTTCTGCCAACACTGACAGCCATTCTCCTGCCTATTCCCCACACAGGGTCTTTACTCAGCAGCGGGTCTTTGTCCCATTTTTAAACAGAGAATATGAGAAGTCATGAAGCAGAGATATAAGGAGAGCGATAAATGTGTTATGGTAACCAGACTTTCCCTTCCTTGAGAATTTCCTAAACCATACAAGAAGAAAAATATAGAAGAGATTTGAATACAGAAATTCAGAGTATCTGAGTACTGAACTTTTAAATTCTCTTCACAATTGCCATCTCAAAACAAAATCAAATGTTTCATAACAATTCTTAGTATTCTTGGCTTTACTATAACAAAAACAAAAACAAAAAAAAAAAAAAAAAGAAAGAGAACATAATCAATCACAAGGGAAAAAAACCTTAGCTAACTGGAAATGTCTTGCAGCTTATCAGAAAATTACCTGCATTTTATAAAAAATAATATGCAACATAGTTTACAGGGGAGTTATCAGTGATCTTTTAAAAAAGATATTATAAATAGGAAATCAGATTATTTAAATTTATAACAGATAAAATTAAACCTCTGTTGGGAGTCTACTCAGAGCCATTAGGCTTTTCCATAGTGGTCTTCTTGTTATAGTTCTGCAGTCCTAAAGCACTCCTCTGCTTTTATCTCAGTGAGCATCTATTTCTATTATTTACAGTTTCTGTTGCTGTGTCTTGCCAAAAGCATTAAAGCCCCCCTATATGTGCAAGTTTAAACCTTCCTATTTGAAATAGATTATTCTTTTATAGTAAAATGTCTGCAAGGCTTAAATACACAAATTGAAATGCCACTTTTAGACAGAACTGAAAGTCTCAAGCTTGCTTTGGCTATGGGCTAGGTTTTTCATTTTTTTCCTCTTTTTTTTTCTTTTTCTTTTTTTTTTTTTTTCTTTTGCCTGCTCTGCTGACACAGAACAGATTTTTATCTCTTAAATGACAATTTCTGTCTATATGGGCACATTTGTTTCTTTCCGCTTGGCAAAATCTGGTCCAAATAATGATCTCTGTTTTGTTTCTGTTGGCTTGTGTGTAATTATGCTTGTCCCTAGGAGAACAAGATGATACAGTCTGGGCAGGTGAAGCAAGTGTGACAAAGCACCTGTATGTCCCAGGACATTGAGACATAGGGGTTAACTCCATTATTTTAATGTTTTGTGAAAGAACATGAAATCAACGTTTTTAAAAGTTACAGTTGCTGTGAAGTTACTTTGTGTGCTGTTGATGAAGGTTGATGCTGAGTACTTTGGATTTCTTACAGTGTTTATGAATCTGGTCATGCAATGATCATGACTTTATCTGTACCCTGCACTGCCCCTAAACAGTCTGCAAAATCAGTCCAATTGCAGCAGATTTGGAGATCACAACTGGAGGCCAATACTCTATTTTCTCTTATCGCCCACATAACCAAGAACAGTAACTCCAGAAAGTTTTTCCAATTGTTTCAGATAACTTTTCATGTTGCAAATTGTCCACATATAACTTATGGGAAAAATAGATTTTCCCAAAGCCTTTCACTAACGACAATAAAATGCAAGATATGAGCAATGACCTTTTGACAGTTTGTCCTTATTCCGATCTCAGAACTTATGTGGTGATTAAACTTAATTAGGAGACTTACCACACAGTTAATAAGTACTTTCTTATTGATGGCTTCTACCTGAATACTGGATATTCATGGAGTTATGGTCCAGTGGGAATTTAAAATGAGAGCTGAGCACAGTGTTTCCCATTTGCCATTGTTCATTTATATAATGTATTGTTTCTGTCAAGACACATTCTGTATAGCACCTCTTTTCTAGCATGAAATGAAGATCATCAGATTGCTACCTGGGCAAAAGTCAGTAGAACACTCTTAGTAGCTGCTATCTCAGATCTGGCTAATTTTGAATGCAATAGGCTTGAAACATTCTCCATTTTGCTGTTGTTGAAAATCTACTGAATAAGAAACTGCTTACAGTCAACTTCTGGTTAAATTTATATAGAAAAGGTAACCTTAAATGCTATATCATTATGATTTAGAAACAATTCAAAGTCCTTTTACCTTGGAGAAATATAAAATGTCACTCTTGGGGTAATGTGGGACATGGTATCATGCTTATAACAATTAATTCCTCTTCAATGATTTCTATCAATTGTCCTGCCTATTTTAGCAGCAGCCCTATAATATTAGCTCCTTTAATACTACACAGGCTGTACAAAGGATTTTTGTAAAACTCCAGATAACAAAATACGACCTTTAATTTATCAGACAAGTCTTATGTTTTCTTATCTGCTTCTTGTTGCTTTTCATCTTCTCTTGCTTGTTTTTGATATAACACAGCAATCTCTCAAAATAAGCCATCCAGCACTGCACAAACTGAGACAGATACTGCATTATAGTGAAGAAGTGAGAGTCAGGAAGAGCACACTCTTCATTTAATTACTAATTAATCCAGTGAAAAATAATCAAAACCAAAACAGGGCAGAAGGTAGTTGATTTGAAATGAAGGTTCGACTCCTCCTGAGAGGTTAATGAGGGTTTGAAGTTTAATCCTGTAGAAAGTTGTAAAAATATTATTTGCTTTGTTTAATACACAAGCATGAAATAAGGAGCTTACAGGTGAATATAAGATGTTTTGGTACAGTCTGTAGGTAAATGGGCATCTTTCAATAGATGTGGTAATTATACTCTTTAAGGCAAACCTAAGTTTTCCTTTGTTTTTAGCATGCTATAAGCTCCTAGTGAGAAATTTTACTCTGCTATGAAGACTGCATGAAGATTGCATTCTGTGGGCAAATAGTCTCTTTGGATGCTTAATATTCATTATAAGGAATTTGGGAGTTCCTGAAGGGTTAAAGGGTCATATTATATTATGGTCACTTAGTATGAACTTGCCAGGCTTGACTCTTCAAAGTTTGGAGGAGTTGTACTTCATGGTCGTTTCTCTGTTTATAGGCTAAATTGTCTCAAGAAGGTAAGGCATTAAGAAGCTGCACTCTTACTTATTTCCGACAGGTTCTTTCTCTAACTTTAGAGTTTCTTTGCACTTTTACCTTCTCACTGAGCTGACAGTAAGGTTTATTCAAAATGTTCACATTCTGCAACTCTGTTGTACCTTCCCTCCGAGCACTGGAGGGGGCCCAAATCAGCCTTCTGGGTATGTAACTCCTCATACAAGAGGAGGAGTTACATACATCTTCAAGAGTGACCACTGCATCCTCCTGTGTTTCTCCCCACACACTGTAACAAGTAGAGCTGACATCTTTCAGCAACGGAAAGGGACATATACCTTCCTCTGATCCATCCAGAGCTCATTCCTGGATCAAACACTGGCTAGACAAGTCTGTAAGCACTCAGCAAAAATACAGGTGAGACCAGTGTCCCCCACTAACACAGTAACTTCTTGAGGTGAACTTGGACCTCTTCTCTACCCCATGCAACCCAGTCTCAAGAATGTGAGCACAATAATGGAAATAGATTATATGAAAGAACTTTAGTATGGGCCATTACTGCAGTTGTGATTTCATTTCCTGGCCATGAGAGACTGGTTTGTGGACTGTTTGCCCCCATGTCCCACCCAGAACTGCTATGGCTTCCTGTCATGCCATGCAACTGACATTTCAGTCAGATTTCATCTCTACCTGCATCTCGAGGAATGATGTGGGTCTCTGTCTTCCTCTTGCAGATGTCAGAGGAGCCATGATTCAGAAAGAGAGGTCGAGATCATGATGAGCAAAACTAAGGGAGATAGGGTTGCTTATAAATTGAGATAGACCTTGGTTTCGTCTCTTTGTTATTTATTTCCCTAACAGATCACTGGGACTAACAATGTGAATTTTGTATTCTGTTAAAAGGGTTTGTTTCAAAGAAAATATTCTCTAGTCTAGGATGCTCTTCACAGACTCACGATTTTCAACCTTCTTACTTATTCCCTTTCAAGGATGCTGCTATTTCACATCAATAACTGACACCTTTATTTCAGAGCACAAAATAGAATTACACTCCAGCCCTGACAATATAATAAATCAGCTGGGATAAAACACATATTAGTGAAGTTCACATAGTTGGTTTGTCCTAGCTGACCTGTAGATATAAAGGTATGATTAAAGTTTTTTTGGACTGCTTCTTCTCAGTTGTGACACAAGATTTAACTCTGACTCAAAGATTTGACCTTTGCTGCTCTTCTCTGCTTACCTTGATTCTTTGGAATTATTGTTATTCCCTTGAAGCCTTTCTGCCAGCATGGAATTAACACTCTGTTGTGACAAAATATTGTGTATTTGGCAGAAGAATGAAGCCATCTAGAATTCAATCAGGTTAGACAATGTCATGGTACACATCCTGAGTGAATAATTTCTCCCCAGCTTTTTTAATCAAAGAAATCTTGGCCATATAACCTGGAAGAGTAATGCTGTATAGTCACATAGCTGTCTACAATTAAAGTTTAGGCACATCAGGGTTTTTTTTCTGAATTACGATTTAAAGGATGCCTGCCAGAGCACTTAATCTTTCAGATGGGTAACAGAATAAAATCTAAAAGCTGCAGGTTTATTTAGAGTATGAAAAAATTTATTAACCTTTTTGGAAGTGTTTTTACTGAAGAAGTTCCTTGTGGTTCACCATATTGGTGAAAACAAGCATAAATAAAGGAAGGTGGAAAAACATGAACTGAATACTCCTGAGGAAAACAATCTGTGGTATTTATGATTTCTCCACTGGGGATGAGATTATAAAATGAGGGAAATGCACACAGTTTTACTGGGTCTATCCAGATTTGTTGTAGCAGAGTGCATTATCCAAACCAGCTGTTTGGGAAGAAGCAGTTATTGAAACTATGTGTGTTTTTCATTATGTAGTAAATAGGACTTTTGTTGTTTTTAAAGGAATTTCTGTTATTTTCAATTCTATGTATATTTTTTTTTCATGTAGTTGTTATATGTCTACTGGTTTCATCATTACTAAATTCATGTGTTCTCCTTGAAACTAAATCCAGATAAGTTCCACACCATTTCCCTCTAGCCTTTCCATTTATATTATACACTAGGAGAATTTAAGCTAATGTAATAGTATCAAATTGAGATGTATTTCACAGTGCACTTTTCCCCTGATGAGGAATGGGCTAATGTAATCAGCAATTATTTTTTGTGTGACCTTTACAAATCAAATTGTTATTTCCTTGCTTTTCATTTGAATTTTGCTCCCAGTGGTGTAGGACTGCTGCAGCTAGTAAAAAACACAATTTATTGATAGAATCACATTATAATAGTATTGAAAAACACACATATTGTATGTTTTAATGAAATAATTCAAAGAAATGTATAAGCTGGCCAAGATTAAAATTTACGCCTTTAGTTCAAGAGGAGTTTCTACAATGACCATAGAGATGTTCTGGAGCAGCTGCAGAGTAGTGAGTGGACCTTGCCTAGAACAGATCCCATGCTTGTCACGAAATTACAGCAGAGAGTTGCAATAGCCCTAAGGATCCAGTCTGGTGGCTGAAGGGGGTCCTCTTACCACATGTTCCTGATTTACACCTACTGGGTGAATAAACATCACAATTTAATGCCTTCCCAATATAGGCAGTTGTGGACACTTTGCCATGACTTCCTGGTTCTTTTGGGATCTAGAGAGCATTTTTTCAGGAAAGGCATCCAGTGAGTAACTGTGCGTGGAGTCGATGGGTGAATGATGATCTCTATCCATGAGGCTTATTTCCATTATGTTAATGCATTCCTTATGCCCACATACGTCTTCTGAACAACTTAGCCTTTCTTATAAATGACATAGAAAAATTTCACCCACTCCCCCATTTTTTAAAAAAAAAGTATAGATAACCAAAAAAAAGGTACTCATGATTCATTTACTGTAAGCTAAGGAAACTTTTAGAAATAGGATGTTCTCTCACTTATTCAGTGACTCAACTGATTAAAGCCTCAATAGAAACTGTCGAAACATCTTATTGAAAAGCTAAATGTGTTAAAAGTAACTGACTGTCAGAAAATATAAATTATTAGCTCACTGGTTTAATACACATATACACACACATATTCTGAGGGATGATACAAATCCAGAACAGAAACATGTAGGATCATACAAATTTTTTTTTGTTGTTGTTTTGTTCCTGTGCTGGTCACATGACATTTCTTATGGGTTTTTTTCCGGTATTTCTCAGATTTCCATTTAGTCCCAGAAAGCTTGCTGTAAGAAAAGGAGGCCAGAATAAAGGGAAGCAATTTTAAAGATCATAAAAGGAAAAAAAACCTTAAAACTTCCTGTGTTCTCATATCATCATAGTAGTTGTGTTGTGATGTGTTTAATTCTAAATTTTCACTTTCTTGGAGAAGTACAAAAGGAAAAGTTTCAGTAAAATGTTTGATATTCAGTTTCAGTTCTGTTTTATGGAAAATATATCTAAACTGAGGACATAGAGAAATGCACATACAAACAAAATGAATATATTTTACATATTTTACATGCATATATGTCCATGTATTTTTTTAATATGACATACATTTAAAGGTTCACATAGTATATTTACTCAGAGAAGTTGAAAAACCACCTTCTGTGGTTGTCCAAAGAAATCGTGGATCCCCCATCATTGGAAGGGCTCAAGGTCAGGTCAAATGCGCTTTGAACAGCCTGATCTAGTGAAAGGTGTCTTTACTCATAGCAGAGGGGTGGGAATGCATGATCTTCAAATGTCCCATCAAACCCAAACCATTTTATGATTTGATATCAGAAAGGGAATGAACAGGAAAAGGCCATCTCCTCAAAAGCAAATAGGTTAGCTTCTGGCATGGTGGATGATGTCCATGCTAAACCAAGTGAGAGCAGTCCTCAGCACTGCATAATAAATATCTGCATAAAACCACTATGGTTTCATTTGCAGTTTTGGGAGGCTATTGTACTGATTCTTCCCTGCAAGCCTGTTATGGCTTGTAATTTTGTGACAAACAAGAAAACTGATCTCCTCAATTTGGATAATATTTCTGTTTGACAATTAGCGGTGGGATCCATCTAGCTCAAGAATGTACCTTTCTGAGCACTATGTGGGCTTACTGCAGCATGTGCTTACATTTCCACTGCAGATGGAAGACTTGGTTTCTTGATTGGTTTGGTGGTTTTTGATGTCAAAGAAAATATGCATGATTGAGATAATAAGATTGACTTTGTATTTGAACATGGTTTATGAATGACTGCTTTTTGCTAATCTTGCTCTTCTTATCTCTCAGATTCTTTACTAATATGAACCAATTTAATGAAAGAAAAAGAAATTGTTGGTCTAAAACTCTGCTGCCACCAAAAGCCTATACATTGAAGAAAAAATATTTATGTTTGCCATTCTTCTAAGTAGCTTTCTAAGTGGTATTCTGAGAGATCACAACTATATCACTCAAACGCAAAAAAAAATATAATTACAAATAAATATTTACTGTTTCTCTAATTATCCCTCGTCTGCTACTTTTCTGACTGCACCAGCCTTATTTTATCTCACTGTTTTAGTTAAAGAAGTCAGAGATCTCTGCACTAACTGAGAATAGATACAGTTGGCAAATATGACAAGTTTGTCCTTTGCATTGCTGGGTTCTGGTTAGTTCTTAATTTATGAAACCCCACCACAGATGGCCTCTTGCTAAATTTCAAAGCATTTCCATGTTTCAGAACCAGGCTACCTTTCAGCAAGTCACTTTTGTCAAAGCCTTGGTATTCCTTCAAGACATTGTCAAGGAGTCCTAAGAAAATGTACAAGCTGTGAATGCCCTGTTCTGTACCATGTATTTGAATCTCTGGATTTTATTTAAATGAAGCGAAGAAATGTATATTTTTTCTGCTTAGGAATAAGCTACAGAAGGACTCTTATTAGACAGGAGAAGTAAGTGTGCTTTAGATGGTGATTAAGAGTTGCGTTCTTCTTCTTTAAATGACTAACCTGGAGTGAGAGGTTGGATGTCTTTTGAAAACTTAAACCTGTTTCACCTGAACATGTTTAACTAGTTAATAAGAAACATCAAAAAAGACAAAACCCTGAGGTCAACTATCATTTTTTTGTAAAGCCATTCGATGATGTTTAAATTTGTTTTTTGGGTCTGTCTATAACATAAGTTTAATAACCTAGCTCAAATGCAGATTTCTAATTTTCAATTAACATAGGAATAATTTTGTTTGCTAAAATAAAATAAATGAATGAATGAAAAGTCTGAACCATGAAATGTTCTAGGTAGCACTTTTTAAAATTCCAAATTTCAAAAAATCATGTGGCAACTGTATAGCTCAAGCTTTAAGTATTAACTTTTAACCTTTGACCTTACAGATTTTAACCAATGAAATGTCTCTTTAAACTTTAAAGGAAACAATGATAACGAGCGCCTGGCGATTGCTAGACAGCGAATTCCATATCGACTTGGTCGAGTAGTTGATGAATGGCTACTCGACAAAGGTAAAAAACATTGATTAAAACTTCAAATAAAAAAATAATTTGAACATAACCAAGTAGTGCTTCATTGTAACACTAATAAACATAAAAATAAATTTCAGTAAAACTAAATTAAAACAAATTTTAAAAAGTAAAATATAGAGTAATATTTGCATACCTTGTATAATAATTTCTATACATTTCTAGAAGTACCAGCTGTTTAATAATCTTACCCTGTTAACTTAAGGTTAAAGGGACTGTTAAATATAATCCACTAACTCAATCTATGAAGGAACTCATAGCAAACATTAACCAAAAATTATAAATCATTCATAGATTATATTACATGCTCCAGCATCTAAATTATTAACTAAAAATATCTGTAGTTATGATATCTTCATTATGGTCCTGAAAAAAAATTTGTTTAAACTGTAGGTATCTTAAATAGTGGGCAATATGAATTGCCAATCAAAATGAAGTCCCTTTAACGTTTGCAATCTTCTAAGGGGATTTTGGAACAAACACTAATTAAAACAGAACTTAAAGTTGTGTGCATGCTTTTTGTGAGCAGAAACCAAATAGTCACTAAAGTGACTATTCTATTTACTAAGAGTGGTACTGTTGCTGAGGATTTCTCTGTTTAATGGAAATGTGCCATGATTTCTCCATTGGTATGTGTATCATTTCTAAAGCTGCTTTTGCATCTAAAATCTTTTATTATAATTGATAGCCTTGCTGAAAGCCAATCAGACATCTATTTTTGAATCTGCCTCTGAGATACTCAGTGTGAATCATGTGTTTCTTTACAGTGTGTATGTTGAAGGGAAATAAAACATTTAAATACTAAAATGAAATATTTAATTAAAAATGTAAATATTCACTTATATGGAGATACAATGGATTACTGCATAAATTCTTTAAAATTCACTTGACCTAATGACTTGATGGCATATATATAAACTTTGTCTGTGTGTATATACATATTTGTATATGTCTATACATACATCGACTCAATTGTATATAAAGCTATAGGCTCTATGCTGCATTACGTGGAAAACAAACAAACAAACCTTTCTAATGTTGGCATACTTGAAGAAAAAGTTATCTTAAGGAATTAGAAAACCTGGAATTCTTGAGACACACCAAAAAGTTAACACTGCTTTCAAGTAAAAGGGAGAGGGGTATATCTTGTAGTGCCAAATACATTTGCAAATATATTTGATTGGCCTTTTAGCAAAAAACATATAAATCCCAAAACGCCGTAAATTAAGAAAAATGCAAACGCTCTCAAAATTTATGCATTTCATGGACACCTCATTAAAAAGCAATGAATTATGAGTCAAATACTTTTCTTATAGTTTATTGCTCTCATTTTTCACCCCATGACAATCTATTATCACTTGTGTAGATTACAGCGTTCACAGTCAACATTTTTGCATGTATATAATATTATCTTCACAGGGCGTCAGCTCACAATCTTCAATAGCCAAGCAACCATAAAAATTGGAGGCAAGGAACGTGGCCACCCTTTCCAAGGCCAGCTGTCTGGTCTTTACTACAATGGCTTGAAAGTTCTGAATATGGCAGCAGAAAATGATGCCAACATCGTGATAGAAGGAAATGTGAGACTTGTTGGTGAAGTGCCTTCCTCTATGACAACTGAGTCCACAGCCACTGCGATGCAGTCAGAGATGTCCACTTCAGTCATGGAAACAACTACCACGTTGGCCACGAGCACCGCCAGAAGAGGAAAGGCTCCGACCAAAGAACCCATTGGCCAGGTTAGTCAGCTTCCTCACCTTTTGCAAATGTCTTCACACTTCTGAGTGTGGCTTCCTTTGTCACATTCCCTCTGCAGATGAAATTGTTCCTGTTAAAGAAATGCATGAGTTGTTGTTGAAAGTTCTGTACCATACACGGCTCATGGATGTGATGTTCATCAGTGAGGGAATGTAAGGGCTTTGCTTTTCTTCTAAATTAGGCAAACTTACCAGTTCAGATTGTTCTGGTGCTGAGTTATATTGCTCTGTCATCCATCTTCATAGTGGTGCATATTTTTAAATACCCTTTCTTCCTTTGATGGCTTACATCGATTACTTTCAGTGTAGGAATGCAGGATGTCTGGAATTAGAGATAATGAAATGAAGTGGTGATTTTATCCATGAGATAGAGAAAAGACACCCAGTTTAAAGAGAGAACAGGAAGGAGGTGTGAAGACAAAAAGTTGCAAGAGGCTGGAAAAGAGGCAATTAGCACTTTCTCTAGTCCCACGATTGATCATCTTGTCTGGCCATACTCCTCATAAGAGGCAGTGGCGGCAGAGGGAATTAAGACCACTCTGCACCATGGGACACTCAGCATCCAAGTCATAGGCTATTGTTTACTGTTTGTTGAGGTTATTTGCATCTCATGAATTTGGTGATATATTCAACTGCTTTCAGATTTTGTCAGGATCTCTCTATAATATGTGGGGAAATTTAATTATTGGGAAAGGAGGGGAGAAAAAAAGGTGAGTGAATTAAGTACCTTCATCTTGTGGATACCCCGAGCAGTCAGACATTGTGCTTTAAAAAACCTAAAACATATCACGATGTTCCTGTGGTGGGGAAGATTCTTTTATATTTATTCTTTCTTTAAAAATAAAACCAATAAAAAATAACAAAAAAACCAGACAAAACAAAGAAACAAAAAAACCCTCAACCAAACCAAGAAAAAAAAGGTAGTACACTGCTAAAAGCTTTTCTTTTTCTTTTGGTTCACAAGCTTGTTCGTGTGCCCACTGTGCCATCAAGCTATAACAGACAGCTACACTTCTCAGATCCAGAAGTAGGACAAGGAACACAGAAAGCATCATGAGGGAGGGACAGGATGTGCTGAATAAAGTCCATTTTCTCAAGAATAAAGCATGCAGATTAGACAGAGGCTGAGATCAGGTTGCCTGTTTTCTGTGTAAAAACTCAAGTTACAGTGCGAATTGGGGCATCAAACTTGACACTTCAGTTTTTCTGTCTGTAATATCTTTGTATGCTTTATACTATGGATCAGAAACTACAGTAAAGTAAAAATTAAAATTTTAAAAGCAGTACATTTAAGCTAAAAATGATCCTTAAAAAGACATTTTGACTTGCAGGTTGCAGGGGGTTTTAATAATTTTTGGAGTGCCAGAGTTTTAATAAATAGCCATACATTTTCCTTGTTTTTATTTCTGTTTTAAATAGTATCTTGCATTCTATTATCCAACTAGTCTGACCTCAGTATTTTGCAGCAACAAAATGTAAGACTTCATCAAATTTACCGAAGGAAGATATGTCTCTAAAAGTGTAGAACACCCTAATGGTGTGGAATAATTTGAGCTAAATTAATGTTACTAAATTAAAATTAAACAAAGTTAAGCTGTTCTTGCAAGTTCCCAGCATACTGGCCTCTGTCACTCTCATGTAACTCCCAGGCACAATTTTGGAGGCAGAATGTCACAGGGACCATTCTCAGTTGGCACCTTGCATGATCTGTAGGCAGCGAGAATTTACTGGTATAATTGCTTTGCCAGTTGACCTCAGTTTCTGGGAGTATTCCCCAGTATAATTCGCACACTGATTTCATGTTTAGCCACTAAGATTTTCTTTTTGAGGTGTTCCAGTGAGATATTTTTGAAAGAAAATTTTCTTAAGCTAACAATGGTGGAGAGATGTAAATTTTTCTGAAGAGGGGAAACAAAACAATTAGGGCAAAATGTTCTTCCCAAGCTGATCTGTTTCTAGGCTGTGGTGTCTGAAATAAGATATTGCCCTTATTGACTCTATCAGAATCCACTCATATTTTTAGAGAAGCTCACTGGCAATGGGGCTGAGTAGCCTCAAAGCAGTTCTGTCATTTCCTCATCACTTTTTGGCTGAAGGGCTATGCCAAAATACCATGAGCACTTTGATACTCCACCATGAGGAGCTTCCAGCAGGCTCCAGGAGCACCCAAAAGTGCAGAGCATCACTCCAAACCACGTTTTGAGGGTGAAGGTTTTTATCAGTCTCGCTCACCTGTTAGCCTGGCTGGAGCAAGTACTTCATGCCTTCTTTGGGAAACTCCTGATTTAGGAGCCCAAAAGCAACATTTGTGAGGAAAGCATTCCATGGCAACATCACTGCAGCTCTTGGGGCAACTTGATTGTGTAAATGATCCCTTCTTGACTCCATCTATGTCCAAATGTCCTGCCTAGTAGAATCTGACTTAATTAGTCAGGGACTGCACTGGAACACAGTTTGCCATCAGGCCCATGATTTGAATTCGAGAGATTGATAACCTCCCAAAGTCAGAGCTGAAATTTGTCTGCAGGATGCTATACTATTCATGCAACACAGACCTAGGAAGCTACTGAAGCAACTTAAGGACATAATTTCTTATCTTCATGCATACTGACACCTGGAAAGGCTGACCTGGAACAGAGACTAGACAGAGCAAAAGGAATAAAATAGGTATTTACTGAAAGGATACACCTTGGGTAGCGCAAAACTCCAGCCAGGGCTACACTCAAGTCAAATCCAGGATGGATTCTGGTCACAAGTTTTATAAGTTTTATATAACTTTTATAAGTTTTGATTCATCCACACATTGGGTTCAACTGTCCAGCCACAACCCCAGTCTCAGCCCCTGGTTTGACTTTTTCCCTTTGCCATTGTTTATGCTTTTTTGGGCAACGGTTTTCTTGATTTTCTAGCTAGGAAGGGATTGTTTTGTCTAACTACCCTGTGAAGAGAGCTTACTAACACCTAACATGGAGTTTCAGAGTTACACACCAAGCAGCAGAGAATTTGAAAACTATAAAAGCTAAACCTCAAGGCATTAATACTTGGTTCTTATTCTACCTGCATGTAATAATTCCTGAGCTTGTGACCCATATGGCTCCCACAGGTCTGTCCTGCAGGGTGCTGAGTAATCGTTTTCCACATTGATGTCACTGGAGATAAAGGCACCAACCATCTCATGGGAAAAAAAATATACCTTTGATTTCTTCATCCTCTTTCATTTTTGTCTATTAATTTTTTCCCTAATTTTTGCTTATGTATAACCTCTGCCAAGGTGTCAACTACACTGACATACAATAAGGCACAAGAAGAAAAGTTACCTCTCCAGTATTAATTAGGTTACTGAGGAAAATATCCAGCTGAACAGCAATTGCTAATGAAAAAACCTTACATTACTGCAAACCAGTGCATGGCTGAAATAGAATAGAAGCAAATGATCTAATCAGTCAGAGATTGTTTGCTCCATTTGCAGAGGTATTGAATTCAATTAAAGATTGCAATACTTAAAGAAGATAGTTTAAATCTCTATTTATAGGAAAGGTTATTTTAAAAAACCTGCAATGTTTAATTGGTGGAGTCTCTGCTCCCTTACAGACATTGACAAAAGCAATATATGATGCAAGATACACATGGGGCTTCCAGAAAGTATGTTGAATACTGCTCTGCATGATTTTAGATGAAGGAGGTCTTAGTGCTTCTGAGAAAGAAATGCTTTTTGCTGAAGACTCTAAATGAAGGTTTTCCCAGCTTGGAAATATTTTAATAATGGATGTTTTGGTGATGACAGACATCTTAATTATTGCATTGGGAAATATAAATTTTTCAAAGAGGATAAAGGTACTCAGAGCTTATTGAATGTCAATAGAATGCCTGATTTTCCTTAGTGCCTTAAATCCTCCCCCCTACTCCCCATTTGATTATAATGGCATTCAAGCTGTCAGCCTGCATGCAAGGCACCATGTAAACACAGAAGTAAAAGTTCCTGCCTCCAGTATCTCATAGAATAAACAAAAGGTATCAGGTAAGGAGGAGTGAAAAAATAGGAAATCAGGAGGTGGGAGGAAGAGGGAGATAAAGCAAGTATTGTGTTGTTTCAGTGTTGACAATTGTACAGATTTGCAGCCATTGTGGGAGGGACACTTTACTGCACTGTGTGTTTTTTATCCAGGCTTTTCAGACAGCTGTAGGATCACCACAGAGCTACAGCAGCTTCTAGATCAGGCAATTTAAGGACTGGGCTGCCTGGTCAAGCAGTTGATGAAAAATTGGCACCAGCTCTGGGAGAAGCCCTGGCCACTGACATGGGAGCTGAGGATTGCAGGGGAGGTCTTTTGCTTTCTCCACACTGTGTGGGTGGAGGCTCAGAATTTTGAATACCTTTATGAGCATGGAAAGAAATCCCCCAGCTTAATTTTTGCAATAACAGGACTTGTGCAAAATGAAAATATGTGTTGCTAACTTTTAGGGAGCCTTAAGTATGCACTTGGACTCAGAAATCATTAATTTGGTCAAAGAATATCACCCTTTCATGAAATACCACCATTTTATTCAGCAAAATGATACAGTTAAATTCTTCATTCTTTCTGTCTTTTACTTTTAAAACTTTTTAAAAGTCTAATTTGCAAGTTTTTCTGTTCAGTTGTGAAGGTGATAAACATATTTTGAAACTGAAAATAAAGATTCTCATGTTGTAGAACTCCAGGAGTTGAAATGTTAAGCTAAACGCTGAGTACTGCAAGGTTTGCAATAAAAATTGCAAGAGTTGGCAGAAGCCTGAAAGGCTTCAAAAGGACTTAGAGAATAGGTTTTGCTTGAATTAGGAAAGCCCAATCAGGCCTTTAGTATCTCTTTGGCACAGCTTTGTGAATCTGTATTAACTGGAAATCATAAATGAAGTGATAGTAAATCAAGAATATTATGCTCATTTCTCATCCCTTTCTAAGGATTTGATTATGACAGCCTATCCACAGATCAGCCTCTACTCTCATGCACTGGAAACCGTTTCTGAAAATTGTCTGCAAAATAGCTTTTTTAATTTTCCATAACATATTCTGGCAGTTCTCTTTGTTCTCATCAGGGTGGGTTCTTATCAATAACACTAAGCCACTTAGCCAGCAATTGCTATATACTGTGAAATGATTACATGTTTGGGAACAATAGGCACTGATTTTTGGTCAGGCAGAACTAAATCAATGAGCTGAAATTTGTTCAGTTGCCCTAGAGGGCATACATCAGGTGAAGGGTATGTTTCTTTATATATATTAAAGCAGCATATTTAAATAGCATTCATTGTAGCAGGGACAATGACAGGCTTGGCTCAGAGACTTCATCTGCCAAATAAAAACAAGCAGTGGAGAAAACAGGGCTGTTATCCATTGAAAGAGTTCAATTTTAAGAATGGTAGTTGAAGACATGACCTCTATACAGCACAGCAAATGTGGGCATGTTTTATGGAGACATACTGATCATTACATGAATGAAGATAACATTAATAGGAGGATGAGTTTTTCCCACCCATTTTGGTTTAAAATTATGTACTGTATAGTTTGCAAAGTCCTGTTTCTATGCACAGGTGTTGTGCTCTTCTCATGTGTCTGCTTACACTTCTTTCTCTGGATGGTCACACCAGCTTGTCTGTAGTTCATCAGCCCCAGTAAGCAAAGCTCCTCCCCAGTGCTCTGATAAATCACAAGGATTTGACTCAACAGATGCTCACTAGCATAAAGTGAATGCTACAGCTTCCAGTATCCCAGTGCTCAGTACCCATACAAGTCCCTTGGATGACAGATCCTGGGAAATTTGAGTGTTCAGGACCAATCTCATTTGCAGTAGGATCTCTGTGCAAAATGGTGGTTGCAAAGTGCATATATTTCAATTGCAGGTTGACAGAAATTTACCTAGGTGCATGAAACCCATGTACTTCTCCTTGATTTGTTTTGTTTAAAATATCATCTTAAAAATTTTAAGATTCTTCTAGTGATTTTTTGATCATTTGATTGTTTTAAAACACAATTGCCAACATCACTGACACTCAAGTCATCTAAAAAATTTGAAAAGAGGATACAGTGAATATTAAGATTTCCTATATTTGTTTTGATATTTGCTATCTGATCACAATTTGATTTTCCCATCCTACTGCAAAATATTTGCATATTGAATATTGGCTTTTCAGCTTGAATACTGAAGTTGTGCAAATAGGGTGGCTTTAGAAAAATCAGTATTCAGTGCAATTGCCTCTAGAACTGGCTCACTGGTTTGTTGTTTTCAAGTATTACTTATATGATCTCACAGATGTCTGTCTGTCCCTCTAAACAAATATTGCATTCCTTGACCAATTCAATCAAATCTGGTTCAGCATAAAGATTTCAAGCTATTAAGCTATCAAGATATTAAGCTTCCCGAAAAGCTAAATTGTGGCAGTTCTGGTGCCCATTCTGGTCTCCCGTTGCATATTGCAGAGCCAGGTGTTTAAAAGCACACCCTGCTTTGTGTTTAAAAGGCAATGATGAGAAAGAAAAACAAACTGTATGTGTGTACTTTGGATGAGTTTCTCAAAAGTTCCTCAGACTCATTAATGTTTCTCTATTTCATCAATGTTTTTGAAAATCTTATCCTATGACACTTTTATATATAAATACTCTAACAGTATCTTTAATTGTGCCAAGCTCAGAGGATAAGATTTACTATTAGTTGTTGGCATTTGTTGGAGAGGAATGGTTCATAGAGCTTCTTTGGAGCACAGTGGAGCACCGAATGCAATTCCCTAACCAGTTATATGGAAAACTACAGGCACAGAAAAAAACTGAACATGATCAGCAATGCTACTTCATTCCTACTGCACTGCACAATCCAGAAAAGACTTCTGGTTTGTCTTTGGCTCTGCTGAGGATTAACTTCAAGAGGCACCATCCACGTGGGATGGGTTTCCAGCCCCTCCAAAAGGAAGCCAAACCATGGAATTTCTGTTCAGCCAGTGGGATATGTCTAAACCTTGAGTGCTGCTTTGAAATTACCCCTTGTGGTGTGTACACACAGGGAAAAAATGAAATGAAATTACGGCAGTGTTAGTAATCCAAAGAATGGCAAGATGCTTGCATAAATTACTGATTAATTAGTTGCAAATAAAATTTCTTTTTTAACTTAAATTTGAGAGAAAAGGATGTCAGGCCACTTGATGCTTTAATTTTGTTGTTCTTTCATGTTTAAATGACCAAGTTCATTTATTACAGTTTGCTTTATTATGTCTTTTTTTTTTAACCCAGGTTGGTTTTATCCAGTCTCAAATTCTGACACATTACCATATTTAAAATTGGTGACATTTAGCAGAGCAAATATAATCTTGATACCAATGTTTTTTCATAGCATGCTGCCTTTCTTTATTCCCAGTAAGTTGCTCATGTCATGCTAGGACATTAATATTTCCAAACCATCCCTTTGCATAACGTGGGTCAGCATCAAACTGTTGCTGAGCAAAGTCACACCCAAATTTAGGCAGTGATTTAGTGTTGGAGAAATATTTCCCTTCCAGTTACAGCTCTTTTGTCAACCTCTTTTCTTAGGAAGGGGACTCACATGAAGCCATACTTGGTTCTGTCTCATACTCTGTGCCTTCACTGTTCCTTCTCAGTGCCTGCCAGCACATTAAATAAACATTAAGATTACATGGAAATGGGATTGTTTCACCCAGGTGGAACAAGAGGTTGTTGCTGAGCTGGTGACCCTTAACTGTGTCATCACATGTCTGTAATGCATTTTTCTGCATTTGTGTGGCTGAAAAAGGCAGGGTGTGTTACAGTCAATGATTCTCAGCAGCATTGAAGGATAGAAATCCTTGTGTTGAGTCTCAGAGCTTCTGTTCTCCCATGAAAAGAAAGAGAGTCATTCAGTCCCCTTATCATTTTCTGGAGCCAGTGCTAAGCCTGAAGATCTTGTTAACACTTCCTTTGGTGCATTTTTATGATTGAAGCACTGTGTGTTTTACAAGCTTGGCTCACACAATTTCCTTTCAGAAAGCATGAAATAATACATTCTATTTTTGTTGTGTGTGATTCCTGAGAGTTGAGGGAAAGAAAAGCAAATTGACTCAGGATGTGACCTTCCTCTCTCAGTGGTGAGAGCCCAGAGCAGGCACCCTGCCCTGACAAAGCTTTAAAGTGCTGCCACACTTGCAGCCCCCGCAGTGCACTGCAGCAGTGTCAGCCCTGCTGCTGCAGCCAGCCAATGGATTCCCAGTGTTGCCACAGCACATGGAGCCGCAGGGAGATGAATTTTCTTTCCGTATCTAATTAATCAGGCTAATTGCTGCAAGTTGCAGTGTTCAACCTGCTTTTATGTGTGTCTGGCAAGGACCTGACTACAGCAGTCTGTTGTGTGATGTTTTGTTGAACATCAAGCATGTATCAGAGCTCTTCAAAATGTAGGTGAAGCAACTGTATTAGGTACTGAAAATTTCCTCTAAACACGACGGTGACAGCAATGTGAGAAACCTTTCTGCTCTCTTATAGTTATTAAGACCAAATCTTCATTCACAGGCATGCCTGCTTCATAGACTGCTGATCATTTTCTTTAATCAAGCATTATTCTTTGGTCTTTCAGTTAATAAATTAGTACAGAAGGTTTCTGCAAGACCCTTTTTTTCCCTGTGGGTAGTATCAACATCCTATGTCTGTCTTGAATAACTCAATAAGTACTTTTTGATTTATGGATTTATTTAATTTAATCTGTTAGCTAAACTTGTCTTTAAATATTTGTTTTCATTTAGTAATCAACAGTTGATTCAAACAGCTGAAACTTATGTTTTGTTTATATGTTGACATTACTTCAGAGTTAGATACTTCCTAATAGTTATGTCTTGATGCTCTTTGCCTAGAACATCTGCAATTCTGTTATGAATAATTTTGCATGCAGTGTTCATTTCTTTGCATAGTTTTTCTTTCACTTAATGAATCTTTGTTGAAATGTCTCTTTTTTGCACTATAGTTTCGCAAGCATGCACATATATTTATATGCACACACACACAAACAGACACACACATTTTTAAAAGGCAGGTTAATTTATTAGATTGGAATTTTTTTTAACGTGAAGGGGAACAGTAGTCTCCAAACAGACTTAAGGAAGAAAGCTATGAAACTTGCCAGTTTCTCCAAAGAGGAAACATAAATGATGGGCAGGGGCATCTGCATTAAGGAAGAGAATTGAAATTTTTCCTTGGATCCAACTATACCACTCTCTCCTAGAAGTGCATAGGAACATAGAGTGAGAAATAGGACCCATTTTCTTAAAGTCCACTCCAGACATCTGATGACATATTCACCAAATGAACAAAAATCAAATAGGTTTGTATTCTGCTAGAGGCTTGCACGGTGAACAAAACACTTGAAGGTGCAATGTTATCTTTCTAGGTTCTTTACAGCCAGCCACATACTAAATGTCTGGGGTTTTGTGGGTGGATCCTGTCAAGAAAAAAGATTGAAGTGGTCGCCAGGGCTTTTGAAAAGGCTGTCAGCTTGCAGGTTTTTCTCGGGTCCCAGCAGAACACTCTAAATATACAGAAGATTCTGATATTTTCATGAATTAAAAAAAAAGGATGAGGTCAGAACAAATGGCCTTAGACATATCTGAAATGACAATTACATATTATTTTCCAAATTTTAGAGCAGGACATCATTATCTGTGCTGAGTGATGCTGTGAGGATGCTGGGAACAGCATAAGCGAGGTTCTGATGTCCATGCAGCCATAGCTGATTCCGCTGGCTAATAGATAATTTGTTTTTCTCTTCCTATCCAGATTCTCTTGTGATTTTCACAAATGTGCTAGCATTAATAAATTCCAAAGAGAAATATTCCCACTTCTTTATGTCTATTTCAGATCATATTTTGGAAAAATTAGTGTAGATCCTGTCTCTATATTTCAGGAGGCCACAGATTCACTAAATTTAAATGTCTGGAAATTTTACTGAATGCTTTGAGAGGCATACATCTAGACTTAATACATTCAGGAGAGCTAATAATTCCTTTATATTAATATGAAGACTTAGTTGCTTAATTCCAGGCTTCCAGGGGTATTGAATATGACAGTCTGAATACATTTTCTGTAGGTGTGATGAACTTGGTAATTAACTGATCTAATCCATGCCAAAGCATTATCAATACCTTCATATCCCACAGTGGAGGATGGCAGTGGTAGCTAAGTATGTGTTGCCTTCTAAAAATTAATATTTGCATATGTATTTGAGTGTATAAGCATAATTTTTCCACTACATTTTTATGGTGAGGTGATGTCTAATTGCAACTAGGATAGCATCAACACTTAAGATTTTCCCTGATAATGACATTAACATTTCTTGTCCCTGGGGTGGGTGGTAGTAGCTTGTGTCACCATACACAGGCAGTCTTAAAAATAATATTTTCTATAGGGGTCAAAATGGCCAAATATTATGGTTAAATGAGGCATAAAGACAGTTGTAGTATTTTCCTTATGAAATGACAGTCATGGTTAAAACCATATGCAGGAGAGAAGGGGTGAGGGTGTGGTTATTGCCTTCCCCAATGATGGATGGAAGAACCATTTTTGATGATCCAAAACAGTCTTTTCAATTTTTATCAGCAGCATACTGAGAATGAAAGAAAAGAAAAACTTCTGCTCAAACCTATGTCTGTGTGATTGTTAAAAAAATTATTATGCCTTATTTTTAAGTACAGGCCAATTTAAAAAAAAAAAAAAAAAAAAGAAAAAAAAAAAAAAAAAGAAAGATTCTAAATGAAAATCCAAATAAGACCAGTACTTGGAAAGTCTTTTGTGTGTGTTATATTCATTTACTTAGACATAAATCTGTAAATTACTGAGATCAGCCCAATGTTTTCAGTCAACTGTTTGAAAAACTTTGCAAATCTGTTGAGGCAGTGCCTCCTCTGCAATCTTAACTGACTTTAATATTCTAACTTTTGCAATAGTTTTTGTAGTGCTGAGTCCACACAGAAACAGGGAACATTATCTATGTTTTTAGTGTTTTACAGGTAAGCCTCTAAAGAAAATCCGACAATTAATTTAATCCTACACTTAACATCTTTGTATAATAAATATCTTTATATATTAATAATAGCTATCAGCTTGCTTAGTCTGTGAATAGATTGAAGTGCTTTTTTCTTCCATAAGAGGGAGGTAACAGATGTCTGACATGATAATTCCACCATATGGCAATTCCATCTTCTTTCTAGTCCAGTATTAAAATAATAATGGTGAACACTGAGCAACATTGTTAATCTTAGTAGGTGGAACTTTCAGCATTGTTGAAGAAGCAACAAGATTTGATTTTAGCTCAGTATTGAACATCAGACAAGGTGAATTGTTTTCCCTCCATATTCCTGGGCTGGTGGTAAAATGAGCTGGATAACTCAACAAGAATGGTTTTATAACACAGTGTGCCTTCTTTCTATTTTTTTTCCTCCTGTTCTGAATATATAGCTGTTCATATTTTAGCTCATACTCGGGAGTTTAAGCACATGTTTTCCACAGAATTCCTTGTAAATTTTGCTCATGCTGCTCAGGTGACTAGCAAACCAAACAAATGGCAAGTTTTCTTTTTGGCAAGGCAAGGTCATCAGTAAAAAACTGTACTCACATGACCTAGGTAGATGGAGCCAAAGGGAGAAAAAAAGAAAGAAAAATAGATAAATATTAAAGGAAGTATATTCAGATGTTTCAGTCAGGTAGCAAGGAGAGTCCATATGCCCATGGGAGAAAATAGGAATTTAGAGTAAAACTCCTCACTGCCATTCCTTGGTCAAAGAAGAGAAAAATGAAGTGGCAGGGGTGAAAGTCACAGTGTGAGCAGAGTTTTATTTAGAAATTTTAACAGTAAGACAGAACTGTAATGGTGCATTTCCTGAGTATTGGCTGTAATCATTGAAATTGCTTTATTTTTTTAGTAGTGTAAAAGGAAATTTTATAAAATCTATTGCTGATGAGTAAGGCATATGAGATTTTTCAGATTATGAATGTGGGGCCTCAGTATGCAGAGGAATTTCAATTCCATACAGTATTTAAATATATGTGTTTTCTTTAAACATGGTCTTGACTAAATGCTGCAATTGGAAGGGATTTAAACATGTGCTTTCCAAGTCTTTTATTAAATCAAGTAGTTTCTTGAAATTAGAAATAATAATGTCTGTTCTGGTGCCATCTTAACCTAGGTCTAAGCTGAAGGTAAAATCTCAATCAGTTCTCATTCATTCCCTACAGAAGAAGGGGTTCTGTTTTCTTTCATCTCTCTAATTGAGATGTACCATGAGGTATGATTCTGATATCTGAGCCACTGTTCTGTAACAGTGAAAATTTGAAATGAATGAAATGTTTTATTTCTGTCCAAATAGACCATCTGTGAATTACATTCTACAAAATCTGACCCACAGGTAATAGGGCATATAAAGTGTACTTTGATTTGCTCATTTTAAATAGTTCATTAATTATAAATGTCAGCATTCTCTTAATTGTGGTTCTTCTCTGGATCACCAGCAGAGCATTTACTGGTGATCTTTAGGGAAGATAGCTCATTACTCTGTAGCTCTCCCTTTTTTCCACTTGCTTTACCACACTACTGACAGTTAAAAATACATGAATAATTGACAGACTGTTTTCCTACATATTCTGCTGTCATATTTGCCTCAAGATCCTGTATTTATCTTCCTGTGGAAGAGAAATAATCTGTGGAATCTTAAATAGAAGCTATTTAAGAGCTATGAGGCCTTTTTTTGTAAATATGAGGTCTGGACAATGAAGACACTGAGAAGTTAGGTAGGAGTAATTAGCCTTCTTAGAATATCCCATAGTTATTACAGTTTTGGTGAAACTTAAGAAGATAATACAGGGTACTAATGAATAAAACATGAATACACATAACCACAAAAAAAGCAGACCTCAGATATGTCAATACTATGGCATAATATAAATTTTACTATAACTTTTTCCAGTACAAACTTTGATGTTACTCTCCAAGTTTCCATCCCTGACTTTGCCAAAGAAGAGCTGGGATAAAATATGGATGATGCTACTAATGATGTCAGTCTTTTTCTGCCCAGGCTGGCAGCAAAGCTCTCATTTAATGCTGCTTTTCACTTGTGCTCTTGGAACTGGAGTGCAAACCTCCACTGAAAAGCACAGAGTGTTGCAGCAGATGTCGCATGAATGACCTGCAGCCACTCTTGACCAAGAGGAAACTGCAAATAGTGAACTATAGAGGAAATTCCCTGGGCTGTGCTGACAGGTTTCTTAGTATTGTCAAAGCACCTACATTTTTGTTTCTCTGAGAGGTTTTGTTTCTCAGAGAAGGATAAAAAGCTATTAGTGCCATTGAAAGCAACCAAATAGCTAATTCTTAATTTTCTGATTTTTTTTTTTTCTTTTTCTTAACTTACAAATGAATAAACTCTGAGAGTTGGATCAGGAATGTGCATTATCCTGGCACCAGACATGGACAGAAAGTAAATGGTAACGGATCCTTGACTTTGGCAAATAAACAAAGCTGTTTGATAAGTGTTTCGTATACCAAGCCAAATTTTCAGTCACTGTGGTACAACTCTATTGACTTCAGTTATGGACATCAGTGTAGCTGAGAGGAGAATGTGAATTACAAAATTCTTATTTTCATGTTGTGCATTAAAAAAAAAGCAGGGGCTCTTGGGATGAGAATTTCAAATGAAAAATGGGCAAAGAGACAGTGAACCACCTCGGTATGCAGTCCATCCTTAATCACCAGCTACTCAGGTAGACCCCAATATTGTGTGCTATGGCATCTTCTAGTGATCAAAGATTTAGACCCAAAGTCAGTGTTCATTTATACAGGACAAATTAAGAGCAATAGATCTATGCTGGGATAAGACTCTCTTTTCCTGAATACTTTCCTACAATCTCAGGCAGTGCATTTAATTTGCATGTAATTTGCTGAACGAATTTTCTGACTCATATTTTGTGGGTACTTGGACATTGCTTGAAGTCATGTGGGGACTCGACCCAGTTGCCTACACAGAGGCATTTAATGCCAATTTGGCTGCTTTTTTTGCAACAAGAGGACCCTCCCTCCAAATTTTCTGGGTTTTTTGCTCAAAAGAGGACCATACTCCTAACAACATAATGACAATAAGGCTAATATTTAACTTCTAACACCTCCTTTACGATCAGTGTGTCTCTTTGGCTTTTGCTCGGGAGAAGGGATTGCTCTGCTCATTTTACCAGTGATCAGTTCAAATTCAGCAATCAGCACAGACAGGGCAGGGGACAGCTTGGGTCCCAGGTGAGTTTTATCATATATAATAAGTCAGCAAATGGTTACAGATTTACAACATACACAGCCCTGAACTGCATTAATCAGGCTTTTAAAATTTTTTTTTTATTTTTTAGATCATATAGTAGGAACAGAATAAAGTATTTCAGGTTAAGCTGCACTCCTAGTTTTTCAAACAAACAGGGTTTTTTTTTTCCCTCGTTTGAGAAGGGTAGAAAAGGTAATTGTATTTTGTATGGTGATAGAGAATTTTTGCTGGTTTCAACCAGCTGCTGAAATCAGTGATAAGAGGCACTGGCCTCCCTCACTACCACTGGATAAAAAGCTGCTGCTGAGTCTATTTCTCAAGCTTAAGCCAAATTGCTTTGAAAGCTTGTGAAATTCAATTTGCAAGAGAATGGAGGATCCTCTCCATGTAATTTCAAAATGTGAAAAATAGTAATTGCTTTTACTTCATTCAGACTATCCGTGTATGTAAAATGGCTGCAATCCTTTGGGTCTCAGTCTCCTCTGCCACTGGAGTCAGGAAGAGGTTGAACCCACACCAAAGTGTGGGAGATGCAGGACCCCACACCTTTTTGTCATGTCCTTTCTCTTCAGTGGGCAGGCACATCTGCTGAATGGCTGTGTCCTATCTGCTCAAGGCACTTCTTTGTATCTGGACAAATTACAAAAAAAAAAAGAGTTTCTTGTGATAACTCTTTAATTGAGCATATTTGTGTTTCTTTCTTCAACATGGAGAATAATCCTGTATATGAATAGTCTGGCTTGATCTCAAATTTATAAGGTGTTTAGATTTCTTCCGTTCAGTGGAGAGAGAACATAAGTATTAGCAGATTTTTTACAAGTCTCCTGTTAGGAGCCATCCTTGATCCTATGGCTGGCTTGCTGGTAATCTTTCTCCGTGCTTGAGGAGCTGACAAAAGCATCTGGGTCTCCCTGGCAGTAATTAGGGCAAGCTAACTGCCAGCTGCACTGGAAAGTAGCTCTGAGTTTTGATGAGATGCAAGTGCAAACTGCAAGCTGGCTGGTTACCCATGCATTGTTTCCTGTATGCAGGTCTGTACCTTTACAGAGAGGAACCACTACAGTCTGTTGTGTTTAACTGAGACTCAGTTATCTCATGAGATTTTTTTAACTCAGAAATTCCACTGAACTCTGGTGTTATCTTGAGAACGTCAAGCTCAGAGTGAGGTGTTTTTTTTTCTTTTCGTTCCCTCTTGCACAGCTGTAAATGTAGAATTGCCTTTACAAATTAATCAAAAGCTTCAGTTTTCCAAACACTGAACTTCAAAAAGCTAGTGGAGAAACCTTCTACTACCTCAAAAATTATGTAGAGCAGCAGTTCTCTTGATGTCAAGTCATTGGGTATTAAGCATTGATGGAGTTTCTTCCAAAGTAAAATAAACATGCATAAGCCTGTAGGTGGGAAAAAAAGATACCCTCAGGTTGCAATCTAGTAATTTTGTGTCCAGTAATTCTACCTCCCCTAAAAGTCATTGAATAGGAACAGAAGAGATGCTTAGGGTGTATTTTACTAGCACTCACAGAACAGCTTTGTTTGCCACCGAGATGATTTGTAAGCTAAGGGTGTAGTGGTGTGTTGTGAATGACCACATGCCCAGCAAAAAGGTGTGATGAGCAGCAGCTAGTTATGAAAATTTATCTATTTGGATTTGGATGATATTTTTTATTGTGTGTTTGTTGTGTTTTTTCTGTTTGGGTGTTGGTTTTGTTTTGTTTTGGGGGTTTTGTTTTGTTTTGTTTTGTTTTCTTGATTTTTTTTCATTGAAGAGAATAATGGTTCAATTTGTGAGCAAAATCCTGCCTGGCTCCTCTTAACTTAGGGCAAAGTAATCCTAGGGTCTGAAGATGCCTTGAGATCCTGCTTTGTCTACAGTTCTGTCTCTGTTACAGATGTTTATAGGTCTTGACACTGCTTTCTTTGATATTCATTACAGTGCTATTACTAGGGTTCTGTTCTTCCCCTGAAAGCTAAAGCAGCATCTTCTGATTTTACAGATAAGAAATAGAAATCTAGCATTATAAAATAGATTTTGTTTTCTGTAAGTCACCTGAAGGCTTTTTCTTATTTTTTTTAAATCTTTGTCTTATTGTATGACGTAATGATTATCAGATCATCTTCTTGCATTTCTTCTCATGTTGTATCATCGTCATTTCCTTGATCTCTGCAGGAAGCAGAGCATCCCCTCCCTCATCGTAAGTATTTGTGCTCCTCCATAGACTGACTGAGAGCAGCTCCTGTTAAAATCTGCAGTTATTTTTCTTTTCTTTACAGAGTTAATTATCAACAAATGCTGATTTATTTCTTTTTATGATCATCAATGCATTTGCCATAGCACTGCACCTTTGCTGTCACTCATGCTCAGTTCCACCATGGTGTGCCCTGAATCTGTTTTGTGATACATGACACAATTATATCTCAGGGAGATTTGCTTTTCCTTTCCCTACGTAGTATGATTAATTTATATGCAGTCAATACATGCTTGGAATGAAATAAGTTTTTCATCTTTATGCCTTTTTCTTCATGTTTTTGTGCTCAGTGGGTTTTTTTGTTTGTTTGTTTGTTTGTTTTTTTCTGAGAGGAAGGTTTCCACAAAGCTGTTTTGGCATTTATTTTCACTGAGAAGCTTAGTTAAATAATTGAAACAGCCGAAAAATGGTTTAGAAAAGGGGCAAAATGTATTTTCTTGTTTTGCTTCATGAACAGCTGAGTTTGAATACCAATGCAGACACTAAAGTAAATTAGATTATCTCAGTTCAGTATTCTGCGCCACAGTTCCAATCCCCATCATTGTCCCAATCCCCATATCTATGAGATGGAAAGATTAAGTAATAATGAAGACATGTCACTCCACCTGCTTTCACAGTATCAGGCTACACAGAGTAAATTCATCCATAGTTTTGTTTGTCCCCCTCTGGCGTTATCTGTTGTTCCTAGCTCCCAGATGAGGGCTCGATCTAGATCCCCAGAGACTCTAAAAACACATTTCTAATCATTGCCTGTTCACATTTGCCTACAGATTTTGAAAACAAGCTCCTTTTAAAGGTCTCTCTACATAAAGTAAACACTAAGCATCTGAGTTGATGTGTAGTTTCATTTGTTAGCACACCACTAAACTGTAACACTGGTTAAATGTTGAACACCTGGCACATAAGGCAGTTTAGTGGCTACGATGCTGTGGCTGGCACGGATGTTTCTTCAAAGGGTGTTTTGGAAAGGGTAAGAGCTCACCATAGCAAGGTTTCCAGACATGTGTGTAGCCTGAGTCCTCCAGAGCCACCCTACAACAGCTTGTGTCCTACCCCGTCCAGGTTGTTTTGCAGCTTCTGGGATTGACATCCTTTGCTCATCCAGCTCAGCACAGCCCTTACCTCTTACCAGCACAGGTTTGACTTCCGTAACAACAATCCATGAGATGAACATAGGATGGGATATGTGGCAACAGAGGAAATAACCCAGGAAAAGGCTGCAAGTCCAGAAAAAAGGATCAAACTCTGATCACTCACACTGCTCTGCCCTCTGAATAACTTACAGCCATGTCAAAGCTGTGTTGTGCTTTGGCACTGGTATGGCCTTTGGCTTTCAGTCTCTTTCTTTATTCCAGCTTATTATTTTTCTCTTCTCTAAATTCTTCCTCCTTTATCAGTCACAGCATTGCTGATGTAAGCATTATATTTTTTTACATGCTTTTTTCTGTTTCACTGTTATGCACTGTGATGATGCTCCCCTTTACTGTCCTCTGGCTGTTTTGATTTTGGCTGGTTTTGTTGTTTTGGATTTTTTTTTAATATCAAATGGCTTCTTGTTATTAAGGTCATGTGCCATCAACCTCACTGGGAGAGTCTGAGTACTGTGGCAGCAATGTAATTGACTGGATATCATTTCACTGAAAGGTCATAGTGTGCTTTAGAGGGATTTTTTCCCTTGTCATAGCAGTGTTTTGGATAGGTTGTTTTGCTTCATGCAATTCTGGACTTTTGGTTTGAACTTACAGTTTTTCTTACTCTGCAAAGGAAACTGTATTTCATATTAAGCATAATTTATTGTACTCAACAGCTGCTGTTATGATGTATCAGAAATGGCCTGTTATGATTGATATGTTTACACTGAACCACAGCATCTGGAATGATTTCCCCATGTATTTCTGTCCTCATCTGCTCAAGCCTTAAATTCTGGGGAACCCAGACGCGTGAGATGAGGAGATAGGGAGTGTGGGAGGGAAGAATCCTACAGACCCTGTAGCTCTTCCTGACTTCTGCTGATACTTTTACTAATACAAGGAAAGCTCCGCAGATGAAAAGCAGGGCAGGATGTGCCTGGAGATTAAAATTCTGTTTGAGCGCTGAAAACAACTCATGTCCCCTGTTGTTCTGCAGTGGACTAGACACAAAGTTATCCTTTGGCTTGGTGCTGATTCCTGCAGTGGCATCACTGAGGATGTTTCCTGCTGTTTCCAAAAAAAAAGAACCAAATATCAGCCTTTTTCTATATGCCAGTAGTCCAGGCATTACATTTGTTGCTGGTTCTTCTGCAGCAAGTCCGTGTCTCTTTAGGTAATGTAAAAAAAACCACGAATAATAGAAATACTTCAAGATAAGTGCTATTAAAAACTAACAGAACCCTTGTAGTTTTGCCATAAACATAACTTCCTCATTTTGCAACCCAGAGTTCATACTCTCAGGTGCTACCCTGTAGACCAGAGAGCTAGAAATTCACCTTTTTAAAACTTGAAGTGAAATTATGATATATGCATTTGCAAAGGCTGGAGTGCAGAGAACAGGGACAGGTACCATTAAGACCTGAAGGTTTTACAGTGAAAACTGGCCACATGTACATGTGCCAGAAATTAATAAACCTAGGGTTTCATAGGAGTGTCACCTTAACATATTATTAATACACTAATTTATTGGCAATATACACTAGTGTATTAATAAACTTCAGAAATGGCTGGTACTTTAATCTAGAATAGTTATTGTAATAGAAGGCTTCCCAGGTAATTTTTATTGCTCTCCTGTGGGGCTGAAGGTGTTCTGGTACAATGGAGTTTGCATATTCAAGACAATTTAAGACCTATGAGAAGGTCATTTGTTAAAGACAAATGATGAGTCTGAATAGCTCTGCTACCCTCTGTTTTATAGTTGTCTTTGGACATAAATGGAAGCTTCAAAAATATAATAATGCCCAAGCTGGTAAATAATATATGTCATCCTTGCTAATCTAAAAAACCAGTGTATGTCCCTTCAGTCTGTAGATATTAACTCACTTCATTGTCTGAACAGAGACCTTTGTAAATCATTTGCCTCATTTAATAGATTATGAATCAATTGCTGTGAATCGGGGAGTTTTGTGACTTCTGTTTTATTGGATGTAATCTTTCTCCTGTCATGGGTGTTCCAGGGAATCAGGTTGTTATGACCCACAGTTGATGGCAGAGATGTTATTCCCTTGCAGGAAAACTTCTCCTGCAGGCTGTAAATTGAAGTTGAGAACTAAATTTATTCTGCCTAATACTTCATGCTGAATGACTGAACTTTGAACCAATCCCATAGCATCAACTTTGGTATAAATTTGGCAACTATGCATTTCCAGTATTTATCTGAGTTGTATAATTTAGTACAAAATATTGCAATTTTTTTTCTGAATGTACTGTGCTTTAAATAGTTCAAGTATTTTATTAACTATCAAGTAGTTTGTATTCCAAATGGTGTTTTGAGGTTTGCCCACATAATTTATGGTTGTATTGTACTCAGTTTGAGTGTTTGTACATTGTTGGTGTTTAATCTTTTCCTAACATTCATGATATTTGATATTATTTAATTTTTCTGGGCTATGGTTTTCAGACAACACATAGAGGTACCTTGTTTTATCAAACAAGAGTCATTTGAATAATAAATAATCAGATTGAAAAATGAGAAAAAACTGAATTTAGCAACTCCAGGCATTTAAATACCTTCACCTTTAAATAATGCCTTACAATTTCTGCAGATGGCAGAGAAGTCCAGTGAGTTTAAATATCAGGAAAACTGCAGTATTTTTTTTTTTTTGACAGATTTAGAGTTGTCATTTATTTTTTAGATAAGCAGATGCCCTTATATTTACAGCACAAAATGCATATGGAAAAATCAACATCTTATTTTTTTTAATGTGGCTAGCTCAATTCAATTTATATTAATGTATGTTGATATTAATGGTTGTGGACACTGAAAGTGGTTTCATATCAGAGGTTGCAAAGAGCCATTATGACTCAAGCCTGATTTCCAGTGCCTCCTATGTCTGTTTCCTGGAAAGTAGGCACTCTTAGGATCATGTGGGACCAGATTCTGACTGTTGAATCACAGTGCTGTAAATTGGTGTAGCTGTGTGTGTAGGCATCCACAATAAAACTGCATGGGGGAAATGCAAGTAGAAACTTTGGTCAGTCCCCTTAGTTATGTGGAGAGATAAACTAGCCATTGAAAGTCCTTTTAGCCTCTTCACAAGATAGTTGTGAAGGCTTCTTTTTAAACTTCCCTTCTTTGACTTCTGCTATATATTTCTCTTTTCAGGATCAAGCATTTTTTCTATCTCTGGCCTCTTTTTGATAAGTCTGTTCTTCTAACCAGCTGTGTCAGGCTTCAGAGATGCTCTTAGAAACACCTGTCCTGTGGTATAGAAGCTTGACAGACATTCAATTTATATCTTTTCTAGTAATTCAGGAATTCAAGTGTAGGGTCAAATCCAACACATTTCTTCATTTTTTTCCTAGTGTTGCTGCCAATCAGTGTTAAAATAGAAACATTCGCCAAGGAGGATCAAAATTAGTGCCCAGAGAGGTGTGTTAATTGTGCAGAAAGATGAAACATGAACCTTTCAACTTGTCTCACCATTCTTTTCCTGTGTTCAGCTACTAAACCTTTCAATTTCTGGGCATATTTTGCTCTTCACGTTTTCTTCTCATTGGACTCATAACAGTGCAGTGTATTTCTCCCAGTAGCTCCTACCTCAAGCATAAACCCAGCTAATGAATGATATTGTCTCTGTCCTTTGCTCTGTCTCTCAAATTGTCTCTTTTTATCCCACATGGATGAGAAGAGTTGCCTTCACACAGGACTTTTTTTTTTTTTTTTTGTTCACAACTAGTAATAAGATCTTGAGTTCTGCAGATAGTAAAGAGGTGGCCCTTGGGGAAAAGCCATCAATGTGCTGATGCCATGGCTGGGTCAGCAGGTGATCAGAGCTGCCCTGTAGTCCATCCACATGAACCACTAGCCACAAGATCTGTAGTCCCTCAAGTGTGCAGGCATGCAGATGTTCTCCATTGTCAGTTATCCACAAAGCATAGGCCTCATTTTAGAGTATCCTGCCCCTCAGCTGGGAAATAGATGTAATTTTTATGCCTCTGTGTCAGTGATGCTTAAAAAGTTTTGTGAACATGGAAAATAAATCCATTTGGGATTTTGAGGTCTGATTGGTGTTTTTTTTCTCTTCAAATATCCTGGGGCTAGTATTCCCTTTGATGCCATAAATTGTAACCATATAGGTTCCGTTTTAGTCTCCACATGAAGTAAATAGGATGGAAGTAGGATTAGTTGAGCAGGAAGTCTTTTTAAGTAAGCTTAAAGAAAACACTGCTTCCCACTTTTTTGTCTGAGAAGGTTGGTAGAAGTTTTGGAAAATTGTCCTGAAATGCTTCACTCATTTTCCCTATCTGGATGAGAAGGAACACTCTATCACATATCATCAAGATATCTTGTGATTGTCTTCCCATTATAAAATAATGTAATAAAATAACACTGAAAATGAAACAGAAAATGAAAAATTTGAGGACTGTACAGGAAAAAGGGCTCTTAATGTTTAATAGCTACCACTAAAGTCCCTAATTCAGGCTACCAGTTCTGATGCTTTTGTAAGTAAGAAGAGGTGTAAAACATTGTCTAAAACATATGTGCTGTGAGGCTGGGCTTTCTTTTGTGTTTCATGACTGATAAGGTATTGTCCCTAAATAAATCCTGCAATTCTAGCTGCAGTGACACAAATAATAGAACATGAAGGTATGAAGGAAAGTGGCCAATTTGAGTGATAGGAAAAGAAGCTATGCTTCATCTTCTCTTTGAAAATAAGGCATGGTGAAGTTATGATTGCCTTTCTTGAAAGGTTGTATAGTATTTCTACCATATAAACCTCCCTGCTTACGTTTTTTGAATGACTCAATTATTTGTGCACATTGTGCAGTGTATTTTTCGTTTTGTGAGGTATGTTAAGTAATAGTTCTGTAAAATTTTTAAATGGTGTCATCAGATTCTGATTTGTTTGCAAATTATGTATTGATGTGTAAGGGAGGCAAAACCAGGCAGAACAGTGATCCTGAGAAGGACTGCAGCTCAGAGAAGTAGGTGTCATTTTGTTTTTCTAATGGTCCATTTTTAATAGGCAAGCATCCAGCACCAGGCACTTAGAAGAAATTAATTCTTCTATGTTTGAAAAATAATATGAGCCTAAGTTACACTTACTGGACCCCTCCTACCCTTTATCATGCTTTAGCTGTCTGATGCACTTTATACTTCAAAATTATTTTCAACCTTTAGCCTAATGAAAGAAAAAGTATGCTTTTTTCTTTATAGCAAATATGTAAGTAGCAAACTGATTAAAAACCCATTTACAGACAAAATACATCTTGACTACACAAGAAAGTTCCATTGACAAATGCCATTGGCTTCTTGTGTTCTTTTCAAGTGGAGTTTAGCAAATGCCTGTGTGGTTGTAATCTCTGTGAGGTTAATTTATTAATCAGAACACATGTTTTGAAGTGGCAGTCAAAAAGATGAGGGCTTGGGTTAAAAGACTTTGAGGCATAATAATTCTTAATCAAAATCTCATTTGGAAAAAAATGGCACCTGGATTAAGTACAGCACCATGAGTCTTCCAGGGAGTGTATAGCAGCCTGTCTTGACAGTGATTTATGCTCCTTTCTGCCTGCCATGCCCAAGTATATTATCTAGGTTGACATGCCTATGTACACACATCAAGCAAGGTCTCAGCACCTGCGACAATGCCCTCACTGGATTTATCCTGGCTGATTAGTCGGATATTGGTCGAGAATGAAGGACGTGGTCCCTTGACACATATCAGCAAGATGTGGCACGACACCATTTCAGCACAAGCTGGGCATATATTTAGACTCAGCAGCAGAAGTAATTAAGAGTGGAGTTTGATTGTCATCTGGCCTTGCAGTTGTTCTTGCCATGTGAGTCTGGCAACCTGTAACCTCACAAGTCAACAAGAAACCACCCAGCTCCTGTATTTTCTTTGACATTGCAGGGACTATTTCTGTGTAGACACGAAACAAGCACTCCGTGGGAAAAATATTACAATAATAGATGTGACTCCTGAAATCTTGACAAGTGCAGAATAATTTAGATTGTTCAGAAAATCTTGTGCATACATTTTCCTAAATTGTAAGTATGCTGCACTATTTGAAAAATACGTAGCCTGAGTATTGCTTCCTTAAGCACTATGAAAAGGCCACTCTATAATTTACTTTAAAATTATAACCTTCCCATAGGTTTTGAACCATCCTGTAAATTTAACTAAAACTACAGCATTCTGGCTTGGTGTTTTCTAGGCACCACTGAAACAAAACCAAAATATTTATAAATTAAATTTGATAGAATAATCTTTATATAATTGTCAGGTATCACTGCAACTATATTAGAGGGAATTTAGTCATAGAAATTATTTATGCACTAGTTTGTCTTGCCTTAATCTCTTCCCTCCTGCCTACTCTCAGTGCACAGGCAATTTTCTTCCATCTTGTCCTTTCACTACATGCCCTTGTAAAAAGTCCTTCTCCACCTTTCTTGCAGGACCCATTTAGGTATTGAAAAGCCACAATAAGATGTCTCTGGAGCCTTCTGTTCTCCAGGCTGAATAACCTCAATATTCTCTGCCTTTTCTCATAGCAGATGTGCTCCAGTCCTCTGGTCATCTTTTGGGCCCTCCTCTGGGTGTCCAACAGGTTGATGTTCTTTTAATGTTGCAGGCCCCAGAGCTGGACACAGAAGGGGTTTAACCAGACAGAATCACCAGCAAACCAGCAGAATCCCCTCCCTCACCCTACTGGCCATGCTGCTTTGAATGCAGTCCAGGATCTGGTTGGATTTCTGGGATGCAAGTGCACTTTGCTGGGTCACACCAAACTTCTCATCAACCAACATCCCAAATTCTTCTCCTCAGGGCTGCTCTCAATCCATTCTCCACCCAGCCTGTATTTCTGCTTAGGATTGCCCTAACCCATGTGTAGGACCTTGCATTTGGCCTTGTTGACCTTCATGAGGTTTGCCTGGGCCCAACTTTCAAGTCTACCCAGGCCCCTCTGGATGGCATCCTTTCCCTCCAGCCTGTTGACTTTACCACACAGCTTGGTGTCATCAGCAAACTTGCTGAGGGTGTGCTGGATCCCGCTGTCCATGTCACTGACAAAGACGATAAACAAACTCTGGGCAATAATTTTATCTTCTTTTTTTTAAAAGTAACCCAAAGCTCCTCTACTTGACAAAAGCTTTTGTGCACCTAAATTAATTTTTCTTTGAAATCTCGGTGGCAGAGTTCTTGAGCTTGCAGTTTTCCCTGTCAAAGCAGACACAAAGTTAAGCTGTGTCTTAGTAATTTCAACAATTCTTCACAAAAGAGGCTGTTTTTCTGGATTGCATCTGAACCTCCTGTCACTGAAGAGTTTATTCATAATTTCCTTGTGAAGGTATAATGTAGCTTTGTAACTTTATTCAATTTTCTGAGTTTATATACAAGTAGTCAGGTTCCAACCCTACAACAAGGCACCAGAAACAGGAGATTTTACACAGGTCCTATTCTCTGCCTTGTTCAGGGGAATCATCAAGCTATTCACATCTAATTATTGCACAGAACATTTAATGGAATATGTGTTATAATTATGAATTTGACCAGGACACATTAAAGAAAAACCTTAGTATTTTACCAAGTGAGTGGATATACTTCAGAAGATGAGTGAGGTTGTTTTCAGGAGTAATTTGTAGAAGTGAAGAGTTCAGCCTTGATTTATGAAATGCAAAAGACACACTACAAAGCAAATTTGAAGTGTAGTATCCTAGTGATGAGGACGTCTGGGAGAGGTTCAGCAGTGAAAGAAACAGTGGCAAAAAATCACAAATGGGCTAATCTTTGGTCAAAGGTGTGTATTAATGGGAAGGCTAGGAAATTTGCCTATGATTCTGGTTCAGATTTAAGTATCTCTGTGGCAAACCCTCAAATCACAGACATGCTTCTGTGGTCATTTTTTGCACTATACTCTGCCATACAGCAAATACCCCAAAACAGGTAATTTTGTGGAGGAAAAGCAGAGGTGGGAATACATCTGTGCTTACAGCACTCAAGGTCCAGATTATTTTAACATGGTGAAGAGGCCTGACTCTATTAAAACATTCTTTGGACCTTAGAAAGAAGTAAACTGCAACCATTTAAAAGTGAATTTTTTTTAATCACACTAACTGTATTATTTGGGAAAACATAGATGTTGAGAAGAATATATACAAGTAAATAAGCCAATGTACTCAGGATTTTAGTGAAACTTTTATGCCAAAACAATCTGAAGCTTCTCCTCTTCAAAAAGAACTGTAGGTTAGGGGATACAGAGAGGACAGAATACTTTCAGAGAAGACATTTGTGTTTTTGCATTATCCACTGATTAAACAATATGAAACGTGCCCATTTTCCTCTGATTACTTAGAATCCCTTATAGGAACATGGAGTGTGTGTGTGTGTGTGTGTGTGTCTCTGGGTCTGATTGTGAGGCAGACATTTCTCAATGTTTCATCTCCCTGACCTTCTGCTGTGAAAAGGTGGGTGAACAGAATACATTCAAAATGCATTTAGCAAATGCAAACAAATGCACTTGAAGGCACAGTCAGCTGTGCATGACATTGTCTCTCTGATGGTGCTCTGGCTAAAGAAGAGAGTTGTTGTCTGCAGAGGAAAAGATGATGAGAAATGTGAGTTTGCACACTAGGGAAAAAGAAAACCCAAACCAAACAGATGAGATAATGTTTTACAAGAGTTTGAAAAGCAAAGGGACATGGGAAAACAAAAAGTTTTAGTAGCATAATATATCTGACATAGTTGTCTTTCTCTGTGTTCACTCTCACCCACACAACAGACCATTTCTTAATTTTTCCATACGTGTTTCCTTTGAATCTTCATTAATTGTCCTAGTTTTTATTATCAGTCATATACTTCTGGATTTTTTTCTGTCCTGAAAAATTTTGTTTGATTGCTCTCTCTATCCTTCCTCCCTTTTGCTTAGCTTATTTAATCATTAGTATTTTTCCCCCTTCAAACCTATTCCACTTTTCTTTTTTCCTGAAGCAACACATTTCTCAAGCTGCCATTTCCCCTTGAACTTTACCAGCATCCTTGCAACTGCTATATCCCCATGGGCCTGTTGTTCTCTTGCAGAAAAAAAAGCCTTCTTCCCCCCAGCTCTCCTCCCTCTGGGAACACTGAGATGACTGATTTCAGCAGTGACACATTTCAAAGCAAGTTTCTAAGTCAGCATATGTAGAAATGGGATACTCCTGCCAATGCTACAATTAGATATCCTTTTAAATGGACTTTTTTTTTTATGGTGCATGCTAGTGTGGGTGCAGGAGGAGGCTTTACTGCTCTAGGCAGGTCATGTGTGTCATGAACTAGTCCATACCAGCAACCTAACAGTACCAATGAAAGTCTCTGTTCACCTGGTGCTGAGCCACTCACTCATCTAGGCCAAAACTCCAGCCTCCTTGGGCTGTTGATTTGGTAAGCCCTTCTGTGATTGCCAGGGAAAGGGAGGAAGGATCTCTGAGAGGTCTGAGGTGTAGTTTTCTGGTAAAAGTAAACTCATATGGAACCTGTCTTATTTTGTATTTCTATATATTATCCATATATTTCTGCTTTAAGAGGGTTTTCAATTTGTAGTGCCATTTTTTGCCAAAAACTTTGTACTCACTTTCTTGCCTTCTTTCCTTTGTTTGCTTTTATTCCTTTCACCCTGTTAAAAAATATAGGAGGAGGGGGAGAAAGGGGTAGAGAACAGAGGCGTCTAAAAGCTTTTGAGTGAAAAAAAATATAAAATATTCACTTACTTAAAAGAATCACAAAGATCATCCTTTGTCTCATTGTCAATTTAGGGCTTTATATGCATTTTCCTGTGATTTTGTCATCTGTCATAGAGAAACCAGATTTGTTTAGAACTTGTGTTTGGAGAAGGTGGTTTTCTTGTAGTATTAAAAAAAAAAGACTATTCTCAAGGCTTCTAATTATGGCAAGAAGGAAAGGCATTGGGTGCCATTTGTTGTTGATGTCATAGGTGGAATGACATATCTTAGACCCGGATAGGTCAGCTAATTTTAGACTATTGAGTCACCATTCAATAACTTGCTCATGGCACTGGTCTAGCCTGAGATAAAAACGTGGTGTGGTCTTTGCAAAGCAAGATGTAGCAATTGCCTCTGAGAAAGGTACTTTCTTCTTTGTAGCAAAGAATGTGTTACACCTGTCAAATTTCAGCATAGCAACTCTAATTGGGTGAGGTATTTCTTGGGTTTCCGCTGTGAAAGTGTTCAAGAGAAACCGCTGCTTGTAAGAGGAAAAGAAACATGAACATAACCTCATGTGCCACTATAAAATTACCGTATTTTTGCTTCTTAGACTGAAATAAGCCTATTTTGTAGGCTTTTATGATAGGAATTTCTTTGGAGACCAGGATGTTTAACCACACATACAATTACTAGCTGCATACCTCTGTAAATAGCTCACCTTATTCCTCAAAAGCTTACTGGTTTACAGTGCCTCTTGTACAACTCTTCTCCTATGGTCCAGCTATCAGGAGTTTGGTTATTTCATTTGTAAAATGCTCCATTTCTGAATGTTGTATTCAGTGCTTCTAAAAGAACATAATTTTTGTCACGGAAGTTACAGGTTTTCATGTAATAAACCAACAATGACAGTACTGAGGATTTGTGTAGCCCTTTCCTAAGAGAAGATTTCTGATGTCAAAAAGGGCATGATCATTTTATTATATGCTGTGTTTTATCTTCATAGCCTATCCTTGTCAGAGGATAAATGATCTTGGAATGATCATCCAGTGCTTGAAAGGTCACAACTCCCAGAAATTTATGAGGTCATGATCTTTAGTGTTGTCTCATTCATCAATCTCAATGAAATTATGGCAAGAAGTTTTCTAGCCAAAATGGGTTGCACCATTGCCTCATCTTACTGCATGTCTTGACTGGACTCAAATTGCTGAATATCTCCAGAGCTTCTGGATCAAACTGTATGGTCCCTTTGGAACTCAATGTTTTTAAGGTCAGGGTGTTAATGACTGGAATTAACTCTTCTTAAAGTACCTGGGCAGGGATAGTCTTTAACAAGCAGAAATTGTTCCCCCAAAGGCAAGAAGAGAGAGGAAGTTTATCTGCCAATGCTTACACTTCCAAAAGCAAAAGCCCTTAGTCAGAAGTTGCATTTTTGGCTCTTTGTGTGAGCACATGCTTAAGACATCTGTGTGGAGTGGTTTGCCAGTAGGCTTTTAGCCACAGTACATTCTCTCAGGAAGGGTTCTGGGAAGTATAAAATTTTGGTATTTTCAAAACAATTAGTCAGAATAGGAAAAGGTTTTTATTAGTTCTGTGATGCATTTATTTGGGATTGGAGAGCTGAGGAGAGGCTGGCAAACACTACGCAGACATCTCTAAGAAATGGTAAAAAGTATTTTTGCAATCAATACAAGATGTTTTAAAAATTTCATCCTTCAGTTCCCTCTTTGTTTCCAGCTACTAAATCCCATGAAAAAGACATATCTGCTCCACTAGTTCAGATGTTCAGAGCCCTTGATAAATTAACAGACTGGTTATGGAGAAAAATAAAATTACATTTCTGAATTCTGATTTATGATTCTTATGTAAATGTAACTGCCACATTCTGTGCAGAAAACACATTTACACATTTAAAAGCCTGAAAATAGCAATAATCCTGTTCAGGAGTTGCTTTCTTATATATATTTGAGTATTCATTAATAACTTCTGGATTGTTATTAGAATTGTTTTATTACAGCATTTAATTTGCTTGAACTGACTATGTGTTTCTCAAAATGGTTTTAATTACAGAAATAAATGACAAAGCTTAGTGGAGATGCTTATACGACAGTGCAGTCATTTTCTGTGTGCCAACTGGAAACTCATTTTTAACAGATGGAACTTACCAGTCTGCAAAGAAGGAACACAAGGCCTTAAAACTTTACTTTATTTGTCTGAAAATATATTAATATGGTATAATACATGCTATTTCTTCTTGGCTTGTGCACTATTAATCAATTATCTGTTACAGCTGCAGAAAAAGACCCAAAGAGTTGTTCATTTTACTAGGATGCATTTTGCTATTAGGATCAATTTCATATGTCAACAAGACATAACATTGTGGGTTAGAATAACAGTATGACTCCAAATACTTCCTTTTATCTGTGGGGACTGAGACATTTATCATTCTTCCTTCTGATGGTATGCAGATAATTTTGGCATCTTCTTCCTCTCTTTTTTTTTTTTTTTTTTGCTAGCATCCTGCCTGACTGTTCTTGTAGCTCTTGTTTTCTTTATAAATCAGTAGGTATAAACTTCTCCAGGTTCTGATTCAGCATAAAGGCTGTAGGTAGCTACAAGACAAAGCCAGGACTTCAGATGCAACCCACCAGGAATAGAAAAACAGCATTTTGCTTCTAGTTGATGAGCTGATTGATTGCAAGTCTTGTCTCTTCTTTCGAGATTCACTAATGAACAGCAGTAAAAATGTAGCCCAGGAGTAGCTCAGAAAGCCCTGATTAGATAGGACAGAAAGAAAGCAGGCATTTATAGTATGGAGAAAATGAGAGTGTGGAGCTGGATGACCCTGTGGACTGGGGTAGGAGTAGAGAGACGAATTCATCAGGATCCTGTGCACAATCACATCTTTCAGAATAACAAAGTATTGAGCAACAAGTTAATTGTTCATCAGTTAGAAACGAAAGAGGAGCAAAAGCATGGGGAGTTCTAAAAAAGAACAAGATGAGTAAGCTGTGGTGGTGTGGCCATGGGAAAGGCAGTTGTACTGCTGGCCCCTCTCAAGGGAGGGAGAAATGCCAAAGATCCTGTCCTACAAGATTAAAAAAAGTCAATTTCTGCACCAGCCAGCCACCCCAGCTTTATGTGGCCCTTGCAGGCACACCAGTACTCTGCATCCACTGGAAATGTGCATCTTTATCCCACTGTATTTCAAAAACAGACAATATTAAGATAGTTACTGTAGAGTGTAAGAATTGTTGAGAGTTTACATCCTGCTTGTCTGATATGATTTTGTTCACATTTCCATCCTGTACAAGAACACAGCTTGTTTTACCACAGCAAAACCTGGAGTGCCGCGTCCACCTCTGGGGTCCCCAGCACAGAAAAGACAAGGACCAGTTGGAGTGAGTCCAGAGGAGAGATATTAAACTGATGAGAGGGATGAAGCAACTCTCCTACAAGGAAAAGCTGAAAGAGTTGGGGTAGTTTGGCCTGGAAAGGAGAAGGATTCAGGGTGACCAAATTGCTGCTTTCCAGTTCCTGAAGGGAGATACAAGAAAGATGAAGAGGGCAATTCACAAGGGCACGTAGTGACAGGACAAGAAGGATAGCTTCAAACTGAAAGAGGGTAGGTTTAGATTAGACGTTAAGAAAAAATTCTTTACTGTGAGAGTGGTGAGGCACTGGAACAGGTTTCCCAGACAAGCTGTGGATGCTCCATTCCTGTAAGCACTCAATGCCAGGTTGGATGGTGCTCTGAGCAACCTGGTCTAGTGAAAGTTGTTCCTGCCCACAGCAGAGGGTTTGAACAAGATGATCTTTAAGGTCCCTTCCAACCCAAACCATTCTATGATTCTATGACAGCAATGACTAGAAATAAAAATAAATTAACAAGTGAGGGGAGAGGACTATTTATGCCAAAGTATTGAAGTGCCCTGAGAGGAAACAGGCCCACAGACAAAATTAAGTTTGGATTAATAAGGGGGTGCGGAGAGAGTTGTGTTGCAATAGGAACAGCACGAAGCTTGGTGTCAAACAGTGAAAAGTGAACTGGTGTGGTCAGTTGGTAAAAAGGTCCTGTGCTGGTTGAGCTAAGGATGTAGTTGAGCAAGAGGACTTCTCCAGCTCTATCTTCCTTGGAAGAAGAGGCTAGGGCAGGGATATGTTCCAACTGCTCCTGCTCAGGAAAAATGATCCTACTGAGAGGCAGACCCAAACAAGAATGAACTGGCATGACATATGGCAAAAATCACCTAAAGAAGATTTTACAAATAAATAAATGTTAGGCCAGTAACCTGTACTCAGAGACTTCTTTCCTAGTGGAATTTTGACTTTGAAAGGCTGTTAAGACTTTTCTTTGGACCTGTAAGATTCCAGGCTCCTCAGAGCTGACATTGTGCTTATACTTTCCACTAATAAAACATTTAGAAATAACTTCATAAATTAAATTAATTGGATCATCAGTCATGGACTTCACGGTAAAATAAGTTGAATGTAAAAATTTTATCAATTAGAAACGTATGGAGTTTTGACTTTTTATTATATATACACAAGCATTTGCATCTGTATCCTGTTTTAGTTTTTTTTTTACTAAGCCTACTTCCATTCTTCCTTATTTATTTGATGATTTATGCATTTGCTACAGAGATATTTGTTAAATATTGAGAAGTTTCTGATTTAAACTTGACTGTGATTTGAGCTGTAAATATTTCTTATGGACCTAAAAACTTAACATTAGGCTGATTTGATTTATCTTTATTGTTTTAATGTTGTAGCAAGACCAAGGAAGGATAGACTTAGTTCATTAACAATGAATGAGGAAGTAGCACAGCTATGCTGTCAAGGAAATGAAAGTGCATATAAAATACGTTCAGTATTTAATTAAGGGTTTTACTCTGCATTGTCCTACTTTTTATTCTGTAGTCTTCTTTAAAGCACAGAAAACATTTTTGATGGACAAAGAATAATTATCCAGGTTTCTTTCAATTAAATAAGTATACACTCCTAAAATGCCAAATAAAATCCACTGATATTGTTTGAAAAAAAATAGAGGGGGTTGTCTGAATGGGTAACTCTCTGTTTCTGTAATCTGTGAATATATGAATATTGTGACAGGATGTTTCTGGTTCTTTATTGTTAAAGTTAAGGTGACAAATCTGCTTTTACAGTTGTATAAATAAGGGAACTTTTACAGCAGCTGTGGAGCACCTGGCTTTTCTGCCCAAGGATGCTGCTGGTCCAGCAGAGCTGTGCTGGGACTTCTCCACTTCCAAGCTTCCATGGAGAAAACTAAACTTGTTAGGGAGTCCTGAGGGAGGATAACACACTCCTCCCCTTCCTTTCTTTGAACAAAAAATCCCTTCCCATGGCCAAGGAGCTCTCCCTGGCTCAGGCAAGGTGCCCCCTCCAGCAGCCAGAGCTGACTGACGTCCAGGGCTTTGCTGGGCAAAGCAGCTGTGAATTTTACTGCAAAGAAAAGAAGGAAAACCAGATTTGCATTATGCTTGTTTTGATTCCGCTATTTAAAACTAATCTCTGGTAGCTTTTCTATTTTCTTGAAAGCTGCTTTGTACTGAGTAGCTAGCCCTTGGTATTTGTTGAATTCTTTGTTTTCACTGCATATTCCCTGCTGGCCTGCTCAGAAGCTCGTTAAATTATGAGGATTATTCAGAGCTGAACTGGATAATAAAATGGTCTATTGATTAGTAGACTTCTAATTAGTTGTCTCTAAGCATGAAAGAGAAATAAGATTTGATAGCAAACAAAGCAGAAAACAAATAGGGTGTTTCCAACATGTAGGATGTACATGCTTGTGTGTGGCCTTGTACATGAGTATTGTAATTTCCAGTTTATCATCACAAGCTTATTTCACTGCTTACAGAACTGTGACCTGCACAAGCAAACTCTCTGACAGATAATCAGACAAAAAATACGACTTGATTCTTTTTCTTCTAGTATGTACTGGAAGAATGACATCATGATAAGTTTTTGATTTTTTGTCTTGTCATAGTAAAATAAAAGTTATGGCTAATTTGTGTTTTAACTAGGACTGTAGTGATAGAAATGAATATAAATTGTGTGTCAGAGCTGTAGTTTGAATGGTGAACACCAGTAATTAGAGTGAAAACTTTCTAATTGCATTACATGCCTCCATACTGGCTCAATGTATAAAAATTACCTGTGGTCTTTTTTAAAAATTATGTGGATTGGTGTATTCCACCTTCAAAAGATTTTCTTTAACAGTGCATGTTTTTAAGGTGTGTGTGCAGATCTACAAGCCTTGTGTAGGAGTAGAGCAGTGATGACATCCCCTGCCCCTTCCTCCAGTCACACTGACTGGCGAGGTGAGACTGACACTGCTTGCAAAAGGGCTTCTCCCCGAGCTTCCCAAAGAGATAGGAAAGCAGAGGACAGACCACAGGACGTCTTGAAAAATAAGGATTGAAATTCTGGCAGAATTGCAGTTGATTTCTGTAGGAACAGGATTGTTCACTAGCCCTTTAACACCTTTTCCATGATCCACAAAACCCTTGTGAATTTCTATGGGCTCTGCATGCTTGCCTTGTTTGGGCAGGGGGGAAGAGTTTGTATTTTCATTCCTAATCTCTTTCTTTAAATGCAATTCACTTCAGACAAAAATCAACTAATTACCCACACCTCCCCCAACTCAGTGTAGTTCCTGCCCATTGCAAAATGGCTGAGCCAAAATAGTAATTTATTAAAGTCATGAAAATCATTTAATTCTCATTAAGTGTTTAAATTACAGTTTTGTTGAGGATCATTTTGCTTTGTTTTGTTAGACCTGTTTAGGTAATAAGGGCTCAGTTTCCTGTTTTTATGCCCTTTTAGAGAACATGAGTTTCTCATTCAGAAATCAAGTAATTCCCATTGTTTTTAGTTCTGTCTGTGGGTTGAGTTGAATGTGGTGTAGTTTGCACGGTTCTTCTAGTTTTCCTCCTTGGTAAAAACCCTTTCCTTTTACACCTGTCTGCTGGGAGAGAGGAAGGTTAGCAGGCCTCTGCTCTTTAAAGGCAAGTTGTCTTGTCAACCCATCCGTCCCCTCATTTCCCATCACCTGGAGGTTGATGTCATAGCAAGATATTCTCTCCAAAATGTGAATTTCTTCATTAGTTTCACCATCTTCCTCTAGGCCTGTAATTAGAGCCCTCCTGATACCCAGCACACAACTGCACCCATTAATTAGTTCTTCATTTGAAGATTTCTCTCCTGGTGTTCCCATCCTTTTCAGCTTACAGCAGGTTCAGCTGCCTCCAGGTGTTCTTTGAATCTGTTATCCTGTCAGGCATTCTTCCCACAAAAACCCCAACCACAGGATCAAGGAAGCCCTGAGCATAACTGGGCCCAGGGGAGAGCCCCCCTCCTTTCACACAAGGAGGAACAGCCAACATCACATCCTGTGTGCTTTTGGGAGTGCCTGCATAGTTATTCCACAGCTGCTTTAGTTTTCTGTGGAGCACTCAAAAGAGACAGGGCCCAGGGTCTGCTGTTTACCTGATGGAACAGTCAAAACATCTCAAGAATAAAGCAGACACTCAGGCTCTGCGGGCTTCTCCACGTTAGGGGATAATGGAAGCATTTACTAACAGCCAAAGAAATTGTTTATTAGGATATGAAACCTTTAATTTAGAAGGAAGTCTTCACATTCTCTTTTTTTTCCCCTTACACTCCCTCTCTGCAAAATGTAGCAAGGCCAAAATTTAATGCATTCTCACATCTATTTCTGAGCTATGTGGGTGTCTCTCAAAAGGTATGATTTTGAAGTAGAACAAACAATATATTTGTAGCAATCTTCTTTGAACCAACGAGGTTTTAGAAACTCAAAGATCCAGATCAATCAAACCCAGTATATTACATTCTCCACTCTGTTGGGTTTAGATTTAAACTCTTTTATAGAGGTTGAAATTGCAAGAAGGATTCCCCAGCTGCTAAAAATGGCTCTGATGGAGCAGGACAAAATTACACCTGGAGAAAATACACTGGAAACTGAGATTTCATCTTTTTTTCTTTCTGCTCCCCTAACTACAGGTACAGCAAGTTTGTCTTATAGTATGGATTTCATCATCCTGTATACATTTTGGTGTAGGGAGTTGCCCCTCTTACCCGTTCCAGAGGCTGACACAAGAGGATAAAACCTTTCCTGACCCTGCCAAAGGTGATGAGAGAATCTAAAAATTTGTGAAATACACAATCATATTGAAGCATCAAACGTTGACAGAAGTATGAAATTGTATAAATAGCTTTATTGTTTACAGCATATCCTCAAATGCAGTTGCTCCCAGTTTATTTATTTGTGCACACACAGATGTGCCTTATGTACCGGGGAGGAAAGAATACGAAGACTTTCATTTTAAATTCTTTTCCTTGTTCTTATTTGGGGGAAGAAAACGTGATCTTTGACATGCTCTCTCACAACAAAGAGCAAAAGGCAGATGTGGGTCTCTCTCTTCAGATAGCACTTCCTCCCCAGCTTCTGTTTTCAGATTTACAACTTCATCTGCTTCTCCTGCAAAGCACACATTGTTGGTGTGCTGCTGCAGGTACTAGAGTTCATTCTCCTCTCTTCTTTGAATCCTGTTGCTGTTTGCAGGAGGAGAAAAACCTTTAGACATTTTTAGGTATTTTTGAAGTTTTCTCTTAGCTGTGCCAAGCTTGACCCTGTCCTTCATCTGAATGCTGGGGTCTCATTGACCTCTGGAGATATTTCAGGTTCCCTAATAAACCCCTGTGCCTGAACTGACAGTCACTGAAATGGAAATAACACCTGTAATACCACTAACATAACAATCAAAGAGATTTGTTGACAAAGAGATTGTCAAGAATCCATTGCTGCTCTATGGTTCCTTTGCCCCCTACAAACAAGTAGGGGCATCCCATGTGAATCACCTGTAGGGATTTAGGGTTAATTTATTTAGGACTTTGTGACCTGTGCAGAGGGGCACTTGCTGCAGAAATCAAGGCAGATAATGTATTTGCAATTCTTTTAGGCAGTGGACACTCATGTAAATTAAGATTGCCTCAATATTTCTAGACTGAAACGGGAGTAAAACCTATTTTCCCAGCCAGTACAGAATAGCAAGGGTGAATACATTCTGCATGTGACACCTAGCATCCTTTGTGTAGCTACAGGGGAAAAATGGAAACTTGTGAATAATTAGACATTGTAAATCTGGATTATTTTTAATTAGAAAATCATGGGCAACATACCTGAAAATTTCAGAATGCTACTGTGGGTTTATCTTATCGGTGATTATTTTTTTCTCACAGAAGGGTATCATGCATTGTTTCTTTGTGTCTGCTTTTGTAGCAGTCTAGGAGAAAAAAATTCTTCCTCTTTGCTCTACAGGCATTCAGCTACAAACATGCTTCGACAAATGTTTAATTTTGCCATTTCAAGAATAGAGGTTTGCAGTTGTTCGCTCTTAATCATCCTTGGAAAAGATTTTGATACAAAGAGATGACTTCTTTCCCCTTCCTATGTCTGTATCTGCGTATCTTCCCATGCAATTTGCCCCCTCTATCCTAGAAAAAGCAATGAGTACTTATGACTAAATCAGATAGGGAGAGCAATCAAGTAGTGCTAATATTTGCATGGGTAAGAAACATAATTTATGAAGACAATTGAGACAAAGTAAAGGTGCTCTATATAATTAGGGATAATAGCTGCATGTCATCATTTTCTCTGTTTATTATTATGACACTGTTGATTCACCAGGTGTAGAAGGATTTGGAAATGCCAGAAAAAAAAGTTAGGGAATCACAGTAGGAGATAAGAGGAAGCAGAGAATGAAAATACATGTGTGTCCAGAAAAAAGAGTACATTTAATCTGTTTCTTGACAGTATAGAATTGGGGACTAAAGTCTGATGGCAGCTGTTAGTTCCAAACAGGTAGGGATTGAACTAAATTATGGTTTATTGAGAGAGTAATTTTTTTTTCAATGACAGTTTTTCTGCTTCCATTTGCTTAAAGAAGGAGGAGGATCCTACCCTTTTAAGCAGTGGAGGGCAATTCTCTTGAAGCTTGTTTTCCTGTGATCCATGGGAATGGAGGCATCTGCAAGCTGGCCTGGTGGGTGCAGCCTGGCTGACAGCATGATGGGAGAGTTCACTAAGTGTTACAGAGATGACACAGAGCGTTGGGACTGACACTCATTTGGGCTTGATAGTTTAGCAGAGTGAAGTATTGCAGGAGTCTCCTGGGGCAAAGGGAAGATGTCACATTGATGAAATCCCAAATAATGTCCCAGTTCTCCCATGAAAACAGTTAAGGCTTCCTCCTCAATACTAGCTCTGTCTCGATAGGAATGACATTGTGCACAAATAATCACAAAATTAAAACTCACTGTGACAGCAAATCCACATACACCTCAAAGTTGTTGAATATGTTTCTCAAGGACAATTTTGAGGGGTTTGCAGGTGACAGGGCATCAGTGAAGCCCACTTTGGCCATAAGAATGATGTGATGAGATCTCAAGTTGAAGTGACAGTTTAATCCCTATGGGTGCACAGACATTTATATTTAAAACTCACATAACTTTCACGTTCATTAAACACATTTGAAGTGGTGGATAGTATATAAAATATCTCGTTCTCAGCTCAAGCAGCTTAATTTGTGCTTGCCCTTAGGCTGAAGTGTAAGAACTGATGGCTTCCACCTGTGCCTGAATTGCAGATGCAAGTTTTTTTGATAAAATGGTATCTAAAAAAGACAATATAAAATAATTGTGGGCTTTTTTGCTCTTGAGTAGATCTTTTTCCTAGACAAATTACAATCATTTTATAAAACTGCCTGTTCAGTGCACTAGCAAGGATTTTAATGATGATATGTCTGTACAGTTCCTGTCTAGTTAATGAAATATGTAGCATACTTAGATCTAAATCAAATCACAAGTTTGGCCTCTGTTGTTAGTTCTGTATGGTGGGTTTAACATAATTTTTTTTGTCTATGTTTTTCAAGCATAAAGCTGTTTCTGCATTTTAGTAACTATAGAGATTTGTCTTTGTGATATTTACTGCAGTGTCCCTTGATGTGAAATATATGCTATCCAACTCATGTCCTATCCCTCACTGCATTGACAAACAAGTTTACAAGTGATATTTTATATATATTTGGCAAAATACATACATTCAGCAAAACTCTCATTTATAGCTTGAGAGCGTGTAGTCAAGCAAATTCAGGTTCATTGCTTTCTTTGCATTTTGTTTTATTTTTTATATATTTGGACTTGATTCAACAAATCACTCAGGAGTTTACTTGAATGCAAAGTTGCAAGCATTTAAGTGTAAAGTCAGATCATTTCTAACTGCTTTACCACACTAAGCCCATAAGTGCCTTCACATCCTTTGGGTAAAATTTATCCTAGCACGCTGTCTATTGTATTTCCACATCACACCACAGCCCATCACACACAATACACAGGCAGCTGCATCTCCATGAGACGCAAAAAAAGCCCCTGAACTTGGTTAGATGGAGGATTGTCCTCCAACAGAAGGAATTCTCTTGCAAGCTGTTTTTTGCTGGACAGCCAGAATCTGTAGGATATGGCTTTCTGACCTAGCACAGCTCAGGCAAGCTGTGCTCTGCAGCATTTCCCCCGCCACTTCAAGGCAAGGCTTCTCAAACAGCATTTCATCCTCACAGACATCTGCTCAGCATTTGAGAGGAGCTGGGATCTGCCATCCATCTTTATACCATTCCTTTTATTGCTGCGTTAGTTGATTCCCAGAATAACAGCATGCAGGACATATGACAGTCCATTACTGTTGTTGTAGAATCACACTTCTGAAAAATACTGCCTCAAGCAAAATATTATAGAGAATTTACTACTGTCTTTCAGGAAGGCACATGCTGGGGTTAAACAAAGTTTGACTTAGTGAATGTGAAAGGACCACATTGTTTGATCTGCTTGAAATAGTATTTATTGTTCTTATTTAGATAATTTTCTTAATTAAAATATGATATTTTTTCTTATTTCTTTTGCCCCCCAAATGAACTCCTTTCGTGGAGAACACAGCCCAGACAGGAGTTGCTTTCAGGCAACCCAGGGAAATGCATGCTGTTGCTAGAAGGGCAGTGAGAGCACAACTGCTGACCATGGGCATTGCCCTTCCTGTCCTCTGTCCTGATTCTTGACCAGGGATGGGCAAACAAGGCTTGAAGATTTGACCATTGCCACAAAACACTGGGCAAGGAAACGTGTAATTATGGCCTAATGGTGTGCTGTGTCATCTTCCAGAAGGGGAAAGGTGCAGAGTCAAGATTGGGGATTTCTAGGGTGCTCCTCGGAGGGTCAGGAATTGCTCTGAAAGAAAAAACTGAGAGATTTCCAGCTGTGAGAGGTATCAAAATACAAAGTTCAGCTCCAGAGGACCTTTTAATTTTGCTGGCCCACGCTTGGAAAACAATGCGTGGAACAAGAGGGCACAGTGCTTTCTGCTCCATCCACCAGCACACTGCCTTAAAGTTTGCAAGCTTTAGGGCCAGGAGTCATAAGGCAAGTGTAAGAGCCTCAGGGCAATGGCTTTTCTCTAATTAGCAACACGTGGCACAGACAGACATGTAACAAATAGGAATGCCACTTCCAACAAGCAGTGCAGCGTTTCTTTCAGCATTAACTGTCTTCCTTGTAACTGAGCTGCAGCCAAATGAATGTACGTGGAGCAGCCCTGCTGCTGTCCATGGGCTGTTATTTTTCAGTTCACCGGGAAAGGAACACGGTAGACATCTATTAGGTTTATAATTTAATAACTGAATATTAAAAATCTAGGCACTACTATGTACATTTACTGAGCTACACAACCTGCGGTCGAAACTGGCTCTGATTAGAGCAGGGAGATGTTTTTCATGCAGAGTAGAACTTATCAATCCATTTCAATTTATTTTTCGTGAGGAGTGGTATCAAGACACTGCCCATCAGCTTTGCTTTACTGCCACGTGCTTTGGCCATTAGCTGTAAACATGCAGACGTGTCATTTATCAAATGGTGTTGCAAGTTCAAAATGCCTTTTGAAAAAGGCAACACGCTGCCACCGAAACGGGTGGGTGAGGGTATGTCAGGGCAAGTTTTTATCCTCTCCAAGCTCCTATCACGGGAAATGCAAAATTGGTATCACCTGTTTTTTTAATATTTAGATTGTCTTTTTTCCTCAGCATAGACATTTATTATTCAAAGTAGAATTGAGGGCGCTTGCTTTCTTACAACTATTGGGATTAATGAAAGCAGTTAAGGAAGAAAAAAAAAAAAAAAAAAAGATGGAAAAATTCTCCCTGGGCTAAATACAAATGGTGTTGTTGTAAAAGGGATCTGTTGGTAGGCGCTGTGGCTGTATTTTGGTGGGTTGGTGACTAGCTTGACAAACCTGTTCTCAGCAGTTGCTTGGTCGAGGTCGCTCCAGCACCTGTGCAGCGCTGGGCGACTGCTCCGTGTGCGGCCAGGGAGACAGCAGATGTGCCTGGCGGGTTTCCAGGCGGCATCCCGGCCGTGCCGTGCCGGGCCGTGCCAGGTGGGAAGCGACGCGGTGGGGCGGTGGGGGTGCGGCTCCAGCACGATCCCATACCGCAGCGTTTGTGGAATCGCGCCGGCTCATGTCTGGGGTTCTTTCCTTCATTCAAAGCGGTAACGCGGCGGCGGGGTCGGTGTCGCAGCGCTGCCCGCGGGTGTGGCAGAGCAGCGCCGCTCCTCCCTCCGCTGCATCCATCCATCCCTCCATCCACCCCTCCATCCATCCATGCATGCGTGCGCGGCTCCCTCCCTCCGGCGCGGTTCCGCAGCGCCGTGCGGCGTCCCCGGTGTCCCCGCGGCGGCGGCGGGCGCGGCCGGGGGCGGGCGGAGCGCCGGGCACTGATAGGCCGGGCGGATGCGCAGGCAATTTATCATCCCGGCTCCCGCGGAGGCAGGCAGCGCGCCTGTCACCAGTATTGATTTCAGAGGATGGACGAAATTTCCTAGGATTTCCATTAAGAATTAAGCGGAGAGGAGGAGGAGGAGGAGGGGAGGGGGGAGAGAAAAAGCAAGGGAAGGAAGGAAGGGAAAAAAAAACAACCAAAAAAAATCAAACCGTAAGCACGCAGGGTAGCCAGGCAGACATGGATATGAGATGGCACTGTGAAAACTCGCAGGTAGCTTCTTCTCTCACAGGCGATGCAGAGCACAGGCGAAGCACTGCCGCATGCAGGGTTTAAGATACCTTTAGGCTGACAGCAAGGAGGAGAAAGGAAAAAAAAGCCAGAACCAAACAAAAAAAAACCTAACCAAAAAGGGCATTTGCACCGATTTACTGAAAATTACTTTTTTTTCTCTTTTTAACTAAGAAAAAAATTAGAATACATCTCCTTGGAGATTTAATGTCATTAAGATCAAATTTCTGCACGATATCTGTTTTAAATCTAGAAAAGATTCTAAATTTTTTTTTTTCTTTTCTGCTCCAAGAAAAAAATGCTTTGGTACCCAGAGCATGGATGCTGCTGTTTTTAAATTTTTCTCGTCTGCTTTTTCTTAAACTATAGAGACTTTTTTTTTTTTTTAGCATGTTTGCTACAAATGAGTCTGAAAGGAAATGAAAATTGAGAAGAATCAAATAAAAGCATGAATAAAACCTGCTTCAAATAGTTGCCAGGCTGCTTTCTTTTTAACAATCTAGCAATTATTTTGGCTTAAATTATGCTTAAACCCTGACCATGCATGCTTTTCATCTTGTCTTAGGATATGTGTGTACGTGTGTGTGTACGTACGTCTGTACTTGTTTTGATTTGATTTTTTTTCAGTGAGCATTTGCACAACGGGAATTCCTGTGAGTTATATGCATGCTTTGATAAGAAAAATTGCATATCAATGAATGACTGTATCTGATGGACTAAAATGTGATGATATATAATGTAAAGTAGCTTCATTTTTAAATGAGTTGCTTCTAATCTTTTGGGGGAGGGTAAATCGCTGCATGCTTATGACAATGAAAGTGTTTGTGTATTTTCTCAAAGGTTGATTGTTTACTTGCCTGTTTCTAACATGAAGAGCGAGGTGTTTCCATTTATTTATTTATTTGTTTGTTTTTCAAATAACAAACCTGCAAGGCATCTGATTTAAACAAGCACGGGTTACAAAGCTTTCCCTGTTACCTGAAAACGAGCAGAATGTTTGTGTGAGAGTGCCCAGCTCCTCTGGGGAGGTTGGTGATCCTTGCAGTTCCTTATTCTCCCCAAGAAGAGTTAAAATGCTGTGGCAGTCTGGCGCCTGCGTGCACCATGGGAATTTTGCTGGCAAAGCCAGAGCTGCCATCAGGTGGGACAGGTGAATTGTGATAGTGAAAAAGGCAAAGGTGGGGGTGAGGGTTGCCAAAAGAGGTTAAAGGGCTTTTAAAGCAAGGATTCTGCAGCTTTCATCTCTACAGAAATGCCTCATTTTCCCCCAGTAGCTGGAACGGCAAGGGGAAAAGCTTTTTTTTGTTTTCTATCAAATGAGTCAGAGCGGTGGAGATGGTTCAATTCTATTCTGGTTTACAGGTTATAACCATTGTGTTGAGAGAGAAGTTAAGGGTTTGGAGGCTTTTTTCATGATTGTGAAAAGGCTGAACTGGATCTGAGCTATCTGACTTCATTTATTGCTGCAGTTGTGGGGCTGAACATCAAACCTTTTTCTCTTTGACATACTGGGTGTATTGTGTAATGCTGTTTGCATTTGCTAGCTGGGCTTCCTCAGAGTTTTGCCATTAAGCCTGTTGGGGTTTTTAATTGTATTCATTTAAATCACTTAATGTGCCATTCTGTATAGCAGCTCTTCTCTTGCTGCTCTGGGCTAATCAATACCTGAATTTGCTCTTCCCATAGCAGCTTACCCCAGAACATTAAAAAAAAAAAAAAAAAAAAAAAAAAAATAGGGTGGCTGTAACCATGCCAAATGGCTCTGGCCTATTGGTATATTAGGTCACTCTTCAAGTTCAGGCTGAAGACTTTGTGAATTGAGTTTACCATTCCCAGCTCTCTTCTTAATAATCCTCCACATCACCTAAGCATCATATATAATTTGACACAGCTGACAGCTTCTACTTAGGAGAAGCTTAGGGCCAAGCCAGAATGAAAATTGAATCACATCTCAACTCCCTAATATTAATGATCCTCCCAGGTCAGCAGAGGAGTAATTGCTAGGGTATCTTGAAGAACTGTCCATTAAACCTGCCTAGATGGTAGCTCACCTGTGGAGAGATGCATCTAGATAGTGTGTACAAAATTAATTCCATTTGCCTAATATAAGGTCTGCTGGACTCACAAATATCTCAAAAGCCAACATGTGGTCTCAAGTTTAACACAAAGTAATTTTTCTGGTATTTTAAGATTGGTTATAACTAAGGCTTAGCTAAATTGCCTTAGATATGTCAGAAAAAGAAAATTGGTGGTTATATCTTGAAGGGCAAGCCTATATTTCTGTAAAGGTGTAATTTGATCTAAAACCTTGTGGCATGAAGCAAGAGAAGAAAAGTTCATGTTGTCCATGTTCTTTAGTCCTTGAGGTAGCTGTGCATTTAGAATAACCCATTAATCAGTCAAAGTTGGTATACGCAACCTGATTAGGTAGGCAGCTGGACCTTTAAATCCCAAATCAATATTCAACAGAATTTCAGAGGAGACAAACAGCCTAGGGACAATGTTGAGAAACTCAACTGTGCTTTATGTCTTGGTGTAATGCTGATTTAGCAAGAAATCCCAGTCACAGTGCGAGAGGATTTATTTTTTGACCTTGTATATTTGAGATGGCACAGAAAGTTAAGAGCTGTCAGCATGGCTTAGTGCAAGGGGGAAATGCAGAGGGGATTCAGCCATCCTCAGTTGCCATTACAGAAGGTACCCGTGTGGAGCAGCAGAGAAGAGAGGTGCACCGAACCAACCAGAATACAGATACTTCAGATTGAAAATCAATTTCTTCTGAACTTGCTGCTGTGCCAGGTTGATGATTTAACTGAATTACCATAGTCTGGTGACATAAATGAGGGAACAATCTAGCCTGCTGCAGTCCTAGTGGGATATATACTCTAGGAGGTCTTGGACCAGTACCTGTTTATCTGTCTTCTCTCGTCACAGCAGCTGAAAATCATGATGGGTTTTTCTTTCAACAGCACTTCAACTACAGCAGCTCCATGTAGTAAAAGGATTTCTCACTCTGCTGACACACCCTTCTGCCATGGGTCACCCACTCCTTAGAGGAGTTGTTTCCCCTCCTCAGAGCTCTTTGTCTTCGCACTGTTAGAGATGGTGTCACAGCTTGGCTAGGTTATGTGTGCATACACATGAGAAAGCCTTTCAAGATAAAGAGTTGAAGAAAACACCAAATTCAGTCTTAGCCAGGGAGGAGCTTGACAGACAGAACTTGTTGGTGAAGAGTAAATGATTTTTATACTTCTTGGTTGACATGTTCAGTAGCTTGAACTACTTTATAATTACTTTTAGTTGTGTGTATTGCTACAAAGTTTAGTCATTCTATTTGTCTCATGCTTCTAAATCTTATGAATTCGCTGTTTTTCAGCAACTAATTGATCAGCTTTTCTGATGCAAAAATTAATTTTGCACTCACTTGTTTAGCGCATTCAACCTGTAGTAACTTAAAATTTCTGGATTTATTGCAAGAGGTTTGTTTTCGTAGGGGGGCTCCTTTGGGAGATATCTCCCGTAATTTTGTCCGAAACCAGGACACTCTCTCTGTTTTTTTAGATTTCTGATACGGTTTTTCAATCCATAGAGTGTTTTGCTCTGACAGCAGATCCAGGAAAAGTCTGATAAAACCATGAGAAGTTCCTCATGTGTGGTAGCTTGTACGATTACAGTCTTTTGCTATCCTTTTCCACATTGCTTTTCTCTTTTTGTCTATATCTGAACTGTACTTCATTTTTTGCCAGTGAGATGCATAATTAGATTTAGCTATGTAATCACATGCAGTTAATAAGGGCTAATCCCTTTTTTGCAGATTGTATCTTTCAATCCCTTTTGGTTGACACTTCAGGTAATGCCTCTACGTACCAGATTGAGATGAGACAGAGTACGGGCCAAGGGCAAAATTTAGAGTCAACAGCTGCTTGAAACAATGTGGGGTACATCAGGAGAGAGCCAACAAAACCCCTGAAGTTCCTCTGAAGAAGTAGTTGTTGGGGCTGTTTCTGTGTATTTGACTGCATTACTAGAGAATGGTAATTCTAGAGAATGCCCTTCTCTACTAAAGAAGGAAAAAAATGTGTGCAAACCTCTATCTAAAAAAAAAAAAAAAAAAGTGGAAGGATAAGGATTAGAAAGTGTGCTCTGCACATGCAGGAAACCTGAGCGTTGTGGACAATCCAGTTAGTCCTGTGCAGCAGTTTGGCTGGGTTTCCATAAAAGATGGATTAAGGTGAAGTTCTACCATCCTTGAGGTCAATGGAAATGCTGTCAGTGACTTCACTGTCACGGACATTCTACCCCCAAAGAGCACAGAGTGTAAAATCTAAGTATGAAAGGACATACGAATTGATTTCTAAACCCAGCTATCTTGGAGTATTGTTGCTTAAAGTAAATCAGAACTTAAATGGGAAATGAGCAAGATGGTATTTTCACCAGAATGACTCATTTTACATTCCATCCCACAAACTAAATGATTCCTTGCCAGCAAAGACCTGGGAAGTTTTCAGGTGGTGAGACATTTCGCATGCTGCGAGTCTGTAATGTCCAGGACCTTCTGGTTTGAGTCTGGCCATATGTTTTTGGCATAAATCCAGAAACAAATATAGTAAGTTGTGGACTCTAGCACAGAGAAAATTGCATTTCTTGGCTCCAATAATTTTAGTGCCTTGTTTGTTGGTTTCTCTAAATTGGCTATTGTATGGCTGCAAACCAATACTAAATCACATGAAGTAAAGACTTAAATTATTTTTCCTAAGTTTCCAGAAGTTTCGTATTTTTCTTTTCTTGTAGTTCTTTTGATTTCTTTTAATATCTATTCCCTTTCATATCTACTTCAAAATTCCCATGCTAGATCACTCTCATTGTGAAGAGTACACTACTATATCTGCTGTTATTGTATTTTTTTCTGTACTGGAGGCTGAGGAGAATGCCTTGCTTTTTCTGTGGTGGTTTTAGTGCTGTTCCACCTTAGTAATTCAGGAGTTTTGTTGGAATTTCCTTTTTCTTTTCTTTTTTTTTTTTTTATTTTTAATGGGGTTATTTGAACTGTTAAGCAAATACATTAGGTTAGCAGAGTTATTGAGCAGGTATCTTGAGAAAAAAGGTGATTAAAGTGTCTGAGGCTGTGTGTTAGTACTATGACTGTTACCAATTTTTACAGCTCCCTCAAACCAGATTGCACACCTAGGGCACAACTGCACTGAAGAGATAGACAATGGATTTTGATTTTCACCTGTTTTATCATGCATGACCAAAAGGTCTTTAAGAAAGTAGTTGCACAGAGACTACACATAAACATATGTTATTTGCGTAGGATATATTGTAAAGTAGAAGCAAAAAGTGAAGTTCATATGGCATTTGGGAGCAAAGCATGTTTTTGAGTTTCTAAATGATGTTAGAATTTCTTAATAAAAGGGAAATGACAGTGAATGAAAAGTCACAATTTTGCTTTACAGATAACACAGATATATTCAATATTGGTATTGAGTGACAGTAATGCACCAAAGTTGGGGAGGCTGAGGAATGAATACATGGACAAAGTACAAACCTCTCCCATGTTTTAGAGCAGGGAGGTGGCAGCAAGGAAGGGGTGGGAGGTCACCCAGACAAAATCAGAGCAGGCCAGTAAAAATATCCCTTCTGGTGAGCTGCACTGCCAAACGCAAATCTGTTCTGTGAGGTTGATGTCAACGTCAGCCACCGTATCCTGGGGAAGCTCACTTCCCCTGGCCCGTGCCAACTTCACGGAGGTTTGCAAAGCCAAGCTGAATAGTGCAGCTTGTGATTTCCTAGAGGATGTCCATCTGCCCTGAACAGCCTGAGCAGCCCCGGGCCCTTGCTGACAAGTGCACAGGCAGAGTTGCTGCGTCCCGCGTGAGCAGCACTGCCGGCTCCAGCGCGCGTGGCAGCAGTGCCAGGAATAGCTCTGCTCTTGTCCTGGGAATAAAGGGCACAATGCTGGGATGCTACACCCTTACTTGTTTCTTTGCTTAAACCTGAGAAACACAGTTTGGATCTTTTAAATGAGTTTAAACTCAGTCTGGACCAGTGGGAGTCCCTTTTCAGGGCATGTTGAATGATGGTTGTCTTGTTCAGTTTCGGTTAGGAAGAGACTTTACAAGAGAGCATTTATGTTAATGGATGTTTCTGATAACTCTAGCAGGGGTCAGGGTGCATGAAACAGCTAAGAGAAAGCATAATTTGGTTTTTTTCTGCCAATATCTTAAGTGTTAAGTTGCCAGATGCACCATTTTCGCCTAGAGGCATGAACAAAGTAAGACCCCAGTTCTTCCATAAGCTACATTGACAATTGTCAACTTTACCAGCACTGAATCTTTCCTTTGCAGCTTTACCTGTTCTATCGCTACATATTTCCCCTTTCTAGTGGGGATATCTAGGGAATAAAGTAAGTAAAGTGGTAGCAGAGGCACCTGAAAAGGCTGCAAAGGTGACCTTTGCAAAATACTCCTTCAGGGTTACTGGGGAGGATGTGTGGCATTCAAGTCTCACTGTTTTTGTGCACTAGACAGTTACAAAGGAAATAATAGCAATTTTTAAGCTCATAAGAATGCATCTGTCACTTTGTTCAATCTTTGCTTTCTGGCAGCCTAAAATAGGTGACTGAGATGGTAACCTAGTACTGAAAAAGACAGAGACAATTTGCTTGTGTCCAGACTTTCTCTACAATCTGTTCCCCATTGCTATTTAGGTGACTTTTCTGAACCAGGAGTGAGCAGAAGCTTTTATAACAGTGGGAGCATTCTTCCAGTGTACAGTCACTGCAGGATGAGGAGCTCTGGCAGCTGATCTGTGACCCCTGCTCCTGCCTTGCATTGTGCTGAGACTGACTAGACTTCTCTAGTAGATTTTGTTTTACTCTTTTTATAGCCAGGTATCCAGATGGCTTCAAGGATTTAAGTCAGCTTTTCAGCTTCAGGTATTGTTCAACTTAGAAATAGGAAAGTAAAAGTAACCTGAGTAAATAATCTAAAAATATAATTGGGAAGTGACTAATTCATTTTGGAAGCCTACTCAACTGTAATTCATTTCAGTTCCAAGATAAGATTGTCACTTATTTATGATTAATTAGACAGAACCACCTTGAGATCACTAAATAATTAGACCACTCTAGAAAAAAATGGTTTCCCCTTGAATGAACTATAAGCAGCTTCAGTAGTTCTCAGACTATCAGTGCATGGCATCTTCCTGGACTACTGCAGAGCTATAGAGAGCAAAATGGAAAGATGTTGCCTGAGTCGTGTTGATAAGTAAGAGTAAGAACAGATGAAGCTGTGAAAAATGTTAGTTAAACCATGTTCTCACAATGGTGTTATTCAGAGCCTGAGTAGAATCTGCATCTTTCCTCACTGAGGGCTTGGCACTATGGGTTTTCTTCTTTCCAGTCCTACTTCCTTGCCCAACCAGTCTGCAAGTGTGGGATTATCTTTTATTTCTACCTTGACTATAGAAAATCCTGATCCTTCATGTATTTCTGGGAACTTCATGTTCCTTATTCATTTATGGATATGCCAGATAATTTCTTAATTTTAACTGAATTTGACGATCAAAGAAAGAATTGGAAAAAAATAATCCCATTGTTCTGGCATTTCGGAGAAAATTTGTGTCATTGTTAAACTAACGCCCATTCAATTCATGGTGAGCTTTCCAAATTCCGTTTTATTTCATGTGGTCTTACATTAAAACATTACTGCCATTATTTTCAGATATTAAAAAAATTTTCCTTTCCCATGAATATTCCATTCTGGGCTTTTCCTCCAGTATCAGTATCCCAGAACTGGACATCTACCTAATAGATGGCACTGGGAATGACAAATAAATTGTGTTTTGAGTTGAAAATATCCTGAATGCTAAAGCTGTCTGTCTAACGATTAAGTGTTAGAAAAAGTGTGATTATGTTTGTATTTTCCAGGTGATATTTGAATTATTCTCAATTCAATGTTTTGCATTAAGTGTATGGACTGAAATTAGCCAACAAGTCATTGAGCTGCTTTATTTGGGTCAGCTGGACTTCCTCCAGTGACTGTGTGTTACTTTTGAGATTACATTTCTTCCTCATGGGAATGATTTTGCATGGATATATGCTTAATTGTATAAATGCTAATAACTGGGAGGGGGAATGATATTCTTGGAGGAAAGGCAGGAATAACCTGTGAGCCCTGCAAAATAATTGGGAGTGGCAGTTAAGGAAACTACTGCATATTCTGCATATGCTAGGTTTTGTCTCTGCCCTCAGAGGTCCTGTAACTTAGACATGGGTGCCAAATGTGGTGCTCAAATGGTGAGCTCAGCAGTCCAAAGAAGCTTGGGGTTTTCCCTTCTTCTTTGTAAATTCGTGTTGACCTATTGAAAATATTAGTAGCTGCATAAATGGCTGGATCTGATTTTCACGTAGGGTGTTCTGTCTCTGGTATACTGGAAAGCATGCTCTGTTCAGCAGATGCTCTTGGTTTCCAAATAACAAAGAGGAATTACACGGGGTGGCACCTTCAAGGTGGAGGAACACTGATGCTCAGCCTTGTGCTGGTGGTCTGATTTCGGGCTGTCAGCGTGGGTGTGTGCCCAACCCACGATTTCTCCATCTGAGGAAACCAGCCAGGTCTGGATGCTGAATGGAGCAAAACACTGGCTCCATTCCAAGGATCTCTAATTCTACTAGATTGTCTATATGAAGCTGGTGGCTGAGTGAGTACCAGATACATTTTAAGTCTTTATCAGTGAAGCTTTGTTTATCTCACACTGCAGAGGTCAAATTGGAGGAAACAGTGGTGGTCTCCTTACCATCAATTTCATGCCAATTAAAATCTCAAAATAAGTCTTGTAACTCTCTCTCCTGCCCTTGGCACACAGTCTCTTCTTTTTTTTTTTTTACCTCATTTACAGTGGAAGACTGCGTGTGATACTCTAATTTCAGAACCAGCACTCCTCCCCACCCCCTGAAATTTCTGGGAGCAATACTTGCTTCTTATAACTGTTCTTTCCAGCTAAGAATTCAGCTGAACATCATTACATCTGCCCTTGCTCCATACCTGACCCTTTGGCATTGCACATTGTACCAGGAGCTCACATGCAGTAGTTCTACTTAGAGCCATATCAGTATAAAGAGGAAGGGCTCTCAGTGCTTTAAGCTTTATTTTTTGAAACAAAGCTGCCAATATTCTATAGACATCTGCCTGCCCCCGGGATCCCAGAAGCCTGCTGGCTTTGATTCCTGTCTTTGCACAACATGCCCGTGCAGAAGACACCCTTTCCAAGGTGAGCCTTTCTAAGGTGACCCTTTCCACCAGCTTTTGTGCTCAAAAAACTGAAGAGGGTTTATCCAGAACAATAAAGTGAAGAGTCTGAAAGGATTAATTCCTCAACAGGTACTTTGAATCTTGCATGCAGCTGTTGACTACACCTGTGGAAGTGACAGAGACTTATAAATTAGCCTTCTGGGGAGCTAATTGGCAGCTTCTCCTTCAAAACAAGATCCTTTTGTGCTGTGAGTATGTGTGTGCATGTTTCCATGCTCAGGTGGAGTTGTAAAAATATTTGATACATGATCTCCCATTTTCCTGCAGTGACTCAGCTGTGGAGGATAGCTTATGCATTTGAGAGTGATCACAGATAGCTTTCATCCCTGATATAGAGAGAAAAGTTTGTATTAGAGTAAACTGATTTCAGACAGAGAGTCTTCTTTGGACAGATGTGCTATTCCAAATTTCTGTGATACCATCCTCAAGAGCACCTGAGCATAGTAAACACTGATTAGTGGATTGGAGGTGATGGAGGAGAGGATTAATTAAATCGAGGAAAATAAAGTTTTTTATATGAGTTGGTGAGTGGGAAACTAGTATTGGAAAAGATACTGTAGCCCCTTAAAAAAAAAAAAACAACAAACCAACCAAAAAAAAAAAAAAAAAAACCAAAACCTAAGAAGACTAGGACATCTTAACTTTACAGAAAGAGAAATCTCTTCACACACTTTACAGTTTATTCTTGTGGTATTCTGAGACATGGGAAGGATATGAAAATACCATTGCCAAAGAGTGAGGATAACACATGCACAGCAAGAGGATTTGGGCTGCAACAGGGAAGTTTTATTTTCTTCATGTTTTATATTTATGAAAATTCAATTCCAGTAAGGCCTGAATAGAGAGTAGATGCAGGCAGGCATTGACTCCATGGACACATTCCTTGACATTTACTGTCCATCTTTGTATCACAATGAGGTTTGCCAAAATGAAGTATTAAACAGAGAAGCAGTTTGTGGCAATCTGCATTCTTACAGTAGTGTGTTTATCCCCAGGAAGGGCTGTAGTGATGCTGAAGAAGGCTGTTAAAATCTGTTTGTGTTCTCCCAAAAGCCATAACAAGAGAGAACATAAGCAGGTGTGAATTGGGTTGGTCTGGGGAGGAATGAAAGCAGCCTGGAGAACTGGTAAGTAGCTGAATCTGCAGTTGGTTGATGCCAAAGTTCATCAGAAAACACAAAGGCAAGGCAGCGTGGGATTGTTTCAGCTGATGGTCGTGATATATCTGGCATTTGTCTGTCAGGTGCTGTTGTGCTGCTGGAAGCAATCAGGAGGCAACAATGTCTGATGGAATATTTCACAAAGTTTCCTGCCTGTGAACAAATGGGTAGCAGAGGAGGAGAGTCATCACAGCTGAGCATGCAAAAGTGTGAGGGATATCAAGCTCAAAACAAAGCGACTGAGATCCAAATTTTCCAATAGCAAGAGATCCATTGAACCAGAGAAGTGAAAAATGGATTTCGTTCAAAGTGGTTTCTTTTATCTATAGACGTTTTTTTCAGCCAACCTTTGGAAAGGTGCAGAGAAACCCTTTTCTTTGTGTGGCTCTTGCAATGTATCAGTTAAGATAAGGCATTGGGGGAGAATTTGGGGATTTAAAATTGAAGTTAGGTTTTGGCAAAGTTTAAAAAATAGATATCCCTTCCACTTCGCTTACCCAACATAGCCATTAGGAGAGAGATGTTTATACCAAGCATCAAAATTATGTGGTGGAACCTGAAATGTGCAACTAAACTGTTGGAGAGCTTAACTTCATAAATGTTACATGTCCAAAGTAACATTGCAAAGAAAATGATGCCTGGTAGACTGAGACATGTATAGCTTAGCAAGGTCTTCAAACTTTTTTAATATGAGACCTTGTGGAAAGAGAAAGAAACGGGCTGAAAAACTTATCACTGTGGGGATTAGGTTTTCTGGATCTGAAGGAGGGTAGCAGGTTGGAATGGTTGCAAAATCTCTCTGGTATTTTGTAATTTAAGAGCACTTTTCAAATGTTGCCTGCAAAGGAAAGGAGGAAACTAAAAGACAATGAGGTTGGGGCCAGTTTTTCTGCTGGCCTTCACCTGCAAACAGATTTGTGGTTGGAACAGTGTCTGGAAACTGCACACCTGTGAAAGTGTTTGGGGGAGGTCACATTTTGAGATATGCATGGATAAAATGGTCAGGCACAATGTCACAAAAAAAAAAGCAGCTACCAGAAAGAGAAGTGGTCTTTGCACATGTTTTGACATCTGCCTCCACACTAAACCAGCAGCAGGATTCAAGTTTAAGTGGGAGGGAGATGCTGGTGCAGGCTGGAGGGCTATGCACTATCAATGTGGTGCCACACACCAAAATCCTGTGCTTAGGAGAAAAAAATCCTCATTCCACCTCCACCTCAGGAAATCTAGAGGTGATCATTTGCTTGCCTAAATTAGTGGTTGCATTTTTTATTGTCTTTTTGCTTTTGGGGAGAGAGAGAGTCTTATTGGGTACAAATACTGGACATCAAACAAGTTTATCCTTGTTATTTCTAAACCAGAAAGAAATTACTTTATTGAATCTTCCTATACATCAAAAGAATCTCCACCCATCATTGACATGGGAGAAATGTCAGTTTATTCAGCAAAATTTCACTTCAGTTAAGAGACATCTCTGACTGAAGGCAAGAAAGTCTAGAAGAAGTCAGGAAGACACAAATTTTACAGAAAAGTCATAGTTGTTCATTCACCCACACAGGAACTTACTCATAGTTACCTAAGAGAACATAAGACAGAAAAAGAATTTGTGGGTCATAAAGTCCAGTCTGTTCCCAAAGTTCTCCAGCATTACAGTTTTAGATGGACCTTTCCAGCAGTGAAAATGTATTAGACAGCTTCAGGCAGGAAAAAATGCCCAGCACTGCAATTTTGGACCTTTAAATTAGTTGTTTAGAAATGCTGAACAGTGAACATATTTTTCTGTTTTATTTTGTTGTCATTTCACTAGGCATTGTTTTAATGTAAAAAGACCCAAACAAATTACAAATCCAAAACATAAGCATAAACATTGTTATATTACTGTAATGAGAACTTGCATTACTAGTTCCTGACTGAGCCTATAGTAGATTATTTTTATTGGACATTCTTCAGATGCTTCTTTCCTGACACTAGCAGTTTTCAGGTCGCTGATCCTTCTTCAGCGTTGGTGGTTTTTAAAAGTCATCACCATTTTATGGTTATTATAATAACAAGAATAAAACATTTGGGGGGGTTCATGACTCGTTCTGATTATACATATCTGTGTTTCAAAATGTTTACAAAGATTGTTTGACCCTGGCAATGTCTCTTGGCTTCTGGGCTGACCTTTCACTGTCATCCTAAGGAAGACATCCATTAGCTGAGAAATATTTCTCTGTATGAACCAAAGTAGCCTGTTAGCAACAGCACATTTATATAAGATGTCTCAGTAGTAGTGGAACAACCAGCCAAATAATCCTGATCCAGGGGCTTCTCTCATAATGATCTGAACTTCTGCAGAAGTGTCTGTTAAACACATAGAGGCTGGTGGATACACTAGTGTTCATCCAAGGAAAATTCCTTCTGGTAGCAGTGGGGCCTGTAGGACCTAAACACTCTGTTAGTGGAGTGCACCAGAGGAATTAATCTCTGCTTTTGAAAACTTCTGCTTAAATCCAGTTGACATTATGGGAGGGCAGCAGAAGTGAGAGATGAATTTAAAGAGCAATTAAGGAAAGAATTTACTTGTAAAGCAATTCTGTCTTTTGCTGTTTGATTTTGGAATTATTTTAATTATCTTTCATTTAAGAAAGTGGAACCTTTAATGAAAACAAGAAATTAGATGCTGCCATTAGAAGGAAATCACACTCATGACAGAGCAAACTTGGATGCAGCAGTTGTTGCACAATGCTAAAGCCACTTTTGTCTTTCAAGAAGTTGATTAGAGTGGTTCTTGCATTTGTGAGCATCTGTGCATTTTTATTCCTTCGTCTCATTTATTTCTTAAATGTCCTTTTGCTTTAATCTCTCATGTGATGGACAGCGAAAGTGGTGCAGGTCAGATACAGGAATTCCTAGTTTGAAATCCATAAACTCTTCAATGCACAGTATAGCTTAGCTTCCAGCAGGGATGGCTGTAGGTGTTGGCACTTCTAAAGCATCACTGTATTTCTGTGAGAGAGGTAAAGAAGTCAAAAAACCACGACAAAATGAAAGTTTCTGTTTTACCTAAGCGTCTCTATGCTTTGGCTCTCTACAGTATAAATTATGGCCTGAAATATTGATTTGTTGCAAGACATGGTTCTGCAGCTTATTTGCTTAACTTCTGTAGTATTCTAATGAAAATCCAATTTGATTCTGACAAGCTAGGGCTGTAGTTTTCAAGGCAAAGTGGCAGATTTGTAGATAGTGATTCCTTGAAGGGTGATTATAGAGACAGTTGCTTATATAATTACTGCGTTATATGTATGTTACCAGTGTTCCATGGCATTAAAATCAGTCATTAATCCTTTTTTATCATCCCCTGTAGCTAAAAACTCTGTGAAAGAGAAAAGTAGAGCAACCACCATGAGAAAGAGTCCTCAAAGGAGGTCCTGCTTGCTAAAGAAAATGTGGTACCATGTCTGATAAGGTTGTGTCCATGTCCTTCAGAGATTCTGTCATTCCACTTTGGAGAGCATTTTCTTATCTAGAGTGATTAGGGCTATTTGTTGTTTGCGTGGTTCTGGTTTTATGCTGAGCAGCTGCTGCTGTCACTAAAGTAGTGGTTTTTTTCCTGGGTATTCCCAATACCAGCCCCAGCTCTCAGCTGTGCACTGAAGCATTGCAGCTCCTGCTTCTCCAGGCAAAAGTGGCTCTCTTACCACATCAGGCAGAGCAGGAGGGGCTGAAAGAAATGCTCTTGAAGGCTGTGGGTGTCTGCATGTGGAAAAAGAAGCAGGGACTTTTAGCTTAGTTTTATTTTGCAAAGCGTAAGGATGCATAAATTGGAGGGGATTTGATCTAAGTGCTTAGACTTGGGACAGAAGTAATTAGTTCCCTGAATCTCTAGAGCTTCTAAATGTGTATTGTTCTTTGCAGGTGAAAGTGGGAAGGTTAAAACCATTGCATGCAGGGCATAGCATCTCCAGAACTGCATCCTTCTTGATGTGGGAAAACTCTGAGGGTCTAAAGCTGAATACAACTATTTGTCTTAGAACTGACATTTTAATGTGGTTTGAAGTCATACAGCAGTAACCTACGTGAAAGCAGCTGTGAAATGATGATTATATCTCTCTGAGCATTATGAAATGCAGGGATTAAACAGAATCTCCCCCAAACACACACATGCTCATGCTGCCCATTTTCCAATTCACTCTGTACAAGAGAAGAATTAAATATTTAGTCATTTCCTTGTCTGCAAGTAAGATTATGCTTTCTTCTAAAGAATTCTCTTTTAATTAGTGGTTTAGGTGCTAGGAAAGAAAAGGGCACCTGTGGGTTCAAAGTTTTATCTGCAAGGCTAAGCTTTTTCTGTGCAGGCAAACCCCGTCATTAGGGCAGGCTATTGTTTGAACCAAGCAAGTTTCAGTCACTGTTAATTAACTTCTTCTTTTTTTTTTTTTTTTAAACAATAATTTTTTTTGGTGCTTGCATTGTGCTTAGCTAGGTAAAGTAAACATTAAATCTCAATTAAGATTGCTATACTCATCAAGCAGAAATTCTCTGTTGTATTCTGTTCTACTGCTTTTGGGAAAGCAAAGCTGTTGTTTTGAGAAAGATGGATGCATTCTATGCCTACAGACAGTGGACAACAGGCTTTTATGGTCCCCTGAACATGGTGAAATACACTGCAACAAATGTAATTGTGAATAAAATATTGTAGTGAATTAATTGCAGGCCTGCTTGGGTTAGGTATGTTATGTAATGTCAAGGCATGTCCTCAGCATAAGGAGCATTTTTTCTGGAAAGTACAACCTGAGAAAGGGTGGAGAGCCAGACCCAGCCTCCTGCAGTGTGGATGCAGTAACTGCTTGTACCTTGGTGCGTTCACACAAAGCCTACTGAGAGTGAAAAACCTGAGTGCTGGGAAGGGATGCATGTATCATGCATTCTTCTAAAAGCATAAATATGGTACAACAGTGGAAAGATAAGGTTTTTTAACAGATGAATCACTCAACACCCATAAAAACTGGGAATTGTACTGGCCCCTCTCTTGCTAGCAAAGGGTTGCAGTGCTGCCAATGCTCCCTCCTCTCATCATGGCGTCAAAGTCCTGGCTCTTTTTGACCATCTGCAACTGGGACAACCAGTTGGACCAAAATGTGTGGGAGTAGTGGATGATTTGTTGGTGCTTCACTTGAAACACACCCAGTGAGGGTAGTTTTGTCAGGGGCTGGCCTGACAGCGAGGGTGGGGTGGGACAGTGGTTCTGTGTGTCTCTGCCTTTCTCCAGTGCTGGTGCAAAACACTGTGCTGTGTTTCCCTGGGAATTCATGCCTCTCTGAGCAGCGCTGAGAAAATGTTTGTCACTGTTTTAATTTGCTAGGAAAGAGGGCTGCCTTGCATTTGCATTATGGAGAAGAGCCCTGGCTTATTTATATTCAGGCAGCCAAACCCAGGGAGTTTTCAGCATCCCATAAATTACACTGGGGGATGCCTGGCCCAACACAGCATCTCTACATTTCCTGCTGAAGCTTGACCAGAAGTATGTGATATGTGTCAGATAAAGAGTAATTAAATTTTTTTTCAAATAAAAGATAAATAGACAGAAAGACACAGGCTTGTTCACTTGTGTTTCTGAATATTTTTGGAGCACAGCTTTTGCTGTGAAACCTTAAAGAAGCAAAAAAATATATAATTTTGTCTGCTCAGTGAGTTGAATTATTCATTTGAAATGAACATATTTTATAATCATGCTTCAGAAAATAAGTGTGATTTCTAGGCAACTATGCCTAATAAGAACCCTGTGGTATGAAATCTAGTCTATGACTGCTAAATAGTTCTCCATCTTAAAGCTGTGCTGGGCTATGTGTATTTTTAGGCATCCTACCAATAAATATTTTATAAAGTGCTGCAGACAGTCAAGGGAGGAAATGTTCTGCTGCAGAGGAATCCAATTTCAGGTTCCCCATAAAATGATGTGGTTTATAGGGTTTGATATCAGATACAAAAACAAGGATGTTATATAAAATATATCAGATATTATCACTGAAGCAACCCTGCATTGTTGTGAATAATTTGTGATCCTTCAAAGAAAACTAGAGAGACTCTAAGCAGGCCATGTAGTGATAAATATCAATCTACATGTGTTTCTATATTGATGAAAAAAGCTATTCCTTACTTTTATTAACAACTAGGTCAGATTGGCAGTAAAAGAAGACAATCTTTATTGATACTTACACTACATGTTTAATGGAGAATAAATACTGCAAATGTGCACTATGACTGCATATGCCGTGAAGAGAAGCCTGCCATCTCCAAGTGAGTATCTGAGGATTCTAATCCCCTGTCGGAGGCTTTGCTCCAGCATTTCCAGAACTCCTGCTTTGCAGCATCGTGTGGTGCTGGCACTTGCTGTATGTGCATTTTCCACGTACACAAGAACTGCCTAACGCTCAGTCTGCTCCTATTATGTTGATGCAGGGGTAAACAGCCTTCTTTAAGTACCAATTGGCACATACAGCTGAGATTCAGCTATTAGCATCGTGTTATAATGGCACATTTAGCTATCAGAACAGAATGAGTGTAAACACCCTGTCTGTCAGCATTTGATGCGCCCTGTTGGGCTGGGGGAGCAGCCTCTCATGGAGGAGAGATTGCAGTAGGGGTAGTGGACTGGTGGTGGTGTGCTTCCTGCCCACTGGCAAGTGGGAGCTGCTGGCTGGGCCCCTGTCTTGCTGTAGGAAGCAAAACACTCTTCCCAGATTACCCACTTGGATATTGCCAGCCGCCCCTTTCTTCATGGTGGGTTGGTGCCTGCCTTTTCCTTGAGGTACTGTCGGTGTACAGCTACCTTGGTGTTGCTTAATCAAAACTGAGCCATGGGTGCAGAAGATTTTAGGAAGAAAAAGCCATTTGCTTTTTGTCCTGCTGTTTTAACTGGAAGCCATTGCATAAAGCTCCAAGTGCAGAGCTATGCACACCTAGGTGATAATTTCTCCTGAAGGAAATCCATAACCAGAAAACTATTTCAGACTGCAGGGAAGGCTTTCATTTCCTTTGCTTTTCCAGTGCTAAACCCCATATGAATTAGGAAAATAGCAGCCATCTAATGGAAAACATGTATTTCCCATTACCATCACAGAAAACAGAGATTTCCTGGATTATGTGTTGGGTTAAAATGCTAGGATTGGGGGGCATTTGGAGATTTTGTGTGTTTGCAAGCAAATAGTAGGGTAGGAGAGGACGCCAGGTTTTTGCTGGGGTCTACAGCTCTTCAGCTACCTAGCATTTTGACTAATAGAGAAAATGGGAGCCAAGTTTCAAGACTGCAAAAGAAGAAAAATTGCTCAGTGTCAAGGTGTCCCCCATATTGCAGGGTGGGAGTTACAGATGACTTTCTAGATATGTTTTCTCCAGTCATTAAAGCCTCTGGGATTGTAGGTGCCCATGTTTATCACCATCAAGTCATTAACCTCATCTCTTTGTAATGTGGAGAATGGGGTAGGGAAGCTAAAGAGTCGCTCTATACACATCTGCTGATTATTGAAATCTGTTGCCACTTGTTTTATTGCCTGGAGTTCTGAAAAAGAAAAAAAAAAAAAAGGCAAGGGGTTAACAGGACAGCCTGTATGCTCTGAAAACAGAGCAGGTATTTCCAGACTGAGCATTAGCATGTGTCAAGTGTGTTTTAGAAAATGCCTTTGCTCTATTACTGTTAAAAACACTACAGGGAGTGACTAGCCTACTACACATATTGATGGATGAGGTTAAGTATGACTTTCTAGTGTTGAAAAGGGCTCACAAATTTTATTTCCAGAAAAAAAAATTAAAAAGCCAAAGATAAAATACTCAGTTAGACCTAGTTTTTTGGGGTTTTTCGTCCCTCTAGGATTTTCAGCCTTCCAAATATCTGAGTGTAATTTGCTTAAGTAGATATTCCAGACCTACTTTAGTTCAGCCATTGCTATGGAAGGCTCTAAAGAGCAAAGGAGGGAGGCTGCAATGTTTTCAGTGTGCTGAAACAAAATATTACGACATGCTAAAATATGTGTACACTACGTTGATAGGCTGCAGATACTGGGAAGGAAATCTTAAGGAGCTGCCTCACTGTGTATCTTGATGGAGTTTAATGAGAGGCTGTCACTTTGGTAAGCAGAACACGGCCAGCTCCTCTGTGGCCTTGTTTTATGTAGGGCACTCAGTTTGTAGAATGATGGATCATTCATTACCAAAGACTTCATTGTGAAATTAAGCATCATGCCCTCCTAGGACCCATCCTGTTCTGGCTGCTGAAGCAGTTTTGAAGTATGAGATCAATTAATAAAGTTAATTAGGGACTAAAGTATAGTAGGTTGAAGAAAGTGTTTGTAGCTGGCTGAATATATGGCTTGTGCACCCCAAAGAATCTGGTCTGCAGAGGTAGTTTGTCCACTGTCTGTGAATTCTATGTTCACAGATTGCTGTGCAAAACTGAACTAGCTTCAAACCTAAATCCTCCCATTGTATAGGATGCTTTGGCTCTGAGGTTGTGATTTCAAGGCTGAAGCTGCCCATTAATATCACAAGTGTTGCACAATTGCATTCATTTTTAATGAATGTATCCAGGAAAATTTAGTTTAGCTGAGCAGTGAAGTATTTTTAAATGGACTAAATACACGCAAGGGTGATTCACATATTTCTGCTTTATCTGCTGCTTGGGCTTTTGAGAATACTTGAACATTGCATTTTCACACCCTTCATTTATGTTGAATTGTTATACAATTTTACTTCACTCTAAGTTTTCCTTCCTTTGCTTCCAAATATTATTCTGATCTTAAATAAGCACTATTCAAAGCAAACCCCATTTGAATAATATATTATGCACAATAATTCAGGAAATGTAATTGATTGCTTTTAGAATATATTTATATGACTTAGGCTTCACAGAAAGAACAGTTGAAATATCTAACTGAATGCAGAGATATAAAGGGTTTTTCTCAGCATGATTAAGTATTAGTAACAAAACCATTCTTCCATTCCTAGTTGTTGGAAGTACATCACTGTAAGTAATTTACAAATTTTACTAGGATACAATGAGCACCAGGCAGTTTATATTCTGGTTAAGAACAGCATGCATGAGCTGAGCAGTAGGTTTGAGAGCTAAGCTGCCACTGATGCACGTTCCCACAAATAATTGCTATAGCAACATTGTCATAATGTCTGAGATCTGCCTCCCTCGGGTTTGCACAAGAAGTTTTCTTTATAGTGAAACAAAATGCCTTCTCAAGTTGAAAATACGCTGTAATGGTGAGGCTATTGATGGCTTTTGCCTTTTTAATTTTTTTTTCTTCATGTAACTAAATTTCAAATGCTGAAAAGCATAATGGAACATTAGGGGAAATAGTTTGCTGTCACAGTGTCCATTCATCATGAAATTCGGCATTATGTGGCTCTTTCCATACAATTAATAAATTGGTGCGATCATATGAAGGAGTTCACTGTGGGTGGTGTCACTTAACTTGTGGAGCATTTTCTTTTCTTCATCTGATTGCTTAGATGCTACACTTAATGTTCTGTAAAAATCAATCAAAATAAGGTTCCAGAGTTATTATTTCTTTCATTTCAAATTGCTGCACATTGTGATACAGGTTGTGTTTCTTCATATTAGGAAATCTTTGACTTACAGCACTGAAAACAGAGTTGTGTACATGCCAGCATCCTTCGGGAACCCTAGTAATATAACTTGCATTTATGCAATGTTTTTTCACCAGATTCTGGATCCCAAATCCCGCTTTGTGGTGTTGGATAAAACTAGCTAGGATTCCTTGAATGTCAAAGGCTGCACAGCAGAGTAGCCTAGAAGTACTTGCCTGTTTGGTGTCCTAGTGAAAAATGTTCACATGTGTCTGTGGACTATTTTTGGTAGCTGATTCAGGGGGAGAGGGGTAGAACTCTGCTTTTCAGGCAGCTCCTGTGCTCCTTTCCCTTCCAAGCAGCTCAAAATCAGTTCCTCTGTGTTGAAGCTTATTGCAGATAATAAAGTTCATGATACATGGGCGACATTAAGTGAAGAGTGTTATTCCATTATCATTATGATGATCAGAGAGCAACAGATGAAATAATTTCAGGCAAGGTCTCGAACTGGTGCAGTGAAGTCTGAACAATGACTGCGAAAGGGAGAGCACTGACAGCAACAGAGGACTTCGATCATCCGAGCAGGCTAATTAGAAATCTTTCAGCAGGGACCAAAGGTGAGCAGAGGTTATAAAAAATGGATTTTTGCAGAGATATTAGGGAGAAGAGAGAGGTCCCATGCTCCAAAGGACAGACTTCAGGCAAATAGCAGGGGAGGGGGGTTCAGTCCCTTGCGTGAGACTATAGAATACTAAAGGCAGGAGAAATCAATAATAGGCAATGTGTGAAGGTAGTTTTATAGCTTTGTTTAGATCTAAGGAATCTGAGGAATCTAAGATATCTGGGGGAGTCTAGTGATTGCATTTTTTTTGTTAAGATGTTTAAAAAAGGGGGGGGAAAAAACCCCACCTCTGGGTACTAAGGTCCTGTGCTGCAATGCTGAAAGGAGACAGTATTGAAGTTTCCTTAGACTCATAAAAGCTTAAGAGACTTGAGTGTAGACTTGAATGTGACCTTTTGACTGCTGTCCAGCAGGAGGAACCCGGGGCAAGCTGACAGTGACTTCAATGTGACTCTTTGACTGCTGTTCAGCAGGAGGAACCCAGGGCAAGCTGACAGTGGCAAACTGCCTGGGTGCCTCCTGGTGAAGCAGTGGGAGAAGGACTGCAATAGTCTGAGTTGAGATCTTCTCACATGTCCACCTGCATTGTTTTGGTCACACAGTTTGCTCCCCTGACAGCAGTATATGGCTGTTAGAGGCAAAAGAGCTAAATCTGAAGAGCTGCAGTGTAGTGGAGTTTGCTCTGCAGTCAGACACAGTGAGATGTCAGTGTGAGTGTAACAGCTTGTTCCCATGAAGGGTCTGACACATCCCACTGCTGCCATTACACAGGGATAGATGAGCCCATGCAGCTCCACCTCCTCCTGTGCATGCATGGAGCAAATCCATGGGCTGGCTGGAGGAGCCTACCCGGCCCTCCAAAGCTATGCACAAAACATTTGGTCTTTTCCCAGCAAAATTTAGGCACCTGGGAGTTATACCACTTTTAATTAACTTCATTTATATCACAGTAACATTCCCATATAGACAAGAGTGACAGACTCCAGGAGTTTAATTATAGCCTTTCCTGACACAGCATGCTTATTTAGGGAGTCAGCTGAATGTTTAGTTGCACCAGCAAGAATTTCTAGACACCCATCAGAGTTTGAGCCTGGGTCTTACGAAATCCTTTTTACTTTTAAAGAGAAATCTTACTCTATCTTGCTGTTTGCACTCCAATCAAATGAAATTTCCTTTCTTTAGTATTTGTATTCTCCTTACTGTATTTCAACAGCTACAAGGTGTCATGAAAAGAAATTTTAACAGATAACTGATAAGAAATGGAAAGGCCTTGTGGAAATAGAGTGCCATACTGAATAACTGGGGTATGCATAGATGGTTAATTTCTTATTTTGCATCTTACTTTAAATTCTCTGCCATATTCCTAGCTATTGCTCATAATGTAATAATGAAGGTCAAAAAATCCAGACTTTATGTGACTTAATAATTTTAACTTATATTTTTTTGGATTACCTCATGGCAAAACTGCCTTTGCAGTATGACTCAGAAGTGTGCCATGCTGCAGTAAGGACAGCGATTAGTATGTAGCCTTAGGCATACTCAAGTTTAAGATAATTCCCTAAGGGTTTGGGATCTCAGTTTTAAACAATTATCACAAGAAATTATGGGCCAGATGCACAACTGAAGTGTGAACATTTTGTTTCTCTGGAACTGTGTGGCTTTACACCAGCTGACATTCAAATATGTTGTTATTAATCTGTACCAGCATTTTATTTAACATGGCATCAGATTGTGCAGACATAAGCCATGTGAATTAAGGCTTCATGATAGACTTGAGTTCTGGCATCTTCTAATTGTTGGGTGTTCATTCCCTTTCACACTTAAAATTTTCCAAATCAAATGTTTTGTATCGGGGTTTTCTGAGTTCCTTTTAAAACAAACCTCAGAAACCTGTTCCACTATGCACCATGGAACTGACCCCCTGAAATGGACTGCTGGAGCCTGTGGATTCACCTGGAAGATCTCTGCCTTCACTTATGTCTTTTAAATGTTGGATCCCAATGGGCCAGGCATCTGCTGGAAAATTGAAATCTTTGCTAGAGTGATTCATAGATTATGATTGACAGTGAAAAGAAAGCTGAAATCTTGTTGCTGGTTTCAATGGCTACAAATCTGTATTTTTCAAATCTATAATAATTCCAACGACTGGTCCAGCATCCTTTCTCCTTATCCCAAACTTCCCCACTCCCACAGTTTTCCATGTCTCTCCATGTGCCACTTTCCTGATTTACTGTAGCTCTTTTTGTCCTCATCCTTTCTTCCCTTTGTAATGGTCTTTGTCCCCCCAGGCTTACAGCAAGCACAGTGTTTCATTTCTCTTCCCAAATCCACGAACATCTTACCTCAGTTACTTTTCATACATTCCTGGCCCTTCATCTCAGTATCCCATCCTGCCATTGTTCTGAGCCTGATTATCCTCTCCTTCCTGCTCAAATCTACCTATTCCTCCACACCACCCAAATGCCATCAACAGAGGAGAAATTATCTTCCAGGCCTCAGTTCCTCTCTTTGTTATTGGAAAACCACTACCTATCTTTTAAAGCAAGACCATATTTTTAGGTCCCAAACCCAAATACATCTGTGTGAGATGCAGTTTTTCTTTCCCTGCATAGATTTTCCCACATGTGATGAAAAAGGGAGGTTTCTGGTCAACAATGTGTTTTTAAATAACATCTGCTTGTAAACAAACACCTCTGCAACAAATGTACACTTTCAGAAGCTGTGTACTTAATAGTATCTCTGAAACAGTTGCTTTAATGAAACTTATTTTAATTGAAAGGCAATTAGGCATTGTCTTTTTTCCAGTGCATGTGTAGCTAACTCACTCTTGTTCGTATTACCGAGTTGTACTTGCAGAATGCAGCTCCTCTACATTTCCCATCCCTGCACAACTAGTAGGTTATTTCCTCAGTATTTTCCCTGGTCCTGCCATTGTTGTTTGAGTTTTTTAATTAAAACACTAAGATAAGGAAATGTGTGAATTTTTTTAGTAGTAGTACTGATTGCTTTATATTTGACAAGGCTGTGCTTCAAAGTCAGGTTTGTGGGAAAAGAGCTTCAGTTTTGCTTTCCCTGCTCTGGGTAAACCAGTGAAAACCAGTGATACTGGGGGTAAAGTGTGACAAAATATCTGTGGAGGAACAATGTGCCCTCTTGGATCCTCAAAAAGTTTAAATTTTATTCTTTATTGTAAGACTTGAGGAAGACTTTCTGGAAAGGAAAATTGTGCTTGAAGGAGGGATACTAGCAGATGCTTGCCTGATCTGACTGACTCAAAATAACTTGCCTTGAGCCAAAGACATGCTCAAATGAACTTGAAGAACATGGCATGGGTAGGTCAGCGTTAAATAGAAGATCCCATGTTTCCTTTATTGTCTCAGTCTTTCAGCTGTCTCTGGAGCAAGATGAGATGGCTGGTTTTACCTAAATGTCAAAAAAACAGTCTAATTGTTTAAGCAGTTTCCTACACTTCTTCTAAAATTAGTATTTTGTGCTCTGTGTTTAGAAACAAGCTAAGAAAGCTTTTTCCACTGGAAACATGCTAAGTGGGAACAGAGACTCCATGTGAGTTTCAGGAAGTATTCCTTCTGAAGGGCTTTCCTTGCCTTCCCATCTTTTGAGACTCATAAAAAAATTTCCATGGATATCAGTAGACTAAGGTGTTCTTGTGTGACACAATTTAATAGTCAGGGATACTCACAGTAAGTAAAACTGGCAGTATTGTAATTGTATAAAAGATATGGAAGTGTAGTTCATAGTTAGTACCTTTCTAACTTTGCTATATTTTCATAACTAAATGAATTACAGAATCACAGGTTGTAAGGGACTTCAAGGACCAACCAGCCCAGCCAAGTCTTAAAAGTGTCCAATGTTGTTTCTAATTATTTCTCCAACTTCATAAAGTTTCGCTAAGAATGGTCTTAAAACATGCGATTAAATTGCAAAAACCCAAAACCTCACAACAACAAAAAAGGCTATGCTAGCAGCTCAATGGTCAATTAAAAGCAACTCCACTTCCCTGACAAAAACTCAAATTGTCAATTTTGAAGGCTTTAATAATGCTATGCCTGAGTTTTCTGAGATAAATACAAATGCAGCAAGACTCATATTCTAAAATTTCGACAATCTCTGTATATGTAATTGGTAATACAGGGATATAAATTAAAAGATTTGCTATCACTGTTGTAATGTTGCCATTTAATAAGCACAATCTCTCTCTGAGTTAATACAAAAAAGTCTCCTCTGTGTTTTGTGAGTTCAGAATTAATGGAGACTGAAATGTTTACTTCAGCAAAAGAGATGGCTAAAAATAAAATGATACCAGAAAATAAAAGCATAAAGCCCAGAAACATTTCCCTCGTACTTAGAGGCAAAATAATTTTGTCGCCCAGGAGAAAATAATAGGATTGCATTTCATCAACCACATTCTTTTCCATATATTTTAGGCTCAGTGCAAATGTAAAAACAAAACAAAAATCAATGTGCATTTTTGTTGTTCTTGCTCTGGAATGAACTATGGTGTTTATGAGAGAGGAATATGGATGTTCTGGAAAGGATCTTGGAAAGAAAGAACAAGAGCCTTTTAAAGAATTCACAGATTATCAGTCTCTTTTTTTCAACCTATTTTCATTACCTGGGGAAAATAAGGTGAAACAGATAAGCTGAAAAGTAGCCCAGATTCTTCTGATGAGTATGATCCATGGCAGAACTGTTTGTGATTGCAGAATGAAAATTAGCCAACAAAATTATTTCTGGAACCAGAAATCTTACACTACTGTGAATCTAAAAGTTAGATGAGAAAGGAGTAAGGCAGTGACTCATTTGTTCTTTATCCAAGCAGCCATGACTGCGTTCACAAACGGCACATAATAGATATATGTATAACTAATAGGCATTATGCAATTAGGTGCCCATGGTATTGGTAACTGGCATGTTGCATAGCAATGTCTGCTTTCAAGGGATGAAGTCCAGTTTGGTGCCACATCTCTTAATCTGTGTTTTTTTCTCCAGAATGAGAGAAAAACTAACATTGGGCTAGTTGTGCCTGCATCTTTATGTAGATTGTTCTGGGCTCTGACTCAGAGCAAGCTGAGGGTTCAGCCAGCAGTTCTCAAGGGCACACAGAGGGTCCTGGGAGCCAGGAGTGAGCTCCTGTTTTCATCAACCCCACTGCAGAAGGGAGGGAGAGGGCAAGATGGAGCAAAGGGAACAGTGAGCACATGGTAAGGAGCTCATACCTTGCTCATTCCCAGCCAGTCATCCCCAATATTTCCAGTAGGATGGATAGAAGAATTTATAGTTTTTTATGGTACCTATAGTTCTGAATCAGCCAGAAGCAAGACAGTGCCATACTGTTTTTTTGGAAAGGAAATCAAACCCTAGTCCATTCATCTGGCACTGCAAAACAAATTTACGTCTTAGCCAATGCAAAGATATTAATGATGCTGACATGACTCCTTGTGCTAAGAGGGGTTTGATATGAGTTGGCCTTGATGTGAAGGGAGTAGAAGATGGACAATTCACTCTTGATTGCATCCAGCACTGCTTTGAAGCATTAGTCCAACGTTCATGATAAACATCAGTTGTTCCTTGATGCAAATATCAAATTACCTCAAAAATATAACTTCTCCCAGTCTTGGTACTCTGTCTGTGTGGTTGCTGCTTGCTCTGCGACAGCCACAGCTAGTGCAGGATCAGCTTGTTTCAAGAAGAGAAGTCCAAAGTAGCTCCTGCTGTTACACAGTGAGTGTTCTGTTGTATATCTCCTTGTAAAGCCTTTAAATATGGAAGAGTGGCCAGTGAAAAATGTATTAATGGAGATGTGTGCATTTTCATTTGTTACCCAGCTAGGAGAGAAACATGGAAGAAAAACAGTGGGGTAATTTTCCAGGCAGCAAATCCAAAAAGTTACAAAAAGGGACAAGAAATGTGATATTTTAAAATAAAATTAATCTAGAAATTGCTTTTGGTCTACATCTGTGAAATTAACCTAGTCCATATGTTGCAGGAGGTAAGGAACATGACCTGATAGGAAAGTGTTTGGATAATTTTCTTATTTTTTAATTAGTAATACTTTAATTTTTAAAGATTAGTGCAGAATGCTGCCTGACTATCTGTCCAGTTAAAAAGTTGTAGCTTTGCCAGCATGTGGATTTTCTCAGCTCTGCTTCTTTACAGATGAGATGAGTGACTCTTAAGACTTTGACCAAAGCAATTAACTTCAAATTCAGAGTTTAAAGGCACACAGTTTTGTTGACATTATTTTACTATAAATCCATTTCTCAAATGTATTCCTGCTATTTTTGGCAATTTTGCCCATAAGAATTTAGGTGTTTGGGTGGAGGAGGGTGGCTGGAGAAATAACACAGATTTCTTTTCTGCATGGAATGAATACCGTGGATTTTAAGGTTATTGTGTGGGAAGATAAACTGTCTGTATGTAGAGGTGGAGGCTAGAATTGAGGTGACTCTGCTTTGTGGTGTGGAGCAGGTGTGTTCCCATCACTGCTGAGATTTGAGGACAGAGGCTGAAGGTGCCCTGCAGGGCATCTGAGGCATTGTCTTGAGCTTTTCACCTACACCTCTTGAGTTTAATTTCTACACCACTCATTTCACTGACTGAAAGGTCTTGTTTTATTTGGTTGCTGTATCCTCAACGTTTCTTTTTTTTTTCCCTGTGAGAAGAACTTATTAATCAAGTCTTTTGCTTTCTCCCAGCATCAAACACGGACAATTCAAGAAATAATATGGTAGCACTAATTAGATCAGAGCCAGTTTTGAGAAAATGTTTAAATTTTCAGTTACTGTATTTTCACACTACAGGATAGTAAAATGTCAGCAGTTAGCACAAGATTTAATAAATACTGTGCATGTGCTTGAAATATTAGCCTTTTAATACCCATGCCCAGAAAAAATGCTTTTCAGTAGCATAGTACTTAAATACTTTTTGGATGTGGGTGGATGAGCGGTAATTGATGCACATGTACTTGTTTGACCTATAGCAGGTTAAATACAATATTCGAGGCAGTTGTCTAAACAGCAGAACATCTAGAGCTGATATTACTGTTACATCACTCTTGCCTCTTTCCCAGCAAACTGCCTCATGCAAGGGGAGGTTACTAACCCTGGATGAGGAGTACACCTGATTAATGTGACGTATTTGAGTTTCTTTCCACAACTGTCTCAATAACCTGTCACGAAGGTCTGTTCCATATTCTGAGAATTAAATTCAAATTATGCAGTCCTGGCTAGAAAATTGTGCGGTTAATTCCATTCTGAAAAACGGAATCTGAGTTTTTCCACGTGAAGACTTTTGTGGTTTTTCATACCCTGTTGGTTTCTGCCAGATTTCTCATTGATTTAGGTTACTTTACTGCTCCATTTAAAGGGGAAAAAGGGGGAAAAGAGGTATGTGCAAGGGATTAGTTTTTGGGAAAGTCCCTCTCTGTCTCAGAAATTAATGTGTCCAGTACAGAAGGACTGCTCTAAGCTCCTTTATGTAGATGCAGGAACTATATTTTTCAAGGAAAGTTTGCCACAGCTAACGAAGACAGTACTGTTTATCTGTTGGATTTCCAAAACCTTTGTTTATACCACGGCTGCAGCTATACAGGCTTCTGCTAAATTGAAACAGACCTTTATGTTTAAAAATCATTTGTAGCTGATTGTCTATGAACTAAATCACAATTTAAATAAGCTTTGTTTACAGGAGGAAAAATAAAGAAAGCAGACATGATAATTAAGCATTACAGAAAATGGGGGAAAGGAGAATTAGAGGTTTAATTTCCTTGTCCTACATCTGAAAGTATGTTTTCTGACAGTCATTTGCTAACAGTCATTGAATTCTTACCCATTAATCCTCACATAATTGTGTCTCTTGATATCAACTCCCTTGTACCCTGGTCCTCCCCTTTTGTTGCTTTGTCTCCTTTGCTTCCATGACTTCACCAATAATCTTTTCATTTCCTTTGTTCCTTCCCCTCCCAACACAACTGTGCTCCATCTTCCCATGTCTTGACCATGCCCTCCATCCTAGCCATGGGTGCTGCCTACCTCTCTCTGTGCTTCCCTGCCTGTCTTCATCTCTACATTCAGCAGACAGTTCCAAACATGTGGAGTTTCCTTGGAGAGGCTTTGCAACCTCGGCAGTGTTCGCCAGGCACCATCTGTTCCCAACATCTCCTTGGCCAGTCACAGGCTCCTGCCTGGCTTTCCTGTGCCTGTTTTCTTTCTGACCTTCCTTCCTGCTCTAAGGGAGCATAATTTTGGGAAACGTGCCTGTGTAACTGCCAGCACCTCACACTAGCATCCTCACCTGACCCTTCTCATCCTCTGCTCCCTCTCCCACTCATTTGCTGTCCAAAATCAAACTCAAAGCTCCTCAGAGCAGAACCTTTGCCTTCCAGCTGCCTTTTGCACGAGGCACAGCAGCACTGGTCTCTGGTATCATTCAGCACCAGAGCTGTGCAAATAAATATGAGTAATTCTGAATTACACAGTTGAAATTCTCATCTAAAATAATTTAAAGAGTAGTCATAAGGGGCTGTGCTGGTTATAATTCATATAATAATTTAGGACTGCTAGTTTTTAGCTAGTTTTGTAATTTGGATTTGCTTGCAGCTCTCATTGGATAAAGTATATTATTGAACAAGAATGGAATAAACTATATTCAGAGTAGCTGTAGGGTGCTATGATTTAAAGGAAAGCTGGTGCAATACTGCACCAGAAAATATGCAGGATCCATTATACTGTTAATGAATGCACAGCACAGATTGGTGATTTAATTTTTAGGTCATATTTCTCTCATACCCTCAGGTATAGTAGATTTCATACATAAAAACAGAGTAAGCACGTATTTAATCTCAGTCATGAAAAAAAATGAATAATGATAAAAAATTACTTTTCTGCATTGTTTATTCATTTGCAATTATTTCTTTCAATGACATAGCATTCAAAGAGCACTATTGGAAGGGCACAGCCACATTTTCAGGTACTAGTTTTGAACCAGTGATAGTAACCTTTGAGGCAGCTTGATATTTATCCATAGCTACAGACTGTCACTGTATTTAAGTCATGACTACAGCATCATTTTTTCATCTAGCCAGAAGCATTCTTGAAATAGTCACCATTTCCTTCCTCAGGCAAGCTGGCAGATTGGTGATATTTTAAACTGTCTCTTGGCTGAGAGACAAATCTCTATTTCTTTATTTTTGCAAGCAGACATAGCTGATGTAAGCAAGACCTATTCCTGCAGGGGCCACACCCCTGAGTTGTTGTCAGAACCAACCTTCTGCAATGAGTTCTAGTTTTACTAAATGTGGGATTTTTTTGTCTTTGTATTTTATTGCCATGTTAATTGTAAGCTTTTATGTTGTGTTTACAGATGTCCAACTTTTTGAGAGCCCACATTTTGCAATGGGCTGCATTTTAAATTGTACAGTCATAGCTGCAAATTGAATCTGAAAAAATCCCTGAAAATACATAAAGAAAAGAAGAAGCAATTAAAAAAAATTCTATCTGATCTTTTATGCTGTACACCTGCTATTTTAATTTTTTAAAATTTCTTACAACTGGAGTATCACCTCTTAAATGAATTTGAACAACTCACCCAAGAGACATTCTAATCCAATTGTGTATGATGATGATACCAGTTGGATGTTATCCTATTAGGCACTCGCTGTAAATAAGGGATTTTCCACTGACTTTTAAATCCTTGATTAATGAGGATGCTTGAAGCAGTGTCCTGTAAATTAGCCATAGTGCTATCAACAATGGCAATTCACTTAGGAGAACTGATTTGTTTTAAATCTTCCCATCCAAATTAAAAAGCATGAGGAAAAGATAATGTCAAGTAAGTAAAACACATTACTCTATCTTGCATTATTGATCTACACCCCATGACTGTCTGACACCCTCAGGTCTAAATTCTGCTCTGTCTTCAGGTTGATTCCCATCAGTCAGAGCTCTTCTGGAGAAAAAACTCCAGAAAGTAACCGGTCCACAGTATTTAATTTATGCATTCTTTATATTCTCTAGTGTTTTAGCTAATTCTGAGTCCTGTTTTGAATTCTGTCAGGCAGACCAATAGCTTTCATTTGTACTTTGGTCACTGCCATCTCACTTGCCTTTTACAACTCCTTTTCCGTTTTTTTTTTCTGATAAAAATATGTATGAGTAGCAGCAAAGGTGTATTGAGGTTTGAGGAAAGGGCAGAATAGGAGCAGGTTCTGACATATCTTTTAATTGATACTTAAACTCGAATTCTTCCTCACATATTTTTCTGAAGAAAAACACTTTTCACATCATCTTATCACTTTGCTTCTTATTCAACTACTGATACTTGATTTATTGCTTGCAAGAAAGTTAGTTATATACCAAGTATTGACTTTGAAATACACGCGACTTCCTTTAATATGTTGAGACATTAATGAGGTCTTTCTTGACATTCTATGTTCGCATTTATTTAAGGTATTATTCATTTCTGTGCCCATAATATGCATGTATTTTTATCATTCAAGAACAACCCTTTCTTCTTGTAGAAGTATAAATGCTCGTTCTATAGATTGGAATTAGTGTCACTTTATAAAGACAGTTTTGACACTCTCTTATAAGTAGCTGAGTAAAGTATGTCTCAGACATTAAGATACTTAAAGTGTATTATTTTTCTGGTGATTTTGAATGATGAATGTACAGCAAATTGTACAAAGCAGAGCTACCTAAAGTCTTACCATGCTGCCCTATATCAAGAGTAATCAGAGAGACTGCAATAATCCCATAAATCTGTCTGACAATTTCTTTTTGGGTCGCTCAAGTTACAAGGGTGGTCTCATCTGTGCATTAGGGGTGCCAAAGCACCCCTAATGAAAATTCCAATTAGACCAATAGGTCTGAGACCATTTCTTGCTGTGAGTATTAGGTATGCATGTGATCCTCTGTTTAATGGTATTTGCTTAGAGTTCCTCAGTTATCCATTGATAAACATCCAGAATTCTGGGTACAGGTCATAAAAGTATTGTCTTGTCCAGCGTTGTGGGCAAAAGCAAAAATTTGACACTGTGGCTTCACTGACCAAATTGAAACTCTTTGGGAGATGCATGATACTTTATGTATGTATTATTATGTTTTTGTACTTGATGGCTGTGGAGTTTATAGTAAGAGATATTTTCTTATGGGCAGGCTTTGTTGGTTACTTGGTTATTTTTTCTTTATATTTATATTAGAAAAAAAAGGCAACTTTCCTCAAAGAGACTAAGATACTGGTTTTCAAGCTTAAATGGTAATCTGGGGAAAAGAAATGGACATTCGAAATTCAAGATGTTTGCAGCTGGTTTTTGTTCCAACTTTGGTTTTCTACATGGTAGAAAGAAAGGACAACTGGAAAGCTTTTCTTGGGTGTTTTTTAAATTTTGCAAATCTGCCAAATAATTTTGGTGGTATTTCAGTTTACAGTTGTTTCCTCTAGCTACAAATTTTCTCAGCTATAAGGAAAGATAATTTTTGTGATTATGGCATCCAAACATAGCTGTCGTCTATAGCTTTTTTGATTACCTTCAGCAAGTTGTTTCATTCTGTTATGCCTCAGTCTTTTGCCTCTGAAATACATTATTATTATTATGGGCTTTTCTTTGTTATGCCTCACATATTAATGAATGTATTCCTGTATCACTTTCCTACTTCAGAGAAGTGCTGAAAGCTTATATTCATTAATATTCTTGAGGCATGACAAAGTAAAGCCTATTACTGTAAAATGCTTCACTTTAAAACTCTGGTTAGAATAATAATGATAAACAACATTGGTGAGCCTTTGGCCCTGCTGCACAGATATAAAATTTTTACATCTTCAGATTTAAACTGATGAAGGAAAACTTTCATGCGTTTTATGTCCCGTGGAGAGATGAAGAAGGTTTCACATTCACTGAAATGGTTGTTGACACATTTATCATATGGGAGTCCAAGAATGGCTTTTTGCCTGCTATGTCCTTACCCTCTTGTTTGAATATGATGTAGTATTTTATTCTCTGTGTATTTTCTTCAGTGAAGTGAACAGAAGTTTGAAATGGGCAATTATGAAGTGCCTTGCTCATAGGAAAGGCGTCTTCCTAACCTCTTTAGTAATTTCTTGAGAAATGACCAGGTGCATGACAGCTTATATTTCCGTGCTATTATTTCCCTGTATTACTGTAGACATTCTTATTATATTTCTAAATGACTGTTCTCAGAGGTAGCTTGAAAAGATATCAATTTTTTCATGTTGACTGATTGATTGCCTCAGTGTTTCATTAAATATCTCCTTGTTCTTGCACTGTAAGAAGCAGTAGATAGGAATTCCCCAGTTCTTTTTTTAACTTTTATGGTGTGTTATACCATACATCCACTGGTTTGTCACCTTTGCCTTCATTTATATGATTTCTTTATACAAAAAATTGTCTGAATACTTTTTGGCCCTGGGACCTAAACAAAGCACTCACACAATACTTCACTTTTTAAAGAAAATAAGATGTTTTCACTTATTTAAGAAAATGCCATAAAAATTTCTAGCATATACACATGTATTATTGTTTTCTTTCCTTGGCTTTCTTTTCGTTAAATAGTTTTCAGCTCAGTGAGACATGTTTTCTTTTTGTCATTTTTATTTTTTTGGCTCCATCTGAGAAAGCAAGTGAAGTTAATGGAGAAAACATCACTACATTTACAATAGTTTTTAACAGCTGCACTGCAGGCAGTTCATTATTTTGACTTGTTTTTTAACGCCCTCAGTGTTCTCAGTAATATCGTGGTAGAGATATTGGAGATAAAGAGGGAAGACCAGTAGCCTCAATATACATACTCTGTCCTTCTACTTTCTGTCCTTATTACAAAAAAAAAAAAAAATTAAAATGTGTAAATGCCCACACTGGATATCTAACGCAGTTCTAAATCCTGACAAGTGCAAATTGAAAAGCCAAGTCCCATTAATAGAGAGTCGGAGAGTGTCACTGCACCCTTACACTTTAAGTCTGGAATGCTCTGGGCCTTGTATAAATTTTAAAAAAAGAAAAGAGACATGATGGTGAGAACCTTATTCAAGTACATCTATTTGACTCTTATTTTCTTTGCAGACTACAGATGACATCCTGGTGGCCTCGGCTGAATGTCCTAGTGATGACGAGGACATCGATCCCTGTGAGCCGAGCTCAGGTGGGTTAGGTTAGTCAACTTTTTTTATTATTTCTTTTCTTTCATATTTGCATGCTCCAGTCCCCCAGAGTCCCAACTAGCAGGACAGTCCCTTTGTGCACCACAAAGTGAGGTTGAATTGGGCCCTTTCTTCATGTGGTGGTGTTAACAGAGAGGAAGAATCTGCTCCAAGGCATCAGATGGGAGCACAAGTCATGATCTGAGCAAACCTGTGGCTTGGGTGAGGACCCAAGGATGGACTAGGAAGGGCATTCTAGGGCCCCTGCAACTATGTTGTGATGAAGAAAGTACAGCTTCATTTAGCAGGAAGGTGTTGCTATTGTTTGTGCCTTAAAAATCACCCTCAATAAGATAAAAGTATCATATCAAAAATGTTTATTATGTTATGGCAGCATAGAATGGCCTAGGTTGGAAACTACCTTAAAGATCATCTAGTTCCTATCTCTCAGACATGGTCAGGGACACTTTTCACCAGACCAGGTTGCTTAAAACTCCATTCAACCTGGCCTTGAACAATTCCAGGGATGGGGCATCCACAGCTCCTCTGGGCTACCAGTGCTTCACCACCCTCACAGGGAAGAATTTTTTCCTAATATCTAATCTGAACCTAGTGTCTTTCATCTTGAATCAATTTTCCCCCTTATCCTGTCACTATAGCTCTTATAAAATTTCCCTTTCTGTTTTTCTTATAGGCTGCCTTCATGCACTGGAAGGTAGAATTGAATTAATTTTTGATTACTATTAGTGGTATGAAATTTTGTGTAGATAGATAAAACTTGAAGACATAGAAGACAACCATTTCAAATTTCAAATTGTTTTGTGGTTTTTTTCCAAGCCATTCCTATTCAGTGTATGTTTTAGTTGTAACAAGAAACAAGATATTTCAACATTCTAGCCTTTTCTGTGCAACAAATACTTGGAGGTGTTTTGGCTATGTCTTCCCTACTCCACTGAATAATGGAGATTTGGTAATAATTCTTCTCTGTGAAATAATGGAAAGATTTGGGTTGGAAGAGGTCTATATCTAGTTCCAAACCCCTGCCATGATCAGGGACACCTTCCACTAGACCTAGTTGCTCAAAACCCCATCCAGCCTGGCCTTGGACACTTCAGGGTATGGAACACCCACAGTTTCTCTGGGCAATCTGTTCCGAAGGTTCAATTATACTCAGTTATGTTCAGGTAAATAGTATATACCATCTCTAAAAATCCCAACTTTTATCACTGAAGTGAAAGCGCTGCAAAACTTCCTATCAGTCTGAAAAAATGTGTTACTCTATATCCTTTAAAAAAATACTAAATAGTCCAATTGATTATTCCTATTTCCTTGTTGGTTTGATTTAGGTTTTAGATTTCCTGAGTGAACAGCTCATGGTACCATATAGATAAATCTCAATTTTCCTTAGAATTTTCCCCAGAATTCCCTTGAATTCTGTGCTTTTTGGTAGCATGCCCACTACTAGTTGTCTGAAGTAATTTGGTAATCTTTGGTACTTGCTAATTCACTTAATAGTAAAAAAATTAGGATCTATTTGTTGAGCAGTAACATATTTAGCTCAAGTAGAAACCAGTTTAATTTGAAATTTATATATTAATAGCAAATAGCAACTAAGAGCCATCTTAGAATGATGCCAAAATCTGGAGCAGGAGAAATGTCTACATAGCCCTAAGACAAATGAAATTTTTCTTCATATGCAAATGCATGGTTCCTATTTTAAGACACAGAGCTTGATACCCACATGCAAGAATTATTTACTTAAACTGAAGGAAAGGCAGAGACATTTTTGACTTGTCTCAATGTCTGACAGTATGGCACTTGTGCTCTTCCAGGAAGCAATTTACAGATTTGATGATGATACTTCAGAATTATTTTCTTTCACTTTCCAATTAAAGGATTTCAGAGTAATTTTCAAAATTTCAAGAAATTGGATGATCGTTCTTAAAACCGAGGAGCAAAAGGTACACTCACACAGTTTTGTGCCTCTCAGGGAGATATTTCACTCACAGAAGTCTCAAACATTATGATCAAGATATTCAGGAATTTTTTTTCCTGCTCCTTCATTCTCATTTACAAATTCTTGAGTTTAGCAAGTTTAGTGTCCTGCCCAGTATGAGTTAGTGCAGTAGCTCATATGGCTTTGAGCTCATTTATGCCAGTTGTTTCCTTGCTTTACTTAATTCAGGCAGCGCTGTTCAGTAAATTGACATTTAGGGGAGTGTTATTTTATTTTATAAGGTGATTTTAAAGGAATATATTAGTTACATAGCACTAAATAAGTTTCCAAATCATCTGGGAATGCAGCTTTGGTATTAAAGCTGTATTCGCATTTTCTCAGGCTTACAGCTCACTGAAAGCCAATGAAATTTCAGAATAATTCTTCTCTGAGGTAATTTGAGCTCTGGGGCTGCAGTGTTTGGTAGTTCTGAGCCATGCAGAGTCATTTAGCTGGTGGGTGCAAGAATGGGAGAGGGGAAATGAAACTTTCTGACAGCTTATTCTTTCTGTCCAAACTATGGTTCAGGAGAAGGATGAGGACGTTAATCTTTCAGCAAAAAATTGCCATTAGCTTTACATGCTGGGGTTCAGCTTTCCTGTTTTAGCTTAGTATTCATCACACAGCTACATTTCTCATTTTTGTTTATTTGAGAATGGTTTTACCGTCTCATTTGTCAGATCCCAACTGCTACTGCTTTTTTATTTTTTTAAACTGTGGATTGGCACAGGAATTATGTTCTGCACAATCCAAATTGTCTGGATCATTTTATCTGTCATTCTTCTCATCAAAATGTCACCCGTCCTCCTACTCTCAACTTTTAAAAGCTGTTAATTTGCCTTCATCGGCCTTGTCCTTTTATCATGCTTGAAACTACCTGAACCAAAGGGGTTACTGAAGCTGTAACTTCTGGCATATCAGTATCTCTGTAAGGTTTTTTGGTCTTAGTCACTTAGTGTTATGAATAACCTTTCTCCATGAATAGTCACGTAGGCATTGCTCAATCTCCATAATACTGCGGTCTTCATGCGGATTTGAGCTACTCCTAACAGTAGGCTGGAATTTAAGGAGAGAAACACAATATTGTTGGCAGTGAGTGACTGTTTCTCTTTTAAGTTGGAATAGGAGATACAGAAGGATATGTCCCGCTATTTAAATTGTCCCCATGGTTCAGGCCAGTTTTTACTGCTTCACCCATTTTGCAAACCAGACTGGCTTCTCCGCAGCTACTCCTCAACATCCTCACTAATGGTGATGAGACTTACCTATCCTAACAATTCTAGAAGGTTGAATATATGATAGTTAGGACAGGTTTATGTTTTTGCTTCAGAGGCTGTAGTCTGGGATCCTTCAGCAAAGGAATCCAGCTCATGGCAAGAGATCATGGGCTCAGAGTTGTGTGGTCAACACTTTCCTACAGGGAATACAATCAAGAGATGGCCGAAGCCCCTACAGTTTTATTAACAGAGCCATTAATATTAACTGAATATTTCTGTGATTGGCAGAGCCATAACACACTATTTCCATGATAATTGCCCATAATATACCTATTTCTAACCAAAGTTCTCAGCTCCAAATGAGAGCCTATTCAACAATGTTTGGAATATGGTATGCCTATATCTCATTAAAAATACTGCTTATCCAGATTTTACTAATTAGTGAGATTTATGCATAAAATAGGGCTTTTTTCCTAGTACAAACATGTTGCAGTTTGTAGTGGCTAACAAGTCCCACTCTGCTACCACCAGCTTTGCTTTCTGTGCACCTGTCTGCTAAATAATAAATGGAAAGATGCAATTTGCCATAAATTTCATATAGGGCATAAAAATGTAAACCCGATTAGGAGCTGCTGAGCAGCAATCCCATCATCTTGTCTGGAACATAAAGTCACAAAAATTATAATTGCAGATTTCATTGTGGTATACAGACTGCTAAATGTGCCATAATTGGATGAAGTCATAACAAATTTATTAGCATGCAAAACTTAGTCAACATATTTTTTTGTGTTATGTTTTGTGTAGTAAGGCAACAAGTATTGCTTTCACAGTCTCTCCACCTTCCCCTACAAACCAATAAAAACATGAAGCTTGAGGATGATGATAATAATAATGATAAAAAAGTAGTTTATATGTCCTCAATTTAATGTCATGAAGGAAATAATAAAACCTTTTCATTTTGCAGACAAGTTACAAAAAATTTTAGTGGTAACCTATCAAAAAAAAGAACCTCGGACAATTTACTGATTTTACATGAAGAGCTATAAAACTGCAGCTGGACAAATTGTCATTCTGCCCATCAGGACTGCTGTTCCAGCTGTTGCTGAACTCTATAGAGAGCTCTGATTTCTGCTGAGTTTCAGTGAGCGTTTGTGCTACACAGCTTATTTGTTCCAGTTACTCTGGACCGGTATTTTATTTGTTAGCTATTATCTAACCACTTCTGTAGCTATTGAAATGTTCCAAAAGGCAGAGAGGTCTGAGCTGAGTGAAATGAAGTGAAATCACTGTGTTTAATGGCAGGGAACTCTCAACCAGGAAAAAAGTCTTACTGTTTTAGACAAACACACAGTTCCTTCTCTGCAAATGAATTTTACATTTTGCACAAATCTTTCTTGAATTTGTGACTCGACAGAGGTTTACGCTGGCAATTTGGTTGAAAACTTCTCCTGACAGCCCCAGCATAAATGGGATAAGTAGAGGTTTTGGTGGCCTTAATGCCAGAATATTCACTGATCTTGGAAATTTTAGCAGAGGTTAACCTTCAAAGTGAAAGAGGGGTTTTTCTTCAGGTTCAAACAAGTGTTTTTCAACCAGTAGAACTCCATATGTTGCAACCAAAGAAAAAACCTAATCATCTCTTGATTTGTCTGGCAGTTTTGGCTGCCACTTCCCAGGGCAGTGTTTGATTGGTGGCAGATCTTGTCCTTTACCATTCTGTGGATAAAAAGAATAAGAATAATCAGGAAAGAGTTCAGCCATGTATTACAGCTGGTAGCACTGGTAAGCTTTTTTAGACCTAATTCTTAATTCAGAGGGATAAATGAAATAATTTATTTTCCTATATTATTAAGTAAGAATGGTTAATAGGATAAATACTTTTGGACTGATCTTTGAGCATGTTTTTAATTTTACCTACATGTTGCCCAAGCTAATTGCATTGCAGAAAACAACTGGTGGCAACCAGAAATCTCCAAAGCACCCGTTGAGCCTAGAGAGTGAACAAGCCACTGCTAAAGATGACTCTTAGAGAGCAGCCACTGCTTTGGAAAAGGCTTTGTCTTGTGAGCAGAACAGTGTGGGGCTTTGCATGCAAACTGCTTCCTGCAATGCACATCCTCTTCTCTGTGCCTTTACATGTTGAACAGATAAGATAGCTCAGAGCCCTTTATTCTCAGCCACCTTGTGATGTTTTAGGTTTGCTCCCAGCATTGATACCTGTTTTTCTAACAGGCAGAGCTCTGAAATACAGATTAGGGAGTGTTTTATGCTCATTACTAAAAGTTTTGCTCTTTTTTCCTGTCATGAATTGCTGCACTGTATTCCTGGTGCATCTGGAAGCAAGATAACATTGCGGTAGGAGGTGAAGTGACTTCTATAATTTATACATCACTGCAAGTGCCCTATTTAATGCTCTTCATGGAATTCATTGTGCAAGAAGCTGAAACAAAGAAAAATAAAATTACATTTAGTTCATAGGGCTACTGTGTTCATTAGGGCTTGAGACATAAAGGGAATATTTGTGCCTCAGTCCAATTATCCTGTAGTTCTATATGCATTTCCAGTACCAGAAAGATCACTGGGTTGTCTTGAATCAGAATTTTAAAGTGTTTAACTTCAATACACATAGACATCTCTATATAAGCTACTAGAGGGTGAAAACTATGCTTTATTTGCAAACTTTCCAAGTGTTTGCACTTACTATGGCTAAGCATTAAAAAACTGAGGGGATTAAGATGCAGCTTAATTTTCCTTCAATTGAAGATAAAATATTTGTTAAGCTTTTTTTTTTTTTTTAAAATAAATCATAAAGTCTTCTCTAGAGGGACAGAATATAAATGCTGCATTTTTCCAAATTATTTTATTGTTAACTGAGCTGCTTCTTTTTCAACAGGCTGAGGTCCTAGTGCCTGTCACAGTGAATTACAAATAAGACATTTCCAATTTGAATTTGATCAAATAGTTTTTTCCCCAAATTAACTAAAGAAATTAGGTTAAAAAAAATCATGATTAATCCATTGTGCCAATACCAACCTCTACTCTTTGTCGGCCATGCCATTGAAACTTGGGAATACTGAGTAGAACTGGAGATTTCTAGCCAGTCCTTAGGATTCTTATACATTCCCAGTGTCAGATGGAAGAATGTAGATGGATACTGGGGAGCTGGCTTTTTTTCTGCACTCAATGGTTTTCTAGCAGTGCAATACCAGCAGCTCAGCTGTGGCTGGTAAGAAATATTGACATCAGACTGCTATGAATCACACAAAGGCTCTCTGTTAACTCGCTCTGCTGGTGCGTAAACGATGAACGGTTTTCCTTGGGTGTGAACTTTGAGGGTGCATTAATATTGCACACATATCCTTGCTAAAGATGGGTCTTCTCACTTCTATAAAATGTAGAGGAATTATGTAAGAGTGGCTGCTGTGGTATAATCCCAGCTAGCAAAGATTCACAGTGCAAAAACTGGGATTATTATTTGTGTGGAAGCACCTAAATCTTTATTTCATGCCTCAGACATATTCAGACAACACAGAAAAGTAACTCTTGTGCAGAGAAATTTACTAATGACAGTTGTTAGTCCTGCTGTTACATGTTCAGTGGCTTGGAGGTAGACATCTTCACAGAACAGACAAAAACTAAATGGCAACGTTTCGAGTAGTTTCAAGAAATATACTCTCTACGAACAGTAATTCAAGGAAAATGGGCACATTACTCAATGCACGTGAAAGAAGTGTCCAAAGAAAGAGGATTCTATTCTCTTTCTTTCTTTTAAAAATGTAAAAGACAGCTAGTGAGTCAGTTCTGAAGGTATTTACAGGCAAAGCTGAAGCACAAGATGTTGCTGCAGGACTGGGATGCATACGTAAAGAAGCTAACCAGACTCTCCACATCACTCATTCACAAATCCACTGACTTCAGAGGAATTCATAAGATTTTTCAGTGCTAAGAAATTCCCTAGGCATTTCAGTGAGATGTCCATAAATATCATGTCCTTTTATTCAAGTTAATTGCAGGCTTACCTTCCTGAAAAATTTACAGGAAAAACTGTTGCTTGCATATGAGCAGTTGCTTGACCTATTCTTTTTGATATTTCCAAAAAAAGAAGCTGTCTTACAGATATGGTCCTTACATGGACCTTAAAAATTAATTGTCTGTGAATGCAGTGGCTTTGTCAGAAATGCAAAAAATGAAATTACATCTGTGTCAATGCTCTCTTCAATAAAGCAGACATGGTTTTCAAGCCTGGTATTCAAGATTTTCAGTAATAAAACACATTAAGGTACAGTGGCCATGCATGTATCATTAGTAAATGAAAATAGGTTCTAGGCAGTTCTAAATCTTTGGTATTCTTTGTTGTTAGCCACAGAAATAAAGATGTGTGCTCTTTGACAGCCTCCATTATAAGAAATTTCCACCATTTCCAAAAAAAAGGCATAGATTTTTTTAATCTGGAACCAAAGATTCACTGAACTGAAAAACAGCCTGTAAAACACATCATATTTACTGAAAACAATAATATAAGGCCAAATATAGATTATGTTGACCCTCAAAACCACAGGTGAACTGCACACTCTGGGTGAAAAATGCAGAAAATAAGTAAGATCGTAATTGCAAAAGTGAGGTTTTCAGAAACAGGCAAGTAATTTACTGACTTGACTGAGACTCTTTTTTTCTAATTCAATAAGAAATTTTGGAAAGGCAGAGGATTTACTTACACAAGGATGAGGTAAGGAGAGATGATTGAATCTTGAACAATTTCCCTTAATTTTCATGTCAATCTGCTTAAAAATCCTAAATTAAAGTGTATAATCTTAAAAATTTGTCCTTTAAATCAAGTTTAAACTTAGGATCAAGAATGCACATTGACTGTTGAATAAATAAATGAGTTCTAGTTTCTTTGAAATTAGACTATTTGTTACTGGTGCCTTGATTGATGCAACCTCATTGTTTTCCTTGAGCTTCACTTCATTTTGGTTTAATTTGCTACATCTCATGCATATATTTTCTTGCATACTGTGGACACTATATTGAAACTGTTTCTTGTAGCTTCGTAATGCATATGCATTGAATTTCTTCTTTTTGTGAAGGAAACTCACTTTTCCCCAGGACTATTTTTCATCCTTGTTTTCATGAAAAAGGTAGAAGAAGAAGGACAATATTTTGAAAAGGTGGGAGAAGGTTTATAGCCAAAATACTGGCCTGAATTAGCAGTTTCTGTGCCAAGGCTTTCTCTGACCAAACTTGAGCAACGAGATGTTAAACCAGGTCTTTCAATACCTGATAAATTCAATTAATATGGTGTTCTAGAGCAGTTGGTGCCTGCCTGTAGCAGGTTCTCAAATCAGCAGCCATCATACCAGACTGCTGGCAATGAACTGGGTGACCCCTTTGCCAGACAAGAGAAACAAGAACAAACTGTAAACTTCTTGCTGGTGTTTTCTAGCAGTCAGTATATTAGCTCTTGCCCACCTAGTACTAAGGATGCTGCTGCTAATTTTCAACTCCTTGCTCACAGCTAATTTAAACCTGTGCAGAAGCACTGGGGTATTGTAGTGTGTGAGAGGTATAATTTGACAGCCTGCAAAGTGGCAGGTGAGTGCTGACAAATTTGAGAACTAGGTATTCTCCAAGGATGTTGCTCATAAATGGAAGCAGAAAGAATTCAAGGCAAAAGTAACCTATAATGAGGGTGAATGTACCTGAAATAGTCTAACCTTAGGCTATCTCCTTTCTGACTATATAAAGAACTGAATGAAACCTTGTTCTGCTGTGTTGACATGCCAGTCTATATAGTTTTCAAAACAGCACTTCTCCTGAGGTTAAGGGCTATGGTATAGATCTAGGACTTCGATGGTTTAAATGTGAACTGGCTTAAACAGAAGCTTCAGATCTAGAGTACATCATATGTTGTGAATGTACCCTTTAAAAAGTTTCAGAAAAGGGACAAATGAAAGATGAAAAAAGTGAGAACACAAGAATTACATTCTGAAATGAAACAAAGCTTTATAGATATCTCAAACCTTTTTCTCTTGTTTCTACATCAGAGACACTAGAATTGTTTTATAGACTATGATGAGAGAAAAAAAAAATCAACAAGGCAGTCTTATTAATTTTAGTAACTTTATCAGGAGAAAAAAGAACATTAATTACATCAAATGTAACTTATATCCATCCTGAATTCCATTTGTCTTTCTCTTTCTTCTCCCAGAGAAGCATATATGTTTTAGGCAGTAATAGGATTCAGGCAGAACAAGTTTAGCTGTTGAATCTGAGCGTCTGGGTAGCAGGAGTAGTTCAGTATTTATAGCAGATGCACTCCCAGTGTGTGTGCAAATATATTCTGGATGTCTTGAAAGCCTGGCCCCTTCTCCCAAGCACATTATCAATTTTGTCAGTAATGGTCTGACTTGATGACAGTATTTGGAACAAATTGAATGTGATGTGCTTTCGGCTTCAACATTTAAGCAATATATATATATATATAATGTTCGTGGCGTAGACATTTATCTCTTCATATAGTAGCTGCTTAGTGAAGGAGGAAAATCAGGGAATCACCCACAGTTGTGACATGAATGTGGGTGTCTGCACCTCCAGCTCATTTCATGAGCAAGAATCATTCCACGCTCTGCAGGCCAAGCCAGCAGATTCCTCATGCTTTACAACTACATTTTGGTATGCTGCTGAAAACTGGTTCCTAGATAAGGTGGTTTGGATTTTTATTTTTATTTTTAAATGAGATGACAGTGCTAAAAATAGCAAGCAATGAAACCTTGATCTGGCAAAGCTCATAGCAAAACTTTTCCTGAAGTCAGTAGAACCCAAATGTCACAGTTTTGGTACACTGCAGCCAGTCTTACAGCTAGCTACCACCAAAAATGTATATTTCCAATGCCCATGCTCTTTTTCTTGCTTTAACCCTGAGTCTTCAGGGAGCAAGAGTGGCAGGCAACTCACTGAGCAAATGATCCCAGTTTCGCTGTCTGAACTGGTGGCCCACAATTGCAGCAGCTTACAGCTAGCTTGAAAACATGCTGTCAGTAGTGTAATATTTCTGTTTCATCTTCCTTATGTTATCTTTTTTGCAAAAGCTTCCCACCCCACCCCACACACACTTAGGAATACTTCAGTTTAAAATATAGACCAACTACTGAGTCTGCTAGTCAGTCAAAACTTCTGAAACAAAGTACCAAATTACCGAAGATTCCTCAGGACATGCACAAAACCAGGAAAATTACTTCACATAGGATATAAAGGAGGAGAGATATAAAGCTGAATGACAAATGTAGAAGTGGTGAGAGGACACCTGAACTGGTAAAAGGAGAAAGAATCCTGTTTGGAGGGAAGGAATACTAAAAGAGAAGCAATGTAACTAAAATGTTAAAATATATTAATAAAAAGGGTAAGACCACAGGGATGAAGGCTGCTAGAAACATTAAGTGATACAATGGTTTACATTCTCCATTTTGGCTAAAATTATATTTAGTTTTGTGGAAAATATTTTCACAAAGGCGCCTTATAAGACTGAAATATTCCCCTCAGCTCTGCAATACATAGTAACTCCTAAACCCCATTGATTTTCTATGGTCCATCAATTGGCACTGTACAGCCAACTAACCTATGTCCCTTTAGATTTACGATGACATTTTAAAAGGTTGAGAAAACAACCTTCCACCTCTCAGCCACAGGGGAAAAAGAAGTTACTTGCAAAACCTGCAGTCCTAAGGAGTTGTAAAGGATTCGAAGTCGATATATGATAAATCATTACACTTGGTAATAAGCACTCTGTTCAGTGCAGAGAGAATGTCTAGCTTCTTAGCAAAGCAACCTTTTTAGCTGTGGATGCTGTTCTACTGCTAGACTATTTTTATAACAAGCTAAGTTAGTTTATGCCACTTTAGAGGTATCTTAATGCATTATATCCTGGGTTTGTGCACCAAAGAGTAGAACAGATACCTTAAATTTTTCCATTGAACGCAAATCTACAACAGACTTTCATACTTTTTTTGAAGCTGGGCTGCATTTAACCCAGTTCTGTAGAGGAAGTGCTGGGGTTTGTTTTTCAGAGGTATTCGTTGTAAAGAGGTGCTGAAATTGCACTGAGCTCAGGAACCAGTTCACCAGAATCCAACAATTCTGCAGAAAATCGACCACAAACAGGTCTACAATGATAGCACACAGAGTGAAAATTAATATGTGTCCCGTAAATAATTGCCTTTATGCCTCATTGCAAATGCAGTAGTTAAACATTTCTGTCTTGTGAATAATTTCCTATTCACAGTTTGTGGAAAGGCATAAATGTAAAGAAAACAGGTTTGGGGTCCTTTTGTCTTTTTTTTTTTTTGTCATTTTTTGTTTTGTTTTTCAGTCTGCTAATTTCAATTCACAAACACCATGGGAACCTGCAATTCCAATTTTCTTTTCACAGTATTAATGAAAACTGGGCACTGAAAATAGATAAATTTTTTCCCTCTAAATTTTAAACCACTTAGAAATACAGTCATGAATAATAACTTTCTAATCCATTATTACATGGAAAGATTTTCATAAGTGGTAGAGGGAGGCTTTTAGAACTCAGTTTTTTCTAAACTGGTCTTTGAGGCAGTACAAGAATGCTGGTTGTGTACTGTTGAGAGGAAGAGCTGTGCATCAGAGAAGTTGCTTAAAGAAGGAATCCTTGCAACACAAGATGACAATCACTTCCTCTCACTGTTATGGCAAGGTTTGAGCATATTTAGTGCCTTTATGATTTTGTCTTGCTCCTAATCAAGCCAACCTCAATTTATTGTTTTAATAAATAGTTTTAGGGTTTGGTTTTTGGGTATATTTTTGAGGCAATTGTTTACTCTTAAAAATCAGAGTAATTTTTATGTCATTTAATCTTAACATACTCCAATATGATATTGCATTTCTCATTTACAGTTAGATGTCTAGGATGAAGCTGATATGTTTTTCATGCTGCAGACACTACAAGTGACTGCAGCTGAGTAGCAGACAAGGTTACCTGAAGACACACCTCTGCTGCTGTGCCAGGAGCCAATGGCTCTGCCTGGTCTGGCTACCAAGATGCTGGGAAGAAAAGTGCATCCAGTGTTTCTCAAAGAATTGGGAAGCAAAGAGCATAATTGCTGTAAATTTATAATCTTTGTTTGCTCTCCACTGAGATCGTCCATCCCTTGCAATAGTTCCGGTCTTGCAGGGTAAAAAGATACAGGTAAATTCCCCTTGGAATTGAATCTTAGTCAAACAAAAGTACTGCTCAAATAGAAGGCAGCTGTTTCAGCAATGCTATGGATGTGGATTGATTTATTTATAAAGAATTCAGAAGAAATTAAAGCTGGCTTTTTTCCAGTGGCCCTATTCTCCTTGTCTTCAGAATAGGACTCTTGCTTTGGTGTGTACTCCATTAGCTGTTCCTATCTAAAGTTCTCACAGACAAACCTATATACTTTGTAAAACTTTTCTATTTCCTCCTCCTTCATTTGTCTGGAGAGGCCCTGCTAGGTAAAAGCATATTTTAATGCAAATGGAACAAAAATAGCAAGTCCTTTTCTTTGCTGAACTACTCCTTTTCCAGAAATCCAAACAAATGCAACAACAGATGCTTTGAAATGTTTAAATAGCATTAATGTAATGGTTGAATATTTCTAGGAGAGATGGGTTAAATGAGATAATTGTGAAAATATTCTTAAAATAAAAGGAAGCCACCAGGTGAGTGGCATGAATTTAGGTAACATTGGAAAATATACCTTAAATATTTCTTTTAGGTTGCAATATTGGAATGTTTTTCTCTGAGCAAGCTGTTAAGTGTCATTTAGTAGACATTAATTTAAAGTTAGTTGACAGTATTTGGCCCAAACTTATGTATCTTAAAGAGAAAGAGCAGCTGTTAATCCATCAGGTATTGACAGTGTATTCAGTGACTTCTATTATTTCTCAGACAGAAATTAATTTCCTGAAATCACATACAGTAGGATGCAACTGTCTCATTTTCATTCACTATGGAAATACTCAGTCTTTGTTCTGCACACAATGCATTGTCTCTTGTAAAACAGTAAATGACACCCTAGGTATAAAAGAATATCCATTTTCTACAATAGCTGCATTAACAAAGAGGATCTAAACCAGTCACTGACTCCTTTGGAAGAGGACACTTTTCTTAGTAGGGTTGCATCTGCCCTGAAATGGCAAAAACTTCTTAAAACCTTCAAGGTCTCTTGTGTAGCCATAGAAAGTACCAAGTACATCAACTCATAACAAGTAAAAACTTTCAGAAGGATACAAAAAGTTAAAATACTATTTGATATGAGGATTTTTGAATCTTACTGTTTTGCCTCTGTTCTTCCAGCTGAACAAAATGTCAGCTTCTTTAAACCTGTTTGAAATAACTTCCAGGATAAGGTGTTTCAGTGGTAAGAACACAAATCATCCAGAAATAAATGATGAGTAATACCAGTGTGGAGAAGGAAATTATTCTTTTGGGGAGTTGTGTCTTTTTTGCTATGTTTTATTATTCATAGACCAATTGTAGATATCTGTAGCTGGTGACTGCATCCAATTGTGGTTGTCCAAACCTGCTTCAATTTTTTGACCAGGTTTGACAGTTTGGCTGGCATTACCTTTAATGTAGCATCCTTAAAATCATCATCTTCCTATTATGTCTTTACAGTGCTTAGAAAAGTGACTATGGAGTGTGCTTTTGTGCACTTTGAGCAAGATACTTTTCTAACACACTTCAGTACAGTGCTACCTGTAGGCACACACTGATAAAGTTAACATTATGAATATATTGTAAAACTAGCATTTAGTACTTTTAGTTAGCATCTATACTTTACTGATTGAATTTTTAGCCATGTATAATGATTTAAAATGCAGTTTCTCTAGGCCAACCTGGCTCTCCTGAGCTCAGCCAAGGCTGGCAGTGCTGAGGATACACAGCCTACCAGGAGTTTGGAAATGCTGATGTAATCAGAGGAATACTGCATAAATCCAGATAATTTCATTTTTGTCCATGATATTTGCTAGGTTAGAGAAGATCTAGCTCAAATATCACCACTTTCAGTGATTCTATATGAAGATCTGCCTCCCTTCCTGCTGCAAAATTCAACAAAGAAAGGAGATCATGGAAAATATAAAAGCACTGTGTGTGCTGTGAGCATTTAAACTAGATATTCCTCCTGGAATTAAGGTTTCATTCCTCATGGAAAGGGGACAAAATATGCCAGAAAATACAATAGTTCCTATCAAGAGTATTTTCCAGTGTGAAGACATAGGTCGGTTCTATTCATAGCACCAGAGTCTAGCCTCAGAGGTGGATTTTTAGGCAGCTGAGTCCTTGCTCTGTGCAATTTGAGAAGTTTTCTTGGGACATAAAGCAATCCTTGAAGGAACATCTGATAATGGTGTCAATGATGAAAAGACAGAATGGGAGAAATTGAGTGAAAAAGTGCTCTGAAGTGTAGCCATATTCAAGGAGGACTCTGAAAATGAGGTAGAGTTGGATAGCTCTCTAAAAGTACTAAGAGTAAATATATTTAATTTTTAAAAAATAAAAGAAATTATTAGAAGGAAAGGAGAAACTTAAAAGCTTGCTGAGGAAAATGTACAGGAGAGCTGAGGATACCTTATTTGTAGTGAATTTATTGGCTGCTCTCAGCCATTTTCTTTTTTTCTCCTCTCCATTCGTACTAGCATCACTGCCTTCTCAATAAATAGTATGGTGTCATATTTCCTTACAAAAAGAGAGGGAGAGAGGGAGAGGGAAATCCTTTCCTCTGAGATGTTCATGTCCCTGCCCTTAAATTTTGGGACGCCCGCTATTTCAGATTATTTAAGCATTATTTACTTAATAACACACTGGGACAAATTACACCTTCAAAGGCTAGAATGAGACATTCCTTGCTATCCTTTCCCTTGTTTAAAAGCCTGAAAAAGGGGTGGGCTGTAACCCTAACTGGTTTTGGACTGGTAGAGGGGGGCAAACATCACTAGGCTGTCCTGGCCCAGTGGGTGCAGCTAGAAGGACACACATTGGTAGCAGCAGACATGGTTGACTCCTCGGTGTGCCAACTCAACGCTAACCTCTCCTTTCTTTCATTATCCACCCACAGCAAACCCTACCAGGGCAGGAGGAGGAAGGGAGTACCCCGGCTCGTCTGAGGTGATCCGCGAGTCCAGCAGCACGACGGGCATGGTGGTGGGGATCGTGGCGGCGGCAGCGCTGTGCATCCTCATCCTCCTGTACGCCATGTACAAGTACAGGAATCGAGACGAAGGCTCCTACCACGTGGACGAGAGTCGCAACTACATCAGTAACTCAGCACAATCCAACGGGGCTGTGATCAAGGAGAAACAGCCCAACAGCGCTAAAAGTTCCAACAAAAACAAGAAAAATAAGGATAAGGAGTACTATGTCTGATCTCAACATCTAAAAGAACGCTTGTATAGAAATAGTCTTCATTTTATCTGAGACATAATACAAACTTATTTACTTTACTTTTTATGAAGCACATTCAAAAACAAACAAACAAACAGAAAAGACAGGGAATGCAATCAGAAAGGAAAGACTGTTTTTAAAAACAAGCATTTCATGCTCTTGTTTTTCAGAAACAGGAGCTGATAAATTCCCTAACATTCACAGTGTTTTCATTTACTCTGCCTGTCTTTATGTTGCTGGAACGTTTCTGAAAGACAATGATGACACCACGCATTCATAAAGCAAGGAGTATTACTACAACATCGAGGCACAATATGAAAAAAAAATCAAATTAAAAAAAAACAAAACAGGAAAAAAAAAGGAAAAAGAAGCTACCTATGATTCTGGATTTAGCCAAAGTGCTAGCGCTTTCTTGAGAAGTAAGTTAGTCTTATTGTCAGAGAAGACTGTCATTATATATGGTGACTCAACAAGCAAACATAAAGAGTTTGCCATCTGGTGCAGTGAAGCAGTGATTGGAAACTTGCATTTTTGAAACAAAGTGCTGGCTTTTCTGAAGACTTATGTAGAAATACTTTCAAAAAGCCCCTTTCTGGTTGTGAGGAAAATAGTACGGAGGCCTTATTTTCAAAAACAAAAACAAAAATCTGGAATATAAGGCACATTTCCACAAAAAAACAAAAAAAAATTTAAAAAAGAAAAAAAAAAAAGAAAAACAAGAGGGCATAGATGCAATCATTGGGAAATTTTCATGCACGCTTAATATGTTATTACATATGTTTATATAAAAACACATCTATATGTGCTTTCTGGACTGTGATAAGTGATGTTTTATAGCCTGTTGTATAGAAAATGCAAACTATATCTGCTCTTCAGCCATTTTTGGTAAACTCAATGTTATAAGTGTTGCTAGGTATAGAAAGTTTTATGACATCTGGAGCAACAGACATTCTTCAGTTACTTTGCAGCCATTATAAATTGTCCCAGATTTTTTTCCCCTTTTTTTTTTAATTTTTAATTTACAGTGTAGTGGTTATACAAAGGGGGATGTGTATGAATGTATATAAGAGTCAGCTAATTTTTTTTCTTACCTGTACAGCTCTATTATGTTGCAATTAAGTTTCAGTAGTTTGTATGAAAGAAGTGGACTAGAAAGCAAAAATATATCTCTACTGTAATTTGTCTTCTCCCTCCTATCCCCATCTCTTGCTCCTGATATGCATCAATGAAGTTGATCAGAATGGCCCATTTTCCTAGAAATATACATTCATTAATTAGCTAAATATTTAGTGACTGAAACTGGCCTTTGGCTTCCAGTCAAAGCTTCACTATTGGAGAACATGGTTTGCTTTAAAGAAACCTTGTTCTTAGAAATTACAAGAATGACGAGTGTCTTGAGAATCTTAGGAAGTGTCATATAGTGATTTATCTGGCATTCATATGAAGAACAGCTACTACAACATTGGGTGGTGAAAGATCTAAAAATACCCATTGTAATTATCCAGGCTGATTCTATTGCAGAATTTATCCCTTTCTCCGAAAAGGAAATACTCTTGAGGTGCACGATAGTATTTTTCAATGGTGGGCATTTTGACATATGAAAAAGTATTTTTAGCTAAGTTGATTGCATAGTACTGCAAGACATCATAACCAGACAGATATAAGTTCATTATGTTTTAAAGTGACACTGCTTATCTTGCATATATAAAACATTAATGCATTTTAGTTAAACATATGAAATATAATGCAGTAATTTACATGTTGAGTTTGGAATTTTTTCCTAGTAATATTTCATTAGTTTCACAGCAATAAATCATAACATAACATTTTATTTACACACAAGTTCAAAGGGAATGCATTAGATAGAAAGAGGGTAGTTCAATAGAAATCAACCAAATCATCAGAAGGCCTCCTGGGAGGGATATGGGTATTCACACTTTACAGACAGGAAGGACAAATTTAAAATTAGCTTTAAACAGCAGACACAAAACATTTTGTTGTGTGTTACTCACTGTAGCTCATGAAAAAAAGTTGGGAACCGGTACAGCTATCTATCTGGGAGTCAGAGCACTTTAAAAATACATGTAGCTGACATGAAAACACCTCTCTTGAAGTCTGCCAACCACATCAAGGTGTGCCATGTTGCATTTGTGAAATAACTTTTTATTTTCATTAGCATTTACACAAAAATGAAAAAAACCCACAAAAAAACTCACAAAATCCACCTGATGTTCATTTCTTAGATTGTTGTTTACCTGTGGCACTCATAATTTCTCCCACCTTTACAAGACAGCTGTACTCAGGGAATGGCAGGGGCAAGGGTGACTGGAGGTCATTGCTGGAAGCAAGAGACTTCAGCTGGAGGGGGGAAAGAAGTTGAAAGCCAGGTGGTGTTCAGATTTCAGTGCTTGAAGATACCTAGAAGAACAAGAGTAATCTGTTGACGGGAGACTGGACATGACAGAATATGATTTGGGCAAGATGAAACGGTCTTTTCTGCTTGGTGTTGATTGCATTAATGAAATAGCATTGTCAGGATAACTTCCAGGCAGTTAAAGATCAATCTTTAACTAAATCCATGCATCAAAAAAAAAAAAGAAAAAAAAAAAAAGAAAAAAAAGAAAAAAAAATCTGCTACTATTAAAATAAGAAAACATGATTTGAACACTGTTTCTGAAGTTCTCCTTTTTTCCTCTTTAATTTCATAATTTAACAAAAAAAACCCTAAAAAAACAATTATGGATGTATCAGAAATGCCAGCAAGTGGATTTAAAATTCCTTTTTGTTTGAAAGCAACAGCAACAAACAAACAAACAGACATAAACCAACTACCTAACATAAAATTGGATCCTTTCTCTACAATAACCTAATTTGTTTGACTGAGATGGCTTCATTTCTATGACTGTATTGTGTTGCCTTTTTTAACAAAACACTAAATAACGTGTGAAACTTTCAACCCTAAGACATCAAAAAGAGGCCCAATGCCCCTAACCTTATAGTGCTTTCTGTGATAGATATTTACAATTTTTTTATTTGTTGCAAGGCCAATTTATTCATTATTGGAAATGCTAAGCAAGTGGAATTTACTGTTTTGTTAATAAAAATGTTTCTTAATACAAATGCTGGCTTGTTTCTTCTCTTGCTCGTAGATTGTGAGTACCTGTCCACCTTGAGGCTGTGAAAATATTGGTAAATTGGTATGAAGTTACAGACATTCATGTTAGGGAAAAGGTGACCTCAGAGTTTTTTGTACATTTCAGTGAAAACTTTCTACAAGTCTTGCATTCAACTGGCCCAGTTAGAAATGTATTAATGACATCAATGAATTGGTTTGGTACAGACTTGCTTAATTGAAATTTTCTAATATTTTTTAATCAAAAAATTAAAACTTGATGTTCTCCTCCCCCTCTGTATGAAAAAAGAACTCTTTGCCACTTTTTGATTTCTGTAGTGGAAATAAGGTGAAGGGTAAGGTAATGGGATGAAAAGTGAAAACATTTGTTAAAAGTGAAAACATTTTCTCTTGCCTAGAAGATGATTTAAAAATTAATGGGAAAATGAATGTATTTCAGGTCCTTAAAAACATTTCTAGATAATAATTACAAAATTTCAACCAGAGCTAATCCATTACATAAGTGCTTTCCTACTTAGCATGGCATTTAAATTCATGAGCAACTTCAAACAAACATCTAATCCTATTGATTTAAGCAAGTGTCTAAACTTGCCTAAATGTACTGCTGAATGGGGATGGAGTTAAGCTTTTGGATCTAAACTCCAAATAGAATTTAATTTTGTATCATCTTAAATCACATCAGCAGCTTTTTGACTTCAATGAGATTTATTCATCTGCTTAATTACGTATAGACTGAAGTATTTTAGATAATTTAAGCTCAGGAATATCTGGAGGAAAAACAATCCCTATCTTCCATTGGTATAAAACACTTTTAAAGTTCTAAACTGCTTTATACTGAGATTAGGTCGAGTGTGCTTAAATAAATACTAAATATTCCATTTAGAAAAATGCTTTATAGACATTTGAAGGAGCTATAAGAGTGATTTTTGTTCTACTCCTACTACTACAAAAAAACCCCAACCAAAACAAAAAACAACTCACATTGAATTATAAACTTTTAAATTCTACAATATATTTGTTCTTTTTTGTGTTTTTTTTTTGTTTTGTTTTTTTGTTTGTTTTGGTTTTGGTCTTGGTTCTTTTTATATCCATACTGTGCACTCCCTTTTACCAAAATCCTAATGGCCCCTCACTACCTGCATTATTCATCATTATCTGGCTCCTATGTGACTTAGAGTGAGGGAAATAAAGCACACATAGGCTGTAACTGACAACTGTGTTTGTTAATTCCTCCTATGTAACTTTTTTATAGTTCAATGAAACAGTTTTAAATTGGGGTTCTGGGTCTGATTTTCATTTTGATCATAGAAATTTGCTTTTAAGTTCAGTACAGGACTGTATAGATGTGCTTAGAGCTATTGAGATGGGTCTGGTACTCTTGTCAGTATAAATTCATTTGCAATGCAGGCTATTTAGTTTATTTTAAAACCCCCATTTTTTAAAATTCTGTAACTGTTTCAGTATTAAAATGTTTCTGTCTCTCATGGGAGTGGGGAGAAAGAGAAATCCACACTACATTTAATTCAATTTATAAATCCATAAATGCTTGGGAATGATAAAACTGCCTGCCTGCCAGCCTCTGATTCATCTGGATGGACTGCAACTGATCTGGTTGGTCACTGCTCTTCTTCATGAAACCAGAAGCATCCTCCACAGGTTAAGCTTTGAACTGGAAATTCCAGAAAGTATACAGATGACTTTTGTCAGCCACAGGGCCAGAACTCAGCCTGTCCTTTACCCGCTTACTGTGGAGGCTTCTTCCTACTGATGGTCTCAGACTTCAGCCACCAGCTCTAACTTCTGCTACAGAAAGTCTGGCCCCTTTCTTTTTCTATCTCGGTCACTCTCTACTACACAAATATCTTCATTTCACAGAATATGCTCAGTTGGAAGGGGACCATCAGGATCATGGTGTCCAGCTCCTGGCCCTGCACAGAACACCCCAAGGGTCACACCATGTGCCTGAGAGTGTTGTCCAAATGCTTCTTGAACTCAGGCTTGGTGCTCTGACCACTGCCCTGGGGAGACTGTTCCAGTGCCCAACCACCCTCTGGGTGAAAAACCTTTTCCTGCTATCCAACCTAAACCTCCCCTGCACATCTTCATGCCATTGCCTTGGATCAGTGTTTACCCCTCTGCTTCCCCTCATGAGGAAGCTTTGGACCACTCTGTTCAGAACAAACAGATTTCCACATATCATTGCTCCTCCACTTGGGATTGATTGTGGTAGACACTGAGGGTTTTTGAAGAAGAAAAATGGTGACATAAGGGATTGAGTTATTTCAAAGGTGTGGGATTTTCAGTGAGTAAATTGGCTTTAAGTACAGTAATTTCATGCTGGCATACACTTGAGAGATTTAGAAATCCAGGTCGGTAATCCTCAAAAACATCCTTTTGGTAAACAATAAAGGCATGAGCTCGTTTGTCAGCAAGTGCAGGGACCAACAGCAAGGCTATCAAAATGTGAATGTGTCAGTCTGGTTGTAGCAAATAACACGGGGAAATGGAATTTGGGCAGCTAAAAATAACTGTTGGCACACTGGCTAGACTCTTATGACTGAGTCCAACTACAAGCCAGTAAGCATTTATTGGATGATAAACAGCAAAATACTTCTATTACAGTCACAGTTGGGATGCAGCTGACAGAACAGAGGCCAGGGATGTGGGGCTGCATTGGCTTTTCCAGGACCAGGGGCCAGGTTCAGGTCCTCCAAGCTGGGGGGACTGGGCAGGTTTCACACAACCACCTGCTGCACAGCAGATGATCAGCTGTTTCCTTTTCCCTTTGAAATTGATTCACATTTTCTAGGAATAGCACAGCAGCTTGCTTTATGGAACACACTGAGTGGCTCCCAAAACATATCCCACCACAGCCAGCATCATCTTAAAGAGAAGCCATGGCTACAAGTGCAGGTGAGAAACCCCCACTCTGTTCAGGACTGTCTTGGCCTCGGGACCCCCTCAGGATGGGCAGGACATGAAAGCTGCAGGCGCTGGTCTGGTGTGGCTACAGAGGGGGAAATTCAGCTGTGAGGGTCTCACAGCCAGGACTGCTTGGGGAAATTGCCCCAGGGCTCCTGGCTGGGCAAAGCTAGAAAGGCACAGGTTTTCCTTAGTTACCAAATGACTCAAAGGAAAAAAGAATGTTTCTCAAAGAGGTGGTGGCATAGAGAGTTCAGGAATTTCATTTTAGGAGTTACTGCAGTGTTCCTTTAGCCCTTTCCCTGCTTCACACCAGAGAGGAGAAGCTCAGGTCTCCTGTTCCTGGGGAAGGAGGCCAGGCAGAGAAAACCTCCCACAGGCATTAAACTCGCCCTCACAACAATATGGGATCCCTAACTTTCTAGGACACCAGGCCTCACCAGAAAGCTGGCTCAGGATGAGATCCAGCAGCATGCTTTATTAAACCATAAGGACAGAGACAAATTTCAGCACAAGATGTAAATTCTTAGAGAAGAAAATTATAATGCAAACAGATACCCCTGGGACACCCTACCCCATCTGCCACAGTCTTCTAATCAGCCTTTCAGGTGGTTTAATTCCTTGCTGATTACACCTGGAGAGGGAGCAGGCTTGTTACAGCATCCCACCTGGCAGAAAAGTTGTCCTGCTAGCAAGCACAGAACTCACTGTAGTTACCAGACCCTTCACTCTACGTGTGAGCTAGTTGTACAAATACTCTCCTTTAGATTCAGGATTGCTGGCTACCAATCTGGAGATGGATATTTAGTGACTTATATTTGATTTATGGGCAGGTCCAGGAAGCAGGAAAAGAACATAATCCTGTGAGAGAAATGAAGGAAAAAAAAACCAAAACCAAGCAGGGCTTGTCTTATGCTTACCAGAAAATCTCCATATCACAAGTGCAGAGAAATTTCAGATAATTATTTTAAATCTTGGTGTGCTGCTGGATGGTGCTTGGGAAAGGCAAGTTTGTTCTCAGTTTTCCTAAAGGCTAAATTTGTTTGGGAGCTCATTTATACCTGTCTTCAGGCTCTTTTTAGGGAAGTCTTTCAAAATATTGATAGTACAACAGTCATCACCTCTAGGAGTTTCTCATCTATTTTAAGAGCTTTGTCTAAATGTGGGTTGCTGGATTTGACTCATAGGTTGGCGTACATCTGCACCAGCAAGCACAGCCCAGTAAGAAAAAATTTGTAGGTCATTGTAGCTGATGCTGTGGACCTGATGTCCAAGTTATATTTCAGGATTTTCTTTGAACCAGTTGTAGTCTGGTCACACACACTGAGTGCCAATTAGTGGTTAGGTTTGTTCATGCAGTTAATTTAATCTGCAAAGTGTCCAGTCTTTCATGCAGAGCGCTCTGTGAAGTTAATTGTAGGGAGTGGGAACAGCTGAGCTGCTTCAGAACTGTGTGCCTGATCTTAAATAAAACTTTGGTGTTGAAAACATCCTTTGGGCATTGGTATATTCCAGTGTGCTCATAACAACTCACTGCAAGAAAATTAGGGTATTTTTAGTACCCAGCCCCAAATAATAATTGCTGTAAGACATAAAGGCCTCCCTTGTATTTTCACAAGATTCAGTGTCTTTAATTCTAGCCCACATCTTCCTCTTTAACCACCACACTGCTACATAGCATCCCCTCAACCCTTTTCTTCAAACCTGAAGGCTTTACAAGGCTTGTTTACAAGGCTTGTTTCCTTTGAATAGGTTGAGATAAGTATGGAAGTAGTTTGAGGTGGCACTGTCTGAGGGAGCCATGTCACCAGCACTGAGATCAGCATTCATGCAATTGAACTACTGTGCAAGCAAACCTGGAGCTGCTGGAGTAGGTGAACTGGGAGAAAAGGCAGGGGCTGAAATGGATTCAGCCAGTGCTCAGAGCAGGAACCACACTGAACAAATCCAGTCCTTTGGAAAATCTACATCCAGATTTTTCAAGACATCTGCTTTTAAACAAAGTTTTGACAGTCTTCTCTAACACAGTTCTCACCAAACTAAATTTATTCCTGTATGGGAATTAATTGCAATACATTTCCCAATGTAGCCAGTATTAAAAATATCATGGGAAACCACAAGAGTCCGGGCTACATTTTGAGATCTTTCCTTGTAACTTCTGCAGACAGGAAAGCTGCCATTTCCATTAAGATTGAGACTTCATTGTTGCTTTTAACTACAGAGTGATTACACTTCCCCCGGCACACTGCATATTATTACGAACATTTTATATGAGTATTCTGAATAGTCATCATTAATTCTTTTAGATTTCTAAGTGTTAGGCATCAAAGACTGACAATATAGACTGATGTTAAAAGATTTTTAAATCTGAGTTCTTGTAAATGACCATATTTGTGTGTAAGTAGCTGCTTATAAGTTTTGCCTAAGTTCTAAAAAGCATCTTAAGAAGTCTATTTTTATTATTAAGTTTTGCCAAAAGTTGATAATTATAGAAAGAAACATTCTCTGTTAACATAGGTTTTTTCAGAAACAGTTCAGTTTAATTTGAGAACACTTCAATTCAGTAGCAGGAATACGAATTTAGAGTTTTTAGACATATTGGGCTTTTGTATCACCTAAGCTAATTTAGAATTTCAGAGACTTCAAAAATAAACTTGAATTGTTGCTCATATAATTCTTGGTGGCAGTTACCACGTAACCTGGGGGAAGGTTTCAGTGTTTGTGAGGAAAGTTGTCGCAATAGGCTGGTGTCTTTCTGAGGGGCAGCTTTGCCTGACCTGCATGGGAGCACATCTTTGCATCTTATGCTGTTCTGCTCCCCAGTGAAAACTTTCAGTGATTACTAATCCCTGGGACCTATTGCACAGACTCTGCTGCACACCAGCAAAGTCCCTGGCTCAGAAGCAGAACTTGGCACTAATACATATTCTGAGGCAAAATTCCCATTAATTTCAGTGGGAGGAGGGATTTCTTCTTTTCCTTCTTTCTGGGAGTCGATAGCACCTAAAATAAATCAGTATATTAGAAAGTGCTACAGAGAGCAGATTGAGAGGGAGGATACACCCCTGAACAAACATCCTGAATGCTGAATAAAGAAAAGCCAATATAGAAACCTTAAAACCAGTTTGACTTTTTAAGATGGACAGTAGGCTGTTGTGGATACCTAATTTACTTTTTCAGTCCTTAGTGGCCTTTCATAATTTGCTTTTGGTTTGGCAGATTGGTGAGATGTGAAAATCCTGAAGCTGCAGCCATAAATAATGCAGACTAACCAAACGGGGACAGTGCAAACAGAACACTTCAGATTTCAGAATTGTTTTTAAAAAAACTCTGCAATGCTGAGTGTGGTCTGACTGCTAGGCAGGGAGCTAAAACAGCCTAGGATTGAGGATGGCCCTGAGCTCAGTGCAGGTTGGATGGTCCAGCTTTTCTCACAGCTCTGGCATCTGCAACAGGGAGAAAGACACAGCACCTCTAGAAGCAATGGAAAAGCAATGTTTGGTTTTTTGGGTTTTTTTTGCTTTGATTTCTTTCTAATTCTGCGAAAGAACAATCAAATGATAATCAGTTTTGGGGTAAATTATAATCATCTTTCAGTCTCTTATATGATGCAAAGAGATTTCAAATAATTGAGCATTAGGATGGTAAATGATTCTAACTGGAGTTTTAAAATAATCTGGGAAAATTTACACAAAAGGCCCATAAAAAACAAAGCCAATAAGGAACTCATTAATACTGTCCAGTCGTTTTTTTCTGCTGCTACAGTGGTGTCTGTTTCAATCACTCCAAGAACATGCAAAACCCAAGGCTTTCATTAAAATAACAGTATTTGCAACATGTTACTGTAAGGGAAAGAGTCACTTCTAAGTTTTTTTCCTAGTTAAAATTCAATAATTATCTATTGAATTTTGTTCACCAGTGTATTGCCATTATTGAGTATGTTTAGAGAGCATTTATTTCCCTAATATACCTATACCCACGTAAGGATGAATGTGGAAAATAATTGTAATTTCTGCAGCATCTACTGCTCAGTCTGGTCTTGCTGCCTGTACTAGCAGCGAGTGTTTGTCCAGGCACAGACACAACTTGTGCATGCAAGTACAATTGTAACCCTGCTGGAGTGTTCAGTGGGACAAAGGAAGAACAAAATGTAGCAAACACTGTAGCAAATATTTAAGTTGCTACCTAAATTTTATGTTCGATTTGCACTGTTCAGGAATAGGTATCTGTTGTTTATCCAGGTTTCCAGTGTATGCAGTAGGAAAGGAAAGCGGGAATGAAAGGAAGATGTTTTTGGTTAACAAGGCTCCTGGTACAAGCAAAGGTTTTTATCCACAACTGTGCCACCACCAAGCATTGGAGCCATCGAGAAGGCAGAGATTTACTGTGCCAGGGTGGGTCAGAGTATTCTTCAGGTTAGCCCACAGGAATAACAGCCAATGCAGCACAAGTTAGATGCTTGATTCCAGCCTTGCTCAGAGGATTTTATGCCAGCATAACTCTGTAGACTTCATTACAATTTTTTGTGGCTGTACGAACATAAAACTGAGCCCAGCAGTATACGTCCATGTCACTGGGATTTAAAGTTGAGACCTTCCTTCAACTTCACACAATGGAGAAAGTTCCTGTTTTCTCTTTTTTTTTTTTTCCTTTTTATTTCAGAGGGAACATTAAAGTTCCATTGTTACAGGACTGCAACACAAAGAATGATAGAATGATAGATGTAATCAAAGGGTCTTTTATCTTCTTTTTTTTTCCTATTAGAAAAGTCAGCAGTTCTGCAGCACTGATTCCTGAAGGTATATAGCACTACTGTGTTACTACAGCAACAGACAGCACTGACAGGACCAAGTTATAGATTAACTGGGTCCTTTTGCAAGATCACAACCAAAATGGTGGCAATAAATCTGCTGCATGTAAAGTTGGTGGGATTAAAATGTTAACAGGATAAATACAATACAGGAAACTACCTTATTTTACAAATAATCTTCTGCAGTGCTTTGCAACCCCTCAAGTCAAAGCAGGTGGGAGAAATTAAATCAGTCCTTCTAGTTATGTTTTGCACTGTTCCACAAAGGCTTGTCCCATCTCCTGTTTAGGGACTGAGGCAGATGTCTAAGCAGGTAACTGTTCTCATAGTAGCAGGAAGGAATATGTCTAAGGGAAGGACAGGAATTTGCAAATAAGAGAGAATGTAAACTGTCTTGTCTTGGATCAGCTGCTTCCTGCCAAATCAGACTGCTCTGCTTTGTTCTCCACCTCCTTTGAGGATGGATAAAACAGACACACAGGGGAAAGAGGCAAGCTCACCTTCCTTTATCCTCCCTCCCCTTCATTCCTTTTCCTCCATGAAAGACACAGGATCTCTATTCTTGCAAACGCACCATCACAATAAATACTAGATTTGTTTCAAACCCTGAGCCCATACAGACACCTTAATGGAGTCTAGCTTTCAAAGTGATGTGGGCCATTATGATCTGAGCTCTTTAGGAAGGCTGGCTGTAAGTTCTATTTACTAGCACCCAGTCCATGCTAGTGTTTTTCATGCAGAAATACTTTAAAAATCGTGCCAACACATTTACTAGCCAAGAAGCTGCTTAGGCTGGGCAAAACTTGCTCGTAGCAAGAGAGGTTAGGAAGAAATGAGGGATAAAATACCAAGCACAAAGCATTATGTCAGTGTAACTGTATCTAATTTGGCTCCAATTGCTGATATTGAGGCTTCTTCTCTTCTGCCTTCTTCTGCAGAGGGTGAGAAAGGAGCGTACCCTAGAACAATACTGCTGTCAGAGACAGTTTCACATTGACTTTGCCTCATCAAAAGTGAGATGAAAGCCAGCAGAGTGGCTATGAATAGCTAAATTACTGAAGAACAATAGCAGCCTGTGTTGAAGTAGGGCCATAGGGTTGAATTGCAGAAGCTCTTTAAAGCTATTATGTATTAACTGAGCCACGGTATCTGCATGTGTGCGTGCCTGGAGATTGCCTCAAGACCTCTGTGCCTTAGCTTAAGCAATAATGAATGAGGTTGACGCTCATGCATTTTGCCTTGTCTTAGAGGAGGAAAAAACCCCAACCTGTGATGGAAAATGGTGTCAGCTGAGGAGATTGGTGGTAACTTGTTACGTCGTTCTGACTCATCTATGTTAAATCTCCTGCCTGTGCCCTTGGCTGCAGCTAACTGGATTTTCAGGCAGATCGAGAAATAAATGCAGAAACTGAGAAAAAAAATAGACAGCTCTCCAAATACACTTGGCTACTCAAAAACATGCCTGGAAAAAATGCTCAATTAAGAGAGACACCTAAATAATTCACCAACTTTTTAAAGTTTTACACTCTCTGTCATTGATTTCTGACTCTGGCATATTCATCATTATATGGCATGTTATTGAATTACTGACTCTCGCCAAACTGAAACAAACTGGTCAATTCTTTATGCTCTTAAGAGCAACAGAAACGCGTAAAGAGGCTGATCTCTCTGTTACCCCAGTTCAACCCTGTTTTTCTTGGTCTCTCAAACTGTTGCATGTTATTCAGATAAATATTCAGGTGTTGAATACTTCCAGCTTCCATATAGGTGTCAAAGGACTGACCAAGTTAAACCTTTCCATTATTTAAGGTCCTTAAAAACATGGAGATAAACACAGTGATTCTTGGAAAGTAGAGTAGAGTTCAATTAATGGAAATTCACTGTATATTTAACCATCTTCAATCTAGATAATTCTATAGTTATCTCATAAAAATAAGCCCTTTCAGAGGGTAATATATAAATCATTTTAGAGATTTGTGTGAAAAAAAACATACATTCTGCTCTCCACTTCCTCTTGAGTGTCTAGACAGCTCACATTACAGTTTTTTTGCTTTCTTTGAATTAAAAAGCCTTAAATTGTGGCGATATTTTGCATATATTCATCATTTTCCATCTGAAAAGTCTTCCATTATTAATTCCTAACTGAAGCTCAAGTAGAAAAATACATTTTCTCCTATTTTATGTGAGGCACAGAGGCTTCTCTCTTGAAGATACATTCATCAAAGGGGCATTCCCTTAATGAAATGCTAGTCCTGTGAATATCCCCAGTTCCCTTGTCACCCTGTGTGGCCAGAGCCTCCTTCACTGGAGAACACTGTCTGATTTGATGCAGGTCCTAGAGCCTCTCTCTGCACTGGTTCTGGTGGCAATGATCTTATGTAAAGAACAATGTCCAGTCTTGTGGACAGTAGAGAGACAACAAAAAAGCAAGTCTGTTCTTTTTCTTGTGCATGGGAACTGTGAACACACATCCAGCCTGTAATACCAAGATTTATTTAAACTGGGAAGTTCATAAGGCCTTGATCAAAGCAAACATAATTTCATTCATTGAGCAGAATCACTGGGATTCACTAAACTGATTTTCTGATTATAGCAGCATCTGGATTAAACATTCTGATCTTGAAGATTTAGGATGTTAGAGATAGGGAAAAAAAAAAAAGCAGAGATAAGACCCAGTAGTATGCAGAGTGCTGGATAGCTTTTTGTATTCTCCTCTTTTTTGTCCCTTTTTTAAAGCTTCTTCCCTTCTAAGCTTGAAATATTAAAGACTGCAAGCTGTTCTGCATAACAGGAAACCTGCAGACACAAAACAATGTAGATATGCTTATGTCAGTTATACCTTCCTCCATTTATTAAAATACTGTTTTAAGCATATCCTGTTTAAATGTACCTTTCATTGTTTAAGGTTTTTTTCACTTGGTTCTAATGCCTGTATTATAGAGCAACCTTGTGTTTTTCTGTGCTATAAATAACTTATTCATGTCTTCACATTATCTATTACTGTTTATGTCTTAAAGAGGGAAAGTGGAACCAATCTAAGGAAATGTACAGTTGCAGGGTTAAATAAACATTTATTGTGCATTTCTTCCTCAAACTTTATGAGCTGCTTCAATGTAATTAGTACATAAGCTAATTTTAAAGGTCTTGGTTTAAAAAAAAAATAAAATGAAAGCTTGACAGCTGCAAATAGCTCTTTCCAGAGAAAGATGAGAGTTGTAATTTTCTACAACCCCTCCCAATAATAAAGTAGACAATGAAGATAAGTGTATCTAGCATTTACTGGTACATAAGATGATTTAGTAACATCTTTTAAACTTCCAGCCATAAAAAAGCCAAATGGGATAAGTGACTTCTCACAGTACTTCCTGGAGGAGAAAGGTCTTAGATCTCCTAAACAGATCTAGCTTTGATTTCACTCTGCTATAGAGCACCAGATCATCTTTCTGAAGCAGCTCATACTTGTGTCTCTCACCACCCCTACCCTGACTGGCCATTTCAAGCTCATTTGCCATTCCTGATTCCCCAAAAATCAGTCATCTCCTGTGGTGCCCTGGCCACCTTGACCTCTCCTGTCCTGGTATCCCCTCATGTCCCAGTGCTGAGCCAGCACCAGCCTGCTGCCCCCTGCTCTCCAGAAACTTTTGACGTGCAGGAACCACAGTGGAATCACTGAGTGATGGTGCTCCACAAAAGTATCTACCCAAAGACTCTGGAGATTTGCCTCTTTCCTTACTACTCCAGAGTGTATCTGACTCAGCTGATGAACAAATGAGCTCACTGAATTATGAAACCAATTTTGGCTGCGTTCTCTCTGCAAATTCTGATCTCTTGACTGATTGATTGATTGAGTCACCATGAACAGCCTGAACCTTTGAATGAAACCAGTGGGAGTCTTACCACTTCTACCAGTAAGAACAGGCTGCTGCACAAGTTTTCCACATGAAAGTACAATTCACTAACACATAAAAAAAAAAATCCAAAAGACTGAGATCACAGCTCATAAGTCAGTTTAGTATAGAAATCTTTCACTGAGGCAACCGTTTGGGTACAATAAAAGAAATCTGTGGATGGTCTTTCTGTTTGTTTTATGTCCTGGTTTTAGCTTGTATGACTTCATCTTTTTGCTCAATAAGGTGTGTGTGGACAGAGGCAGGGAGGGTACTTTTGGTGCCTTAAGAACTACCTCATCCCCACATTTTTTTCTTCTCTCCTTTCTCATCCTTCTCATCACCTCATGTGGCACCATGTTCCTCGGGACCACTGAGGATAGAACATCTTCCCAGGGAGCCATCAGCTCTCAGATTTCACTGCCAGTCTGTGGGATACCTGTGGACAGAGATGTGGTGTGGGGCAGCCAAGACTGGGTAATTTTCAGAATCCTTGAAAATAAAACCTGAACCTATCACCTAGCAGATAAAGGACCTACCACTTGGTTACTGAGGCAGGCTCACCAACCTTATCTTTGTTTTAACCCCCCAAAATCCCAGGCTAGATTTGAACATAGAAGCAGACTTTTACAAAGGCCTCTTGGAGTACCCTCAATCTCATCTGTTATACTTCAGTGACCATAGTCATTTCTTTGTCATAATGTCAAGGAAATATATAATTTGATTTATATTTATGTGCTTTGTGCAATAAAGAAAGTTATTTTCTGTTTATGCTATTACTGCTTTGGGAGTACAAACAAAACTGATGAGCACATTATTATACCTTTATGAGGGCAGGTTATTCAATGCATGAATGCTGGTGACACTTTCAGTACTGTGCTCACAATGCTTATTCTTATCAGAATGGTTTAAATAATACATGAACTCATGCATATACATATTGCAGCTCATCTCTTTCATTAGGCACCTTGCTAAATTCTCTCAGCTAGTTCTCCCAAGCACTCACATGTTTTCAGGGTGAAAGTCCTTTTATTTGTCGCAGACAGGTTGCAAAATCTTGCTGAGATATCATTTTAAATTTGTTTGGCTGTGCAACCTAGTTTAACAAGGGCAGATTGCAGCCTTTGCTTTTCCTATTCTTCCTGGGGGAAAACAAAAAGACAAAAAAAAAAAAGAGAGAGAGAGATTATGTGAAGTGTTTTAATGTATGAAGAAAAAACATATGAAAGGAGAAGTGGAAAATTTGATTTGGTAATTAAGATTTTGTGTTGGGACCATGGTGCTCCCAGTTAAGTCCCCTAGAGTATCTCTATCATCTGGGGCAAGTCATGCTAATCTTCCCAAGTCTCTGTAAAGTGGGGTAACAGTTCCTTCTTTTCTTTCCCCAATGTCTTGTCTGTTTCACTCAGGTACAGATTTCCTTTCAGTGTCTTTACATCCATGGTGCCAAATACATTCAGGAATTTTTATACAAACCAAGTAATGATAAGGAAAATACTTTCAATTTTATATACTTGGTGCTCCAATTCAGGATAATAATTTTAAACAAATATGTTGAAGAATGTATATTTAGAAAGAAAGCACCTGCTTCCAGTGATTTTGAGAAGAAAAATAAGATTCTGTGTTGAGAGCAGGATCTCTAATTTAACGCATCTGTGTGTTAAATAGAGCTGGCACAGAGGAATAAATCCATTTTAACATCTGCTCTAGCTCTGTTTCTCAGGACAGCAGCACCTGCCCTCAGTGTCTACAGTGTTTCCACTCTGAACTTAAGTACTGAAGAAAGTATGTGGCTTTGCACGAGAATGGCTGTGAGAATTTCCTGCCAATCACTGCTTGCTCTTTCTGCTGAGATAAAATACCAGGGTCTGAAACAAACCAAACACTGCCCCCTGCCCCGGCCAAATCAAATTACTATAATTAAATAGAAGTTTAAACCATGAATCATACACCAGGACCTAACAAACCAGGACACTGGGGCATGCTAATGGGTACTGCTCATCACCTGGTGTGAGTGCCCAGCTCCTCTAGTTTGAAGTGGTCCAGGCCCATCACTTCCACAGATGCTGCTCTGATCTCAAAAGTCCTCCGGGGTCTGCAGCTGTACGTGGGGGTGGTTCATTAAAAGGTAAAACAAAGCTGGGCTGTTTCTCTGCGTTTTGCAATAACCAGTCTGTGCTGCTACTCCTCACCCAGAGGGAGGACAGCGCAGGGCACAACCTGGGCGTGTGTCCATGGAAGTATCCCTGGTTCATTAGCTCTGATTGCTGCATGAGATGGACCCATCCCACCCAGTCCTGGCACCTGGCCACCAGGCCAGTGCCCTCCCTGACAGGCAACCATCATTACTCTGCTCTGAAGAGAAGAGGGTGGAGCAGCTCACCTGGGCTGCTCATCACTTTTTGTGTCTTTTTTGTAGTTGCTCTGTGTTGTAAGCCATGCTTTCCCTCAAGAATTTGCTGCTTCAAAGCTGCAGTGGCTTGAGCAAAAATGGGGACTAATCCTGTAACTAAGGAATTTCCAATCTGTTTGCTGTCACAGGTCACTCTGTTGGAAATTGTACAAAATCTGAAGGAAAAGGTTAAAGCAGTTCTACCTTCCTTGCCAAGTCCATGAGGTTTCCATGCCTTTAAGAGCATCACTGGCACTGAGACTTTGGTTAGAAAAATTTCTGTGTCCAATCTGTGCTCAGGATGCTGTTACACTGACATACCCCAGGAATAAAATTCAGTCCTGCAATCCCTTGTATCAAGAGGGTCTGTGAACTAGTGAATGCCTCAGGGCTCTGCTTGATGCCCAAAATGATCTTGCAGGGTTCAGTGAGTTCAGAAGGGCTCTAGACCAGAAAATGTTCCCTTGGGTGATTACATATATTTTTTTTTTAAATCATGTGTTGTCTTGGTGAGGTTCACACAATTATTTACCTGCATGTTAAAGTGCTCCAAAGAGCTTTCAATAAAGAATTTCCTATTTCTAGAAACAGTAAAGGAGCTGGAGAGGAAACATGAGGACTTTGCCTGGCATTGTTACACTTAGCACAGGGAGGCTGCTCTAGGTGTGAGAATTTCAGAACACTTTTTGTTCTGGACAACCTGGCAGGGAGAGAGACAAAACTGATCAAAGAAAAAAAGCCAGGCAGTTGTTTGTATGGAACTTCTCCTTCTTATCCTTGTTGGCTGTGGGTCTGCTTGTACCCCTGTTGAAGCTGACAGCAAGGCTTGAATGGTTTGAGTGGCAAAAGACCCTCAATAAGAGTGCTTGTCTCATATCTTTTTATCTTTGTAACTAATTACAAAGAGTCTGAGGTGGATGATCACCCTGGGCTATTTTCCAGTTACCTTCCTACCCTCCCTTTCTGCACAGGTAATGTTCAGGAAGCTTGTAATGTAACAGAGACTCTGCCATCCAATCTGCAGTTGCTTCATGTCATTCTTTTTTATGTTATAAAGATTTCTTTCTAATACCTCAAAGAGAAATACTCTAGTAATTATAGCAGCAATTTCCTTCCTTAGCTTTACTGTTTCTTCTCTCCTGTGCAGATTATTTCATTTAAACTGATATCCTGAGCAATTATAGTACAACATCATTTGAGACATAATCACCTCTGGCTAACCTCTTCAGGATTCTTTGGATATAAATGTGTTGATGTCTAAGCATCCCAGTGAAAACATTCCAGTGAGAAAAAAACAATATGAAACCTAATATTTCCCAGAAAACTTGGTCAGGAATAGAGCAGAACAAGTGCTCCCTATTAGAGGGAGGGAAGGAATATCAAAAGAAGATCTTGTATTGATTTTATGGTCAGAAAGAATAACTGTGATCATCTATTCCCATCACCTGCAAAACACAGGCCAAGATTTTGGCTGCAACCAGCACTACTGGCTGTAATGAGCCACATCCAAAACCCTGTGCAGTCACTGGGAAAAATGCTATTGCTTCAGTGAGAGCTTTGGATGATGATCAGTGTGAGCAGAAGCCCAGAAGTGCAGCACAGCTGTGGGGAAATCCCTGGAACATACTGAGCAGTGATCATGTGCCTGTGAACAGGGAGCATCAGCAGCTTCCTGGAGGCAGGACAGTGCCTCTTCCAGAATTTCTTCCCTGTCTCTGTGGCTGCTCTCACTGGGATGGGAATGAAACTGGGGGAGAAATAGCTAGGGAAGAATCACTTTTCCCTGCCTTCCTGCTCTGTCTGGAGCCACTGCCTCTGGGGCTACTCTCAGCAGCAGTTCCTGCCTCTGCTGAACACCTGCACAGAGTAATTTCTCTGTTCTCTGTCATGGGTGATATAACAAAGACAGCTGGAGTCTGGTGTTCTCATCTAATGTTTTGGTGTTTTGGTTAAAAAAAAAAAAAAAAAAAAGAATGCTATTTAATTCTTTGGTTCAGGAATAGCTTAGCACAAGTTGAGAAATCTAGAGGTGTTTGTGAGTGTGGGTGTAGGTCATTTGTCAAAAAAAAAATCAACAGCAACAAATTGCTCTATCAGGAATGCATTAGATCTATCTGGCTAGTCTTGGGGAAAAATGCAAACACTCTAAAATAAAAAAAGTACTCAGAAGCGCTCCTCTGGGCCTCCTCTAGGGCTTCAAAGTGCAGTAATTCAGAAATACTGCATTTTGTGACAAAATTGCAGTTTGCATTTTAACAGTGGCAAAACTCAGCATAAATGTATAATCAATGTTTCCCACTCCTAAAAAATAAAAAAAAAGGAAAGCAGAATCAGACTCTGAAGGAGATGGTACAACAGGATAATTCCCACTGGTGGTGTAAAACCTCTCTTTTCCACAGTTACGACTGCTCTGGTGTGCATGCTCCCAGCTCTACTCTTTGCAGAAGCAGGGAAGTTGAGTGGAAGCCTGCAGGATTTGGTATTTTGCATAAAAATATTCATTTTCAGACCACAGTTTAATTCCTTCCCAGGTGGCTAATAACTAAAACGTGCTGGTTTGGGTGATGTAGAGGCCACTGAGTCCTGCTGCTGTCCCTGATGAACAAGCTCATGGAGGCAGGCTGCCAGCTGATCTCTTCAGCTGAGGCAGCAGCTGCTGCAGTGGTCACTGAGAGGCAAAAGCTCTCACTTAGAGGATGCTCCCTCATGAGAACACCCTCCCTGCACTGGCCTGGAGCTATGACAAGGCTCCCTTACAAACAAGCTAAATTTGAGCCTCCTCTCTCCCTTCCCCTCCACTCTCCTCATAGATAAGCAAGGGATATTTAAGAACACTTTTCTTTTCTTCCCCCTTTCAATTTATGAACTTTTTCTGTAGGATTGTCAAGCAAGTTGACCAAGGCAGGATTTAAAGCCTGAACTTCCATTGATTAAATTACCTCAATGACACTGACATCTGAAAATTCCCCATTTCTGGGCAGCAGGACAGCCTGAATACAAGTGTCTAGTACCAATTTGAATGCCTTCAGCACCCTGACTTCCAGATGCCTCTTTTTTTACAGGCAAAGGAGGATGGACCAGGTGAGGCCACATATTAAATCTGTTTCTTCTTAGAAATACAGCTTGTCTGCAGTTCTTTGTTTCTCTTGATATGCGGCCTCTTGCAGCAGAAAGAGATAAGACAGGACAGACCTTTTTGGGCAGAAGGAGTGCCTAGTGCTCTTACTTCTTTCTGATGAGTTTTGAACAAACCCCAGCATGTGTTTATTAGCAGCATCTCTATTATGTTCCTAATAGTTTTGTCAGCATGCAGGAAATCGATGCCAGGACACGTTAAGGAGTGTACAGGGGGAAGTTAGTGCAGTGTGCTTGGAGGCCCCTCCAGATTTTGTCAACAATCATTGCTCTTCTCCAGAGATCATGTTTTTTGTTTGTCCTGGGAAGAGTGAGATAATAATTGATACTGCTTGAGCTCTTTGCCTCTTTTTCAGTTAGCTGTGGTCAAAATGTCCCAGCAACTGGGACTTGGAGTATTATCTTAGGAGCAGTTTTACAGTATGGAAGTGAAGAACTAAAGGTGTTAAAGAGAATTATTGTAGGCCCAATGACAAAAAGTCCTAACAGAAAATGAATTAGCATCAGATTTCAGAAGTGCCTTTTGACCCTTTCTATGTTGCAGGCTTCCTCTAAGACTCTTCATTCATTCATTTCACTTCTGCTCCCATGCAGTTAAATGTGGACAATAGTCCTTTGCCATAGAAAACTATTGCAAGGTACTCAGGTTTTAAGGAGCTGAATGCCACTCAAGAATATTAGTGGAGTTTACTCCTCTAGTCTGTATCCCTGTTCCTTTGGACTCACTCACAAAGGGTCTCCCCCATCTTACTTTAACATGGAAGATTCAGAAAGTCTCTCTGGCCTCAGGGAGAGAAAATTCCTCCTGCTTTATTCCTGGAGATTCAGGGCTACATCCAACACTGAACAGTAGAGTCCTTACATACCTGCACTCAGTACAGAAATATTAAGTACCACTTCTCCCAGCATTCCTATTCAGAAGGCATTCATGAGGTAGGTGTCTGCATTTTCTGGGTATATAAGGGACTCTGAAATACCTTGTAGCAACACTGCAAAGCCTCAGAGGGGTTATCTGTACCCCCACTGTTAGCACTAAAAGGGGCAGAACTGAGGAATAACAAAGCACAGGCACAGGAGTAGTGAGTGCACTACTGGCTGTGGTGCTCCTCTCCTGTTTTCCTTGCCCCACTGCTGCCTCATGGAACAATCACTTCATCTTTTATGCTGAAGAAAAGGAAATACGACACTGTTGATCAGTACTGCTTCTGCAGTTGCAATAAAATGAAATGAGATCCAATGTACTCAGCTGTTACCTGAGCAAGTCAGACTTACTGACCTTCACTGTGACTATTAACGTGCAAAGCCCTCTGTCTTCCAGCTGTGAAAGCTGTTTCTAGCTTCTGAAGTGAGAACAAAGAAAGGAAAAAAGACAGAAGGACAGAATTTTACATGTGTGATGCTGCTACCTCCTTTTTTTAACTAATAGTGAGTATTTTACCTGAATCAAGGCATCACCCAATTCATGTTCCCAGAGGATAAAGAGAGCCTTGCTGTTTGCACACACAGTCCTAGTGTGCAAATAACTTCTCAGAGACACTAAAAATACCTCTGTATTTTCAGTCAGAACCAGTGTTTCTCTAACAACTACAAATCATTCCCTATTTATCAGCCTACCAGGTGGGCTCTGCCCTGTGCTCACAGGGAGCAAGCCATTCTGTGGCAGAAGTGTGCAGTGGGATTAGCAGTATTTGGGCTGGTGGGAGAAGCTGCCTGAATGAAGGCACTGCTTGCTACCCAATGTTGACATTCTCTCAGGGAGATGTTAATGAGGCTTGCTCACCATTTCATGAACATTTCATTTGCTGCAAGCAGGGCTCCCTGGCAGAAGGAGCTCTGGTGAATCTGGTTTGAGCCATCACAGCCTCCTTCTATGGGCTCCCTCTGTCCGTGATTCTCATCCCTGTAGCTGTGGAAGCTGAATAAAAGAGTGGCATGAATCTTGATTGCAGCAGCTCCAGGTCTAATGTCTTGAATTATACTGTCAATGAAGGTGACATGCACAGGGAGGAGGTCACACCATGATCACACCCTGACTCTGCCACAGTCCTCTGAGCCAAAGGAGAGAGAAAGGGGCTTCCCTTCCCTAAGACACAAATGAAAATTGCTGCTGAGTCACAATAAAACCCAGAAACTGCATTATTGTTTTTGAAAGTATTACTTTTAACAGCATGCTCTTGTATGGGTCAAGGGAGACTTTGAAAATCAGAAAGGCTCACACATTCACAAATCCTCAATAAACTCCAAGGGTCATTTCTTTGAAGACTAGGAATTCCACTTCCACTGTTGAAATCAGCTTGAGTGGCTCAGGCACCTCTGAACACCTCACCTTGGAACAGTCTACTTCAGTCATCAAAATCAGAAGAGTCTGGAAATCAAAAAGAACAGCAGAACCACAAACAATTATCTTGTCTGTTTCATTAACTGAAACTGCTGAGTTAAGTAACAATTAGGGCTCTATCCTCTGTGGTGCATGATCCATCACAGACAGCTGCATGTTAACTGTGCCTGCCCAGCAGCTCAGCTGCTGCCCAGGCTAATGTATGTGAGCATGTCCAGACTTTCAAACCCAGCCTTGTTGCTGTGGCTTAGAAGCTGTTTAAGGCTGACTGGGGTGCCTAGCATCTGGCTGAGAGCTTATCACTGACTCTGGAGCTCCTGCAGAGGCTGGAGCTGAGTGGTCCAAGTAGGAAACATTCCAGGTGTCTGATCCACATCTGTGACATGACATCTGGGCTCAGCTGGATGAACAGAGGTGACATCTTCAGGGACAGATGATAAGATTACTACCTGTAGTTTTATCTGCTAGATACCTGAACACCTGGGGAACGGCTCCTGAGCTACTGCAGTTTGCAATGCTTCAAGAAAATCAAAGTTACTGACAGTCCCTGATAGATCATGTGGTTGGAAGAGCTAATTGGCATCCAGTGGGGTTAATCACACCTAAACTCCAATAAGATGGCTCTCTTGGGCACTAGTAGCAGTGAAGCTGGGAGCTGTGTGCCTGGCAGCACAAGGCTGCCTGCACTTCTACCTGGCCATGAATGTAGTTCTCTCTCCAGAAGTGAAATGGAAGTGTCATTTAAGCTCCAGCCAATTCCTTACAGAATTATGCCAAAAGTTATGTGTCAAGTTTATAAAATCAGATTAAAAGCATCCATATTGTGCTTTGTTCCTGCTTAACTACATTGGTAGCTGCTCTGGGAGAGTGGTGCAGTGTTGAATATCTTTCTGTAGTAATTACAATTGGGTATGAAAATGAGCTACAAAACAGGGAAGTGCTTTTATCCTAATTTCACAGATGGAGAGCTGAGACACTAAAGGCCAAATCTAATAAAGAATTACAGTGCTGCAGAACCTACCTTGCAGTCATCTGGTGCCCATATGGGATGCTGAACAGTGTTAGACACCTAGTCCCCATTTAGAGAAGCCTCTGTTTATAGGACAGGCTGATCCTCTCTAAGTGGGAGCCAAAATAGTCAAATTACTAAGAAAGAAGCTGCATTAAATGACTATTCTTGTGTATTTCTCATCTGAATTGTCCAGCTTGGAAGTGTTATGAGCAAGAGTAGGTGTTAGACTGCACATCTTGATTACCTCATCTGGGTTTTCAGGGAGTTTTTCCTTAGGGTCACTGACCATGCCCTCCTCTAGATGAGCATACTAATGAATTCCCAGTGCTTGGTAGACTTCCTTCTTTCAAAAATAAAAAGAGACCTCTCCTTCTCAGTGAATTTAGTGCACATTTTAGTGGCCTGCTAAGACAAGTTTAATCTCCCTTCTCGTTCCTCCTGCACTCAACTTGTTGCCCACATCAGAAATAATTTGAGAGCAAGACAAGCAGTGGGAGGGAGTTTAGCTCTGCAATGTGCTACTTGGGGATAATGTTTGGGGAATATCATGCATTCTGGGTATGAAGCAGGACCCACTTTGGTGCATCCTGATGAATTCCCCAACTAGTATATGGATACATTCTCCTTAGGCACAATTTCCAAAATAATGTTGGCACAATGATCCCCTTCTTCAGTCCCTCTGAACAGAGACAGTTCAGGTGCTCCTGTGAGATGGCAGCCATGTCCTAATCCCTTTAAGCAGAAGCAGGAGCTGGGCCTGGGAAGTTTGGTTCTTCAATGACTTACTTTGGTGCCTCTCCAAGTTTGATAACAAGGAAATGCGAATTGCTTGCATGTAAAGTCTCTCCAGGTTCTAGTTCTGCCTCCCCCTCTCTGCAGTTGCCCATATCCCATTTTGGATCTGACCTTGAGTAGCTGGTTTAGGAACCCAGGCAGAATCTGTGGCAGAGCAGAGGTGAGCCCAGCTTCCAAAGTCATGGTGTATCCTTGGATCTGTCTTTCCCATCTGATTTAAATGATGCCTTAGTTTTACTCACTACTTGCCCAAGCAGATCTTCTCTTGATTTTAAACTCATGGTAAAATATTAATTGGAGATATAGAGACAGAAAAACAGACCAATTATTCCCCATAAGACAAAATCAGAAGTACATTAAGTGAAATCTTTCCACAGAAGATGTTTTGTTTTTCTCATCTAATGCCAAAAATACAATGATGGCAACTCCCAGCAGTCAGATATGCACAATAACAGCTGCCACTTTTACTGACTGATAAAAGCAGGATCAACACCTCAAACGAAAGACATTTAGCTGGGGAAACCTCCAAAATAATGAATTCTGCAGGACATTGCAAAACAGGTGGACGCCCTCTGAGCCTCATTTAGAAAGTTCCCCCATCACTGAGATTGTGCCCAGCCCACCACTGGGCAAAATATTTCTGGCTGTATGCACAATATCAACATTACAAAGGTCATGGAGACAAATACTGCTTGAAATGACAATCCTTAGGGCTTTCCAGAAGGGGGACTGATTAAACCAGATGGGAAGAATTTAGCCACAGCAGGCCAGATTCTCAGCTAATGTAAATCACCTTCACTCCACAGATGATTTGCAGCAGCTGGGACCTGTAGCGTCAAAGGATCAAGTTGCAGTCTCCTGAGCGATTGAGCCTGCATAGATTTTTACCAGTAAAATTAACAAGACCAATGTGTATTGTGGGGGAGAACTAATCCTTAAATTAACAGAAATTGCTGAGACTTAAATAGTAATTTCTCTAGTTAAGAGTCTCACCAGGTGTTTCTCTTAGCTTCTCAGACTTTTTTCCCCTGAACCTCACAATACAATCAATACTGAAATAACACATCTGAATGGCCTTGGATGGTAGTGAGCCATAAAAGCTTCTGAAAGATGTAAAAATTAAAATGTCCCTTTTTAAGTGGAAGGAGTTTTTAAGGACAAGACAGCAGCTGCTTTGAAATGTCTGTGAATTCTTTCCTCCTTGCAATTAGTAGCAAACAATAAAGGCCTCATTTTTAGAGCACTGATGGCAGTTCCTTGGCTCTGGCAGCTTTTGTCTTTTCTAAATGATAATAACTGTGTGTGTTTGTTTCTGTTTAGGAGGGAACGTGTGTCCCTGTAAAGCACGCTGGTTCCACATGCTAGCTGTAGGCACCTTCTTCTGAGAAACTGTTTCAAGCCTGGGCCTCTGTAATTAGTAGTTTTAGTGACACATAATATAAAGCTAATAGTGCTGTTATGCCTAGCTTACCCGAAATTGGAAAGCAGTGAAATCTCTTACTCGCCCAGCTGTTCAGCAGTTGTCTCTCAGTCCCCCATGCCCTGCAGAGCTTTGTGCTTCTACCAACAATAAGAATTTGCTTCATATAAGTAAAGTAGAGACACAGAGGAAAGGTTTGTTTGGCTGCTTTCAATTGTTTGCTGCTCTGCAAATGGTTTCAGGCAGCTCTGAATGCAAAATCTCCAGTGGATTCGCTCGTGCCTCCCCTTGCTGGGGATAGCAGGGCATTAGATGGCAACTTAGGAAACTGCAGCGTGTTCTAAGCTCTGCACAGACCCAGAGTAAAGAGATACCTATTTACCTGATGAGGTTTACAGCCAACACCCTTTTCTTACTGAGCACAGTGCCTCCACTGCTCTAGTCCTCAGCTCTGACTGCAGCTGGTAGGTGTTTGTAATCTGCAGAGTCCTGAGCTGTTCAGGAACACCTGCTTGGTTTCGAGTGTGCCTGTTCATGCTGGGCTAGGAGTCCTTTTCTGAGGAACACGTTGCTGGCTTTGTTCTTTGGGAATAGTGTCCACCTTCTAGAGATGTGGGGTGCCCTCAGAAAGGTAAGGCCAGGTGTTCCATTTTGAGTTCATGGTGTCCATAGAGTGCTCTTTGTTTGAGTCTTGCTCTTTGGAAGTGAGATTGTTGAAACTGGAGAAGTTTTCAGCCGGTCTCTTGAAACGTGTTTCACATAAAATCGGAGAGGGTCTAGCTTCTCCTTTTAGCATTTCTACTTCTTTAGAAAGTGAGGTCAAGAGGAATTTTTGCCTCAGAACTTGGCTGCTGGAGGCAAGGTTTGCAGGCTTTGCTTAGAAGCTCCTCCTGTGTTCTTGGAGATGATGGCAATTTCCAGCAGGAGGAGATTCCTCCTCTTCCAGTCAGCAATGGTGTGTTTCCAGTCCCATGCATTCAAGTGTGTGATTCAGCTGTCTAAAATTATTAAACAATTTTGTATGATTGTAGCACTTGGGCCATATGTCCAAGTTTTATTGCCTAGCATGAGGGATAGAGTACTTCTAGAGGCTGAAGTTTTTTTGTTGTCCTTTGATTCTAGGACTTGGGACTTTAATTAAAAGCATCAAGCTGTTAGAGACATGCACTAAAAGCATGAGGTTGCAACCTTGGTCTTGAGGGAGAAGTAGAATTTTTCAGAGTGTATAAAGGCTACAAAGGTCACTTGTTCAATTTTAACAGGGTTGGGTTGGTTTTGTGGCATGCTCTTTTTCCAGCATGAATCTCATCCAGGAAATCTGAAGGGAGTGGGGAAATTGAAAGGATTTTGAGATGGTCTGAAAACAAAAACTATGAAGAAAAACATTCATTTTAAGCACTTAGATGAAGACAGGAAATGCATTTAGCTGAGGAGCTTCAGCAAATACTTAATAAGGACAGAAGAAGGCAAAAAGTAGTGTAGTTTGCAAAGAGAGCACAGCAATAAGGAAATAATGTGTTTCTCCACAAATTAGATTCCTGTTTATGAGGACACAGAGCAGTTTCAGAGCTGAATATTCACAGATATTCTGACATTTGAAATATTTGTACCAAAATTGAGCATCTTTTTAAAGGGAGCATTCCAGTTTAAGCAGAACTTGAGGCAAAGACACAGGTAAAATCTCCATGCTGTGTTATGCAGGTCAGACTTTGTGCTTATTTTGGCCTTAACATTCTATGAATCTGTCTGTGTCTCATTGCACTTGCAATGTTATGTGCACCAGATTTTATCTCCTTAAGAAAAATAATTCAAGGAAGGGGGCTAAAATTTCCTCTGGTTACAGCCTGTGGACTGCTTCATGCTTTAGCAAAAACTTCCATCAAAATTTGTCTCATTTGCACAAGACACAGATGCTGCAAAGAGGTGAATAGCACACATGAGAGGACAAAGTAAATGTTCTTGAGTGACTTAAAAGATACATTTCTATGCAAATAGCTGTGTTGGCGCATTCCAGGTTTTCTTTTATTTTTTTTTCTTTTCTTTTCTTGCTATAATCTGAACTTCCAATTCCCAGTATTATTTTTTTAACGTTTTTAGATAAAACTCCAGTATTATGTTAAGGTTTTTGCCTTCAGCAATAACCAGCTGCTTAGAAGCTTAACTCTACTTTAATGAAAGTGGTTTTGTATGGGGAATTTCCTTTAGGCCTTGTCGACCAGTCTGTTGTCAGCACAATTTAGCACAGAGATGGAGAGAACACCGAGCCACCCATTTTTTAGGGGTTTGTGAGTGGGATAAATTCACCTGTCAGCTCCTCTGCTGGCACCTCTGCTACCCACAGGCTGGGTCTGGAGCTTCAGACAGGAGCAGGGGTGATGGCTGAGGGTGAAAGCAGCATTCCAAACCAGCTCCAGCTGGCACACCTCAGTGCAGGAGTAGTTTTCCAGTGCCCAAGGCAGAGTAAGTAGGCTCCATCTCCTGTGCAAAGGTGATCCCAATGGGACTGCAGAGCCCAGAGGGAACAGAAATGCTCCTCTTGACTCCTCACTTACAGGACAGATGCTGTTGCTGGCTCTTAGAGTCATGAAGCTAAATCAAAAAACAACAGAAGGAATGGTTTTTTGGTGGCTTTTTTTTTTTCCCCAGGATAGCTAAGTGCTTTGTTCATTAGTGTGCTGGATGAGTGTAAGTTTTCTCATAAAAATGTGCTTGTTTCACTGTTCATTTATCATAAGAAATAACAGCACTTCGCATGCCGGTTTTCTTCTAGTTGAACCTAATTTCATGAATCTCTGCAGAAAGCTAAATATACCTATTCAATTTGCACTTAAGAAGGATATTGCTGCATTTATAAATAATCTAGTCTTTTTCTCCACAACAATGCAGATATTCTTCTTCTGAAATTAAAATTCACCCTAATATTTTTGCTGTTTTGCAAAGCTCTGAGCATTCTCCCTGCTACCAATAACTTCTTTTTTTCAATCTTTGTTGCAGGCCACTGCACTTACTCTCAAGGGATCCTTCACGACCCTGTAAAGCTACAGTGAAAATATCTATTTAATATTTTCCATTTTTTTTTTTTTTATTTTTAGCTGTCACAAAAGTTTTGAGCATGCTTCATAAATCTACCAAATGGCTGATGTTCTGCCAGTTGATGACTCATCAGCTTTTAGAGATACAAAAGAGAAACATGAGCTACTTAGGCAGGTGTAGAAGTGTGTAAGGAACAGAGTGAGCAAAATGCTTCCTTGGGGGATGTCAAGAAAAGGTGTAAAAAGGGATTTTAAGCCTTCGAAAGGCAGCTGCTGTTTGTTTTAGCTCCTTTTTTTCCCTATTTCTTGCGTAGAAAAATGTTTATCGTATAGTTTTCAATATTCCAGGTAGTTCAGTAAAATCTTCCCATGAAAAATAGGAAAACAAATGTTCTCTAATGTCATATGAGCCTAACGTGCACATTCCACAATGGAAATTTACTCACATTTTTAAAATATTTTTCCTTCTTTTCTGCATGCCAGGATTTGCTTCTGTTCTCATTGTGTAATACACAAGTATGGTTACTGAGGTAGAGAGTAAGTGTAAAAAACTAAAACCAGATCTGCTTAAGGCACCACTGACAATTTTTGCTTTGTCCTACACTAAAAACCAGAAGCATGAGCCTTGAAGAAGTATTTCAATATTCATGTATTTCAGGCAAGAATATTCAGCCAAAGTCTACTAGAAAAAATTAACTGCTGTAATGGAAACTTGTACTTTTATTGGAAGCAATTAAACATTGGTGTTTCCCTTGTGTTTTCAGCTCCTGGAATCAGGTGATTTCAAAGCTTTCTTTCTCGTGTGTGTATGTTTACTTTTCCATGATGATGGGGAAAGCTATGAAAATATGATGCAGTTCCTAAAGTTTCAGAAGTGAGATGGTAAAAGGAATAAAAATGTTTTTGTTTTAAACAGGGTTATTTCTCTTAGAAATAGTTCCTGATTATTGTTTTAGGCCATTTTTTTGCCCTGTTAACATTCAGGGTTGGAAATACTTAGGCTGCATGTTGTTTCAAATTACATCTGTCCCATACTGTCATGCTGATCTAGAACAATGTAACTGAAAGGAAAATTCTCCCATCAAATGGACTTCATTTTCTCAAATGCTGGCAGTATTTAAAAGTGGTCTTCACCATTTCATTTTGCTTTATATTCAGTTCAATTTGAGGTGCTTGTTTTCATTTGCCCTTTTATTTTATTTACTGCTTTCTTGAGCAAAGGAATACATATTTCTTTCTCAGCAGAGGAACAAACCATGCTGGTTTCCAAGGTGTTTTTGGAGAGAGGCAAGCCACAGGTGCTTGCAGGAGTATAGAAGAAGAAACTCAGCTACATCCTTGTCTGGAAATGTTTGTGCTTATTAACTTAAGGTGCATCTGTGGCTGCTTAACTGAAAAATTCAAAAGGTACAAGAAAAAGGCCCCTGCTTCATTCATGCTGTAGTTTCATCCAATGAACAGCTTAGGAATAAACCCAACGTTGCCAGCATTGTTGGCTGGAAGTCATTATGAATGCAGGAAGGCTTTGCTATGAATGGTGTATTCACTGGACAGGTGTTGTTATGGGGAAGGAAAAGAATACCATAGTAGGAACGAAAAAAGGTAGTGACTTGCAGGTAATTACTTGCTATCTACAACTTAGTGCACGTACAAGAAAAAAAAGAAAAAAACCCTACTTTTGGCCCTTGTGGAGTGCTTCGTTTAGTAATTTAGCCATCAGCCTTTTGATGTACATTGCATGCCTCTAGCAAGGTGTTCTAGCATCCTATTTGCCTCCTTTGTTAATGTAGCTGCATATCAAGCTGCATGCTTCAGAAGCCTTTCTGAAATACCCACTAAATCTCTTTCTTGGACAGGATGCTGTAACATCTCTCTCTTTAGTGTATAATACCCACTTGGAGTCGTTGCTACAAATCTCATTATTTTATAAGCCTTCACTGGCTGTGTGTGGCATTGCTCTAAGTAGGTGATGTTTCAGTGGTTCCTCCCTCTGAGCTTTTTTCCTCCTGCTGGATACAGCTTCTCTGTGCAGTATATAAACAGAGATTATCACCATGTCTTTTTCTTCCCTTATCTGACGTGTACAGCAGAAACAGAGGTGTCTGGAGAGCTAAAAATTAACAGAGACATGGGAAAGACTTCCATAAGATGACAGCAAGAGGAGATTAATACTTCTTAATGTAGAGACAGGAGGCCATTCTATACCTGTTCCAAATAATTAGTGCTACAGTGAAGGAAGATTGTGTATTTTGCTTCTCTCTAAGTGAGAACAAAAGGATTTAATGCAACTGTCAAATTGCAATGGAATGCATGTAGAAATGCAAGAGAATCAGCATCAGGGAAACTCGACGCTGTGAGGCAGCAGTGACTCTGTTCTGCGCTCCTTTACACCATGTGGAGTGTCTGGTTTATCAAATGTGACATTGCCACTTGCTGCAAGCCCAATGGGAATGGGGGTAGTGAGGCAGCAGAGGTGCTGCTGGGTGAGCTGTGGGAGGGACTTTGTCCCTGGAAGGTGGCCTGCAGCAGCCACTTGGATGGATGGCATGTTGGAATGTACCTGCAGGTGTATATATACCTGCACACCTGCACAAACAGGTCATGCACACCCATATCTTCATCAGCTTTGAGGAACTTCATGGCACAGGGAAAGCTTCCATACTGAGAGGTCCAGAATGCTGCTCCCAAAAGGAAACAGATCCATCCCCAGTGCATAGTTGTGTTTGGTGTCACAGCCCTGGCAGTGCATATCCCGTGATCCGCACCACAGTGAGGAGCTTGTTTCCCAGGAGCTCCAGCAAGACACAGCTGTGTCCACAGAGCAGGTCTGGGTTAGTGACCTAAAGGGTGGGCAGGCTTTGAAGTGCTGCTGACCCGCTCTTTCCAGAAGCAGGGACTTTGGTTTGGATGGATGTAACAGCAGGGACATGGTTTTTTGATAGTTCTTCAGCAAATGCTAGAAATGGCCATGAAGAAATTACAGATGCCTCTTTGGTATCCACTCATAGTGCTGCTACAGCCTGGCTCCACTGGAATTTCTTTGATGAACGTCTTGTCAGAGCAGAGGCAAATTTCCTCGAGCTAGGCTCCTGTTGCTGCAAATCTTTTGATCCTAGAGTTAACCATCTTGCCAGGGTTCTGCATGGGTGACTTGAAATTCTTTTTGGAAATCTGATGGCAAATGGACTTCTGACTTTGTTTTGTGTTGCTTTGTGGCCTGCAATTATGTAACAAAAGTCATTAGTGTTAAGAGCTCTGGGATATCCTGTTAGGTTTTTGCATGGTGAAGAATTAAAAATAAGCTTGTCCTCGCATTCAGTTTTCCATCACTTTTCAGGATTTGTATGCTACAGCAGGGGGTCCATGGCACGTAGTGTTTGCATTTCACTGAGGACTCTTGAATGTAGAAGCCTACAGAGGCTTAGCTTTGGACATGAGGGGGAGGAATTAGAATTGCATGCAATCTGCAGGGTTTTCTTTCTCACTATTATCTAAATTAACAGTTTACTGTTTTCTTTGTGTCCCTTTTATTATGGGCTTAAGTGCTTAATCTAAGGCTTAAGGGCCTTACTATGAACAAATTGAGAAAAGTCCATAAGGAAATACAGTTCCACGGAACGAGCAGTATTTAAAGTATTTAAACACCCAGCCCTGGGTGTCACAGGGAGTGGCCTGGCCACGTGTGGCTCCATGCTCCTGGCACACCTGGGGGATTGGACGGTGGGAAGCTTGCTGGGGAGAGGTAGCTCTGGTTGGGAAGTCTGGTGGTCTTGGGAGCTGTGGGGAAAACAGGCTCCCCAGGGCTGGTGGGGAGCTGACAAAAGTACTCTGCACTGGGCTTGGTTCAGGGGTCTTTGGCAGCTAAGCTTTGACAAAGCTTTCCTAGCTTTGTGAGTGCCATGTTAAATCCAGAGGGATAACCTCACTCCACTCCAGAGCTGTAAGTGCTGTGCACTCTTAAATGCTCACCTGCAGAGACCCACCAAATGCTGCTTTGCTGCTGAAAGAGAATTATCCCACCCCTTTAATAGGGCTGTGGGCTGAGGACACCAAGGACCTGCAACTCAGAAACCTTGCATGATTTTATCCCTAGCAGACATCAAGGTACTTCATATCAATAGCTTTTAAGAGTGGGGTTTCTAAATTTTATTTTATTATTTTATGTTTCTGGCTCCTGGTCTTGATGAATAAGCATATTGCCTTGTTTATTTCAATGTTACCAGCTATTTTTAGCTCTTGTTATGGCGCATGATGATTTCTGAGCTTGGTCAGTCATTAATTATAATTTATTTTAATTACTGCTTGAATCCCTTTGGGAAATTAAATACAAACCACGTGGAGTTTAGCTACAGAGCTGGCCTGCAATTACACAGAAACTCAGGATGATAAAGCTTTGGGTTTGTGCTTCCTTCCTCTTGTGCTTCTCCTAGCTGAGCTCCAGGTAGTCGTGCACCAAGCACAGACTAGGGAATATATTAATGGTGACATGGGCAGAACATGCTTCTGGATCATTGCTGCATGTGTTGGTGGAACTCATTTGCTCAACAATACCATGTAGTTACTTAAATAACATTGGATACACCACATGTTTTGTAATTTTTGAGGCGAGAAATATTTGTAACGGCAGCATAGGTTATGGGGTCATGAAAGACACATTAAAACAAAAAATTCTTTACCAGACAGTGCCAAGCTGTCATTAGACAAACCTGATAGAGACAAAGTGCAATGATAATGCTGATATCAATCAAGTTAGAGCCTTAGGAGATTCAGGGGCGTGAGGAAAGTTTCCCACGTGAGAGGCCATTTCCCTTTCTCTGGAAATGGTGCTCTGGAAGTGTAAGCAAGGGAGGAGGTTTTCATGGTTGTGGGGATTTTTCCCTGATGTAGCAAGACTGCTATCAACACTCCTGCCTGTTTCGTTAGACAGGCTTTGTTGAAAGAAAGCTTTATCTTGTAAAATGTGTCATTATATCTTAGCTTTTTTTTTCCTTTTCTGTGGCTTAGAGTGTGTTTTTTGTTTGTTTGTTCTCAGTTCAAGCTTTAGAAAACAGCTATGCTTTCTGAAATGTCACACAGTCCTCCCTCAGAAAATATTCTCTTCAGATCATATTGTACTTCAATTTTTCAAATCTATATTGACCTGAAATTTAATGTCACTGAACATTTTAAATTCACTTAATGTAATAAAGAATTTTTTGTTCTGGAAAAAAATGTCTGTAAAACAGTGAAAATACCTGATATAAAGTAATCCTTCTGTAGTCAACCTGAGATTTTCTATAGCAAGCAAATGATAAAGTTTGAAGTGATGATGCCCCACATGCTATGAGTGACAACTGAAAGGTTAGCAAGAAGTGTTTAAATGCTTTCTGGGTCAAAATTCTATTTGAGAATGCCCTTAGACCTGCCATTGAAAAAAAGACTGAAAAAGAAATAGTGTTGGAACAAGGAACAAAAGATGCTGTCATCAAAAGAATATGGACACCTGTTGCCCCAGCCATTCTCATGTTCTTTCCTTCTGGTATTATCATAAAAGGGAAGCATCTCAGCTAGCAGGTCACTGTGGCCACCTCCTAAACTGTGACACCACAGCTGTATCTGGGTCAATCTGGGAGGGAAAAGAAAGTTGCTAAAGGTTTGGGGTTTTTTTGTTGTTGATTCTTCTTTTTGTTGTTGGTTTGGTTTTTTTTTTTTCCTGTTTGTTTGTTTGTTGTTGTTTTTGGTTTTGTTTTTTTTTTTTTTTTAATACTGCTGCTATGGGATGTTTTGTTTGTTTTCAATACAAATTTAGTTCTAGTGCCAAAGGTATGAGAAGGTGACTGTCTAATTTATTCTATCAAGCAATACTAATGGCATGAAAAGGAAAGTACAGAAAGAGAAGTGTTACTCAGGTAAAACAGTCAGGAATAGCATCACCAGATGGGGAAAGGGGATGGGATGGCTATTCTGTGTCACAGTGTCTGTATGAGATACTTGGGAAGAGTTATTCAAAGGAAAGGAGTTCACCGTTGCTCACATGTGTAAAGAAATGTATCTGGGGGTTACTACCACAGCTAAGTTTATAATACATGTTAGAAGCTTGTGATTTTTAGAGAAGTGAGGTTTTCTACCAGTCTATTTCCCCAAAATTACCTAGTTTTAAGGGACAATTGAAATTTATGAAAAGGATTATACAGGATGATGATGTGCAAAGGGATGGTTCTCAAGAAGTGTCCTCTGATTCTGTTTCTGTAAATCTCAAGATTTTGTGTTAGAGATTCCAGAGAAACACTTCTTTGGATGGTGCTTATCTTTCCTGCCCACTTCTGATTTTTGAGCCTTCTTCCATTGCACTTAAGCCCATTCCAGCACCTTCCCCTTCTCACAGATTTTCTGTCTCATTGTGACTTTTCTCCAGCGTAAAGGGAGCTGCTTGAGTGCCTATCACCCACTTATGCCAGAGCTGCACAGGGATCAGCCCCATACCCAGTGGCTTTTGCTGCTTCTGCAGCTTGAGATAAACTCTCTGCTGGGAAGCAATGGGATTCCTCAAAATCAAAAGCACATGTTTTCCAGGCTGAAATCAAGCTTCTCAGTGAGACAGCATTTCCTTCAAACCCTTGAAGGACTTAAAGCTTCACATTTCTGATATCTTAATGTATAAAAAAGTTATTTTTGGTCAATTTTAATGGTTTTCTATGATTCTCTCTGAGCTCTTCATAGCTGGTAATTGCACACATGCTCTTCCAGGTAATAGAAATATGAAAGAGCTTCAAAATATTTTTTAAGCTATCTTGAATTTACATCAACAAATTTTGCAGATTTTTTCCTGACAGTACGTCTCCTGCTTAAAATATGTGATGATGGAGACATTAAAAAACAAAACAAACAAACAAAAAAAAAACCAAAAACCATTTTTGCCATTTTCTTTATGCCAAAAATGCCCTGAAAATGCATCTCTAGATGTGATAGATTTTTCTCTATGAAAACTTTTCCACAGGATTTTCTTGGCTTCATTCAATGAGTCAGAAGCACTAATAAGGGGTATTAGGGTCCTTACCTCCAGAGAAGTGAGCAAAGCCCTTCCACACAGCAGATCAGTGAGGGGGAAATAAGAAGGCAAGAAGACAATGGCTTTGATCAAGGTTTTACTTGCCCAGCTGAACTCATATTTAATGTTAGAGCTGGGGGAGGCTTTTGTGCATTTGCTGTGCTGTCCTGACAGCACAGACACCTCTGAGTGGTGCTTCTTCAGCTCTGGGCCCCTTCTGACAATAACTCCCAGTTAGTCCCATTGCACTCTGTTCTTGGTGGCCTAACTTGTCCAAATGGGTGACAGGCCTAAGATTCATAAGGAGGGGAAAGAAGAAACTTGCTCTTTTTCCATTTCACCCCCCCGTTTCTTTTCCACTTCCACCCCCACCCCCCTTTTTCTTTTCCATTTCCCTCCCCCTTTCTTTTTCCATTTCTCTCCCCCTTTCTTTTCCATTTCCCTCCCCCCTTTCTTTTCCATTTCCCTCCCCCCTTTCTTTTCCATTTCCCTCCCCCCTTTCTTTTCCATTTCCCCCCCCTTTCTTTTCCATTCCCCCCCCTTTCTTTTCCATTCCCCCCCTTTCTTTTCCATTCCCCCCCTTTCTTTCCATTTCCCCCCTTTTCCATTCCTCCCCTTTCTTTCCATTTTCCCCCCCTTTCTTTCCCATTTCCCCCCTTTCTTTCCCATTTCCCCCCTTTCTTTTCCCATTCCCCCCTTTCTTTTCCCATTTCCCCCCTTTCTTTTCCATTCCCCCCTTTCTTTTCCATTCCCCCCCTTTCTTTTCCCACGTTCCCCCTTTCTTTTCCATTCCTCCCCTTTCTTTCCATTCCTCCCCTTTCTTTCCATTCCTCCCCTTTCTTTCCATTCCTCCCCCTTTCTTTCCATTCCTCCCCTTTCTTTCCCATTTCCCCCTTTCTTTCCCATTTCCCCCCTTTCTTTCCCATTCCCCCCTTTCTTTCCCATTCCCCCCTTTTCCTTCCCATTCCCCCCTTTTCCTTCCCATTCCCCCCTTTTCCTTCCCATTCCCCCCCTTTTCCTTCCCATTCCCCCTTTTCCTTCCCATTCCCCCCTTTTCTTTCCCACGTTCCCCCCCCCCTTTTCCTTCCCATTCCCCCCCTTTTCCTTCCCATTCCCCCCTTTTCCTTCCCACGTTCCCCCCTTTTCCTTCCCATTCCCCCCTTTTCCTTCCCATTCCCCCCTTTTCCTTCCCACGTTCCCCCCCTTTCTTTTCCACGTTCCCCCCCTTTCTTTTCCATTTCCCCCCTTTTTTTCTCCTATTTTTTTTCCAGTTTTACCCTGTATTTTTTTGGTTTGGGTTGTTTGTTTGCCTTCAATCCTGTAGGCCCTTCTCTCTGTTCTGCTCTAGTTTCCATATTGTCTGGGGGAGAATATAAGATGGATGTAGGATGGAAAACCTTGTTGGGAATATGTGAGGCTACTCTGAATGGAGACTACACAGTCTTTGTGTCATTTTGCAACACATCATGCATGGGCAGGGTAGGGGGGTTCCCTTAATACTCAGAATTTGAAAAGTCAGTCCTATCATTTTTGTATCTCTCCTTGGAGATGCTGCTCCAAGGCTAACAGGGATCATGGAAAAGGCCTGGAATTCCAATAAAAATCAGAAGAGACTGCACAGAAGGCAGTAAATGCTGCAATAAAAATACTATTTAACCTGCTGACTAATACAAAGGTGTTGTTTCTACAGCAACTGGTGGAACAATATATTTAGAAATTAAATTAATCCAAACAAATAGAGAATTTAACCCCATTGTCCTGGCTAAATTCCAACTTAAGTAATTACATTCTGGCTACCTGCATTCCCTCTGGAGTTTCTCCTGGGTGAGTTACAGCTTACACTGTGCGTGCATGTGCCGCCCTTGTTCCAAACAGTTGCGTGGTGTGTCAGCATCTGGGAAATCGTATCCAGTAAAAAAAAACATTTCAGGGGAAGTCGGGAGCTGCTCTGTCATAGTTAACTTGTTAGCTGGATTTGTAGATGCAGCATTGTAGCTGGCAGTGCTGCCATAAAATAAACAAGTAGTGGTTAGATACAGACAGACAGACTGGATTAGCACTTTCTCCTCTCCACAGCCTTCCTGTGTTAGACTTCCCTGGACATTCTTCTGGAGCTGAACCTCTGTGCTAAAGCCAGTTGGAAATGGCTGCCCATAGTTTTGATGCCAGTTCATCCTCCTGGCTCACAGGGGGGACTGAGAGGTGGCACTGGGGACAGGAAAGGGACTGGGTAGAGCAGCATCCCTTCCCAGTGACACATGTGCTCCTGCAGCCCTCTGGGAGGTTCAGCTGAGGCTGCCCCATTTCTAGAGCACTTCTGGGGAAATACAGTGAAACACTGAATTCAGGTCTAGCTCACCATCTCTTCCCCAGTCTGATACAAATCAGTGTCTGCCTGTGGCTTGGGTGCCATTTTGGAGTGTCATGGAAATATCACAGTGATTTAATTCCTTGTATTGATTGCATGTTTGTTTGGAGAGGACCTTCCCTGCAAACCTGAAATGTGAAAGCACAATTCAAGGGTACTATACTGTGTTATCCATGATTTTCTGTTTTCTTTTCCTGTTCCACTTCAGGAAACACGGCACACTGTGAGCTGACAAGATGATTAAGCTGTAGTCAGGGTACAGTGGGCAGGTCAGGGAGTCCTTTTCCCTCTCTGCTTTTTTGTTGGAGCTGTAAAGAAGGCTCATCTTTCCAAACATGGGGCACTAAGAATACAAGTGGTTAACTGCACTGGTGTTTGGATATGGAGGCACCAGGAAAATTCAGAACCACCACCTATTTTAATAGTGGCTTTGGGGCAGCTTTGTCAAAATGCAGGCAACTTGTTAACATAACCTGGATTTGTCAGCTGTCTCTTCATGGTACTACTTGTAAAAAGTGAGGACATTTGGCTCCTGTTAAGAGCTGAAATGACCCCTTAAGACTCTCTCTACAACTCCCTGAAAGGTGGCTGTAGTCAGGTGGGGTTGGTCTCTTTCTCCAGGCAGAACCAGAGGACACAGCATCAAGCTGTGCCAGGGGAGATATAGGTTGGATATTAGGAAGAAATTTTTCATGGAAAGAATAATAAAGTATTGGAATAGTCTCTCTAGGGAGATGGTGGAGTCACCATCCCTGGCTGTATGTTAAAAAATTCTGGATGTGGCACTTGGTGCCATGGTCTAGCTGAAGTGTTAGGGCATGGGTTGATGATCTTGAAGGTCTCTTCCAACCTTGCCATTCTGTGATTCTGTGAAAGGTTTGGCACATGCACACCACCCCATGAGGAATTTCTGAGGGCATTCATTACATGTAATAGAGTGAATTGACAGGAATAACAACATCTGAGGCAAAGAACGAGCTCCTTTTACCTGGACAAATGTTCTAGCAGCTGTGCAAAACACATTCCTTGGGAAAATTAATTAATAGGAATGAACATTGGCAAGCAGGTTATAATGATAATTGCTTTTGATCAAAAAGATCTTCTGGTGATTAAATACAAAACCTGCAAATTTAAAAAATTGTTTTTATTTATTTATCAAAGGAAAACATTTTCAGCAGGATAAACAGAAAACATATTTAGCAGCTTTAAGCTCTTCTTAACATTCTCTTAAATGATTCTGACATCACTATTTCTCCACGATAGATGTTTTGTTGAGGAAACTAATCTGAATATGCATGATAGGTGAACTGCATTGAAAATATCAATTTTTATCAGCTCTAACCCTTGATCTTAATTAACTTCATATCTGTTTCTCCAGCAATAAAATCAATAAGGTACTAGAGGTAGCTGCTTGTATCAAAGTCTGTAGCACAAAAAAAAAGAAAAAAGATCAGTTCTTTGCTTCTAGCCAGTTTGTGTATACAGCAGCAAGAGGGCTGTATTGCCCTCAAAGGCCTGGCTGGCCTTGATGGAGGGCCTGATCCCTGCTAGAGAAAAGGACATCATGTAGTGAAATTCCCTCTGCTGCACATACAGATGAGAAAAGTGCCACACTTATTTATTTTTTTTCTCACTCACTGGCAGTAGTTCTGATGAGAACAATGGAAGGAACCACTTCCAACACATACAGAGAGGAGACTAGCATCTAACACCTACTCCATGGGAGAAATTCGTGTGGCTTATCCGTGTCCCCAGGAAAAGGTCAAGGAAAAATGAAAGGTACAGCTGCAGTGTCCTTGGGAGCACATCTGAGTAATGTTCTCCAGATGCCTGAGCACCTGCACTGGCAGCACTCTCTCCCTTTTGCCAAACCCTATTTGACAGTGCTTAGACCCCGTGCTAAACTCTTGGAGGGTTAAAAGCAGTAAATCCTTGGCATTCAACTCGTCCAGCAATCCTTGTAAGCCAAGTGTGCTGCTATGCCTGTGCTTTCAGACTTCAGAGGAATGCACTTAATGTCTGTTAGTGGGCACTCTGGTGTACCTTGTTGTTCAAGCCTAAGGTTGCAGAAAGGTAGCTGAGCTTAAGTTAATCTGTGGTTAGGCAGCGTGTCCTTGGCTTCTGAAAAACAATTTCTCACAAAGGTTATGTAGAAAGGATACTCTGTTCTGGTATGAAAGGCTTATGGGGCTTGGCATGTCATGGTGGAATGCAGGATAAAAGAAATGCAGAGACATAATTGCATCATTTAGGGATAGAATCTGAAATATATTTATTAAGTGGGATAGGCCTAGAGAGCAGATAACAATTTTTTCACTAAGATTTCTGTTCAAAGACCCTTGTATGTGACACACTCTTGCCAGTGAAGGCCCCAACCCGTGTTCCAGTTTGAACCTGTGCCAGGGGACAGAAATGCTCATCCTGAACTGACTTATCCAGGTCCTGGCTTTCAGCTGCTGCACAAAACATTCCAACCTCCTGCTCAGCCTCCTGCATGGCATCAGACAGCTGTGGGCACTCAAGGATCCAAACTCTCTAGGATCCCATCTACTCCACTGTGGATGATTTTTTGTAATCCAGATTCAGTTGCATAGCTGGTGTGACTAGGCCATGTGTAATTTTGCCTATCTGTATTTTAATGCATTTTTGTATCAAGCATAATAAGAAGTTGAAATGCTTTATGAATGCCTTGAAATACTCCATGTTTAGAGGCAGGCAGTGCCTCCTTGGACAGAGAGAATGTTTCACTGCTCAGGGAGTCAACAGTTGGCTCAGTCAAGCACAAAAGAGGGCTGCATCCAACCTGCCAGACATATAGATGTTTCAAAAGAGGTGAGAGTAGTTAATAGTCTGGTAAGAAATGTCAAATATTTTTATGAAGAAGGATAGGGAAATGAGACTGAAACTCAGAAACTCAATGAATCCTCAAGGAAGCTCCCTCCTAGAAGTGTAAAAGCCAGCCTAATTTCCCAGACCGAGAGTCTCTTTTGTGACTGTAACTCAGAGGTAAAGCATTAACAGTGAACTGCAGCCTCTGCTGGAAGTCAGAGAATGTCCAGTAACCTGAAAAGCTGACATCATTAAAAGACCTTTTTCCTAGAAAAAATACACACAAGCTTCATAATGGTCTTTATATATGCTTTGTATTTTTGTAAGTTAATACTTATATTTGAAGTAATCTTATTCTGACTTTCATTCTGAGGAGTTTCAAGAGTTTTAGCATCAAGGTATCCTGTTTCTGTTAGAGGGAGATCTTTGCTTCATTGGGATGTTGGTTGGTTTTTTGTTTTGTTTCTTTCCTACAGTAATTCTCCTAAATTTCTCCAAGGTAACCAAATAATAACAGGTCCAGTATATAGGGTGACTTGGGATGCAGGGTGTGGATGGAAGAAATGTCCAATGGGTAGAGCTGTTATCCAAGTCACTGTCCTGCTTTACTGAAATATAACAGTGCAAGGAGCCTGAGGGTCCTGAGGGAGTCTCACACTGATAGATATTGGGTTTGATCTCATCTTTGCAAAAAAAAAAGATCAAAAACAACAAAAAATCCCCACCCAAATTTCACTAAATACATAAACAAACACTTGGCTACAGGCTCTGTGCTGTGTTGCCCTGGATGTTGGTGACAGTGCCCTGCAGTTTGGGACATCTGGGTCAAGTTTGGTGCCACCTGGGTCTTTCACAATATTGATCCAAATAAGTCTCATTTTTGTAAAATATTGTCTTACTATTAATGAGTGGGATGTGGGAGTCAGGCAAGCAGTTGTAGTGGCACAGAGGGTGCAGATAGATTTTAAGATGTGTGTTGTAATTGCCACCAGAGTACAGCAGGTAACACTCAGTAATGCATTTAGAAATTCAGCTCCACTGTGGTGCTGATAGTTTGCCCACCACTAACAAGAGCCACCTCATTTTTTCAAAAGATGTGAGTAGACTCAATGTTTGGAATATGTGTTTGAGGAGGGATGCAATAAATTGCCCAGAAAACTTAAGGATTTTTTTTCCCCACTTTGTGTATTTTTCCTGAAAGAATTCCTCAGGGTATTTTTATTTAAGCAAATGAAAGCTCAAAGACATTTGTATATGTTAATGTTTCTCTAAGTGCATGATTCTACTTATTAGATTCTTCTTAGACATAAGAAGTTTATGCGTGTCCATTCATTTATTACAGGTAGAGCTGATAACAGTTTCTATAATTAAAGTGTTCAAACACTTGTTATTAAGAGAAACTGAAAAAAAAAAGTTATTATAGCTCTTCAAAACATTAATTTGAGGGCAGATTTTTCTATAACAGGATCATCTAAATTTTATTTACATATATATAACTTTTAACAAGAATGTTAGGGGTTTTTTGCAACTAAAATATGACAAAGCACATTTCTTTTTATTAAAAAAAAGTTGAGTGAGTCATCAAAAGACACTAATATTCACACTTTGAGTGAGGTTTTGAAATTTGAATGGAGCATAGAGTTGCTCTTAGGAATGCTCTTATGATGTCTATTTTTAAAAGCTACAAGCCTTTGAAAATATCTGGTTTTCTGGAGCTAAACAAAGTTCATAATTTTGACTGTTGCATTTTCCAAAGCTTCTGCTTGGATGGAGCATGGTTTAGCATAGGACTGAAAAAAACCTGTCTGGTAATTATATATATTGTTAATGCTAGCAACAAAAAGGAAGACTGTTATTTCCCTTGTCCAAGAAGAAAAGCCCCTACTGGGACTTTTTCCTGCTGGTCAGAGGAGTGAGAGCTGTAATTTGCTGAGGAGATAGGCATATGCTGGTGACAACATAAAATAAGGGGAAGGCATAAAACCCAGAAGTGTAGAGGTGGTTGAAGAAAAAGAAGGGGGGAAAAAGAAAGCTGTGAGCTGAAAGTTGTAAAACAGGGATGGTTTCATCTCCTTACCTCTGAAAAATGGTGGGAAGATAAATTGAATGATCTTTGTAAAGCACCTCACATAGGCTAATGATAAGCAGCACAGAAACACCCAGGAGGATATTAATAATTCTGTCTTCAGAACCACATTTGTAAATGTGCAGTAAATAAGGCCTGGGGCAATACATTGAACAACAGGCAGAAAATGAAATATTGAATTGCTGCTCATTTAGTGAGTGCAGTCCATTCTATGCACAAAAAGAGACAGGAAAAATGCTGTGGAAAATATGCTTGAATCATCAAAGGTTATATCATAATCAACCCAGAAAAGGGAAACTGGGCTGGGGCAGATCTAACAGCATTAATTCTTTCCTCTCCTCAGCTGAGAGAGTTTGTCTTTATGATCTTAATACAGTCCTTTTACTATTTTGTGTTTGTGAAACTGTAGATACATAACACAAAATATTATCTCATGAAGCTTGAAAAAGCACAGGAAAACAACAGGGCTTAAAGAACAGATTTCTGTTCAAGTAGCACAAAAACAATTTCACTATTAGAATGAGACTAGAGATATGTAATTGCACGCTATCTGGCATGGGTGTACTTATAACTGTGATACAAATGTCCTAATCTTGCTTTTCATACCCATCCAGCTTTTTCTAGTTCACTATTCTACTGTGGATTTAAAAGGAGCTCTAACATGCTGGAAGGAATGAGGCAGAATATTCATGACAATTGGGATGTTTTCTCCCACTAAGATGTGTTTTGTTTATAGGTAAACATGGAGTTGAAAGGGCCCCTTCTCCAGAAGCAGTGTTTGCTGTTCCACAGATATTGACTTAGCAGCACTACCTTGCCTGGCTGAGTGAGCTGGATTCCTCTGAATAAGCACATGAAACGTGTACCTGGTGTTCTCATTAAAGCCAAGGGCCATTCATCTCTCTAATTGCAGCAATGCCCTCCAGCATAATTTCATCCCAAATGTACCATTCTTCTTCTGCCTGAGCAAGTGACTTAAAAACCATCTGGAGCCTTGCCAAGCACAAACAGGAAAAATTTACTGGCTGTGATATCATACCAGGATATTACAAGATGAAAAATGGAGGAGGTCAGGCAAGGTGGTGGGATTTTACTCTCAGGCTTCTGGAAGTATTGACATGTAGTGCCTGAACATTAGTGGTCACATTATCTAATATTTCCCATTAACTGGTGGGAGTCATTGCTTAATAAGTAAAGATTTTCTAAAATGCTGTGTTAACCTTTGGGGCTCCCAAGCTTTTTCTTCCTGAGGAAGAAAAGGCAAGAGAATTAGGCTGAGAGCAGGATGTGCAATCAGGGCAAAGCTGCAGCTCTCTGAGCACATATGATGAGCCTCAGGAAACTGGTTCCTTTTTAAACCAGTCAAACTAGTGAGCAGGAGTCAGGATTATTTGGGCTGGGTTTAGACTCAGCATACTCTCCAGACTTGGAATTTATTTACACTTTGCAGTACATAACGAGACAATCTCAGAAGGAAAAGACTGGTGTTTCTTGATCTTTGCAGGTTGAGTTCATCACTGTCAACAGTATTTTGCATGTCTGATGGATTAATTTTAGCCTTGGGCTACCTGAATTAGATTTTCACTGCTGAAGATTAAGAAGTAACACTAAATATCATTTACTTGGCCTAAGGACATGTACTAAGACACTTCTTTTCCTTTTCAATGGGCAAGGATCACTCCATTAGCTTCAACATTTATCTCATGTGCTCTCTGAAGTGAGAATTTTCCTTCTGTGGTCTACCAAGCTATTAGAAACAGTGCATAAAACATTAGAAAGGAGATTACTAGAACTAAAGATCTTTAAGGCCTTAGTGAGAGAAACTGCATTTTATAGTATATGAACCTGATGTTTCTCTGTCATGTGCTTTTTGCCTCAACTGTTTATGCACTACTGCACCAACATGTGGAAGAGCTGATCTGAGGCACCAATCCTAAAAGAGTAGTGGGAACATCTACTTCTCCCTGATTTTACTGAAAACTGCAATATTTTCAGCCTTTGGGCAATGAGTTTTTTGCTGATAATACCTACCTTTAAAATGCTGAAAATGCCAGAATGCAAATACAGCATTTTTTCATGTAATTTTGTGAGTTGTATTAAAACAATAGAAAAAGAACCCTTGGTCCTCTGAATTCTGGCATTTTCTTTTTTTTCTGTGCAAACTCCAAAATGGTTCCTATTCTACCAGCAGCCAGATCTTTTTCTCTTAGAAATTGGTTTGTGCTTTATGGCACCATATGACGTGGCAGACGGGACCAGACACAAATGAATACAAACCCAGGTGCATTTTCATAAGAGCCCCTCTCCCTCCTCCTATCCTTTTTCCCTCCTTGTTTTTATTCCTTAAGAGCTGAAGCTTGAAAACCAGACTTCCTTTCCCTGAATACATGGAAAATCAGTTGTTTGCATTGATCAACCTTGTGTGCACTGAAAATAAAACTTAGTTTTGTTCTTGCTAAGACATGGAGATTTGATGACTCAAAAAAACCCATTGATATGTGGGGGGGCTAAATTTCACTCTCTTTCTGGATTATTGTCTGCCCCCAGTATCCAGGGAGATAGAGCTGGTGTAATTTCAAGTGTCCTTAGGCAATTAGACAGCAGGATACCACCCTGCATGTATTGTTAGCGGCAAAGGTCTTGATTAACACTTACTCAATAAGTATTAGTGGTTACTGTATAATTGTACTCGAGGCCCTGGTTGCAGTCTCTGATATTCTCTGTGCTGTGAATGTTTGATAGTGGAATCGTGAAACTTCTTCTCTTTGAGCAAATTTCAAGAGCAAGCTCCTGGTAAACTGCAGTGTCTTTTAATGGAATCTATGGCTTGTATAGGAAGGTACATATGAGCCTGTAAAAATGTGAGGTGGAAGCAACACGTGACATTCATTATGACTAGAATGTCTTTCCTTAAGTTACTCTTTCAGAGCTCTCATCTTCTGCTCAGAGACAAGACTTCAAGCCAAAGCAGGGCCAAAGCATTGCACGAGTCAAACATGGGGCCAGTTGTGACCAGAGAATGGTTTACAGCTGGCACAAAGCACTCATACTGTCTTTGCTGGTACCAGCTCTGCCCCACTCCTCAGTGAATATGTTGCTGCCCCTATTTCCACCATGATGTCTGGGGAAGGACTGTGTCCATATCCTGTTGATAAAACAGTTGCTTTACTGGTGATTGCCCCTTGACTTGCTTTGTCATCACCTTCCCTTTCAGAGGAGGGGAGAAGAAAGATGTTTGCTTCTTCTTTCCTCCGGCTCACCCAAAAGAACTTGTTGCTAGATTCCACTTAGGGCAGTCTTGTGCCTTTCCTTGAGCATGTGCTTGCCATTCCCTTGTGTCCAAGAATAACTGTTAAACAGCATGTACCATTTGTTTCTGGAGGGATAATGTGTTTGCAATTTCCTTTTTCTCCGCTAAAATACAAGAAGATAACTGCGTTCTTTACTTTATGGTCTTGTACATCTCCTGTTCTGCAGGGACAGAGATCACTCGTATGTGAGAGAGAGAGCAATTCCTTATTGATGCAAATGAAGGCCATTTAAAGGGCAGGTAAATGACAGCATCTTTTTGAAAGATATGCAAAGTCTCTCCTTCTTTTGAGGTACTGGCACATCTGGCCTGTTACTTGCCCTAAGGAGAGTCTGAAATGCACCACTAGAGTGAAAGTTCACAATATGAGTAATTAAGGAAGTCCTTACCCATGTTTCCATTTTATCTCCCTTCTGCTCCAGTGATGTTCGTTTCCCTTTCCACAAAAACAACAACAGCTCTTGAGAGCTGATAAAAAAAAAGCTTGGCACAGTCTCAAGCCAAGGTTTCTTGTTCTGGGGCTGCATCAGCCTGAGCTTCTCACTTATCCTGCAGTTATGTGATGATTTTTCATAGTCTGGACTGGCCACCTGTGCTAAGAAGGAATTGGGATTGCTAATTGTGGTTGTGCCTGTGTTTGGATACCAATATTAAATATATTTAAGAGGTCTTTTGTGGGCAGACATGAGCTCATTCTGCCTATGCTCCAAGCCCACATATTAGTCTGCTAATGTAGGGAGGGTTTATCCTCTCAGGCTGGTGCCATATCAGCTGTGGCTACAAGGTCTCAGCTTGGGTGAAGAGCAGATAAAATCACCTGCTGCACAAACTTAGCTTAAGTGCTCAGGATCAGATCCTTCACTATGGCAGTTATCCCTGTGTGGAAAAAGTGACTGTGGATTGTCTCCACATTTGTCTTGTCCCATTTCCAGCCTGAGATACTTGAGTGTCACCAGCCCCCAAATGATAGGTGTGCGCTACCAGTCCCCAGATCCCTTCTGAAAAGGGATCTTTCTTCTCAGCCAGAGGGCAGCCTTAGCCTGAGGTGCTCTTGAGTTCAGCCCAACACTCTCAATTGCAGAAGTTACTAGCTGCAGTTTAAAAACAGTTTCTGATCTTCTCAAACTGACTCATTGATGATAATGATTTATCATATTAGTTTTGGTGAGATATTTTTGATGTTTTATAGTACAGCTGAGAAAAGAGTAATCTTTGTTTATATTGCAGTGCTGATTTTATAGCTTATTTGGTATAGAAATTTTTAAGAAGAAAGTAGTAGCTAATAGGTAGTGCCTTCTCACTTCTCTCTCACTAAAAAAATTAAATTCACCTGAGATCTGATTGGTGTAATATAAGGTGCTATTGTATAGCACCTGATTTTCTACATTTTAAGGAAAATAAAAAATAAAAATAAGCCTGTGCCTAGATCATGAGTCTGTATCAGATACTTTGAGAAAGACAGAAAAGGATCTAGAAGGCCTTGAAAGAATTTTTGCAGAGAAGGAAAAGAAATCCAAGCATCCCATGTCTAGTCTCATATAGTTTTGATAAAATGAATACTGATTAATTTTTTATTGCTATAGCCTATATTGCACTGTTTGCAATATGTTTCTGCACATGGTCTTACATATGATTTCTTCTACAACTCGTATATAAATTAGAATATTCATCTCCTCTATCCCTTTCTCCTTTCAGATCCATCTTTAGATACCCAGCAGGAATGCTTGGTAACTTTGTGTTTTCACTTTTCTGCAAGTGTCCTTCAAGAAAGCACGTGCCCCTCTGAGGCATCCTGGCAGCAGCTGAATCATGCTCTGCCTCAGATTTCACTGAATCATTTGTAAAACACAAGTCATTGATAATTTTAAAAAGTTATTTTAAAAAAGCAAGAAACCTCCAAACCAACCCAAAACAGGTCTTCCAAACAGAGGGCATATCCAAGAATGCAAAACTGTAGGACTGACCAAACAGTTCGTGTGCAATAATCAGGAGTGAAACCCATACAACTCTTCTTCTCACACATTTGTTGCATCCAGAGTCTCTTTCTAATAGGTTTCTCCAGAATCAATATTTACAAAAAAAAGCTCATTCATGTGTTGTTTTCTAGTCCTTGACAAGATGACAAAAACATTTAAAATAAAGCACTAAGAAATGCAAAGTGTCAGTGACTCTTCAAATCAATAAGATTCCCTGGTAAAATGCACTGATGCTTTGGGACACGCTGGTTTTACAAATACCAAGCATTTGTCTCACATCCCAAAAGTGCAACTCCAGTTGTGTTTGTCAGCAAACTTGTGGAACATTTCTGTTCCCCAAAAAGATATTAATGAAAGAGAATTTAAACTGGGTTGGGACACCTTGAATAATATAGTGCATAATATAGAGCCTGCAAACTCAAGGCTGTTTATTACAGTATTTCTGTTGGCTGATGCTTAAACAATTCCTTAAATTGTCCTTGCTGATGTCTCTAGTCATAAGATATCACAGAAAGCAGATGATGCAAGAATTGGGGCAGACCAAAGCAGAATATACATTTCCAATATGATAGCAGAGATTTGTCTTCAGAATGCATAAATTACTTCAGAGAACCCATTATCTCTGTGCATCCTACATGCAAAGTGCAATGATTATAAATGCAGCAAAACATAAAGACTGAAGCATTCTTTCCTGTTGGATATTAAACTGGACTCTCACTCCTTGGAAAATCTCTGTGCTCTAAATAGCACACTGTCTCCATGGCAATGTGCCGTTCAGTTTTTAACTTTTCACCACATAAAAATGGTAATTTATTTGTTTTAAAGAACTCCTGCAGTTGTCACAGCTGTGAAAGCCTCAGGACTGGACACTGTCCAAGAGCAGCCAAGCCACCAGGTTAAAGACTGGGTTAACTGCCAGGAAGTGCCTGGCCCCAAGGTCATTGTTGTCTAATTATATTATTATTTCCTGTCAGCTCAGCTAATCAAGTAGCACTCAAAGCATTAGGCAGTCAGCATACTCAGAGCATTCACAGAAATTTTGTTTCCTTTTGTTCTTGACGTTAAGGACTTCTTTGTAAATGAATGTAGCCTGTGATGAAGTAGAAGCATAATAAATCCTGTGCCCAGAGTGCCTTTCACAGCTGCTATGGTTACAACCTTTTTTTTTCATATTTAATTTGTGATAAGGGTACACATTGTCATCTCCTTGAGGAAGCAAGGCAATAAGTTTGTGTTTTCAGCATTCTTTCTGTATTGTTTAATCCTTTGATGGCTTGGCTGTCTGCTGTAAAAATCATTGGCCTTGAGACTGTCAGAGCCGTGCCTGGTGAAGTGCTAAGCATTTTGGTTTCAATCCAACAGAGCACTCAGGCAGATGTTCAGCTTCAAGCATGCAGGTAATTTTACAGGAGACTAGAAAAAAAATCTCTTGTCCTAACCTCAGAGCCTTTTGTGATTTTCTTGACTAGAACGGGAGAATTCAGTACCTATGGGATTTAACCTATGGATCAGCAATTCCTCAATCTTGAGTTCTGAAAAGAGCTTGAAGGAAATTCAGCTTTTCTTGATATTTGGGCTAGTAATTGGGGTTGTCAACCTTTACAAATAAATCTTTTAATATAACAGAAATTAGGGTTCTGCCATGACGCATACTGCCATGGAGAAAAGGAAGTGGGAATGCTTATTGCAAATTCCAGTAAACTTAGGACCAGTATTTAAGATGTGCAAATGGTGGATAAGAGGGTGAGTTCCTTCAAAGTACAGTGACCTGCATCAGCACAACACTTCCTACCATCTCTCCTCAACTGCACTGGGATGATGCCCACTAATATATCTAGGCCATAACATGAATTTGTTCAAACTAAGTGCAAAGAGCTTGAATCATGCTTTATTGTCTCCTTAAATCCCACATAAATCCTTGGACAGTACAGTACCATGGCTTGCCTTCTAAATGTTTGAAGAGTTTTTAGATTATGTTACAAGGTATAATTAAGGGACATTTGGGAACTGGGATGGGAAAGTAATTATTTTTTCACTGATTCCTATACATTTCTGTGTACAGGATTCTTCAACTGGGATTTGGAGAACAGCGTAAGACCTCTTCTTTTGTGCGCATAATTTGCCGGGAAAATTAAGATGTAGGACATTGAGACTAGGAAAGGACTGGTGGTAGTGCTGACTTTTGGTGCCAATAGAGCCAACCACAAATAAACAGATTAAGCACTGAGGGACAAGTCATATCCATGGAGTTCAGTGACTCCCCATCCACTGCCATCGTGTCATGCACTGTTTTTTTATTCTCCCTTAGGCATTCCATCTTCAAAAATCAAGATCATGCATCTTTGAGAGATAAAAAACACAATAAAATTTTGAGCAAACTGAACCTGGAAATGCTTCTTGCTCAGCTAAACAGGATGACGTGGTGGCCTTGGAAAATGACACACTCTGCAGGCTGGCACTGGGGAAAATGCAAATGCAGAATCAGAAGGTGCTTGAAAATGTGTGAAAATTGATGGAGAAACAGCTTCAAAATTCTTACTTACTTCAAGTCCTCACGCTGGACAACAGGGATATGTATGTGCTATAAAGCAAGGTACCTCCCAGAGAGTAGATTTACTTTTATTTTCGTAATTAGCCTCATTGGAGTAACGGTGTGGACACTTCTGGATTTGGAGGTAGGCTGGGCATCATAACTGAGCAAAACAAGGATTCATATTTATTCCAATACTTGCTTCTAATGTAGATCCCAGTATGGGTGAAGACAGAGTAGGACTCAGTTCAATCTTGAGCCTTATTATTTAATGTATTTCCTCATAAGCACACACTGTAAAACTTCTTCATAAGGCTGTGAGGGGCATTTGCAGTCCATTCTCCATAAAGGAACAACTGCCCAAACCCACTAATTTTCCCAAATAATTTTTTACTGTATTTACAGAAAAGGGTCTTAACAATCCTAAAATAAAATAACTGATCGTGGATTCTCTGGAAATGTTGGGGGGATGAGGGGGCTTGTGAGTTCTGCTAGTTCTTTTGTTTTTTAAGCAGTGACGTTGTCACTAACTGTCCTGACATCAAACACCTTCACTGATATTTTTCTTACTTTGTCAGCTTGTTCTATAGAAAATACTTAGGGAAACTGGGGCCATCCCTTTCTGTTCTCAAAGAGAACATATTTTTCAGATTAGTTGCACCTACATCTGTTATGATACTATGAAACAAATTCTGAAGAGCTTTGCAAAGACATTAAAACTGGTGCAAGTCACTCTCTTGCCTACAATGAGATCAGAATCTGGCATTTAATCCATTGGAATACCACATCGAGGATCTCTCTGAACACAGACTCTCTAATCTCTATAATTTCTATCATATCTCAAGAAAGAGAAGTGAAAGGACATACATTAAAGCATGCGTTGAAAGGACATATATGCAAAAAAATCCAGAAAAATCCAGAAACAGGCTACATATTTACTCTCTTGGTTTAAAAGGTTGTGGGTAGATTATATTAAAAATGGGCATGAACAGAATGGAGATAGAGCCACATCAACATGGAAAAATGTTTTGAACACTTTTTTACAGAAATATAATATTCCTGTACTTCCAGTCCTCAGTGGCTGTGAACAAAATTGTGTTTCTGTGGAAATGGCCATCACTTACAACTTAAGAAAAATTGCAAGGAAACGTGCATCTCTAGAGGCTTCACCATGTTCCCCATACCCACACTGATAGTTTTGTGCCTTGTGCTCATAATCAAATTTCATCTATAGAATGGTAGAGGTGTAAAACCTAGTTTCTGGTTATCTGTCACTGCTCCTCATAGCACTTGGGGAACCTCTGTGTCTTCTCCCTCCTCGGCCCACACTGCAATATGCTTTCATATTCACCAACAAGAGAAGTACTTGTGATGAGCCCATGCCAAGATATCAGTCAAGGACCTTGGAAACTTGCCAGAAAAACCTGCCCTTGTGTTATGCTAATTAACTCCTGGCGTATTTGTAGTGGCTCCTATTAGTTTGGGGCACTTGCTAGGAGCAGCACTAAAAACATGGTGGCAGGGAACCAGATGAAAAGGAGCTTTAGGGACCTCCTGTGTTTGAAAGAGCAATAAAAAGTATTAACCAGGACTGCAACAAACTTGGCAGGGCACCCAGAAGAGTCCAACCTGTGGTGTTTAGCATCACTTCAAGTTACTGCTACGTGCAAGATTGACCAGCTGGCAGGATTGTGAGTGTGACTCCCTGGTCACCTCTCCCAGCACTCTGTGTGGTGCTAGATAGCATATGCTGGAACATCATGGGATTCCCCAGCAAGATGTGCCCTCAAGTTCTAGGCAACTGTTAGTGACATTTGTAAAAAAGGCATCATCGTCATCAGTTTACTGTCCTGACCTGGCACAAATGCTAATGGCAGATGCTGGTGGCCCCTCCAGTAAGAATTAGCTGTTCGCTCTGGATAAATTTGCTGGAAAAGAAAAGGAGCATCAAATTCATTTCCTACTGATGCATGTGAATTCATTCCAAACCCCATAAAGCAAAAGGAAATGGGCTATGAACATGATAAATCAACATTTCAACTTATAAAACACCAAAATGATCACAAATCATTATGATGGCTCTTTGCCCCTCATAATTACAGTCGTGAGTTTGATTCAAACCTCAGTGAAATCAAAGCAAGGCATACATTGATTTCAGTGTGCTCTCGATAGGATGAAAGATAAAATAATCTTGTGTATATCCACAAAGCAAAATGTATAATATGCCCCAAGAGCTTTCTCCTGAAGCACTAATGCCTGTGAGTCACTCCCCTCACACAGACAGTTCCCCTATATGAAGAGATTCTGCTGCGAACTCTACCCACCCCTTACAGCAGCAGCCCAGATCCTGTTTCTTGAATCTCATATTTGGCTATTTGTTTGTAGCTTGAAAAGCAATGCAAGTATTAATATAGAATACAGGCAGAGATGAGGCAATTCATAAATTACTCCTTTCTCTGAATGCTACCTAGAAATTTATAACTTAAGGCGCTGCAGCCCGAGAACTGAAATTAACTGCCCACTTGTGTGAGTCACTGAACATATTTCCACAAAAGCAAAACACATTCATCTTTCACTCATTACAACATATTTTTTTTTAAGGTATAACTGTCCCTGCTTAGGCCTTGCTCAGTGCTGAACCCACCTTTACAAACATATTATGCTGAGTAGCTTGCTGCTGACTCCCCGAAGGCAGGTTTATATGGATTTTTTTTTTTTCCAAAGCCTGACTAAAATGTTGCATGACTGTCTTTTGTTACAAGTTCAGCAGGGTCAGAATTCCAGCAGGTGCAACACCGACATCAGAAATGCCAATAAAATTGAAATGTACAAATAAATATTCTTGTAGAAGGAGTCTGTCCTAGCATTAGCTTCTTTCACATATATTCATTCAAAAGTGATAACTCACCATACCCAGAGAATATAATGTGAGTTTCACGAACCATGAAAATAGGAGTAACCACAGAGGGATCTTTTATTGCCCTGCATGCAGATAGGGATCTAGCAGAACAATTTACAGTAAATCCTCTTGTGTCTTTAGTGGGTGGCATTTCTTTAAGAATCTCTGCTTTGTTTCTCCTCCATTTCCTCCAAGACATGGATCATATTTTACAGTTCAGGAATAGCAGATTATGATTAAATTTGTATATAGTGATTTTTAAATCTCAGATATTAAAAAAATCAAAGTAGAGAAAATACAGTATTTATTTTTCCCGTTGCTCCTGTTTCATGACAGATTTGTGATTCTCAATCACTTCCATCAGCAAAAGACTGATGGCTGTGCCATGGTGTGTTACAGGTAGATAAGAGACACACTGTTGTCATTGTGTTTAAGATGTCAGGATTATCAGGAGTCACAGAGATTAAATTTCACCCTTTCTACAGTGGCTTGACTCCTACACAACTTGCTGCTTAGATTATTTGCATATGCAGTAGATACATACCAAACTTTTTGCAAGAGAATTAAACTGTGACAACTTTAATTCTGAGAGATCTGCCTCACCCATTCAAACCCTGCACTTATAGAAGTCCATTGAAATCACTTTTCTCAAGTCAGTGTTTTACTTCTGCTGTCTCCAATTAGGTTTTTTTTTCTCAAGTAAAAGAGGGAGTTTTAGTAAATAAGTATTTTTCACTGAAATATGTATGCTTATGATAGAAAAAGCCACATCTTTCACAGAGAATTGAGGTTCATTGTAAAGCGTTCTGTTATAGATATATAGAGCAGAATTTGGAGCTCTTTGTACAAGCTACAGACAGTAAAAATACAACATAATCACCTTATTTGCTTTTTCATTTTACCAAAAATTGTTCCTTGATTTCTGAGTTGTTTTTTTTTCAGGTCCAGTTTCAGTTGTGCAGTTCCTGTGGCCAGTCCACACCCCGCAAATTATGAAAGAAGCAAGGAGAGCAATAACAGAGCTGGCAGCATCTCTGAAGCCTCTGAAGTGGATCCATTGCACAGGTGGGGCACCCTGCTCTGTCAAAACTTTTAGAAGCACTTCTATCCCACATCTGAGTACATGGGCTCAGCAGATTTACAGTGAGAGGAATATTGAGTTTCCAGTGATTTCAAAGGAGCCCGTCTTTCAAGTAGATGAAGGACAGAAGACCTGTAGGGCTCCTGGGTCATGACAAAATGATACTGCCCAAACCCTACTCTGGGGAGGAATAGGGAAGCTCTTGGGGAAGCAGGGTCTTATGGTGCAATGTTTCATGTAACTCAGAAAGATTCCTATAACATGAGTTCTATAAACATCATTAAAAAGTTATGTGATCAAACCTCCTGCAAAGGCTTCAAAACATACTAATTTTATGTCACTTTCTTGAAGTCTGCTGTGGTTTAACCGGGTGTTTACAGGTAATGGGAGAAAGGCTGCTTCATTAAGTCACCCAAGCCTTATGAAGAGTTACAGCACAAGTAGAGCAGCCACAACCCTGCTGTGACAAATCAAACTTAATGAGTGAACAAAAGTATTACAGATATGTTCCAAACAAGGGTAAATAATAGTGAGAGCTGTTCAGCTTACACAATAGTACTCTGTCTCTGTTTCCAGGTTAAGAATTTTCCTAATGGAAATTACCTAATTGTGGCCTTCCAGTACCTGAAGACAGCCTACAAGAAAGATGGAAAGAAATTTTTGACAAGGGCTTGTAGTGACAGGACAAGAGGGAATGGATTCAAACTGAAAAAGCTTAGGTTTACACTAGTGTGTTGGTTTCACGTGGTAAGGGTGAGAGGGTGAATTCACCTCAGGAACAGCTTCATGAGGCTGGGGAGTGGGAGGGGCTCTCCCGTCTCTGGGAGCTTCCCCTGTGATCTGCTGGCACCAATCAGAGAGCTGATTTGGTGATGGACAGCTCGGGAGGCCAGTGGAGGGTTGCTTCGCTTTCACAAATCACAGTTGGATCAAGTTAACTGCGGGATCATTCGGTTTCCGGCCTCAGGAGGTGCCGGGGTCCCTGGCTGGGGTCCCAGCCTGGCTCCGGGCTCGGCCTTGGGCCCGGCCCAGGGCCCCAGCCCCGGCTCTGTGGGGGGCCCGGCTAGAGACCCCGGCCCCAGCTTGGTGGGGGGCCTGGCCCGGCCGCATGGTCCCAGGCCCCTGGCCCCTCCCGACCGCATGGCTCCGGGCAGCCCCAGCCCTGGCCTGGTGGCCCCCGGCTCCGCATGGCACCAGCACTGGCCATGTGGCCCCAGCACCGGCTTCAACGCGGCAGAAGAAGCCTCCAGTTGCACATGTTGTTTCTTCCCGATCTGGATACAATCTTAACTTCTTTATGCCTGGATAAGATCTTCAATTTCCTGAGCTTCCCTGAATGAGAAGAAATGAAGTGTGGAGACTACAGAGGTCAGTGGAATGAAGATAAAGTTCCTGGTGGGAAGAGATTGAAAAGATGCAAGTAGCTGAAAACCTTTTTTGTGGGCTAAGGGGATTGTGACTACACTAAAATTCCTTTAATTTGTGAAATATACTTGGGGAGGTTTGGATGCTTGAGTAGAAGACTTTTTGCCTCGGGGAAATGGAGCTCTCCCTGTTCTGGGACTGGAATATGAACAGAGACATTTGATAGAGAAGACAAGATAATTTTGGGTTTTTTTCAGCAGCCTGCCTTTAATAGTGATACCCCAAGTATGTAACATAACCCATAGCACAGCTCTGGAAGGACTGTGAATAAATGGGAGGAGAGTCATAATCTACAATATTTTCCCGGGCGGATGTGGATTGTGAAGGTGAAGACACCCCCTTAGCCATAACTAAAAAAGGGACTTTTCTCTCTTAAAGTAAACTGAACTGATTATTTGGGTGTATAACTGACTGAAGTGTTCTCTGTATATTGTTGGTAAGAAATGTGGAATGAAGGGGAAGAAGGAACAATCTAGGAATCTTATCTTGAATTCTAATTATTTTTTGTGGTATTAATAAATTTCTTCTTGTACCTTTTTAAAGTTTTGAGCCTGCCTTGTCTCTACTCCTGGGTCCTGTCTCTAAAAGAAATTAAGTATATTAAGGTTGGCAAACCCAAGTCACACCCTGACAATTAGATATTGGGAAGATATTCCTTACTGTGAGTGATGAGGCCCTGGCACAGGTTGCCCAGAGAAGTTGTGGATGCCTCATCCCTGGAAGTGTTCAGGGCCAGGTTGGATGGGGCACTGAGCAACCTGATTAGTGGAAGGTGTCCTTGTCCATGGCAGGGAAATTGGAAGTAGATGATCTTTAAGGTCCCTTCCAACCCAAACCATTCTATGAAAAAAATTACTTCATTTTAATGACAAAAGCCAGATTGTGCCATCAGTTTATAAGTGGATTTGGCTGTGGCCTCTAACCTTTAAATCTTAACCTTCATTAGAAATAGCAAAGGCAGATTTAGGCTGATTTTAATAATTCTTAAAATTAATAAACAGAGAGGAAAAGGTTTCTGCTATAGGTCAGTGAAAATCAATGAGGTCCTTGATCCAAGGCACAGCTTAAGGAAAGCTACACAAAAAGCTCTCTCCCTTTGAGAAAAAAAAGGAAACAAGCTAACAGAAATATGCTTGATGTTTTTGAAGTTCAAAACCTCACTGCTGTAGGAAGCTTTTGACTTTCTCTTTTGTTGCCAAATGCCAGCAGGCAGCCATAGCTATAAATTCCTTTGCATCCTGTACAGTTGCATTACATATAATTAGAAGAGAGTGGCAGTTAAGGGGTTTGTTATCCCCTGGGACACTTCAATGGGAGTACAGGCTCCCCTGATTTGTGTTTCATCCTTAATTGCTTCTGAAATTACTTTGATGTGTGTAAAACTATCTGTTTCATGTGTCATGGAATCATATTCCTGCTCAATGTGTTGCTTCTTATTTTTGGACATAGAGCAGTGAAATTTGGAATGCAGAATTACCTTGCCACAAGGTAAGAAAATAAAAAGAAATCTTTAAAAATTCCTGGGGAATACGTTTTTTGCAGTTAGCAGCATACAACTGAACTGCCACAGTGAAACAACTAAATAACTGTGTTATCATGGGTAAGAGTAAAATAATTTAAGACCTCTGCCTCATTGTTCCTCAACAGACTTACTTTTAAACTAAAAATAGTTCATTTGAAATTATTTCAGTGTTGAGATACAATGCAAAGAGACCTATTTTGGGAAATTAAACAGTTAAATGTCTCATAAGTTGTCAACAATGTACACCAAAGCTTGCAGGTGGTGAATCCCTGGGCCCAGTCCCAGGCTTTCAGTACTTTTGGTACAGCAGGGTTTTTCTGGGTGTAGGCTGTAGTCAGGGGGGAATCAGGACTCAATCCAGATGGTCTCTGTTTTGGACACCTGCAGTCCTGTCCTGTTAATTCCTGATATGAGAGCAGGGAGGCTGGCATGGCTTGGGTAAGGCTCCAGTACACTGTTGTGCTCCTGCACCTTGAATGATGTATTTCTGCACAGCCTCTTTCCTGGTGAATCACCATGCTGTAGGAGCACTTATATCAGTGCCAAATGTAGAATCCCCACTGGGACAAGAACAGCATGGGAGTAATACCTAATTAAAACTGCAATGAAGTAGGTCAGCTAATATTTCACAAACAACAGCAAGTGTTCTGATTGTTAATAGTTCAGAGCCCCTGTATTTACTCTGAGCAACAACAAAAAAAAGTATATGTTGCTTAGAAATGTAATGAAAGCACAAGCTGAAAACACTTGCCACAGTGGATTACAATTGTAAATATTCAAGGCCTCCAATGAGAGCTGTACCTAAACTCCTGCCAATACCTTCAGCAGTAGATTAATGCTGTTATTCCTCTCCTTCCTCAGGCTTGCAGTAAGATTGCCAGAACAGGGTTAAGTAGCTCCAGGTGAAAGAGCAGATGAAAAAGCCCTGCTTTCAGCCACAAAAAAAAATAAAAATAAGGCCATAGTAAGGAAAGGTAATCCCACTCTCAGATGCCACAACTGGTTATAATGTCATAGGATTGTTTTCAGAAGTCCCAGATGCAGACTTCAGCCAAATCTCCTGGGTGTTACTGGCCTGCAAATGTAAGTGAGATCTGATCTTTTTCTCTGAGATTGATCACCTTTTTGACTCAGGGGTGGAAGTAGCGAGAAAAGTAGCAGCATTTTTGATTTCAGTGCAGTCAATCAAGTCCAGTCGCTGATGAAAATTTGTAATAATAGTATTCAAAATGTTTATATTTTTAAACTCTCAGAACAAACATTCACTGTTTGATTGTGTGCTGTAATTAGTAAAACAAAGAACCAATTTAGAGGCTTCAGAGTGGCAGAGGACCCCATTAAGCTAGAACACAGCACTTTGCATTTGACCATCTCTTCCAGAGTCTTGCAACTTATCCCAAAGGATTTCACACAGAAACTAGGTTCCTTCACTTACAGCTGCTACTGTGAGCTCATTTTTCAGAAAAGTGCCCTGTTTAAGCAGAGCACAAGTCTTTGATGTGAAAAAAATGCCCAAAAAATTATTTCATTTATAAATACTAGCAAATCAGTCTAGGATGAAACACCATAAACTCTATACATCAATTTGTATACATCTGTAGTCATATGCGTAGGAAGGAGACAAGAAGGTTGTGGAGTCCTGGTTAACCTCTGCCTTTTTAGCTGGGTAAGTAGCTAACTCAATTTTGCTGAGTTTTTGCACACAAAAGAAGATCCTTCAGCATTTTGAAGGACCTTCTCATGCTTTTCTTCACCGGACGTTTTTGAAGCCTCTCTGCAAACCTGTTGCTTTTGCTAAAATGTGAGCTTTGGGGGCCTCATTAGCACATCAGCGTGATGTTGTGGTTGGTTCTAGAGCTTTTTGAAATAAAAAACCCAAACAGACAAAAAAGAGAGTTGTCCTTGATACCTCGAAGAAGACTGGACTTTGGTCTCTCTCTACTGCTTTGCACTTGGTTACTCTGCTCAAATGAGGCAGATTCCCTTTGGAGGGAAAGAGGAATTGAGTCTCAGAGAAGCCATGATGTGCTGGAGCTTATTGCATTCCCAAGGTGAAGGGATCCTGCATTGCACCAAATGCACACCTCACCCTGCAGTGACTCTGCTGGTGGGACAGCCCTTGCTGGAGACTGAAAGTCCTAGCAGGTGGCCTGGGGGTGTGCTTTAAGTTAAAAGCAGTAAAACAGTCTGTGCTGTGAGGAGGAGTGATGTAATGTTTCCCCTCCTCCCTGGATGAGCTGTAGACTTTCGTAGTGCTGATCTGATGGGCTGTTCCCTACATTTGGTGGAATGAGTGGCACTTTATTACATTAGGTGATATAATTGAAGTAAATGTGGCATGAGTCATCCAAGTGGTTATGTATGCAGAGGAGGAAGACTAAAATTAAGCCTGTGAAGTCCTACAAGGAATGCAGAAGATTTCTAGCTTTCTAGCATTGCCTCTTTTTCTTTTTTTAATATGGAGAAATCCTAAGCAGGAAAAAGGGAATTTTGCTAGAAGTCATTCAAGGGATTTGCCCTCCTCAAGTTTAGTCATTCTCCATTCATGCAATATGTGGGTTATGAAAATAAGGAAGTTCCTAATGAAAGGGGGGAAAGCAGTGACTTTAGAGTTGAGTTAGATTATCTATCAAGGCAGAGGCTGACCCTGCCTACACATTTAGAAACTGAGTTGTTTTTGCTGTCAGAAAGCACAGGTTATTTCTCCAGAACTGATAGAATTCCTTTACCTGTGGTAGACTCATCCTGACCCTGCAAAACTCATACAAGATTGCATAGGTGACACCTGAGACTGGATCCAATGCCACCGAGAACTTACCCTGAAAAAAATAAATTCTCTGAAACACAACAAGGAAAAAGTAGGAGTCACAAGCCAAGTAGCTCCATCCAAGCATCAGTCCAGGCAGGTGTTAGAGCACAGCATCACCAGCCCATAGGAACTTCTGATGGCACATTTAAATAACAGCACCAGCTCTTGCAGAGTCTCAGGGCTGAAGTGTTTCTATTTTGTTAAAATGACCCACATTTAAAATGAACAGGATGGAGCTTTTCACACAGTAATGAGAAGAAATCGCCTTGGCCAATCGCAGTGTGCAAGCCATCGTGCCTGCTTTATAAATGAGATTAATGACTCAATTTGCAGTAAATGCTTCAGCAAGAAGAAACTTATTTTGTTACACTAATTGTGTCACATATGTGCCTCCAAACACCAACTGTGCAGAGCTGGATTTCCCTGTGGTGCACAGGATGACTGGGCTCTGTGTATTTATTAATGCCATTGCCCTGATTTCTGTGCTGCAACTGATATCTTTGATCTTCCTGTTCAGTGCTGCAGCATAAATGCCGGTGATGGCAAAAACTATTTTGTAGTATAATCCTGCCCATTAGTGAAAGGACGAGAGTCTGTCTCCAACATAAGCTGTTCAAACCTGTTTTGCCTGCTATCATGAACAAAACTAACACTATTTACTTAGGCTTTCAATTAGTTTTTAATTGTAATGAAATGATGAATAATTGCCAGGGCCTCTAATTTGCTCAATAGCTACTGTGATTTTAATGGCTTTTTGCAAAACTTAAATGCTGTCCGTTTACAGGGCTACCATATTACTTTAATGGAGTAAATGAATTCAGAGTTCCATCAAATTAATCATTGCACCTACTTTTGCATTTGTTCCCATGTTACTAACAGGTTTGTTAATCTAAGTGTGAGAAAACAGGATTTGTTGACAATGGACCAACATCCACAGCAGGTGTAAATTAACTTTGCCACACTGAAATCTGCAGCTTGCTTTACACCAGGTAAAGATCTGCCTCAGTTTGTTCATTATTCATTCTATTATTCTAGTTTTGATATTGGATACAATTGTCCTCACATTTTTCATGCTTTTACACCACTGTAGTTTTGATGCCAGTGGAATTACTCAGAACTCAAGTGGGGCTAGCAAGAGAATTGCATCTAAGGCTACCATGAAGGGACTTTCTCTCCAATGGCAAATTTTAAATGCCCTCCCCCAAGCTTTTGTATACAAATATATTTGATGAGAAATGTAGTGTAGATCTGAACAGTTGGTTCAGCTGTGGAATTATCTTTATAAGTTTGTTTCTATGCTTCGTGCCTTGCTAAATGTGCATCTGATTTCAGCTGAAACTATTAGCACTTGCTGTATACAGAGCCTCTCTATGAGCTCTCTACCCATTTACAGTGAGAAACGATGGTGTTTATTTAATTTAGTGTTTTCACAAAATACTGAAATGGGGAGTACTGCCTCATTGTCTGGGGAATATTTGCATTTCCTAAGTGGTCTATGAAAAATCCAAAGTAGACACTTGTGGCTTTGAAGCCTACAAAGCAACACACAGTATTAGAGCAGCCTCTTTGTTGCCCATCCTGAAAACCACGGAAAAATTGTGCCCAAGGCATCAATTGTGTCAGGTTCTTTATTGAAAGTTAGCATGTCCCCTCAGCTTCATCCTACCCTCCTAAGCTCAGCCTCGTGACAGCAGTAAAAATGATTAGTTTGTGCTCTATTATATTTAGGTGACAGTCTTGGACAATAAACCGTGTGTTACTGAGTTCAGGGGCTTTCACCAAGCGTGATGTACGGCCTGCAGCTGGCTCTGAAGATGGGGAAGGGACAATTCCCTTCTGGAGGATGATTTATGCCTGGAGCACAACTGTAAGGGTGTACCTGGCTGTGCTCCTCATGCCCATGTCACACACAGCTGTGGAGCAGAGCCAAGGAAAACACAGACCATTCTCAGAGGGCTGCAGTGTGTGATGAGTTCTACAGCAAAGAGGCTACAGAATTTTGGGATCTGGCAAGCCTGTGTGGTTGTGTGTGTGTGTGTGTGTGTGTGTAAAACTCTGATTATGATAGGTAGCATGTTGCCTTGCTTACTGTAAGGACCTCACAGTCTGGAATATTGCACTCTCAAATTTGTAATACTCTACTGTGCATGGGTAGCAGGTTTCCCCTGCTTAGGATGCCTTCCTGAAGGAAGAAAATAAATGAACCCCAAAACTCTGACAGTGACTGCATGGTATCAGGTGAAATGGCTTCACAGAGATGCAATGTCCTGCAAGTGTGATACTCTGACTTCTTACAGTAAAGGCTTCTGACTGAAAGGTTTTCCTTGTCAGGGAGGGTATGTTTGTGTTCTGACCTACAGCTCTCTGGTGGTGGAGGGTGGTCTCAGTATTTAAAGAGATTTTAAAAATCGTATGATACAGTATGATAAAATTAGGTGCTGTGTGGAGCTGAGAAGTGTGTATTTAGTGCTCTATATGCTGCCTTGTGCAATGGATTTTTTCCTACCATGTAACCCTATCCTAGGAGAGGTGATTTGATTGTGGCATAGTTGCAATTAACTCCAGAAAGTATCCTGGACAAGGCTAATCTTGTTAACACCATACTACTGGAAAGTGATTGGTAATATCATGCTAAAAGCAATGTAAGGACTAAGATACTTGATTAATAGAGTTTGTATATTTTATGTTATTACTGCATGGGAAATCTCAAGTTGTACCCCTTTTTAAAAATGAAGGCTTGACAACAGTGTCCCTTTTATTTGCACAGAAATACAGATGTGCAGCACAAACAAAAACACCAGATTTGTAATTCTGCAAAGTTCTATGGTCCTTGTGCTCTTTTGTAGACTATCAGGGGAGAAAACAACCAAAACTCAAGTGAATTGATCACCCCTTTACTCTCTGAATAATTTCAGTTAAGCACTCAGTTATTTTTCCTACCAGGTTTTCAGCCAAAGCTGGCAGGCTTCTCTCTGTTAATCTCAGTGGTTTGCTCTCCTATTTTCTATACATTTTTTAGCTGCTGGGTGGATGCTATTATGGCGCATCCAACCTTTGGTATAAATAATTTATTCTGAAGGTTCAGTATGTTATAACGTGCATGAAGCATCTTGCATTTATTTTTAATGCTTTTGCTTTCCTGAGAGTTTTCTACGTCCAAAGCTACTGCCAGAAAAAACTGTCAATCTTCAAGCAGAAGGGAGAAACTTTAAGACCATATCATTCTATTTTTCTAGCTGTAAATCATATGCTTCTGGTGAAGAGTGGAGTAAATGGTTATTATTTACCATTTTGAAGAACCTGTCTTGGATGATGTGAAAATGTCTGTTTGCATTTGGTGTGAAGCCTCTGTAAGCAACTCCCTGTGCTCACAGGCTTGCGAGTCTTGTGCTGGTTCCCTTGTGGGAAGCCAGTGAAATTATGGAAATATTGAGGGGCAGTTGGGTGACTGATAGATGTAAGTGCTAAAAACATAAAAAGAGGTGTAGCTGGGGCAGCAGTAGCCAGAAGTGCCTTGGAACTTGAGCACAAGCACAGGATGAACTCACCCCGTACAACAGATGGAAAGACAGCTCAGCTCAGTGGGGAAAGGTGAGCAGATCCCTGCAGGCAGTGGGGACAATGGTTATAGAAATGATATTTTAGATATTTTAGGCATTATTTAATGAAAACATTAATGGTGGGGGCAGACTGGTTTTTTTTTTTCTGGGAGGGGAGGAGGAGAGTGAGATGTGGGAGTTGGCAGGTTTTTTGTAGATCTTAGAAATTTGTTTGACATACCGTCCTTCTATTTATGCTGATTTAGCCAAAAAACTGTATTATTATTTAAAACTAAGCCCACTTGCCTTGTGTGAGATGTATAAAATATCAAATTAACCTCTACCTTGTCTGCAGATAATGCATAGAATAGCACAGGCTTATAAGAGACACTCTCTCTGGTGATTTCCTCTGAAAACTGGAGCCTGCTGCTCCTCAGAGTTTCTATTGACATGCTAGGCTGTGACACAATCCTGTGACTTGCAGAGTTTCTCAGAAAAGAGGACTGGTAATAGAGCGAATAATGTCCAAGGGAGATTGAAAGAGGATGTGAAACTTTGGGAGTGAAATCAATGGACAGATTCAACAATGATAAAAGGAAATGTCCCGTGCATGCTCGTTTAGCATGTTCAGGGATTTAACTACTTGTTGGCCTTTTAGGAGGCTTGTGCAATATGATGCAGTGAAATTGGAACTGAACCAGTGGCTGCAGTAGCTTGCCACAGACTTTGGAACCATTTGCATGCCTAAGTCTCTTCAATAACAGCATTAGAGGAGCAGTTCATGACTGAAAATCAGTCCTGAGACATGGGAAGTGCTATGACAGCAAAGGTTGCAAGGCACGTCACAGTTCAGTGGCTGGAAGGTGAAGCTAAATTAATTCAGTTTCTGGGTTAGAGGGAGCTTTCCAGGCACAAGGAAGGAGCAGAAGCAAAGGAGGTTCTCCGTAGGAACAGGATAATTAAGTGCTGAGATAGTTTGCCTTATGAGTGGACACAAGGAGTCTTTCAAATTCATTCCAAGGAGTATTTTAGTCTGGTCTGACTCTGTAGATTAGTGAGGAAGATAAAATTTTCAGCTTCAGTATCAGTGTATTTTGTTTCCTTGTTCAGCTAGTTACCATATCTTATACTTCAGCCAATTGCCTGCAGGCCTTAAAGAGAGTGGTTTAAATTTTTTTCATTTTAAAGTTTTTTCTCTTCCTTAAATGCAGAAACAGGAAGAGGCAATCAGAGGTAGAAGGAGACCAGAACTCAACATGTGGATGGTTGTGGATGGGTGCTGCTCAGTCCATTCTCTGTTTCATAATTCTTAGCTACCTGAGAATGATTATATTTCTCTTACATGCTCAAGATCAAATTCCAATCTATTTTAATGAGAGTTTTGTCTCAGTGAATGGGCTGTGCTTTTCAGCAGATCAAACTCTATAATGTAATGGTCTTTTCTGGTCTCAGCACTAAAACCAGAGTCTAGTTCAATCTCTACCAAATGCTGTTGTGCTTGTGTTGTTAAATTGCATTAGCTTGTACTAATACATTTCATGACAATGCCAGTGCTGAGCAGTATTATGAGCTAATGGAGTTGCATTGAAATTAAAGGTGTTACACCAACCTAAATTAGTTGGGAATTTGGTCTGCAGTATATATCTAATACAGTGTTGGAAAAACTAAAATCTCCAAACAGCAAGGTCTATCAGGTCCCAGCTATGCTTCCTCTAAAACAACAAATTCAAGTACTGTGCCATGCTTCCTTAAAAAAAACTTAAATTTCGATACAGAATACAAATATATCATGACTTCTGTATCTGCCAATACTGTTACTGCCTTGGCTTGATTGAACCAGAAATTAAAGCTAGACTACTTTTTTTTCTTAAACCTTTCAGTAGATCAGGTCTAAATCATAATTTTATTTGTTTCTACATTAACTCCAGTTAATTTACTCTAGACTTGTACTGCAGAGAGTGGAAACAGAATCAAGTCCACCGACTTAAGCTTGATTTTTATATTTTGTAGCTGCTTACAAGAAAATCAGGCAAAATTAAGTAGAGAATGATATTAGAAAATGTGGAATTACTTTCAGGTGGGTTTTTTTTCCTTTTTTCAAGTATTGTTTCCAGGAGGCCAATCTTTTCATTACCCTGTGCTTTCATCCCAGTGATGAGAATGGATAACAGTAAGCCCAATAGCACTGGCTATTGCCTCCTCTGCAGCATGTGGATGCCATGAAATGTGCTGATTCCAGTATGTGAGGCTTTTATTTACAGCCTTCATGCTTCTCTAGGTGTATCAGTACATTCTAAATATGCCATATGACTTACCACTTGGGAAACCATTTCCCTATGCCTGCCCTATCTGTAGAAGTTGACACAAGCAGCAAATGCCACTAGCAGTCTAAGACTAAAATGAACTATTCTGGTAGGTCTTTGCTTTCTGTGTATTTGCTGTGCTTTACTTGCCTCTGGCAAGTTACAAATGGGAGTAAGAAACATTACTTTTTGAAAGTAAACAAGCCACAGCCTTATAAGAAAAGGAGCAATAAATACTCTGGGTAAATATTCCTTGCCCTGCAGAATTAACTACACCTACAATCCTGCAGAAGCCATTTGTGGCACAACATAGGCCTGATTTTTCCTTGCCATGATGCAGTGACTTCACTGAAGTCCATGGGCCTGTTTTTGCAGAACATAAATCTCCAAGTCTGCCTGTGAGCTGCCTGCCAGCTTTGATTTGGGAGCTGCTTAGACATCAGAGCATGCCCAGTAGCTGTCAGTGAGCACTGAAGCCTAAAAAGTCCATCACTGTGTCAGAACTTATGCCCTGTCACTGGCATACAGTGTCTGAGCTTCACTGGTGCCATGACCAAGTGTAACTACGGAGGTAGACACTGATAAATCCAAGACACTCCTTTATATACGTGCCTTTATGGATACCAAAATTGTTGTGGATAACAAAGTTGATATGAGTTGATATGGTAGATGGGTAGATGCTGGCTGAAGGGGGTTAAGCTTCTGGAAAGGAGCCCTTTTAGGAAATAAATGATATTCAACACTCTTGCCTGCATGACAAAGTGTTTGAAGTGCAGAAGCTGTGAACACATTGCAGGAACAACCAGGAAGCAAAGAGTTTTTGAAGGAATCTTTGTATCACACATAGGTAAGTCCCTCTGACATAAGAGAACTCTAGATCCCAGAGAAATCCTTGGAGGCAGCTGTGGTTAAATCAGCAGAATTTACACGCAGATAAAAATTGCTTAGCCAGCTGTACCATTCCTCCCACAACCCCAGCCTGGTCCTTGAAGTTTATTGCCTACTGCTGTGTGCAGAGTTCCAATTGTCAGATTAATGTAGTTTTACTGCAGTGAGGCTCCTGCATCCCTGCTTCAAAGGCAGGTGGCAGTTCTCCTTTCACTGCTTTTTTGGAAAAGGTGATACACATATATGCTAACTGAACTTTTATTGGTCCTCTGTACTGTTCATAAAACACTTCTGAGGCTGTGTAGGGTTGCATAAGCTCAGACTTGCCCCAGTCTAGCTGTGGGCCTAAGTGCTGGGGCCCATCCTAGAGGGGTTGCCATACACCCCATGGTACCTATGCTCCCAGGGATGAAGATGTTATTACTCTGAAATTCTGCTGACAACACACAGATCCCTGTATCCTTAGCTGGGCATGGAAGGGAACTGGCTCTACAAGCATCCTACAACAAGCAACCCAGACCCAAAAAGAGGTCTTGCTCAGAAGCAGACTGCTTTAGCTGTCTGTTCTCCAGTCAGCAGAGCTGCAGCACTGTGGATGGAGGTGCAGAACAGCCCCATGCCTTGTGTTCAGCACTGCCAGAGTAGACAGGACTGAAACCTCAGGACATTTTTCTTATCTGCTTGTCATTTAACAGGATGTGAGCCAGCTGGCATCTCTCTTCTGCAGCCTTGTCAGCAAGCCTCTTGTTCCATCCTGAATCTATTATGGCCCATTTCCCCTTGACTGTGTGCTCAGTTTACTGCTCCTGTTGCTGTGCCTCAGCCACAGTCCTCTTCTGATGTTCTGGATAAACTTTTCCTCTGTCAGTACCCCAGTGAAGGGGGGGGGGGTGTCTGTTTCATTCCAATGCCTTTGATGGCATCAGGCTTTATTTATCATACTAAACCCATGTAACACAAATTTTAAGTCTTGTACCCCCCTGCTTTTCTGCATACCACTGTAGAGCTTTTTTCTCCTGTGCTATATTTTATTCAAGCTGCTACCTCATATTCCTTCTTTGAAGTCCTAATCACCTTTGCCCTCTGAAACTGCTGCCCTTAATGTTTCTGATGTCCCTTCTCACCTAGCAAGACCTAAGTGGGAAGAAAGGGGTTTGTTCCAATTTCTGTTTCAAAGAATCCAATCTTGCAGGAAAAGAAACTGAGCTCTGTTTACAGAAGTCCCAGATCTGATTGCTGCTAGAGCAAGAATCTCACTTCAGGTTTACCCCTTTGCTAATGATTTTGTTGTCAATGAGGGTGTTGATTCAGTGAGTGTCTAATGTTTTTTGGTCATCAATTATCTCTCCATGGCTTGCTTTCATTCAGCCTTGGAACAGAAATTCCCTAGATACCAGATGATTCATGGACACCTGTAGACAGCTGGAAGTCTAACTTAGCACTGCCATCATCTGCTGTTAAGTCCACAATCATCTATGTGTGTAAAATGCTACAAGTATAAAGAGCATAGCAACCTAAAGACAGGCTCTAGGAATATGAGAGCAACAAGAAAGACATTTATTTCTGGGAACTTCTACCATTTGGCTGCACCAATGCATCCCCAGTCCCTTATTTAAAGCATATGGTGCAAGCTCCAGGCATTAGGTGGGGATCCTGGGTTGTCAGTCACAGTCACATCCTCATCTGGAGTGTGAGGATCCATGTAATGAGGACCAAGTTCCTGACCCAGCCAGCCAAGCCTCAGTGCCAAGAGCTGGGAGGCAATGAGGCAGCAGCCAGAGCTGTCTGCCCTTTGTCTCTCTTACAGCTAACAGCTTTTATGCCTGAGGAAGGAATGAGAAAGCACTTTATTTAAATAGTGTGTTATATAGCCTGATGTGTGTGCATGCTTTCCCAGATGTGGGCAGGGCAGCTTTAGGGGGAAGTTGTTTTCACTTCTGGTGGAAGTAACTGCTTGTGTGCCAAAAAGGTTAAAAAATTGTTAACTAAAACAGAATCCAGTCTATATAAAAGATTAACTGCTGGTTCTTAAAAAAATGTAGTCCTTCAGCAGCCCATCTCATGTACACATGTCTTTGAGGTGCAAGAGAGGCAAAGCAATTCCCATCTTGCCCTGGTTCATTGCATTAAGGGACCTTGAGAACAGGAAATGGCTTCTAGAAATGTGGAGCTCTCCAGAAGACAGACTTTCCCATTAATGTCAATGAAATGATTTCTAGTTTCATAATAAACCCCCTCTGCATAATTCTGCCACTATTTATACATCCCATAAAGATTCTGACTGCATGGAATGAAAGGCAAAAGGGGAGAGCGGGGAGGAAAAGTCAGAAGGCAGAGAGGGGGGGAAAAAAACCAAAAAACTAAATTAATCAGATTACTTTTAGACTGGGAAACTTAGAATGAGTGTACCCTGCCCTAGAAAAGAAATGGTTGAAACCGCATCATATTTATTTCAGCAGTGTGGATGAGGGATGGTGTGTTGTATTATGTTCTCTACTTCATATTCCATTTTCTCCCTCTGCTGGCAGTTGGAGACAGTGAAGTTGTAGCTAACAGAAAAACAACAAAACTCTCAAAAGGCTGGAGCATTCAGGAATCTCAAAACTCTGCGGTATCTGCTGAGAAATTAGGTCGTACCATACTTGAGTCCAATTAGTGCTAGAAATGGCTGACAGTCATTCCCCTGTACAGAGCAGAATAATTCCTAGAGAAGATTAGCACAGCTAAATGCAACCCTCTTTCCTTTTGAGAGACAGCACAGTGGATGGTCTCACGTGTTCATGTTACAGTAAATATGGGCTGCACAATCAAACCTGGAATTTAATTTTATATATATATTTTAAATTTTTTTTAAAATAACAACTTCAGGTCTATATTTTAGAAATAGTATTTCTTGTCTTTAAGTTACAATTCTTTGCTTTGTCTTTGGTTGGTTTTTTTTCACTTTCTTTTGAAAATATTTTTTATAATATGCAGACCTAAGGGGAAAACCTTGCTAAAGCAGCTGTAAGAAAAAAAAAATTCTGTACCATGTATTAAAGAAAAAAAAAAAGATTAATTTTGTTCCATAGAAGTTCTTTAACACAATGGGCTTTTATAAATTAAAGCTTACCAGCAGCACATATTTATTAATAATACTGCCCTATAGGAGAAAATAAGTGTTACAGGCTTACTTAAAAGGAATAGCTAGCAAATAAGAATATAATCTTGCCTATAATGCAGATATTACCTTCTGCTCCATAGGACTGGGGTATTAACCTTGCAAATAATGTTATATTATTGACTACAAACCATAAACTATAAATCTTATAAATAAATATCGACCTGGCATGGAAATGTTTATATATTCCCTGTAGCAAGACAGAAGCAGTAGTATTGAATTAATAGCATTAAGCTTTTTAACTGTTCTTTGAGATATTGTAGTAAATATTATAACCATTTTATGGTTGAATAAGTGGAGGCAGAAAAGAGTTTGTTTAACAGCCCAGAAGTGCAAATTTCTAATCCTCCTTTTATTGATACACATATTAAACACAGGTGGAGATTTTTTTTCTCTTTAAGGGATGCATTTAGAGCAGCAGCTGATGAGGCTTAGAGAAGTAAAGTGCATTTAGTAGGAATTTAGCTAGGGGAAAATGCTGGCAGATGCTAAGGAATATTCAAGTTGAACAAAGACATCTGTGAGCAGTGGTAGTGCTGGGAAAATAATTCTGTAGTCAGCAGTAAAGGGGACCTGAGTTAGAGCTGCTGTGGCAGGCACAGGTTGGGGCTGGGATATGAGGAAGATTTTACAGTTTTGTAGCTCAGCTGAAGGAGCCAGATAAAAGCACAGGAAGTTTATAAACAGGGAAAGCTTTAAAACATAGCATTAATAGTGGTAGAAACTTTAGGAATAAGAACATCTTCAGTTTTTTATACCTTCTCACCACTGTTCAGTTGTCGGCCCAAAGCTGGAAAGTCTCAATAGGTGGTACTTCTTCAGCACAGGCTGCTTTCCTGCCACATGCAGTGCTCTGGAAGATGGGCAGAGATGCTTCTCTGTGGCCCTAGCACTGCACAGTACCTTCTATTCATTTGTTAACTCTCTGCCCTGGTAGACACCAAAGCAGAGGTCCAGCTCCTTCATTTTATTAACTGTCCCACACACAGAAAAGTGAGTATCTTGTTTTGTTATTTTGATGAAGAGGCACCTTTACAGTAACAATTAGAGAGGTTCTGTGCATACAAACATGTTCCAAGAAATGGATGGCAAAGGTTTACACAGAGATTTAATACCTTTGCATGATTACAACTGTGTACAGCAATAATTAATTCCCTTCACTCTTTCAGAGACTTGCTGTGGTCTCAGCTTGCCCACAACAGCACAGAGTGGGAGTTTGTAGAAATACCTCCTCTCTGTTTTTATGTGCATGGTAGCTACATTAAATCTGCATTTTCATCTAGCCTAGGTGGAAAGATCAGTTAAAGAATAATTGCCACTTCCTTTTCTCCCACTGTGATTGCATACAATGAAACCACATGTAAGATGCAAGGCTCTTTCCCTGTCCTTCTAAAGACACCAAACAACTGTTCCTGTCACCCCAAATATTGTAGCATCTTCCTGACTTTAGTCTTCAGACTTTTTTTATGTGTGTTTTTGAAGATTAACTGGTAAAACACTGCCATACAATGAGAAATATTACATGCACACTCTTGTTCATAGAATGATGATTGCTTTCCTTGGGAACCTCACATAAAACTTGACAATGATTTGGCAAGTGGAGGACTCCCAGAAGGAGTTATCAGCGTGGACGTGCAAGGCAATAGAATATTGTTATGGTGGATACATAAGTCCTACACATTGAGGAGTGTGACAGTGCCTAAGAAAAGCCTCTTAAATTGTGAATGGAGGGTCATACATCACAAAACTTAGAGGAAAGGTTCCTAGTAGAGTATTTTGGAAAAATGTGGTTGGATATGCTTTGAATTGTGACTCCTGGATGTAACCATATGTGTTGTGTTGATGTGGCCAGAAATGTGTATTCTATCACCATCTGTTGAGGCTGGGTGGGGCAGTGATTCCTTATCTCCGTGGCACATACCATCTGCTAATGGGCCATCTTTAAAACCAGGTGGAGCAATCATCTTTATCTTTTCCACAAGCCATCCTCCCTCCAAGAAGATATCATCTGGTGCTGGCCCATTGAGTCCCACTGTATGAATGATAAAATTACATCATCCCACTGGGAGATGCTCCAGCCAGGGGGAGAAGCCAAGCCTTTCCTACCTAGATAAAAACTGAGATTTTGGACAACAACATACCGTCTTTCAACTGGTTTCCAGAGGAAAACTGGACCTTTCCACACAATCCCTGGACCTTCAGAGGAAAACTGCTCCTTCTACAGGAGCATTGCTTCAGCTGAACCACATCTACCACTGCAGGAGGACTGTAGCCACCATTTAATGGGACTGCTACCAGCACCCTGACTGACTGACAGGGTGTCAGGTTGTATTCTGACTCTGTCAGGGTTGGAATTGGTTTTTGTAATACTGTATTTCTATTTTAATTTTCCCAGTAAAGAACTGTTATTCCTAATTCCCATATCTTTGCCTGAGACCCTCTTAATTTCAAATTTATAATAATTTGGAGGGAGGGGGTTTACATTCTCCATTTCAAAGAGAACCTTCTGCCTTTATTGGCAGACACCTGTCCTTAAAACCAGGACACCATAAAATAAACCTGTGTTAATAGATCAGACATGTCTTCTGAAAGAAAGATTTCTTTAACTGCTTTATTACTTTGCATAGCACAGAGATGTTATTTGCTTTTATGTAGATACTTTATTAAATATATATTAAGTTACTTGCGAGTCACTACTATTTATGTAGTATGTAGTCTTTCTTGTCAAGGGAGCAGATGTTTTATTCCTATTAAAATTCACTGTAAATGAGTCCCAGCCTGCTTTGCAACAGACAAAACACTTTGGACTGGGTCTGGATTTGGGCTTGTAACAGTGACCTTTTCTTTGCAGGTGATACATCTGTTGGCTTTGGTGATGTTCCCCTTTCACAACAGAAGACAAAGCCTGGTTGTTCATCAGAGCCAGAGTGTGAGCTCAGAAAACTAAGCAGGGAGAAAATCTGAACTTTTAAGTCAATATCGTATGTCTAAATTGGGCTTTTCCCTGAATCATCTATTTACCTTCAATTCACTTCTGTAGTTCTCGTGGAGTGTGTTGCAGCAGACTGAGTTGTTTTCTGTCTTAATCAAGAAGAATGTAGAAATGGTGTGCTAAATAGGCTCTGAAGTTTGTCTCTAATTTGTGCTTAGCAGTTAGCAGTGGTTACTACTGCCATCCCCAAAATCCTGCTGCTGCAATTAGTACCATTTCTTTCTGTGTGCTGGAAAAGTATAGTAAGATTTGAAGAGTGCACTGAAATAATAAGACCAGGCCAAAGAGTTGTCAAATACTTTCAGCTTCTGTTGGCCTCTGGGATATTGGAACTCAGTGCTTTGCAACCTCAGGCATTTAGAAAGTGTTTATTTTTATTTTCATTTTGCTCTTAGAGATGTGGAGGTTTGTGCTTCTTTCCCCCCCTACCCTCTTTCCTCCCAAAAGTTTGATGGAGGAGCAGTTTTGATTTCCTTGGTCATAGAAATGGTTCCCTGATTCTACGCCCTGTGGTCAAATGTAGCTTCATATGTTGGAGAGCTGATGGCAAAGATTTCCTTCATAAAAAGTGTGTCAGCAAGCACAATATGTCCTGAAGCACTCTTCAGTTTGGAAGGTGTGTAAATGACAACAGCAAGATGTGCAGTTAAACAGGAACTAGCAGGAATTCAACAAAACAAGTAAGAAAGCAATTTGGAAACACCTCGAGACAGTTTTCATATGGCTTTTAGATAAATGGGCAAAAATAACTTGCAAAGAAACCTCTCATCTGATCAAAAAGACCTTTTGCTTCTCTGTGTGTATTTTTGAGGTGCATATAAATGTGGTAAAGAAACACTTTGATAGCAAAATCAAGAGGAAAATGTAGCCATACCTACTGAGATATGTGTGTATGACTGCTAGATCCGATATGTATTTGCCATTAAAAGGTAATATATCTGTACATATTGCTGCTGAGCCCCTAACAGTGCTTTTTATTTTCCTCCTACTACATGGCCAGTGTCATCTTCCTTCCCTAAACATTATTCTTACTAGAGCAAAAGCCATACAGCACAAAATCTCAAGATATGGAAGATTTGAGTGCAGGAGGTAAACACAGATTTTTTAAAAACATTTTTATTCTTTTTGCTTTTTAATATTAGAAACATTTAAATAGATATTTATTTCTCCCAATGCCCATACCAGTCATGCACTATAACCTTCTACCTGTGGTCAAGTAGATGAGCAGCTAACTTTGGCAATTATCCAGTTTTTCCAGACAAAGAGAGGTTTTGCTTGTGCATTGAGTTTGTCTGCTCCCATAGATGGTTCTGAATCCTTTCCAGGCACTTGAAAAAAATGGGCCATAATTCACAGGTGGAATTTTTGTTTTTAGCCTAGCTTGCTGTTGCTAGCACCAAAGAATTTAGTTGCTGAAAGGCCAAAAAAAGTATGGGAAGGGCTGAAATCCAGAGTTAAATGTTGACCTTTTTTATGTCTACTTGTGTTGCTCTATGTTAATGGTGTCTTTTCATGGATTGTGGTGCACATTCTGACCCAGCAATTCATCCATTGTGCATGTCTGACAGCCCAGTCCTAAAATCTTCTTTTCACGTGTCACAGTATGGAAAGGCACAGTGATGTGGGTTTTCTGTATTCTAACTGTATGGTCCTATTGGGCATGTAGGATGTTTTAGCAGGTGGATTTCATGTAAATAACAAGTAAATTTAACCTAAAGAAAAAGTGTGTCACCTTGACACGTACCCCTACTTGCAAAGTAGAAGAGCTCTCCCTTGCTTTCCTGGTGCTAGCTGGTTGAGATATTTATAGGAAACAGATTATTGTTTCATATTTTAGTGCACAGTATTTAGTGTGGCCTTGATTAATGTGTAAAGAAAGATGTGTCACAACTGACCTTAACAAACACACAAAAGCTGTGATGTTAGACAACTTGCAAGTGGAGGAAGGAAGGGATGAGGATGATGGGAGGGAAACACCATTAAATTATTTAAATGTTCCCTGAACAAACAATGAGAAATATTAGGAGTTATCATTGGTTGCACTTGCCTTAGTTATGAAGAGTTTTGCTTGCACTTTAACTGGGTTCCACCTCTTTACTTTTTTCCCCCCTCTGACATAGTTTGTCTCATGTCTTGCTCTACAGATATGCTGCATTATCAGTCCAAATTTGGTGTTTTCCTGCTAGGTCGGGTAATTTTTTTCCCATTTATCATGGAATAGCCTAACTCAGGGTGGTTCTTCAGCACATGTGCAATGAAGGCCAGGAAATACCACATTTCTATAACATTGGATGTGCTTGCTCTATTGTGAGTCAGAAAGATTTGAGACATTGATGTAATACACTAAATAAATTATGCATTATTCAGAGATTATTCCTGATTTTCATTTTTGTTTTCCTTCAGGAATTCCTAAACCATGGCATATATTTTCAGTAAGTCAATATGTTATTAATCCAAATTCTTCAATTAATTTTTTTGCAGAAATGGGTAAGCAACTAAGTTTTATTGAGAATTTTTTAGCAAAATGAAGCTGCAGTTTACCCACTGCTTGCTGTCACATCCAGAAATTTTGTATTGCAGAAGAAATGGAAAAACACAGGATGTGATGTGGTTCCTGTCATCTGTTGGAAAGGATTATGAGTAACCAGTGAATTTGAAATTTAGGATCTGAACATAAATGATCAGCTGAAAATCATGGATGTATGTTAAATAAAGGATTGTTTGTATATTTCTGCAAATATGAGCATGATGATTTTTCTGTTTAGCTCTTCCCAGGCAGTTGCGCAATGCAAAGTTATTGGGTAATAGGCTTAGAATAAGTAAATGCAATGAGTTGGTCTCCTTAGCCAAATTGCATCTCTGTCAGAGTGCTATAAGGGAAACTGAAACACTCAGATACAGTGGGGGAAGAAAGGAAAGCAGAAGAATCTTATAATTTTTCTGGAATTTATATGCGTACATGCTTTTAAAATGAACTTTCTTTTTAAAAGAAATAGAGGGACATTTAGGTTGCTTTGATTCTCTAAAGCTGTGGCAAAGAAACTCATGCTTTGCATTGAATTTATATTGTTAGATTCAGCAACTGCATACAGTAATTACAGCATTATCTATCATGCTGTTTCTGTACTAAATATGCTTCACATTCAGCATCTTTCATTTTTTTTTGTCAATCCATTCAGCCAATTTGTCATAGATAAACTCACTTGAAAATCTAGATAATCTTGTCTGTTTGGCATCTACAGAAAGTGGTAAATGCTATGGTGCTCACATTAGAAGCAAGTACATTCTCTACTTCTGTCCTTAGCCTTATTTACAGTCATAGCTAGTCTTGGTGCTTCAAGCATTTTGTTAGGCTGCTTCCACTAATTTCTTCCTACTGTCTTTATAATATTTTTTTACAAGCTCCATGGGAACAAAGTTTCTGCCTTGGAACTAGAGATACTGCACAAGGGACGCTGCTATTGCAAGCATTGCATTATTGTTCTGGAGAAAGATTTCCTTCCTATGGCTAGGACCTCTCCACCAGTCCAAAACCAGGGTGGAAGAAGAAATCTGGATTCAGAAGGGGGTGCTCTGCACTTTTGCAAGCTTGCAACCTTGAATGTCCCATTGCCTGTGACTGTCCATGGCACAGAAGTGAAAATGAACATTACGAGATGAGGGGAGGAAAAAAGAAACAAAACCAAAGACAAGTGGGAAGTGAGGGGTTTAATGCACAGTGATGCGCCTAGAGGACAGAAAAATGAGGAGGGTGAATCCAGGGTTCAGTGTCTTCACACCCATTTCCTTAACTCCCCCTTGGAGGCATCAATACTTGTTCCACCTGCATTTCAGCTCAGGCCTCCAAACAGGCAAAGCTTGAAAAAAATGCTCCAAGTTTTGTGATGTCCTTTCTGTACATAAGGTGCCCATTTCACCTGCATTTAGGGGGATGGAGCTGTCCTGTGGAGGTTGGTGTCTCTTGCCATTGACTGTTTAAGGAGGATAGAAAGATTAGTCTCCCAAGAAAGGGGGCTAAAAAGCTTGTCCACAGCTGAAGGCTATCCCCTTCCCCCAGCACAATTTCATTTTAGGCCATTTTCCGCTGTGATAGTTCAGAACAGAAATATTTTGTCTGGTTTCTCACTTAAAGTTATATTTGGAGACTGCTGTACAAGGAAAAAACCTCTGCAAACTGATGCAGAGTATTATTAATTTTTTACCCTCATTATTTTTTACTTGCCTTGGCTTATTTTTGTAGCTCTGCCTTTCTTCCTCCTCACCAGATTGTTTATACTTAAAAAGAAATAAGCCTTCTGCTTGTTGCATAGTCAGTTCTCTTTACATTTCTCTGAAGTTAACATTGGTTTCTGTTGTCCTTTTCCATGTTTAGACATAGCCAGGATAAATTTCAATGACAGCCTTTCCAACTGTTTCTAAATATTTCTCATTTTTCTTGCAGACCAATTTCCATATGCTGCAGGATTCAAAGCAAAATTTCATGAGGCATGCTCTGCATCCCTCCAGCCATGCTCCCAAAAGTTGATGGGCTCCATTTGCTCAGGTGGAGCTCACTCCCACGCCCCCAGCACCAGCAAGTCTGCTGGGAGTGGGAGGGCAGTGGAGCAGCCACCCACAGCCACCTGGTCTGCCAGAGGGTCCAGAGCCTTGCCAGAACAATGCCAAGGCACCATCTCAGGGTGAGAATCTTCAGGAGGCATGGATCAGCCAGGAGATGCACTACTACACATTTCTCGCTCTCTCCTCGGTAACCTTTGATGGCAAAGATAAAGACTGATGTTGCTCTTTATTTTTGGCAAGTTTTTTAAAATTTTTTAAGTCTCCTTCCTGGCAAATTATTTGCTTATTTTACCTATGGACTTTGTCAGTTTTAAGAGTACAGCCTTAGGTTTCTAATCTGAAAATTATGTGACACAGGTAGAGTATAATTCCTTCCTCAGTAAACTATTTAGCAGTGTGTGCACAACGTTGCTATTAAAATAATAGCATCTGTATTGGAGGTGTCACTGTCAGGGGAGGAGTCTTCATCACTTCTACTAAGACAAAATTTTTATGTAGACAAGGCCTTAAGCAAAGTCTTATCAGGTACTTTTCTAGAAAAAAGAAACCAACACACAAATGGCACCAAACCAAAAACAACCCAGCCCACCAAAAAAAAGCTCACCAAAAGGCCCCCAAAGCACTCCCCTCTCCAAAAAACCCCAAGCTGTACCTACCCTTCAAGTCTCATGCATGAAAAATAGAAGCTGCAGGCTCATTTTGCCATATAAGCACCTGAGTAGCAGGTAAATGTGGCTATTCAGCTGAACTGCCTGCAGACACTGCAGCTTTGATGTAGTTCAACCTCTCTGATCTCTTAACAGGGCCTCAGTGGGAGAGAGGGAGAGATGCCAGATCAGCTCCAGCTCTGCACCAGGAAATCTGGCCATGCATTATTGCAAATGTGGTATTTCAAGCTGGAAATTGTGAGTAGTCCTCAAAGAGTTATTCTGGCATCCCCTCTCACTCACTGGGACTTGTGTATTCTCTTATGGAAGACACTGAGGTTCAGAAAATAGAAATTAGGTCACTGATGGCTGTTGTTTTAATATTAGCTGGGCTTACTTCTCAGTCATCTGTTAAGATAATTGCAATTCCATGAATTAAGTTACCTGTAATGGCATTATTATTGATTCCCCAAACTTACAATACTGTATAATGCCAGGATCTAATCAATCATCTGCTGGCTAAATACAGATTGCCCTCTATCTATAGTGGGAGCAAGAAGCCTCCAGTACCTCTTCTACAGCACATTGGATTGTGGACACCTAAACTTGCCCAGGGGTTCAAGGTGGCCTGGAACATTCTGAAAGTGCCCTGTGAGCTGAGTATTAAGCTCAGTTCTCCTGTAGTTATCTCAAGAAAGCCCAGCTGATACCATCTCTCTTTGTCCCTTTAACATTGTTCATCCACCATTTCCATCCCCCCCCCCGCCCCCAGTTTTAAAAGCATCCACTTTTGCTCTGTGAATCTTTAAAGCCGCGAGTATTGTCTCATGTGGGCCATGACTGCTATTGCAGAACAGCCTGTGCTCACAGCCACCCCAAAAGTACTTTATGGTGACACAGCCACTGAGCTCAAACAGGTCCTTCCCATAGACTTTGAGAGAAATGCCATAATTCTCTTATTGTCTTCACAGAGGGAAGGAGTCAGTAATAACCATCCTTAGCTTAAGTTCCACAAATCTTTATTTTCTGGCTTAATTTCTTTACAAGTTAGCTAAAAGAGGTTTCTGTCTTTAAAATAAATTTACAAATCCTTGTAAGTATTCCTTAAGAACTTCTTAAATATTTGTATTTAAAAACATAAAAAGTGATGATGAACAGATCATTGTTTTCACATAAGATATACAGTACCTAAAGAATAACATGAATTTATATTAGACTATAAAGCTAATAATGTTGAGGGGTTTACAATCCCTCAGTTTCCCAAGGATGTCTGGTAATAATGTGATCATTTCACAGTGCCTCCTATTTTCTTTACTTTTGTTGTCACATAAATAAGGAGTCAAAGTTTTAATACCTTGTGAATCATATTCTCTAAGTTATAGTAATGTAATATACTACTTTGACCGTTTCAGCATTGTTTGGTTTGGTTGGTTGGTCTCTCTATTTATAGCTGTGCTGAGTGGTATGGCATGAGTGAATGGATACCAGCTAATAAAAATATAAATACTGGAAAAGCTAAATGAATATACAAAATGTATAGCATCAAGTATTGAAATTCTGATAAATCATCCTTGGGACAAAAGGTATAATGAGATTAGAAATTGCAATAAAAAATATTAATCTTTTCTAATGACATAGATTGTGCCTAGGCGGGTAAATGGTGTGAATTTAACTTCATCTCATTATACTCCTAAATTTGTAATCTCATTTTCCTCCTCAGATGCTTCACTTAAAGAAGGCATCAGTGTGTATGTGTGTATGTGATTGGGTGTCATGCATTTTATATTTGGGAAAAGTTACTTAATCCTTCAACTTCAGTGCACCAGGAAGTGAGTAATACTCGGATCAGAGGGAAACTTCCCTCCTAAGATTCAAATAGTCTTTTGGTTCTTATTCAAAGTTCTGCAGAATGCAACCAGCATTGACTGACTCCATAAATCTTCCCCGTTCCAGTGGACTCAGGCCTTTGAAAATCTGTTCCAGTCTGGGAGAAAAGACAAATGCTGAATAATTAGAGCAGAGAACTCCCCACCCAGGCCATAGATTACAAAGATGAGGATTCAGCTGTCAGGGCTGAGCAAGAGCTATGTTTTTAAGAATAGCAGGCTTGCAGTAGACCTGGAAGCCTCTTTCAGCCAGCCATTACCCTCTGGAGCATGATTTTTAACTCACTTGCTCCATGAAGCAGATGACTAAGGGGGAGGTGGGAGGGAAATGAAGAATGTTTTTTCTTTGAGCAAGTTATGTCTTTTTTCTTTCCCTATTTACCATATTCTTTCACATGTGCTGTCTAAGTACTAAATGTACCACTCAAGGCTCTGACAGTTTTTAGCTGTGCTCATTTGTCCTGAGAGGGTAAAGGAGATAAGAATTATTTGCTTTTTCCTGTGCATCCATAAACAGAAATGTGAGCACATGCAGGAGCATCTTTCCCAACAAGTGGGTGTGTAGCTGAAGTCATAGCCTGAGGTCTCCTGCCTCCTCACTGACAGAGAAGGAATGTAGAATCCAGGTTTTCAGCTGCTGTCAGGGCTGGATATGCAGTGATTTCTTTCTCAACCTTGGATTAGGAAAATGCATGAGCAAGTAATGAGACATTTAGGAGCCCAAATTAGTCTTTTCTCTTAGCAACTTCCTTCTTCCCACACCTCAAAACACTCTAACCAGTCCTTCACTCTTTATAATCCACCTCCAGCACTTAAGCAACAAAAAAGCTTCCCCAAGTGCAAGTGCTTTCCACAGGAATCCATCTAACAGAGGCATCTGGGCAGAGATATTGGGAAAGCTGGATGGCAGCAGCAAGCCTGTGTCCCCAATAACAGTCCCTGCCCGTCCATCTTGTTACTGCTGACATTGGGATCTCTCTCTGTTGTCCTTGCTTTCCACTGCCCCAGTCCAGCAGAAGTCAAAGCAGAAGATGAAATCTCCCCTGCCAATCTTGTGCCCACAGACTAAGTCACAGTAGCCCTGGGACTTGAGGTGATAAACTGTAAGTAGCTTAAGAATAAGCATCTTGATAGGGAGGGCAAGGGAAAGCACACAAAATCTTTTAAGGTGGTTCATGTGGTACAGATTTTCACTACTAGAGCAATGACAGAGCTTTTAACACAGAAAAATCCTACCTCCTGCCGTATTTCGGGTCCCCTCATCAAAGCATGGCATGGATAACTGAAATTTTTTTCAGTTCATCATTTACAATTTCTTCTAATCTGGACAAAGCTCTGTGGGTTCAGGGTGTGCTGTGTTTTTGTTCCATATTCCACAGAGCAGACAGTGGCATAGAACAAAAGTTTGGCAAAGCCATTGGCAGCTGAAAACACATCCAAAATGGAGAGTGTTGGGCAACTTCAGTATTATGTAGAGTTAAGAGTCATGCCTGCACTAAATTACTTATTAATAGACAAGAGTGGCTGGAAACAGCATTCAAGGATATATATGTCTGTGAGTTATGCAGAGTAAGAAAACTTTTTAATCAGTGAAAATTGCTACCTTCTACAGTTCTCTGTGTCTGCAAAGCTACCAAATATGGGAGGATTATGCTTTGCTGTTACAGGTGACATGAGGCTGCAGATTTCCCTCCCTTACCCTCTGGATGCTCCATGGTTTTTAACTGCTGATGATTTGGAAACTAGTTACAGAAAATATTTCTTTTTTTGTTACAGATATATTTGAATTTTAAAAAAAAATTGTTTCATCATCTGTTAAATTATAAGTCTGAAAAAAACCTCTTATATGAGGTTGAGAAGAAGCTGTATCATGGGAATCTGTATTGTCTGTATCAGGGCAAAAAATGTAAATGGCTTTTAACTAGCCACTGGACAGATAGAAACAAGTGACTCCTGTGAGGATATTGAGGAAATATGGTTTTCTTGCTCTCCTTTTTTTCCACCTGTGCAAAGCTGTTGCATGTGGGCTGTCCTTCATGGCTGCCCTCCTCTGGGGATGGGCACGGATATCATGCGTGAATCTATTCTTGAGTTTGTGTATTTGACACAGAATTCTGCCAAGCAGAGAAGAGGTCAGTCCTTCTACAAAAGGGTGGGTTTTTTGATAGAGAAATTTAAAAAAGCCAAAGGTTCCAGTATCACTATATTCCAGTATCTACAGGATAGCTACAGAGAAAGTGGAAGCTCCCTTTTTACAGAGAGAGATGAGGGGCAATGGGTACAAGTTACTCCAGAGGATCCTGCTTGGAATTAAGGATAACTTTTCACAATGAGAGCCATCAGCCACTGGAATAATCTCCTCAGGGAAGTGGTGGATTCCCCAGTGCCTGGACAGGGTGCTGGGCCATCTTATCTGGACTATGTCAGGAAAGGTTCAACCAGAGTTGAACCAGGTTCTTCCAACCCGAGATTCTATGGTTTTACAACATGTATTTTCATTTTGCCTCTTGTCTGCCAAACAGAAATCTGATTTGTTCCCTGTAGCTGCTCTCCAGACCCTTATGGCCTGGTTAGGTGCAGGTCTTGAGGGAGTGCCTCACTAGACCCAAGACATGCAGCATTGTGAGCTCACAGCTTTCACTAGTTCCCTTCTCCAGGCTCTTTTTCCCAAAGAAAAAAAATTCCCATAGCCATTTTCACCCTGGGCTGCCCAGCTCCTACTGCTGACTGAGCCAGGAGGCTTAATGTACCAGCAGAGTGAGATCCTGAGCCAGGGATAGTCCTGAACAGCCCAGGGCACTGGGGCAGACTTTCTGTTGCCAAAGCACCAAGCAAGCATTGCTGGAAATATTTGCATTTTCCAGGTCTTGTTTGACAAAACCCCAAAGGAGAACAAAATAGCTTTAAAAGCAAAGATACTCTTTTTGAGGACAGATCTTGTTTTATGTTGCCTTATGTTTTTATTTTTACTTCACCTTTTGCAAGGTGAATCCTTTTTGCCTGCCTTGTAATAAAAGTTGGCTGAATAGAATGCACTGTGGCCTGGTACAGGGCATTCAAGCCCATGGTAAAAGATGTCCCTTTTCTACCTGCAAGATTTTATCTTTGCAAGGTTCTTTGCTCTGGCTGCTGTCAAGGTGCTGGAGTTGAAATACTGAGCCCTGCTTCCTTATTCTGTTCTTTCTGTATCTGAATCCCGGCAATTCTCCATTTGCCAAACCTACCCTTTTTAACCACATTTCACATTTTGGTATGGGTTTGTGAAGCAACCATATCTGTAGCTTGTGTGAAGTCTTCCACTTCTTGTCTCAAATACATGAGGAAATACCATAATTACCACTCTTGATTGTAGTGTCTTGCCATCCAGGTGGAAACCCAAAAAGATATCCAGAAAATCCACAATTACAACAGATGTGCATGTCACATACTGCCTTTTAGAAACATAAAATTGAAATGTATCAATATATCTGAAAAAAAAAAAATAAAAAATCCAGTTTCTGTTTTAAGGAAAACTGGTGGTGATGGGCAACAGGGTGAGGTTTAGATTGGACTGGGTGGAAATGAGATGTATACTGTGCTGTAAGCACAACCTCAGTATTCCCCAGTGTACATACACAGTTCTGTGTATAAAGAACAAAAACTTGCTTTTTGCAGCAAAGCTATCATTTAACACACACAGAAAAATAGAAAATTACTAATTTTAAGTTAATATCATGCTTGTTATCTGTCCTTTTTCTGCACTTATGGGATCAGTGATGTTTTGATTTCTCTTCCATGCTGTCCCATTTCCCCTGTCTGAGCAATTTTGGCAATATTCATAGCTAACTGGATAAACGTACTCACAGCTTTTGTTTCAGTGCACGTTCATATGCTGATAAAGTAGTTATCTGATGGCATTATGTCTGGTTAAATATATATATTTCTAAAATTACTACACCAAAATAGAAAGCAATAAACAGTGCCAAATGACTTTTTGAACCATTATCATTGTATAAAAATACCGAAGTACAATTTTGAACTGTCTGCAAAATCCTTAGAAGAAGAATTTTAGACCAAATTCAATACCTGCATTGAAATGTGACAGTGATTGGGTGCCCTAAAAGCAATGAGCCTGCTTTTCTTTGCTCTGAAAGCTTTTGCAACAGGCAATATATAAATCCCTGTCTTTTGTCAGATCATTTTACTGTCTTAATGATCTTCAAATGTAGCATACACTTTTGTGAATTTAAAAACACTCTTGAACTGAAGTCCTTCCTAATTTGCCAGACATCTAAACAATGAAAATGAATGCAGTGACAGAACTCATTCTGTGGCCTTGAGCTGCTGGGAAAGACCTGAAAGCATCACCTGATGCTCTTCACCCTAAGACCTGTTGCAACTGTGCCCCTCAAACCTTTTCTGTATCATGAAGGTTTTAATCACAGTAAGTCAGACATGTTCACCTCAGTCTGGTCAGAATAGTCCTTCAACCTCTGTTTCAGAAACAAGGATGACCTGCTCAGTTATCCAAGTTCATATTCAATTAGCAGTTAAGGATCCCTAATTTAAATGCCTCTAGGGAAAATAAAAGCTTTTTCGAGGACATACTTGGACAAGTTAAGCATGATTCCTATTAGCAGCAACTTGTAAAAGCTGGGTCTCACTGAAGATTACATCTGTTGTTACTAGAATAGGCAGAAACTGCAGTGATTACCTGTATTATCTACACCCTGGGGGAGCTGTGTTGTTATATGAAGGAAGTTAATGCTGTACTACTGAATTTGGATGGAAAAGTGTGCTAGTTTTGCATATATAACATTTAGTGAAGAAAGGAGAAGACACCTACAAAAATATTAAAAAAAAAAAAAAGAGTTCTAAAAGCTTCCTCTGTCTGACAAAAACCAATCAGTGATTGGTTTTTAAAATTAACAACCTGCCCTGAGAACGCCAAACAAAACCAGACCTGCCACAGCCATGCAACCCAACAAAACGCCAAGCCTGGCCCCCATAAAATAAAATAAAATACAACCAAAACAACCACACCATTTCTAGCTAGGTCCCTACCATGCTAACCCAAGCCCCCAACACAACCACCAAAAAGCTTTCCACCATAAACAACTCCTGGCCATGACCCAACAAAAATCACATAACCAACCACTACCCAAACAAAATATTAATTCTTTCACTACACAAATAAAACTTACAAACCTTTCACCCTCTCTCTTAAATAAAAAAAATAAAACAAAAAAAGCCCACACTTACAAAAACAACATAAAGACATCATAGTCAAACAAAAAAAAGGAATCAAGTCCCAAAAGTAAGTCTTAAACTAAAATTCTTTGATAAACTATAAAAAATAGATAATTAATATTTTAATAACTCATAAAATACCTATGAAATAAAGAATTTACATTATAAACAAAAATATTCATACTAAAAAAAACCAAATATTAAAATAGCTATAATCCTATAAAAATTTTAAACAAAAAGAGAAGAGTAACAAAAACCCCTTTATTCCCCCCAAAAAAATCTATTCCCTAAAGCTAAAAATAATTTCAAAATTAAATTTTAAGAACTTTACTATTCATCCTTAAAATAAAACCCCATAAATTAACATAACCCATAAATTCAACTATAAAAAATGATAAAATAAGAATTCACAATGAAAAAATTTCCAAACAACTATTCATAAAAGTTAAAAATCACAAAAAAACTATTATTTTATGAAAAGTCTCCATAAGCTTAAAAAAAACTCCTGTCCCTAAATAAATTTTAAAAAGAGTTTTTTTAAAAATAATAAACTAATTTGTTTCTATACATTGTATTCTAAAAGTTTTATTCTAATTCTTCTTATTTTTTCTTTTAGTTTCTATTCATAAAGTTTTCCTTAATATCCTTTAAAATTTCAACCTACTTTATTCCTCTTAATCCTATCTCACAGCAAAAATTAAATCAATAATTCTAATAAATACAGTAACAATTGAATACAAAACCCACCACATAAATTAATACCAAAAAAATCTCAAATTAGCAAATCAAAATGCTCACAAAAAATTCCAAAAATATGTCAGTGTTTACTTGGAGGGTCAGAGTTTCGACAGTCTCCAAATCAGGCTTGAAGTGTTTTGCAGAAAATGCTGTGGAGTCATTGGTTCTTCTTCTTCTAGGGGGAGGGTCTATGAACAATTTAAATGAAACCTCCAAAACCTGGGCCATAGCTTAAACTATTAGCTTGTAAGATTTCTACGTTGAGGCACGGCAGTGGTTTCTAAAACAGCTTTTTTTTCGCACCTGTGCTTGAAGGAGCACATCTTTCAAAATCTGGAAATTGATGTGGACGTAAACCTTTAGGATCAGAGCCAAATCCAGTTGTCTCTGTAGGTGCCAGGAAGGCAATCCTGCTGCCCCAGTGCTTCATCTGCCTGCTGCAGGGGTGCTGGGGCACTGCTGCTGAGTAGGCAGGTAAACCCTGGGGAACACCAAATGTGGGACTGCTCTGCGCCAGGTGTTTGGCTTGGGAATTTCTGTGCCTTTTCCAGGTACAGATCCTACTTCCCACCTGAGCTGCAGGGCTCCACACTACCAAAGAAATAGGAAAAAAGTCACCAGGACTCACTCAGGCTCAGTACACCTACTATGGTTAGAAAACGCTTATTTTTGCCAGTGGTGTCTTTTATTTAGGAAAAAAAATAAAGTAGCACTAAGCAAAATTTGAGCCTTGAAAGATTTCATAGTATATTGAAGTGTTGTAGTTTTAGTGTGTGGTTCATTATTTTCCATTGAACCACAGGGCTCTGACTGGAGTTCCTACCACAAACTCCCATGTGAGATGAGATGTAGAATTCTACTGGGAACCTCACTATGCAGGGGCATAGATGGAAAAGAAATATGAACCATCTGAAATACAACTTCTAAGAGGTATTTCAATAATTTATGTTTCAAAAATATTTTTCATTTTTTGTATAATCTTTTTTTTTTTTAATCTCCTCATCTTTATATTTTTCAGATTTGAAAAATATCCACTCTCTTCCATGGAGAGCAAAAACTCCTCAAAGAAAGGGTTACCTGGATAGTTTTCTTGTGAAGTTTCGCAAGAAAGTTTTCAGCCATTCACAGTGTTAAAAATTCAAATTTTTTCTTTTCCTCCCTCTTATAAAAATATGTTTTGCTATTTTTTAATAAATGAAAAGATTCAATGTGAGGAATGATATAGTAACAAAATAAGATTAGTTTAAGAAAACCACTTCCTTATTTTTCCATAATTTCCCTTATGTGTATATTACACTGTTCTATCCTTTATCAATGTGGACCTGTGCTGTGAAATTAAATCAACAACCACTGTGCCTAAATTGAACTCTGAGGGGTAAGAATAACAACACCTCACACTATTATTATTTTTCCTTTCATTTCTTATTTGTTTCCCCTTGTCTTTGGGTAGTAATCTATGCTTGTTCTGAACAAGCACCACTGGATAGAATACAATACCTCATAAATTATGTGGTGCTGTACAGCTACTTTGAGCTCAGAAGGTACTGTTGAAAAGGCTGAAACAATTTTAAATTTTTGGTCTAAAATCACTATAACGTGATTTGCTTTGAGGATGAAAGGTGTGGTTGATGTGAGTGTTGCAAGAGAAAAATACATCAGACTTTCCTAATTTGTGGCCTTACTTTATTTTCCAGGACATGGACAATTGCATAAATTTGGAAAGGAAAATGAAAATGCTGAGGGCATTTGTACAGTCAGCAGCATCACAGGTAAGGTCTGAGGTGAGCAAGCTCTTGTGTGAACATTCTGGCTTTGCCCATGGATTGGTGAAGTGCAGCTGGAGCTTGCAGAAGGTTTCTCATGCCCAGGGTTGGAAGTGCCCATTCCAGTGTCCAGTCCCAGTAGGAGCGCATGCCTAGCAGATTGGATGTGTCCTGGCTGGGGTCTACCCTGCACATGCCAACTTCTCTGCAGTCAAATTGTCCTCTTCTTGCTACCAAGAGGATTTTTTGCTTACAAAAACTCGAGACTTGCTTTGACAAAAATTCAGTTGGACAGGAACACATGTAAAACAAAACAAAAGTATGGGAAACCTTATAAATTACTGTGTCTGCTGCATATCATGTTCCAAAACATTAAAGACTCCACAGGAACAAGAGTTCACAGCACAGAGAGTCATGCTTTGGATTTTAGATTTTTTTCATGGTCTTTTGTTATTTATTTCAGTTACAAGTTACTCTGAAACTGACTAAAATGAATTATTAAGCGACCTTGAGTAATTGCTGTTTGTGCATTGAATTTATAGACTGTTGTGATTGTTGTCTTTGTTTACTTTGTCTATTAACACAATTAACAAGTTAATAGTAATAAAAATAATCATCATGATGAGCTTACACTGTGCAGAAACTGACTTTTTCTTTTTTATTTTCCTTCTTCCCTTTAACTTGCCTTCCTGGCATGGACTTTACACCCATGATGTTTGTGTTTGCAAACACTGCAGAATGAGCTGGACGGAAGGGAGGGTGCTGCCCTAGTAATGGATCTGTTTGCAGGTGGGCCTCCCCAGCAAGCAGCCAGCACTCACTGTGCACACTTCACCCCTGGCACTGACACTCATCCCTGGATCCCGTCCCTTGTTCCAGGCATGGCCACTTGCATATCAGAGCATTTTCATATTGATGCTGTGCTCCCTCTGTGCAGTGCAGCTTGTGCATAGGGGGCATGAAGGGAGTTCAATAATTGCATGTCAGTGGGTAAGGTCTCAGCCTTGCTTTCAGTGAAGTGAGCTCCTGCTGTGTCCATCCAAAATAATATCTTTTGGGGCTTTTATTTATTGCCAGCAGTAAAGAACAACAACAACAACAAAATAAACTGCAGCAGTCTGTGTCCCTGAATCTAGTTGTTCCTAGACCTATGTGTATGACCTGGAGGTCAGGTACCCTATACCCTCCTAACCAGGACATTAGAAATGTACTTTTCCCAGCTTTGTGTCACCCTTTCAGCATAACCTGAACCCCCAAAATAGGCTTAAACATAGAAAATATTCAATTTGGGTAACTGGATTGAGGAGTGTCTGCATTTGCAGTTGCACTGATGCATCCCTGGCACCCTCAAGTATGATTGAAAAAAAAACAACAGGGAAGGATAGGGGACAAATATGTCAGTGGCAGCAGAAACAGGACTCATGTCTACAGCCTTCCTCCATAAATTGTCTCAACTTCAATCTGAGTTTTTATGGTGACATACGAGCCATATACCATTGTAAAGGTTAAGCTTTTTGAAAATCTCCAAGGACAGAGCTCCTCCAGCCTTTCAAGGCACTTGCTTCAGTGGTGGACCAGCTTCACGATGAAGAATGTCTTTCTTATCCACTTATATCTGTCCTTGCTCCACTGCAGTCATTACCTTTCATTCTTTAAGTGTGAGATGCAGAGGAGTCTGGCTCCCTTATCTACAGCCCCTAAAGGTAGCTGAAGACAAAGTTTGGCTCCCTTCAGCCTTCACTTCCCCAGACTGAAAAACCCAGCTTCTTCTATCTCATGTTCACATCTAGTACACACGCTCTCAGATCTGGAATAATTATTTTCACATAATGTCTAATTTTAAATAATTGGTTAGATTTTAAAATGCTCTTCTTTTTTCTCCTTTTCTAAACTGGATTTGCTCACTTCCTTGAGTCCTTTTGTTCCTCAGGCCAAAAAATGGCCTCAGTCGTTCGAGTCCATCCTCTGTCTAAGCAAACCCAGCAGAAGAAATGTAAAGGCCATTTTCTGTGGTTAACTCATGTCCTCCTGCTGAGTCTAAGCTCAAAGAAGCTGAGCTTAATGGGCAGAAGTCAAAGGCTCTGAGACCTTCCTTTTTCTCTCTTTCTTTTTCAGCTTCCTAAAGGCTTTCAAAGAAAGCTATTACTGCCAGCCCCACATCCTGCAGCCCTGCCTGGGAGTCCTGATGCCTATCTGTGAAGATCTTGGAGCTTTGCTGATTCATCAGCTGCCTCTTGAGGAGCCTGACCTCAGGTCTGGGAGGACGCTGTCCTGGTGAGTCAGTGCACTTGTTTTAGGCACTCTGCACTCCTGCTCTGTGTGCATGCTGGCTCCAGCACTGCTCCCAGCTTCCTTTTCTCCTTGCCACAACTGCAAGACAGGATTTCACCTTCTCCTTTAGCTAATAAAGATGCTTAAAGAGCTTTTAAAATGTGATACCTTTATACATATTTTCCTGACTGCCAGCCTTATTTAGGGTCTCAGCGCAAGAGACTTGTTCACTCCTACTAAGTAAAGGTATTTTATTTCCTGTGTTGTTGCTGTTTTCTGTGCAGTATTGATAGACATTATGAGGTGTGAATCTGGCTGAAATCCATGGGTGTGCTTCTTGTCATTTCTTAAGGCTAAGTGGAAAAAAATGTGAGGCTGTGTAGGCAGTGGGAGCTGAAAGAGAAGTTGTTGTACAAGACAGTAATTAGTAGTTAGCCTGACAACCTCTAGCAAAAATCGAATCTTTATGGCCCAGTGGTCTTTTTAGTGATTGGGTACAAACACAAAAGCTGGGTCATTTGATACTGCTGTGTGGGCTTAGGGGCAGGAAGCAGTCAGGGAGTGAGAGAGGTAGCAGACTGAGACAAAGTTTGGCTTTGAGAGAAAACAGAGGTAGCACAGCTCCATGTGTCGGACTCAACAAAAGCAGGTCTGAAAATTGTAGCCAGACAACATGTTTCTGTAGCTGCCCCTCAAAGAACACCACTTTCATGTAAACTGTTTGAAAATGCACATGGTTGTACCAAAGGGATGCTGAACTTCCTGAATTTCTTCACAGAGGATTCTGGTAATGCACGTAATGTTTTCCAAACTGAGTCCAACATACCTGTCTTTCTTCAGTAATCTTGCAGTGCAACTTGCCAGTGAACTGAGCCAAAACTTTACCCCGAATTTTATTACATTCTTAGAAGATCTGGAATAGAAGAGCTGAAAGTTTTGCTTTGGGTGGAAAGGCTGTTGACAGTGGGGTACGTGGGGCTCCAGTATGGATAAGCTCACTCTTGTGGTTTAAGAATGGTATTTCCAAATATAGTGTTCCCACTGAAACACACCAGACCATGTGTTGCCCATTCACTTCCACCCCACCTTTCCCTGAGACAAGATAGAGAGGAGAATTTGGGGCTATAAAAACGTAAAGATCCTGTGTTGAGACAAGAACAATTCAGTGGAAACAGCAGTGAGATAAGAAAGCAAGCAGTAACAACAATGATACAAATAATAGAGTGTGCCAGACAGGCAAATCATCCACAGGTGATTGCACACCACGTGGAATCTGGCACTACACCACTGCACACACCTGAAAATCAGGGAAATGCCACCACCCTCCTTCCCCCTGCCATGGCATGGTGTGGAATAGCCCCAGGGTCCTGGCCACGCCCCTCCTGGCTGATGCAAAATTTAACACTGTCTTGCCTGGAACCAGGACGCACACCCAGAGAGAAAAGCTCTGCCCTGGGTCTTCATGGCCATGCAGCAGGTTGATCGTTCTGGTTAAATAATGAAATTTCCAGGGCTTGATTTCTGCTCATAATGAAGTTGTGAGGTGAATCTGGGCTTAAAGTCTAGGCACAGTGTGTGTCCCAAATGCATTCAGGTTTTGCTCTTTAAACAATTCCCAGCTTTAGGTGTTAAATTTGTCATTTTCCTGTTGATAATTCCAATACAAATGTATATATTTTCACTTTTGTCTGCTTTTTAAACCTGTCTCTTCATTTGACTGTTGTCTTTTATCTGGAGCGTATACAGTGTCCTCCTGCTCTCTGTCTTTCAAGAGACATTCTGACTTTTATTATATTCACATACAAGTCTTAGAAGTGTTTCCTCTCTGAAAAATAGAAGTCATCAGGACAGCAGTAACTGCTGTAAGTATATTATTATTTATTATGTATATCTTTTATAGGAGTATAGCAGGTACTCTGAGTCTGGACTGTAGTACAGTGAAATCAATAGGAAATGATCCTTAATTAATTGGGCTTCTGTTCCTAAAGTAATTCAGCCCTTCCACTGAGAATTAACTCATCAGCTTCCCTTGCTAAGTAAACATCACAATAAATAATATAAACTGTTGCTTTCAGAATGTTTTGTTTTTCTGCAACTTAAAAGGAGCTTTTGTTTAAAGTTTAAAATTTTTATGGAGCTATGCCTCTGGGCATTTTAGACCTAAGATGAATAAAAAATGATCTACAGTTTTATTTAGAAAACCATTCCTGTGCATATATAGGCTTGTCATTTTGAAATGAAATTTTCATACAAACTTTCAGCCCAAGAGACCAAGTGGAATCGTCAGATTTAACATAAGTATTCTGCCACTCAATGGATCTGAGCAATATGTCCACACCGAACCATTCCCATACACTTTTCATATTTACTGGGAGTTAGCACAGCATGTCTTTACATCACTTTCTGCAATATGCAATTAATCCAGCAAAACTAGGCAACTTCACAGACTGCTAAAAGCTACTAATTAATTCTAACTTCAAACACCCATAAAGACACGCTCCATCTGACCACGATGAATCTTGCAGCTAGGATTGCTGTTTGTCAGGGGAAAAAGAACTTCCAAATTGTCATGAATCCCCAACAACGTGGTTCCTTCCCAAATTGTCAGTGCTGTGCTCTTTTCAGGCTGCCAGGTAGGAGTGAATGAGCTGGCTCATATGCACAAACCCAGCCTGTTTCTTCCTTGCAGCCCAGCCCTCGAAAGCCAGCGCGGCTGTGTAAGGATCTGTAAGGATCTGTGCTCACACAGCATATGAGATGCAGTTTACTCTCACCTCCCTCCCTCATCCCGCTCCTCCGGGTCCTGCTTTTCCATCTGTGACAGCGTGCTTAGGTTGTGTGGGATGCCAGAGGCGGGGGAAGAGGCCCGGAGCGAAATCCCAGCGCTAACTTTGCCACCCCATGAGCACCACCTAGCTGACTTCTCGCACTGCAGCACGGCAGGCTTGGCAGGGACAGCCACCGAAACCACCCAGGCAGGTCTGCCATGCTACAGCTTGGATGCAAAATACTGGGAGGCACCTGGGAGCCTGGCATCCCTACAAACTGGTTGTCACAAGCACGTCTGGTTCTTCCACAGTGCAGTGATGTGACAAAAGCACCTTAGGGTCTGAGGATCAGGGGGCCTCACCTTTTGTACTCCATAAGCATCAAGGGGATTGCATTGCATTTGTTTTCAGCTGATCAATTCTCTGTAAAGACAGCTGAAGGAGAAGCACTGAGCTGAAGCCCAAAAACCTTCCTTTGCCTGAATATACTTCTTTGTATTGTGCTTCTTCTGAATATGACTCTTCACTGCAAAACAAGATTGAGAAACTATTTTTATAGTTTTTCTTCAAAAGCATTCTGTAAAAATGACTTAATTGCTCTTTGCATAGTCATTTGGAAATGAAAAATTCTGTCATGTTCAGAACTAGAAAGGGATTTTACTCCCTTTTGAAGGAAAACAGTAGTTCTCTGGGTCATGGGTTCTTTTTTGGAGGGGCATGGTTTGTGGTTGGGGTTTTGTGTTGTTGCTACAGATTTTACCTTTCCAAACCTGAGGTAAAATGTGTAGCTGAAGAATTTCCCTGGAATGACTGATGACATCTTATCATTATAGAAGCACTGCCTGTTGTATCTTTGCACAGCTTACACAGGGGGGATGATTTGCGTTGTGGAAATGGGGAGATCAGGAGTCGACTGCACTGAGTGTGATTGTGAAACTATGTTTTCTCTGTGTCTTTCAGTATCTTCCATTCTTTTCTTTATATCCATAGCCCATGGGTTCCTCTTTTCTCAGGCAAAGAAAAAATTCCTGGCTTTCCTTATGTGTGTTCCACTTGGCAATATTCAGTGCAGAATGGTGTTGAGATGAAAGAGGCTGAGTGGGAATTGGGGGAATGCTGCAACGAGGTGTGAAAGGATTGTATTTGTTATTCAGTATAAGAAGAGCAGCTTCCAGTCTGACTGCTGTCCATTTATACGTTAGAAAAGTACTGATCATATTATGCATTTCCCTATGAAAATTCACATTTTAAATGAAAAAAAAATATTGAGCAGTGTAGCAGACACCCAGTCATGTGGACATTTGGTACATAAAGAATCACTTATGTGTTCTGCATTGATGTGCTCTGAGGACAGTGCAGCTTGAAAATATTTTTGTTATTAAACCCAAGAGGAGATGTAACCACCTGAAAAAGTACATAGTGTCAGCTCACACATCCTCAGGTGCACAAATGTCAATCTCTAAAGCTGGTTGGAAGCTGAGAGTGAGGAGAGCGTGATAGACAAAACCCTGGCAGTGACATTCAAATCTGTGGGGTATTTTTAGGCTGCCTCAATGTTTTTGAAGAAAGATTGATAAAATGTCGCAGAAAAATTGTTAGGTTTTCAATTGATAGCACTAGCTTTTACCTGATAGAGGAGCATGGTTGTGCCTTTGATGTTGCAGGGGAAAGTTGTCTGTCCCAACAAGCCCCGCTCTGGGGGCAGCAGTGCCAATTCCTGTTCTCTGCGTGGTGCTGCTGGTGAATTTATGGCTTGCCCAGTGCCTGAAGTCAGCCTAAACTCTACCTGTATTCTCTGGCCTATCAAAATCAATTTGGCAAGCAGTACTTCACTTGAGGGTTGCTCTATTTCATTTAGTAGTGGCTGTCTGCCAGCTGTTTGAAGTGATTTTGGCAATTGTCTCCTTCCTCTGGCCAGTGTCACTGAAGCTCTAAGAGCTGGGTGTGAGTCACTAGACTCATCCACTGTGCTAAGCTCCAGCAAACTCTTTAATTTAAACCAAGCAGAGATTCTTCAGAGCTAAGTGGTATGAGTGTTGGCACTCCCAGCAAATACATGGAGCTTGTCATGTCAAGAAAAACATGTCAGCAAAGCAGGCTTCTTGGAAACTGGGTAGCTCTTACCATCAAAAATATGATTCTGCAACCTGCAGCAGAATTACTAGAGGGCTGCCAAAGCAGACTAGAGAAACTTATTTTTTAAAGTTAATAAATGATAATTTATAGATGTATTCATTGTGGAATTGATGTCTTCTTTCTTTGAGAAAAATGAATGGTGTTTCTTCCTTCTCCACTTTTTCCAAATGCCTGCTTTAAAAACGAGTTCCTTCATCGCCAGCCATCCCTCAAGTTTTCTTTTAAACAGAATTGTAAGCATAAAAAATTGTGTGAAAGCCTGCAGGTGATCCTCATATTGAAAGACTGATGTGATTTTTATATTCTGGAATGCACTCCCCTAATGCCTCACCTGCAGTGTTGAATTTTTCCATGCAGGGGAAAAGAAGCAGCAGTCCTTTATAAATTGTCCTGCCTCCAGTGAACAAACTGCATAAAATAAGCTGCATACACTCAGGTATGATGTACCTAAAAATGTAAATAAATGCCTACATGCTTAAGATAACAGTTCTTCTGGCTTCATTTTTGTATGAAGAGACATTTTTCCCAATCCCCCTATCCAGTGTTCCATCCCCTATGAAGAAATGAAGTACAACTAGAGGGCTGGTAAAGGAAAACTGGATTTCTCTCCTTATTTACATATTGCATTTCCAGTCTGCCTTTGGGAAGTCTAGTGATTTCTCCTGACTCTGTGCTTGATTAAAGATAGAGGAGTAATGCTGTCTGTGTTCTTCCCCAGTTTTTGTGAGGGGAAATGTATTGATATTTTTGGGTAGACAAATACAAGGACTAGGGCATGTATATTCTTTTCTCCTAGGGGAACAGTCACTTATACACATTTAGGGAGCAAAGGCTTGGTAAAATATGAAACCTCTGAGAAGGTATTCCTTTTAGTTGTACTCCATACTGTATTCTTGTGTACCTTCTTGTAAAATGGTGCATAATTTTTAATGAATACAAGACTAAAGGTGTTCTTTCTATTTATATTCTAAGTATTTCCATAAATTTACCTCCATAAAGTTGTTTTATTGGCAAATCAAAATGCACACGCAGATGTACCTTTCAGAGCTTGATTTTGTAAGCAAGGCATCATACTATGCTTTCAGTGAAGCTGACACAACTCTGTGGTAACATCAGTAGATTTACTTGAGATTTAAGTTTGGGTAACTGAGGACTCCAGGGTGAGAAGCATGTAGTTAGTTATCTTCCCAGTGAGTGCAGTCTACACAGAATACCTACAATTTGAGGAAAAAAATTGTGCCAGTCAATTTTTAGTCTGCTTTAACATCCACATTTTTCCTCTCTAGCTCATTCTTTTGTTAAGTAAGATTTTTTTTTTCTTGCATGCACATCAGGGAGCTCAAACTCTTGCTTTTTTCACATACAAAGTCTTAGTGCTATTTTTATGTGGACAAAACAAAGCACTATCCATTTAGTTTAGGAGGAAATGATCTGCAGACAGAGAAATGGTGTGATGAGGGTCTCAAGGGCTCTGAAATATTTGACTAGATTTCAGTCCCAAGTTACTCTGTTATCTGCTTCTCTGATAAGAACATGTTGAGTGAAAGAAAGACCTTATAAATTGCTTCACAGTTTTAAGATTGCTACAAAAATTCCCAGCAGATAAATAGTGTATTTGACTATGTATGATGACTGCCAATCAACTGCAAAAGACTATATACACATATCCTACATGGCCCTAATCTTAATATATGATGAGTAACTGCTTTTCTTTCTGCATGGCAGAGAGATTTCTGTTGTTCAAGCTGCAGAATACAGTCACCTGCCACAGACTCGAGCCAAGTTACCTACCATTCTTTAATCATTTGGTAGCTCTGGCTGCCTAACATCATCTGACTTTCAATTCTTCTTCCAACAACGTAGGCTGGGACTTAGATTTTTAACTTATTTCAGGCACTGAAACAAATATACCAAAGGGACACAAAATTTTAAATTTTAAATTATATACATAGGCTAGAGGTAAAATCATATAACTAATTTGAAAACTTGGAGATGAAATCCTCTGAGTGTTTTGTTAAAATATATAGAGGCAACTACAGCTAATGAAAACATGTTTTAAGTGCATACTTAGAATCCTAGGTGGAATAAGTATTATAGCCTCATGTTCTGAAATATAGAGTCGGTACAGAACCATTACACAGTGCATTAGCCCATCTAGAGCTAATGGTGACCTTTGCTTTAAGCACTACTTGCTGAATTTGAAATAACATTTCTGATGGGAAACAGATTGCTTTTTCCTGGGGAAGAAGGACACTCAGGCACAGAAGGTAAGTGCTAACCTTTGCTACTGGGGTCTGTTGTAGAAAAGGCAACAGGTCCTGAGAGTTAATCCAGGATCACACCTGGGGCAGTTGTTGGGTCAAGATTTTATGGGTGTTTTTCATCAATCTGGCATTCTTAAAAAAGTGGAAAAAACAAATGACAAAAGAAGACAAGTGCTATGCACAAAACAGGCACTGAACTTAGAGTTATTATCTTTGGCAGATTTTGGATTCAGTGTTGTCCTCTACAGTCTTTGAGAGAGAGTTTAAACCTGTGTTCAGAGTATGCCTAAAGCATTTCCCATTCTAAACAATGAGGTTCACACTGGAGAATGTTGGTACTAAAAGTGGCTTCTCAGTGGATTTCTTTTACTTTTATTTTTTTTAATTTTAGTGCTTTTACAGTAATCTCCAGCTTGGGCACTTCCAGGAAAATGCAGCACAGTAAAAGCCCTGGGGTCAGCTGGGACCTCCTAGCAAGTCAGAGATCAGTGCCAAGACAAAGACCTCAAGGATCTCTCTCTCCTGCAATAGTCTGTCCCTGCCTTCTCCAAGTTAAAACAAGGAGACATTGTTGAGACCAGCACAGCACATCAGCTGCATTGTCTCAAAGTGAGCTTCTCTTACCAGTGCCTTCAGCTGTCTCAGTCTGCAGGCTTCTCACTTCTGAGATCCACATGACTCACCTGTCATCAAAACTGAGTGGCAGACACTATCTTACTTTTTGTTCATGCGGGGCCTGAGTCCTTCCCTGTTATTCAACCTGTGGCATTGGCAGAAGTCCATGGCAAGGGATGACTGCTGTTTTGGAGGCTGGGATCTAAGAGCAGAGCAGCAAATGCAGTGCTGAAATTAGGCTGAGGCTTCTTGAGAAATAATAATATTTTGGTCACAATTAGCATCCTGTACACTTTTGGTTTGAAAAATAAAAAAAACTGGAGGGGGAAGGGAGAAAAAGAGGAAACATTTCACTGCTACACTTAAGCTGTGGTATGATGGCTCAGCTTTCAATCTGTCCTGTGATAATAACTTCTGAAATGGAGAAAAATGTTGTAAAAATGATTGGACAAAGTGTGTGTATTGTTTGTTACACAAAGGGCTATTATTTCTCACTGCATGTCTACTTACCCTTAGAAAAGTTTTAAGGATAATATTAAAAACAACCCATATGACAGCTGCCAAAGGCATTTTAAGATTAACTAGCAAAACTGTACTTCCAGATGGAGGGAAGTTCAGAAACGACTTGCTATTCACTGACCTTAGGGAGGGGGAGGTGGTGTGCTCAGCCCCTGGAAGAGGCATTTACTCCTTCCTTCAATAAGCATACCTCTAATCCTTGCCCTGTTGCCAGTTCATTGCCGTGGCAGTGGCACTGGCCTGGCATCTGGAGGGAGCTGTTTGTCTGGCTTGGGAAGATAAGGTTGCATTGTGGAGGATGCTGAGCAGGGCAGGGAAATCAGGGCAAGACAGTGGGGCAGCAGGTACAAATACACTGAGGTGAGCACGAGCACTTGCTTCTTAAATGAACCTATGTGTTTGCAAACTGATTAAGAGCTGAGTTGCCTTCTTTGTTGAGGTGAGGAGCAGGGCAGACTGGGACTCCACTGAAGAAGATAAGAAGCAGTACCTTTTTGGATAGCTGGGAGTTCATATATGATTATTCTGCTGAGAGAAGCTTTTCTGGTAATTGTGGGAAGGTGAAATCCTATTCTCAAAAATCCCTTCTGTGTTGCCTGTTTATCCTTTCAGATAAAAAGCTCTTCATTTCCAAAGAAAGCCCCTGTGCCCCCTTGACATACAATTATACTGATTGCTTGCAAGTAGCCTGTTTTTAAGGACAGACCCTTTGATCAGCTCTGTGTGAGCAACCCAAAGATTAAATTAATTCCTAGCCACTTAGCATCAGACATTTAGATAATTTTTGAGATGCAGCAGTGCTGATGCCTCAGTGTCCTTCATGCACTTATACTGCCCTGCCTTTTGCCTTCAAGGAGGGCAGTACTGGCTTCTGTCTTGTAGTTGTTCACCAGAATCCTGCATCAGGTGCCAGGGGTGAACAGGGGCAGGCACAAGGAGCAGTGGGATTTACCTCCCCAGTTATGGTGGACATAACTCCTGCTGAGATCAGTATTTCTTGTGCAGTGATGAGATTTCAAAGAAGCATTATTTGTTGATATCCTGCTGCATTCCTAAAAGTTGTATCAGTGCCCCAGTTCTCTGAAAATATAATTAGTTAGGATTTGAAGGGATCCGCACTCTTGAAGCCTATACCTTCTGGAATAAGAGAAATATGAAGAGAGTATGCATTCATGCACATGACTTCATTGAGAAGTTATGTTTTTCATCAGTGTGTTGTGGAAACTGCTCTGCTAACAAGATTTCCTGTTCTGCTCTCTGTACCTCATGGACAAAAGGGAGTGTGCCTCTGGATGTTCTCAAAATGCTAGGGAAGAGAAACATAAGGATCTCATTAATCTACAGTAATTAATGATCAAAAATAGAGGATTTTTAAAATAGCATAGCTTTGGAAAATAATACACATTTCAAGAAGCCAAACCCTCTGTAATTCTATTTTTTTTTGAGTATTAGTTTTGTTTTTGAAGTATTACATCTGGTTATATAGCATTAAGCAATGCTAAAACAAGCAGCTTGATGCAGGAAGTCCTGGAGCTTCCTGTAGTCATTGTAGATATTAGGCTATAGAAGCATAATGGCAATCCTCTAAAGAAGTATATATTTTTAAATATATAAAGTTTTACATTGTTATTTTAGATTTTGCACATACACCAAGAAATGCAGTCATGTTTTGTTGTAATACTTAAATACCTTTAATAGTGTAACAGAAACACAAAACCAACAGTATAATTTTTAGCTGATATTCAAATCTCCCACTACGGCAAATGTATTTGACTTTGACTTGTATGGTCTTTTTGTAGACTTGCAAGGTTTTTGATGAAAAGAAAACAGATATCCTTAAAATACAAAATTTTGGTGCAAGGTAGACTCCAGCATCACCTCTGTCTGCTGTGAATTGTGCCTCTCTTAAGAACTTTAGTGTGATTCTGTAAGAAACTTATTAGCAGCTGTGGTCATCTGAAGGATACTGCATAAAACATTAGCAACAACAGAAATTGTCAATTGCACTGATCTTGTCCTATATTCTGATTTTGATTTTATGATGAAGATGCATATCTTTATAGCTATGTTGTGGATATATTTAACCACAAACTACAGTGTTTTCAAAGATTAAACAGGTTTCTAAATCTTTTCTAAAGCACCTTTGAAAGAAGGCATCAATGAATTTTATGAATAACGAATATGTGAATCTATAATGCATTTCTAAAAATTACAATATCGCTATGGTATTGGTGTCTTTTGACAAAGCATAAAAGAAATCTGAAGATTATTTTAATATAATTTTATTCTTCAATTAAAATATTCATGATCACCTTTCATTATTTCAACTCCCTGGTCATTATGAAAAATGTAAATTATTTCAATTCACTTATTCAGATTACACACAGGAAAGAAAAAGTACTGAGTCCTACCGAGTACTGAGTGACCACAGACAATTTTCCTGGGAGTGTAGCCCCAGCCAGGATTCTCAATTTGTCTTCAGTATTCTAATTAAAATGGGCAGACCTTCCCACACAACAAAATGACAAGGGCCAGAAACCTCAAAATGAGAATTATTGTGGCGATGTACCACATTTTATAGAGTGTGCATTTATTCCATTCTACTACAACCCTCACAGATCTACATCTCATCTTTAGGAAGTTTTATGAACTGTATCATATGGATGACCCTAGATTTCATTCCCTAGTTCCCACTGCTTTTAGAGAAAGACTAAAAAATGTTGTTCATAAATAGGGCTGGTGGGACTGTTAAAGCTTTTTTTTGGACTAGTGATATTCATAGAGCTTGCTCCTTGCAAATGGCTTTTGCTTTTTGTTGCTGTGTCCATTGCTCACTCATTTTCAGTTTTCATGCTTTCCAGCTCTCTTCTACCCAACCCATCTTTCAACCTCTAAGATTATTCTTTTTCTTTGCCTTTTGAGGACTTTTTGCTGTCACCATCCTGGCCTTTCTACCCTCCAAACCTGCCCTCCGGGCTCTACTGATCTGGATCTTCCCACTTGTTTTTCTCCATTTTGCTCCTGTGGTTTCTCTTTTTTTTCTGCCAGGGAAGCAGAATCTGTGTATTCATAACACACCACAGACACCACCAGGAGCTGAGCCTGTGCTGAGCACACCACAACAGGGCTGGTGCAGTGCGCTCTTATGTCCCCAACAAGCAGTTGGCTGAGATGCTCTGAGGAGGAGAAAGCTTTCAGAGAGGTATCTGCAGGTTTTGTCTTCTGCCACTGTCTCTCACCTGGAAACATTAAGCTACACGGAATAGCAAAGAGGCAAAGAGTAACTGTTTTGTGTATTTGGCTCACTTATGGTACAGGACTCCTTAGGAAACTATCCTTAGGGACAATATTTTTTTAGGTATGTTTTCCTTGGGGTGCAAAATCTCTTAATCTCCAAGTGTAAGAAATCAGCAAAAGAAGGCAAGAGATCTGCTGGGTTGAGACTAAAGTGCAGGAAGGAAATGCACAGGCAATGAAAGCAAGGACAGGTGACCTGAGAAGAGCCCAGAGACACTGTCCAATTGTGTAGGGGTGGGGTCAGGAAGGCCAGGGCCTGAATGGAGCTGAACTTGGCAAGGCATGCAAGGAATAACAGGGAAGGATTCTACAGGTATGTCTTTCAGAAAAAGAGAGTTCAAAAAGAGCAACTTCCCACCTCCCCCAAAATGAGCAACACAGGTAACAAGGTATGAGGAGAAAGAAGACTGAGGTACTCAAATATATTTTGCTCAGGCCACCTCTCTTCTTGGGACAGAAGATGGGCATGGAGCAGGGGGAGGGAGAGATATGTCCCAGCCTGGGACTTAGGATACCAGAAATCTCAACATCAAGAAGTTAACTCATGTAGGGCTTCAGTGGCTTTTGCCTTTTCATAGAGACAGAGAGGCCTGGGCAGGAGAGATGGAATCACTTATCCGGGATGTGGAAAGTTTTTAGCCTCTGTGACCATCCTTGAAGAGACTGTGTCACATGCATCCATTTCTCCTAAAAACCCTTCTCCTAGAAAAGGATGGTTTCTCCTAGGAGAGACCTTTCCCAGGGAAGAGGCACCAGTGAGTGTTTGATAGGGAGGAAACCTTCACATAGCACAGGGAAACAGATGTACAATTAATTTTTTCTCATTTAACTTTTCTTTGTTTAATTTGTTTCATTAAGGAAGGAGGTGGAGGAAGGGACAGGCATTATTTATCTTCATAACTTCTAAAACATGCATTCCAGCACTCAAGATGGAACATGTCTCCTGATGAAATGACATGCCTAAGTCTTTGGAACCTGACAAGGCCTGAGGGAACTGGCTGGTGTAGGTGCCAAGCAGCTCTCCATGACATTTGAAAAGTCATGGCAGTCAGGTGAAGTCTCTGGTGACTGGGAAAAGGGAAACATTGCACCCATTTTTATTAAAGGGCAGAAAGGAGGACCCTGTCAGCCTCACCTCTGTGCCTGGAGAGATCATGGGACAGCTTTGGAAGCTGTGCTAAGGCTCGTAGAGGAACAGGGAGGTGGCTGGGGACAGCCAGCACAGCTGCACCAAGGACAAGTCCTGCCTGACCTACCCAGTGACCTTCTGTGATGCAGTGACTGCACCAGTGGAGAAAGGAAGAGCTGTGGATGTCATTTATGTGGACTCCTGTAAGGCCTGGACACATTCCCCTACAACATCCTTTTCTCTAAACTGGAAAGAAGTGGATTTGATGCTGGGATGAAGAATTGGTTGGATAATTCCATCCAGAAGATAGCAGTCAATGGCTCAATATCCAGCTGATCATCAGTGAAAGGTGGTGTCCCTCAAGGGTCCACACTGGGACCAGAATGTTTAGTGTATTTATCAATGACATAGATAGTGGATTTGAGTGCGCTTGACGGCTGTCAAATGTCCTTTCCAACCCAAACTATTCTATGATTCTATGACTGGTACTGTCTGCTTTAGGCACCATTGGACAATGTACCTGACTCAGGGAGAACACACATACACCCTGAAAACTACTGTGCAAAAATTCAGGGTTTACAATTTCCCTTCCTGAGAAGAGAGAGTTTACCAGCTAAAGCTGTGCTAAATTATGGAAGAGAAAATCAAGTGCTATAATTGTGGGTGTTTATCACAGTTACAGTTTTTTCTATTCATAGAAATTTGATTTGAACAGGGTAAATCTGTGCCCAAAATACAAATGAGATCATCTTCAAACAAAGTAAATGAAAGAGGCACTTTTTATGGCTTTGTTTTATAACTGTTCTGCTTGAGCAGTTAGTCTTTTGTTTCATTTTTTCTCTTATACCTTCACATTAAATCCAACACAGTATAGTATAACTCTTCAATTAAAACAGCGATTTTGGACTTTTTCAGTAGGAAAACATGATAGAAAAACTTGACTGACCCCTAGTCATGGTAACTGATTTGTGGAACAGGTAGGAAAAAGCATTGAAGGATGGTGTAATTCCAGCTAATGTCTGTGACGGCATTCTGTCATTGATACAACGTAAAGTCCCTGCAGCTTAATTTTTGTTGTTGTTGTTGTGGTAGTACAAAAAAACACAACAACAAAAACAACAAAAGTACTTCTCAGAAAGCCCAAACACCTTTACACCACTTATTTGTAATATCCCTTTTAAAGAGCTGGACCTCTCCATCAATCTGCTCCCCTGTGAGGGAAGCTCTTAAATGGGAGAGCTGATATACAAACCCATGTTCAGCCTGCTGTGTACTGACTGGTGGATGGATAAATCTGTAAAAATCATGCATACCCGGGAAAGGACTGTGCTAAAATGTGCTGTACATAAGCTATACTATACTGAAAGATGAGACAAGGAACAGTTAGCTACCTCTGGGTGTGGGGAATCTTTAACAAGAGCTGTTGAACTATTAGAGCCCTTGCTGTCTTCCCCAGGTCCTGGTGGCAGCTAGACAGCAGTTTGGTAGGCAAAGGCAACTAGAAAAAGCTGGTGGGAAGCACGTAGAGTCACTTGCTCACTTCACCAAGCCCCTTTCCCCTTTTCTCCTACTCAGAATGTAAGTAACTTCATCTGTAAACATTTATGCAAGGTTAGTCTTCTGGGATTGGGAAACAGTTCCCAGCTGGGTAGAAACTTGCTAAGCCTTCAGGAGGAAAGGCAGTGTGCGCTCAGTTTCCAGACAAAGCCAATTTCACCATTTTACGGTAAATGGACACAAGCAAGAGACTCTTTCAAAACTCTTTTTGTTTTGTGGTAGCTTGAACCCAAAACGTTGCTGCTGGACTGCCTGTGGTTTATTTGTCTGGCCCCCAAACTGGAGCTCAGTAGCCACATTTGATCTTCTACCTTGAGGAAGAATAGGGGTTTCATTATGATGCCAATACCAGGGGTAAAAGGAATGTTTTAACCCTTCCCAAATCTATCTCATTGGCAGAAGGCCATAGGGGCCTCTTCCTCCCTCATCTCTCATGTTTACCCAAACTTCGTGTCCACATCTTATTGGAAGAAGGCAAAAAACCCCTCCCTGACCTTTTCCTAGAAAAACAGTTAGCTGAGACCCTTTGTTCTCTTTGTTTCCTGAGACCAGGATGAAATAAAAGCTACACTAGAAAGATAAAGACAAAGAGCCTCTTTTGTATCCTTAGTTTATCTATATGTAACTCCTGATTAACTCTTTCAGAGTAATTCAGCTAGGAGGGAGTTAATTTAAGGGTGAGTTACACAAAAGCTCTTTGGAACAACCCAGTAACACAATTATCATTTTAAGATGATTGCCCAGAAGAGAAGGAGGTGATAATAGCTGGGCAACAGATGAAAACGCAATAAAGGTTTCATGGGACCAGAGAAATCTGAAAACAGATCATGACTCTAATCCCTGGGCACTCCTACTAACAATTGCAAATAGGAGATGGCAGCCCTTGGTTTTCTGAACCATGATCTCTCCCCTGTTTGTGCATTTATGTTTGGTGGAGAAATTAGGCTCCATTATCACTTGGATGTGCCACTATTTTGCTGTAGCCTGCAAAACTGACTACAGTGTACATAAGAACAGCTTTACCTACTGGGTTTCAGTTGTGTAAAACTGCCAGATTAGAAAGTTGCAGTTCATCTCAAGAAATTATGGGGTGGCTGGTGCCTCAGGTTGAGGAGAACAGTTCTGGCAAGAGAGACATCTGCCTACTCTCTGCCCTCTCCCCCCAAGGAGCTGCTGTCTGGTCTGCCTGTGCTGATTCTTGGCAGGATTTTAACCCAAGGTGACCTCTACTGTTTGAGGGAAACTCCAGTGCTGCTTTTGTCTGTTTTTCACACATGGTAAACATCTGAAGTGTACCATTATATGATTTTTGAAATCTGTGTGCTTGGTTGTGAGTTAGTCATTCATATTCTCTTGTTCTCATTATTATCTGACACAATGCCTTGTTTAAGAATCTTAGAGGTGGAACTGTGTTGGTTTCACGTGATGTGGGGGAGGGGTGGATTCGCCTCAGGGATGGCTCCATGAGGCTGGGGAGTGGGAGGGACTCTCCCGGCTCTGGGAGCTTCCCCTGTGAGCTGCTGGCACCAATCGGGGAGCTGATTTGGTGATGGACAGCTCGGGAAACCAATGAAAAAGTTATTTCGCTTTCACAAATCACGTTGCATCGAGTTGATTGTCTCTTTCGGTTTCCGGTCTCTGGAGGTGTGGGGGTCCCGGCTGAGGGGCTCCGGCCCGGCTCTTCGGCTCTGTGGGGGGGGGCCGGCTCGGGACCCCGGCCCCGGGCTCGGCGGGGGGGCCCGGCCAGGCACCGGCTCTGCGGGGAGCCCCTGGCTTGGAGGCCCCCGGGCTCCGCATGGCCCCAGCACCGGCCACATGGCCCCGGCCCTGCCAGCTGGGCTCGGTTCGTCTTTCCACGAGGCAGAGAAGAAGTCCAGCTGCCCACGTTTGTTTCTTTGCAATCTGGATACAATCTTAACTTCTTTATGCCCGGATGGAATCCTGGATCTCCTAAATTCCCCTGAATGAGAAGGAATGAAGCATGGAGACTACAGAAGTCAGCGGGATGAAGACAAAGTTCCTGGTGGGAAGAGATTGAAAAGATGCAAGTAGCTGAAAACCTTTTTGTGGGCTGTGGGGATTGTGACTTCACTAAAGTTCCTTTAAACTGTGAAATATACTTGGGGAGGTTTGGATGCTTGAGTAGAAGACTTTTTGCCTCGGGGAAATGGAGCTCTCTTGTTCTGGGACTGGAATATGAACAGAGACATTTGATAAAGAAGCAGATAAAGAGAATTTTGTTTTTTGGCAGCCTGCCTTTAGAGGTGGTACCCCATGTGTGCATCGTAACCCATAACACGGCTCTGGAAGGACTGTGTAAAGGGTAGGAAAAATCATAGTTCTGTGGTTTTTGGGCGGACGCAGACTGTGAAGGTGAAGACACCCCCTAAGTCATAACCAGAAAAGGGACTTTTCTCTCTGAAGGAAACTGAACTGATTATTTGAGTGTATAACTGACTGAAGTGTTCTCTCTTTATGTTGGTTGGTAAGAAATGTGGAATGAAGGGGAGGAGGAAACAATCTAGGAATTTTATCCTGAATTCTAATTCTTTTTTTTTCTTTTTTTGTTTTGTTAATAAATTTCTTCTTGTACCTTTATAAGTTTTGAGCCTGCCTTGTCTCTACTCCTGGGTCCTGTCTCAAAAAGAAATTAAATATATTAAGGTTGGCAAACCCAAGTCACACCGTGACAGGAACTAATGAGAAGAAACTGTATTTTAAAATGAAGACAACTTGCTGCTTAGTCTGGTAGGATGGGAGCCTAAAACATTTTTCTCTTCCACTTAAAAAAATGTCTTTCCTAAAAATAAGGAAACTTTTACTTATTCAGTTTTCTTTTCTGCAGATTGTCCCTCCCTGGATGACCCATGCTGCTATTCTTTTGTCATAAATCGTAGCCAGAGTGAGACTATCAAGCTGTGATATACAGCTCTATTCAAATCACACTCGCTTTTCTACCTCTGAGGAGCTTGCTTGTTAGGGAGACATGAGAGTTATAAATAGGACAACATATAACAAGGTTCGTTGCAAAGACATGCCAGAAAATAATTCTGCTGTGGGGAGAGAATCTTTTAAAAGAGCCTTTTCATTTTTCTACATTCCTTCTGCAGTTTCCAGACCTGAGTATGCAAAGACTCAGCCAGGGCAGTAGGAGTCAACTTTTCTGGACTTGCTGCTCCTGTGCCCTGCTTTGCCACTGACGTTAATGCAGCATTTCAGTTTGCTCACCTGCAGACAGAATTTGTCTCAACTTAGGTTATAATTTGAGGATCTGTTCAGAGCCAGCATGAGACAGCATTATCACACAAGACAAGGGCTGTCTCTGTCAGCATAAAGCATCTTTGAAGGCATTTGAAGCTTCATCATTCCAGAAGCAGAGGAGAAAACTTGTTGTGACTTGAAGTTAAATTCTTTAATCAATCTTCTCTTTCTCCAGATATCCTGTGTAATAACTTCAGAGGTCAAAAATTGTCCACTTTACAATCCTCCTTTTCTCTGCTGTGACTTCTACCACAGTCTGAGCCACAGAGAAAAAAGGGAGGGGAGGGAAAGATGGTCCTAGTGCCTGACTAAGGGTGAATGGAGAGTGGGTACAGTGGTTAAATGGGACAGTTTAGCTGTCACAGTGAACAGTGACAGCTGACAGAGAACTCTGTTACAAACCAGCCTCTCTCCAAACATCGCCCACCTTAAGATTTGTGGCAATCACACTGCACAAGAACAGTAAAATTAGCTTTATAAACAGCTTTATTAGATGCTGGACCTGGTCCTGACATTGCCAGGGCTTGCTGAGTGATCCTGAACTTGTTACTTTATTTCTCTGGAGTAGTTTCCTCCTCACTCTCCGTATTTTGTGAATCTTGACAGGAAGGATGAATCTTGCTCTGTATTGGCATCATGTCAATCTTAACTGCTGTCTCACCTGTGGCCTCCCAGTGCTGCTATAGTCTCCTATTTCCTCATATTCATAGCAATCCTGCTACTGTTGAATGCAAAACTGTATCATTATATTACTACTAAAAGATCATTCACAACATTTTTTTCCTAAGTTTTTGAAAATTTTCGTGTGAAGCAGTAAATAAGAGATGGGAACTACTGCAAGTTCTCTAGATCATCTGGATATGTGAAGGAAGTAAGCATAAAACATAGAACAATAAAATCTTAATTTTTAATGCTTTTCCTTTTCCTGCTTTAGTGATGGATTTTATTCCTTCTCCTTAAAGTTCTAGTGGCAGTCAGCTATTACACACAGCCTCCATTAGAAGAACATACTTTGTTGCTATAGCAATTCTTCTCACTGATATTTTATTGCACTTAGATGCTGCTGGGGGATAAAAAAAAAGCAGAAAGCAAAAAAGGCAAAAAAAAGCAAAACCAAGGCTCAAAAAAAAAAAAGCATGGCTGAAATGGTCAGCCTACCTGATCTCTTATTTTTGAGCAACTTTTAACTGTATCAGAGCAATCTATATTCTGATAAACACTTTGTGTAAGGCACTATCTGGGAAGGTTTATTGTTGCTTTATAAGTGGCATGCAGCACACAGCAGGACACACTGCAGCACAGTGTCTGACATAGCAGCTATAGATTACTGGGAAGATAAATTCATTCTTTTTGATCTGAGCATTTCACCAACTCCAATTTGAAGTTTTGATATCACCCTGTCAACCAAAGGGGATGGTTTTAACTAAGGGAAAAGTTATCAAAGGTTTACTCAAAGTTCCTTTTACAATGGCTTCTCCAGGAGCACAGATACATATTTACTGCAGGTGAATGTAGGGCTCATCAAAATTGCTGGACTAAAATCCCTGTACACATAAGACTTCTGTTCAGCATAAAATACTGAACAGCAGATTCAAGTATTTCCTGTTCTGTCAAAAACAGATGCCTAACCATTCAACTAATGAGGTGAAAAAGGTCATTAATTTTGTCTCCTGCTGACTCCCACGAGAATGCCACCCAGAATGCCAGTATCTTCCTCCTGGGAACAGTCATTCGTATGGAGACAGTGCTACCTGTGCTCCCCTGGCCATGTAATCCAGCCAGGGAGAGGGAAAGTCCAGGGGAGGAAATAGGAAAGCAGTTAAAGGACAGCATTCTTCTTCCATCCCCTGGGGAGCATCATTCTGATGGGTAAGGCACTGCCTAGAGATAGTTGTGGCCAGCGTGTTGGGGCATGTGGCCAGCACATTCCTGCTGCCAGAGGAAGGGCAGAATACGAGGTGCTCCCCTTCCCTCAGCTGCATGGGTGGGTAAGGGAAATGGGATGGGAGGGAGCAGGAGAGGTGTCTCCACTTGTGGAGCACTGTCCTTACCAGGGCCTTGGGACTCCTGCCTCCACATAACAGCATTCAGAACACCAAAATTCAGAACAAGCCCAGTGTGCAGCAGCTCCTGGTTTTCTCTTTGTTTCATGTGTCCTTGCATTACTCTGATGTTCGAGTGTAATTCGACATGGCCTGCTCCTTCTACTCCTCTGCAGTGCTGCTGGGAAACACTTCCATCAGAACGGACAGGACAGCAAGCACAGCTCTCACCAACACCAGCACAGTCTCTTGTCTCCTTCTCTTCACCCGTATCACAGCTCATCAAGGAGGCAAAAGCGAAAAAGGAGCTATTTCAGGTGGCAGTGATGTGTCAGAGGCAGGAATGCAACCATACACACAGGAAGGTCCTGCAGAAAAAGCCTGCTTTATTGAGACCTCTTCCCCTTATACAGATCAGAGACACATGTGGCTAATCCTCACTGGTCAGGCTAATTGCCACCCGGGCAACCAGCCAACAGCAGCCTTGTTGTAAATGGCTATTGGATGTGTTCGATTTTGTCCAATTAATCAACAACAAAGTTCAATTTAGCAGTAATTTATTAATAATAGCAATTGTATATAAATGAATACAATCAAAACATATGAGTTACATAAATTTGAGTAAATACAAAATTTAGCAGCAATTTAAGTATAACAGAGGTATGGTTCAGTTGAATAAAGCATAAGCAAAACTGAGTGGGGGTACGGGGAGGGATTCTCCCTTCCGCGCGTACCAAATCAGTCAAGCTAAAATCTCACTTGTATACTGTTTACTAATGCATATTAATACAGAATCTTCTAGAAAGCTCCTCCTAGTTTCTATTCCCAAAATTTACATCACTGTGTTGTATTGTGCATGCTTCACCAGTGGTCAGGGGTCTCTCCTCCTTTCGGGGGTCTTGTTTCTGATGAAGGCTCTGGGTCTTCCTCAGTGTTCACTGTGTGACCTTGCAGGTAGTTCAGGCCCACTAACTTAAAGTTACATAATTAAATATATGTTCCCACAACAGGCCTTAGTCCAGTATTCAATGCTTTGGAATCATCCCAATTTGGCCCAATTCAAGGTCGAAAACCTGTTTCTAGATGCTGTTCTTAGACCTATACCCTTGCTATTCTCACTCCCATCAAACATCTGGAGGATGATTCCATCTGCTTTGTTTAACCATTTCCTTTATCCCTGTTTGCTTTATAACAATTAAATACAATTTTTCTATTGATTATAAAGCAACAATTTTGCTAATATTGTTACAATTAATTAGCACGAATCACATATATAACAGCCTGAATCCCAAATGCCCTGGGCCTGCTCTCCAAGGGGCCTTACTGGTCCAGTTACATAAGCAAGGTAATTACATAATCAACCAAATTATGGAGTTGGGATTATTTATAACTGTGGGCCCTCCAGGCCAGCTGCAGGCCACCACAATTTCACAGTCCAGCGGCTGTGAGAGCCTGTGCTGCGGAGGGCGAGACAGGAGGGTGTGATGGAGAAGGGCAGCAACAAGGCTGGCTGCTGCGAGTGGGAAAGGAGGGAGGAGAGGCCGGAGGGGCATCAGTACTGCTCACTCCTCACCCTGTGCACTCGCTGCCAGCAGCTGTGGCTCGCCAGGGACCTCCTGTGCATCCCCCAGCAGAGTCCAGGTGCAGGATAATGCGTTTGGAGGGAATCAGGGGCAAAAGTGCACAACAGCACAGTGGAGGGTATTCCAGAGGAACCCTGCAGGCTTTCAAATGGAGCTCTTGGTGCTGGCACAGCCACCTCTATGCTGGGTATCACCATGCTTTTGGAAAAGGATGGGACTTACTGATTGATTCATTGCATGAGGAGCAACTCAGAAACATTCAACAGCAAACCAAAAGTCTTAACTTGGCTTGCAGCTTGTCTAGATTTGAGCACTGATCTGCACCTGGCCAGTTCTCATCACCGAGGTCCATGAAATCGAAGTGTTCAAACTCCACCTTCTGTTTTCTGAGGTTTTAATTGTCTTTGTCAGTGTACACATATTTACAAAAGAAGAATTTGTGAATAGTCCTAACTCAGTTTTCCTGCTGTTTATAGCACAGATAGGTGTAAGCTGTATCATTACCACAGCAAAGCCCTTATTAATAAGGTGATACAATTTTGGCAAATACTTGCAAAATGAAATTTTGCATGCTTGGACTCAGTCCACAGGCAGAGCTTTGGAAGCTGGAAGTAAAATTATCTTTGAATTGTAGGTGCTTCAATGACGGATATCTGCCCAAAACACAGCATGTTGTTGTTTATTCGTGAAGTGACATGAGAATGGGTGAGCTGAGTCACCTAAACTGTCTTGTTTCATATATCTTATAAAGATTTACAAACAAAACTAAAAGTGGTGTGATTTTGAAATAAACTGCTTGCCATGCAAAAACAACACATCTATTCCCAGATTTCCCCCTCACACATACACAGGACAGTGAGAGTGACTTAATGGCTTAAAATAGCTGGGCTTTGGTGATGTTATGTCCTATTAATTTATTCGAAATTGCAAAAATTATTTGTGTTACCTAACTAGCAGCCATACAGCTCCTTGGGAGACTCTTTCCATAGGAAAACAAGCATCCATGCTGTTGGGCTCCCTGTTGTGGGATCTCTTCTTTCCCAGCAGGCTTGTCTGGCACTTGCCAGTCAAGATGCTGGGTGCTAACGCCTTGAGGGGAGGGGTTTCTAGAAGGTGCAGCTTGTTCAGTCTTTTCCAGCAGGCGAAAGAGTGGAATTCCTGCTACTTTTTGTTTTTCATGAGGGTGGATTGCACTCCCCCATTGAACAAACTCTGCTGGGAGGCTGGAAGGCACTCGACCAAGTTGTGTTTTTTGTTCACCAGCACATGGTTGAAGGGAAGAACAAGTGGCCATGGCCCTAGAGCAGAGGTCTGCTTCACCTCCCATCTTGGCTGGCTTCTTCAAACATTTCCTCTTGCCTAAGATGATGCATCTTGAGTTTTATCCACTTTATCACACAGTAAGTAACTAGAATTACTCCTGCTTCACAGAGAGAGATTGCACCTTGCCCAAGGCCCTCTTGACAAGAGGGAAGGGAGAGTGTGAAGGACTAGAGCTGAGCTTTCAGGTCTCATTCAGGTTATTTGATTTCATTAGAGTTGGCTTCTTGCTGCACTCTGCAAAGAATTGCAGCTATATTTATTTTTTTTTCCAGGTGAATTCCAACTGAAATATATAGGAAAGTCTGCTATAATGATGCTTTGTCTTTTCCTAATTACTTAAGATAAGACAATGTATCTTTTAGCATGGATGGAAAAGGATTACAAAAGAGGCTCTTCCTTTTGTCAGCTTTATTCTATGGCGATGGCATGGCCCGATGGAGGAAGGAGGAAAGAGGGAGATCCCTCCTGGGACCTCCGTCTTCAGGAGAGGGAATGGGGAGTGGCTTTGGCTAGCAGCCAATGGGATAAGGACACAGGGGGATAGGGTCAGGATACAGGAACTCCCGGTAGGGTACAAGGTCACAGGGAAAGGTCACAGGAAGGGGGACATAAACCGGGAGCTAGCCGGAAGATGGCCAGGTTTGCTGATTCATTCCTTATATCTCATTTATTGAATTACAACAAAAGTCAACCCACCAAGATTTTAGATGGCTGCCATGTTAAACAATAATACTGCCTGCCAGGAAAGTATGTCTATTGTTATCTTCTGGATAAGAATTTTGAGAGCTGCATTTCTTTAAGCAGCTGGAAAGCATGGAATTTTAAATTCTATTCTATTTCATTTACAAGTTTATTTACATCTTAGAATTGCCAGAACCCTTATTGTCATGCCTTGCCATGGGGAATATCTCCAACAAAACCCCAAACAAACAACTATTTGTGATACTAAACCAAAAGCTGTGCAGTTTTAATTTCATACATTTCTTGTCCATCAGGGACATAATAAGGGAATACTAATGAACTGCCCATCTCCAGCTATATTACTGCCTATGATGTTAAAGTCCTTTGACACACACCATGCTCACCTACAGTCAGTAGCTAACTGGGTTTCTTCACTGCCACACTCAGAGCAAGGAACTTCTCCAAAGAACACAATTGTCTCCAGGTCTTTCCAGTCTGATTCCATGTTAAGCAACAGGATTTGTTAAAAGTCGGGAGTGTTATCCCATGTAAAACTATTCTAGCTTTGTTCACACCAAGAGAATGTACCGTCCTTGGAAACTTTCTGCTTCCAATCTTCCATCAGGTGTGCTGTAGGAGGGAATGAAGCAAAGTCCAGGGAGGTCCATTTGTATGAAAAATACAAAGAAGGTAAAATCAACCATTAGGTGTTTAAAACGGGAAAACATTCAATGGAGTAACATAAATTGCTACAAACAGTAAGACAAAGCTCCTTATTAAATTACATGCCACAACTGCAAAACAGAAAGTGCCCGCCTGCCAATGAGTTTCATGCTAGACAATGTAGAGTTGATAAACTGATCTTAATGCCTAAGTAATTAGCAGTCAATTCTTTTAATATGACAACTAAAGCTGAGCAATGACTACTGCTGCAGTACTAACAGCTGAGCAACTGTATCATTATCTGTGTCTTTGCCTGTGTAATCTTTTTAGTGGGAAATATCTTTAGTTTTAGTTTGCTGAAGTAGCTCTGAAGGGGCAAAGGAGTCAGCAGACATAAAATATCCACAAGCTTATGGAACACGTGCTTCCATGTATCCGTGGTGGGGCAGGATGAACAATGGCCTCAATTGCTTGAGGTAAGTTATGTGCTGCAGTTTTTCGTGCTCTGTTCCAGAAACAACAACTGTATCTGTGTCCAAACCCTAGACTATTCCTATGTAGGAAAAGCAGGAACAAATAAAAGGGAGTGTTTCATCTTACAGCATAGAGCAACCTGATGCAACGGATATGTGGAGCTTGCATGATATGAAGCTGGGTTTACATCTGAGTACAGTCCCACCAAAAGGTCTGTCTCTGTTCAGAAAACACGATTTTAGCTGATTATTTAGAAGGTAACTCCTTAAGACCATTTCTGTTTTTAAGTTTTTATGAAGTAACAGCAAATTAAAGGAATAGTATTAGTTTGAAAGGATGTATTAATTTAATATATCCTGCACTCAAATCAAGTTAAACTTTCAGGGGCATCAACATGCAGAAATTCAGGGAATATCATGCAGTAACACACAATGATGTAGTTGCTCTGGGCTACATTCTTGCTGCTGAGTTGTTGTTTCTGGAACAGAGCACGAAAAACTGCAGCACGTGACATCCATGACATTATGAACCATGGGTTTCCAACAGAACATAAATACCTGGTGTTGTAGTAACAAAGGCGCCAAGTGGATTATGTTTCTCTATTCCAACGTTTTCTGGGGATTTGGAGCATAGTTTTTCTTGGTTTAATTTTTATGAGAGCTTTGGGGCTTTTGTCTCGCTTGGCACAGTGAGGTATAGCAAGTTTTCATTTATGATTGTATACTCTATGTTTTTAGAGAAAATACCACAGAAATAAAAAAACGATTTTATGATGGACTCCCTTTCTGCATGTGCAGCACATAAACTGAAGTTCCCTGAACACCAAGCTCAGAGGCTCAGCTCAAACCCTGTTTATTCTCTGGGAGCTGCAAAAACTGATGGTTAGAAAATCTGTAACTTCACCTCCTCAGAGCCATGAATTACTTACCTGAGTAGTCATGAGTTTGCATGGCATAAATATAGATGTGGGAGGTGTCAAATTTTCCATATTCATCAAACAGAAGACAGTAGGATTTGGATGAGACTCCACTTAGCTCTAGTAGCTAGGTAGCTGGATAGGTCCAGCACAGGAGACTTTCAGAAGTACTAATGCAGGACTATAGGAACTTTGTATCCCCATCCCCTAGTGTTTATCTAGACAGGTGCCTGAGCCCTCATTTCTTAAACCAAAATGTTCTATTTCCATTCTGATCTTGAAAACTACTTTTCCAGTGATATTCATATGTCCAGACACTGTAATCTTCCCTAACTCTTGGACTGAAGAATATATAAAAAGTGGCTCACCTTCCCTTTATAATTTTTCATCCACAGAATGGTGGTGGATATAAAATATATTATGAATTGACTCTTATATCTGCTATGATCTTGTCTCCCATAGTAAACTTCAGAGAATTCCTTGTTTTAAATGTGCTTCTTCATTGTATAAATACATCTTCAAATATAGATAATAAAAACTAGAAGCAATAATAGAATTATTGAGATTCCTGAAGGCAGAAATAGCAGACAGGGACATAAGTGAGAAAGAGAATTGAGAGATGTTGGAGTGATGCCTGTGAACGTTTAGCTGATCTGTAGCTGGGCCACATACTGGAAAATATGTGGTTTGAGTAATTACTTCAGGGGATGAAATGAAACTTTTGCTCTGAAAATAAGGTGTGAAATTGTTTCCTTACGTCAAATCCCACTTAGTTTGTTAGTTAAAAATATAAAAATAGATCTGTTTGCAGTGGTTTTCCTAGGCTCTTCTTGTGATTGCCCTTTGTTTCTACCACCAGCAGAGAATCATTGTTGTGTCTCTGCTGGCCCTTTCATTGGAGATTAGAGGCATACTTGCAGTAGGCACCTGTTTTCTCATCCAGACAAAAGGCAGAATGTGGACTTTGAGACATCAAAAAGCTTTGTTTCAGTGGGCAGCTCCCAGTTGCTGTGATCATGCTGGAGGTGATCAGTGCTCATGAATAGCAGGGCCAACCTGTCTGAGATGTGACATCAAAGAGCTGAGGCAACAGAAATGAAAAGCAATACTGGAAATTTTTCCTAATTAATTTTCATGAAAGCAAGGCTCATTGTAGAGGTATGACATACTCTGCATACTCCTGATAGTATTTTTGAACGTGACCTACATTTTCTGTTAATTTCTGGTGCTTCCTCTTTGTTTTGTGTTACGAATGTGTGCCTGGGAAAATGTTCCTTATCTTTGCAATTCCTATAGCAGCATGATATGTAAGGAGACAGAGACTGGTTTTAAAAAGGCTGAACTCACAGTTAGTCAGTGAGAAACAAATCCTGTCTGGAGTTGCTGTCTCACAGGCTTTTTGACCCATTTGCAATTCACACCTCATTTATGTGAAAGGAAGTCCTACAACAGAGGATGTCTCTGAAAGGTCTCCTGTCCTGGTAATTTGTTGTCTTGATGCCCTGCATGACCAACTGGAAACCATATTCAGTATTCAGTGCTGAGATGGGCTCTTGCTGAGCTTATTGCAAACTGCAAGAAGTTGAGGGGGAGCCCACTAGGATCACTTAGCCACTTGCTGGTTTGCTATTTGGGTGTTTTTAGGCTTAAAAGCGAAACAAAAGAGGTGGGAATCCCAATGACAAATCAGCAAGTTTTCCAGTGCAATGAGCTTAATTAAAACTAGCAGAATATTGCAGTTGCATTGTAGCCTTTTTCTCTAACGTGTTACCCTTGCAACCTGCCTCAAAGCCATGTGGTGCATTTTGGAGTTCAATTTGTGCTGGCCTGCAGGCAGTGGTGCATGTTTATCAAATGGGTGTTTGACACACTGCTGCAAGCCAAAGAAGAGAGAACAGCTATTGCCTCCTGTTGCTGCCCCGGTATGGGGTAATCCATCTTCTAGGAGCAGTGTGATACATCTCTGCATGGGGCCAGCAGAAACCTACAGGTGCTATCTGACGTCCCCAGCTCGCCCAGGCCAGTAAAGGGCCCTACACTTCCCTTGTCCATCACTGTGATCTCCAGGAAGGAGCTGCTTTGCTTTTCAAGGAGATGGACTATTTCCCTTGCAAACAAGGGTTCTGTGTAATGCTGGCTCTGTGATGTTCACACCTCTGAGCACTTTGCTCAGCAAATGACAGAGCTCTGGGTGTTTCCTGCTGTCAGCCAGGACTTACCACCATGGATGGGCTATTTTTTAAGCAGTGTGCCCAGATGCTTTTCATCCAGGGCTGCTGCACAGACTTTGAACTGAATGTGCTCACTGTCATCTTCTCAGAGAGGTACACGGCATATGACTGGATATAGACCAACAACATGGCCATTATGATGAGGCATTTACTCCACTTTACAAGCAAGCCAATTAAAACATCAAGTATTTACAGCTTCCACCATGCCAATGCTGAACATGATATCCTGGGATGCACTTTGCCTATTTCATCTCATGCTCTTAAGTATCCCAGCACGCTCAGTGTTCCATCCATTCTTTTTGTTGCCCATAGCTCGGCACATGCCTTGAAGCCGTGCTGACTCTGGTGACTGACAAAGAGTGTCAGATGCTTCTGACATTAGACGTCATGTTGTCAGCCACCAGGAATGTTGCTGTCAGCTTGCTGAGTGTGTTGGTTTCACGTGCTCGGGGAGGGTGGATTTGCCTCAGGGACAGCTCCATGAGGGTGGGGAGTGGGAGGGGCTCTCCCGTCTCTGGGAGCTTCCCCTGTGATCTGCTGACACCAATCAGAGAGCTGATTTGGTGATGGACAGCTCGGGAGGCCAGTGGAGGGTTGCTTCGCTTTCACAAATCACAGTGGATCAAGTTAACTGCGGGATCATTCGGTTTCCGGCCTCAGGAGGTGCCGGGGTCCCTGGCTGGGGTCCCAGCCTGGCTCCGGGCTCGGCCTTGGGCCCGGCCCGGGGCCCCAGCCCCGGCTCTGTGGGGGGCCCGGCTCGGGACCCCAGCCCCAGCTTGGTGGGGGGCCTGGCCCGGCCGCATGGTCTCGGTCCCCCGGTCCCCCCCGACCGCATGGCTCCGGGCAGCCCCAGCCCTGGCCTGGTGGCCCCCGGCTCCACATGGCACCAGCACTGGCCACGTGGCCCCAGCACCGGCTTCACATGGCAGAAGAGGTCTCCAGCTGCCCATGTTGTTTCTTCCAGGATCTGGATACAATCTTGACTTCTTTATGCCTGGATGGGATTCCCGATTTCCTGAGCTTCCCTGAATGAGAGGAGGTGAAGCGTGGCGACTACAGAAGTCAGTGGAATGAAGATAAAGTTCCTGGTGGGAAGAGATTGAAAAGATGCAAGTAGCTGAGAACCTTTTTTGTGGGCTAAGGGGATTGTGACTACACTAAAATTCCTTTAAACTGTGAAATATACTTGGGGAGGTTTGGATGCTTGAGTAGAAGACTTTTTGCCTCGGGGAAATGGAGCTCTCTTTCTGTTCTGGGACTGGAATATGAAAAGAGACATTTGATAGAGAAGGAGATGAAGAGAATTTTGTTTTTCAGCAGCCTGCCTTTAAAAGTGATACCCCAATTGTGTAACATAGCCCATAGCACAGCTCTGGAAGGACTGTGAATAAATGGGAGGAGAGTCACAATCTGCAATATTTTCCCGGGCGGATGTGGATTGTGAAGGTGAAGACACCCCCTTAGCCATAACTAAAAAAGGGACTTTTCTCTCTTAAGGAAACTGAACTGATTATTTGGGTGTATAACTTACTGAAGTGTTCTCTATATGTTGTTGGTAAGAAATGTGGAATGAAGGGGAGGAGGGAACAATCTAGGAATCTTATCCTGAATTCAATTTTTTTTTATGTTATTAATAAATTTCTTCTTGTACCATTTTAAGTTTTGAGTCTGCCTTGTCTCTACTCCTGGGTCCTGTCTCTAAAAGAAATCAAATATATTAAGGTTGGCAAACCCAAGTCACACCATGACACTGGGTCATGTGCTCTGTCCTAGCACGGGCCTTGGCACTGAGAATCATCCTCTTGCTCGTCACAGTCCTGTCACCAGATTTGCAGAGTGCATGGGTAGAGGCCACTGGTGCTATTGTTCAGCTCCCTGGCGAACTAGGGGGTTAATGAGTTTTCTGAGGGCAGACTCTTCCTCACAAGTGGATGAAGAGAGAGACAGGGGATGTATCTCGGTATCACCTAATTTTAACACTATATTGAGATATAGAGGCGAAAGGACTTGGCAGATTATCCCTCTCCCATATTTTGCTTTCAGTATTAAGTCCTGGGTGTTATTCTGTTGACAAGATAAAAAGAATTATTTGAAATTACTTCTTGCATCTGCCTTTCACCACCTTCTTTGGATGCACTGAGAGTGATACCGTCACCAAGGGCTGGAAATCCTGCCTGGATAACTGCAGTCCCATGCTTAGCTCCTGGCAGAGCAGGCAGTTGCCTTTCCACAGGGAGAGGGACAGCAAACCAGAGTGGAGTGGTTGTAAGTAACCTAATCTCGTTAAGCAAAGCGTTAGTGGAACTGGAGATGCTGTTGATTGCTAGCACTTGCCTAATGGCCCTCCCAGGAGACATCTCTGGGCTCTTTAAATTCCTTGGGGAAGGGCAAGGGCTTTTCTGCTGCTTATCTCCTCTGAGGTAGGTGCAAAGTCATGAGTACTGCCCTATAACCAAAATGCAGACTATGTTTTGGTGTCCTGGCACCTGATCTCTGGCAGGCTGCTTGGCAGACCTCAAAGCCTGCTGTGTGTTTCTGTAGGAATTGCTGTGATTTCAGAAAGTTCACTTCCAAAGCGTGGTTTCTTTTGTTGTGTTTGGTCCCTGGATGCAGGTTGTCAGTGAAAAGACTTAATTGTGTGTCCGGAGACTGTCGTCTGTCTCTAAAACAAAGAATGCATGATTGTAACTTTCTGCTGGTTCAACATTAAGGAGGTCAGATTTGTGAGATATTGCTGCCCTTGTTGCAGCATTTTTTCATGCTTTATCTTCCCTATTACACTTCTTTTGCGCCCATGATGAGTCACTGCATAGTCATCTCTGGGGGGGGGGAAGGTGTGGTCCATAGAAAACTCTGTATAGAGCCTTGGCTTTTTGCCCCAAAGCCGCAGATTATCTCCTCTAATGATAAAAATTAGCCCAAATATGCATTTTACTTACGAATGGACAGTGTTTAAATACCAGCTTGTTAGCAATCTTGTGATGAATATATGGCAGGCTACATACGAAAAAAACAGCAGTGTTGTGTGATGGCTTTTCCTGGCAGGAGGTGGGAATCCTTCCTGCCTCCTTTAGTAGTCATTCCTCTGTCTTCCTCTGCCCTCACCCGAGTTAGTAGGGAGGTAGCTTGTCCTGAGAGCAGCATCACTGGATTAAAAAGTGATTAAGTTTTTACTTCTCCAAAGTCCTATACCAAACGCACAGCTTTCCAGTTTGATTTGGGTGGTAAGGCATTTGCATGTGCATTATTTTGGCTGGCAGGCACCTGGGTTTGAATTGTTGTTTATACCACAAAGGCTTGTCAGTATAGTTTTTTCCTAGCAAGCCCTCCCCAGTGGATCAAGCTCATAATGATATGATATTTATTTCGTTGAAAAAAATTCAAAATGCTGCTGTTAAATAAATGGTCCATTTGAGTAATTTTTTCCCCTGTTGCTTTTCCATATATGTATATGCCTATCTTAAAATACAGATCTGACCTTGGAGTTTCAAAGCTGATGCATCTCTGTGCAGCTAATAAAGCACACTTTTCTTCCACTGGGCAGGTGTCTGTAAAATAACAATTTTGTGACAGTGTTTGAGCATTGGGTACTAAACCCTTTGCCCTGAGTGTTAGTGAGCAGCTGCTCTTAAGCCAGCCAGCAGATGTGAGTCAATCCTGGAAGCATCTCTGTGGGGTACAGGACCTTCACTGCAAAATTCTACTTCTGTTCCTGTCTGGGACAAGCTGCTCCTGCTGCTTCCCCCAGGTGTTACTGAAATGGGTCTGCAGCAAGCATGAGGAAGAGAAGGTAGACACTGGCACCAGGTTTCACAGCAGTTATTTGGTCTTGTGAAATCTTTCAGGGAGCCATTGGGGTTTTGAGCTAAGGGGCCCTGCCATGAAAAAAAAACCCTCTTTTAATGTGGGTAGAGGGCACAAGTAAAGTCCCCTGCTTGGGTTTACCCTGCATGGCAAACCTGGTCTTATTTCTCTTTTATCCACTCTGATCCCTGCCAGCTAGTCAGGAAGCTACCTGCTGCTGCTTCTAGTCTGCTCATGCTGGGATGATTGCAGGCTTAGCAGTATGCACATTAAGTGGCACTAAAAATAAATAGAAAATTGGGTTTTCTGGCTCTCTTTTTTGATTTTCCTCCTTTAAATGAAAGAAATTGTTAAGCTCTCAGGATTGTTAAAACAGAAGCAAAACTAAGAAGCCCCTGCACTGTAAACACCTTTGGAAAGCAGGGCTACATGAGAAGTAGCTGCCATCCCTGGTGGATGCTGCAGTACAGGCATCTCCCAGATGAGCCACTACACTCCCACAAGGAGCTCCACAAAGTGCTGCCTCTTCCCTGTGCAGACCCCACAAAGCCGTTCTTACAAGTGCCTTCAGAAATAACATCTTTCCATTGAGGCTTCCCAAAGCCTAGAGTGGGTTAACAAAGGGTTCAATTGTGAATGATTCATTGGAAGGAGACAAATGAGACCATCCTGACTCCCTCTTTTCTACCCCCAAATGTTGTAGCAGTATAGCAGTTGTGCCAGACTAAATGTTGACAGTCTTTAATGTAATTTGTCTGTACTAAAGTTAATGCTGCACTTCATGTACTATATTTATATCCATCTATTCCCTTTCATGTCAGATAAGTTCTAGTGTGTGGGATGCCTAACGAGACTGAAAAATAATTTTTAACCCTGTGAGTTCTACAGTTTCCTGCAGGTAGAGAAGGTTGAGGTTATTTTCCTATTAGATGATTATGGCATGCTTTACTTATTTTTTTTTCTAACTCTATTACATTGTGCTATTATAAAACTATAGTGTGGAAGTTGCAGAAACCTTGGTTGTGAGATTCATATGCAGTACAGCAAGGCATAACTTAGAATATTGTGAGGGTGTGCTGGTTTTTCTGGTTGAAACTTTGCTTAAGAAGTGGCTTGGGATACTCTTCCAGCTGTAAAGGGTTTACCCCTATGCTATAGTACTCTTACTTTACTGCTGTGGCCCTCTTACTAAAAGGAGGCTCCTACTAAACCCTGAGAGGAGTCCTGGAGTCCTGCTGTGGTTACAGTCCGGGAGACATTTCTGTCCATCCTTGGGGGGTAGCTGGATGAACTTTCTCTTCTCTGGTAGGTGAATTATACTATGGAGATGCCTCTTCAAGCATTCCCTTTCTTGCCTGTATAGAGAAGCTTGTAAGAGTCATCATTTTCCTTGCTGCTCCTATGAAAAGTGTTTGTCACCCTCTCTTTTTAGAGGGGGAGACAAATGTTAAACACCTTTAAAATTTTATTTTCGTATGTATTCATGTTGTTTCAGAGATGTTTCTTTAGGTTGATGCTGTATAAGGTAAAGGCCAGCAGGGGCAGCGAGCAGAAGAATCAAGATTAACAGGTTCATATCCATAGATCTGCTCTCAAGCAGACAAGGATCAGATTTGAGTCATTGTCTGGCTTTAATTTCTCCAGACCAAGCTCTTCTTTAATGTCCCCCTGATCCTATAGCCAAATCCCTTCTCATTTGCCTGCCTTGGTAAGTGCTGAGCACAGATGCTCAGCTGCTGTAAATAATCGCAGCTCTGACGTCAGAGCTGTTCCAACAATTGACATCAGCTGAGGACATGTCTATGGCTAAGTATAACCCACAGGTATTACAGCATGATTTACAGAGGCTCTTAGCAGTGTAAACCATATGTTTTATAGCTGCTGACAAGGAGAAGAAAGTGTCTGATAACAAGCAAAAGCATATTTAGTAGCATTTTTATATGGTTGAAATTACCCAGTTAAGGGTTTTTAGAAATACATTTGCTGTGATACACAGCACCATGTAGTTCAAGCACACAGCACCCCAGGCATTCCATTTATCACAATCTTTCATGTTAACTTGGCTAATTTGACACTGTTTCCTGTAGAAATGCTCTCAGACAGTTCTATGACATGAGATCGTGTGGGAAGGACCCTAAACAAAAGCAGACCTCAGTGCCCAAATCCATATTTGAGGGAAGGGGGAAGAGCAGATGTCAGTAGTTCATAGAATCATAGGATATCCTGAGTTGAAAGGGACCCACAGGGATCATCAAAGTTCAAGTCCTGACCCTTCACTTGACAGCCTCAAGTCACACAATGTGCCCAAGATAATTGTCCAAAATTTTCTCAAACTCTGTCAGGCTTGGTGCTGTGATCACTGTCCTGGGGAGCCTGTTCTAGTGCCCAGCCACCCTCTGGGTGAAAAACATTTTCCAGATATCCAACACAAACCTCCTGTGTTGGTTTCACGTGGTAAGGGGGAGGGGTGGATTCACCTCTGCGGGGGGCCCTGGCTTGGAACCCCCGGGCTCGGCGGGGGGGCCCGGCCCAGCACCGGCTCTGCGGGGAGCCCCTGGCTTGGGGCCCCCGGGCTCCGCATGGCCCCAGCACCGGCCACATGGCTCCGGCCCTACCAGCTGGGCTCGGCTGGCCTTTCCATGTGGCAGAGAAGAACTCCAGCTGCCCAGGTTTGTTTCTTCGCAATCTGGATACAATTGTAACTTCTTTATGCCCTGGATGGAATCCTCGATCTCCTAAGTTCCCCTGAATGAGAAGAAATGAAGTATGGAGACTACAGAAGTCAGCGGGATGAAGACAAAGTTCCTGGTGGGAAGAGATTGAAAAGATGCAAGTAGCTGAAAACCTTTTTCGTGGGCTGTGGGGATTGTGACTTCACTAAAGTTTCTTTAAACTGTGAAAAATACATGGGGGGTTGAAATATTTGAGAAAAGGATCCTTTGCCCCGAGGGAATGGGGGTGTCTGTTCTGGAACTGGAATATGAACAGAGACATTTGATAGAGAAGACAATGAAGAGAATTCTGTATTTTTAGCAGCCTGCCTTTAGAGGTGGTACCCCATGTGTGCATCGTAACCCATAACACGGCTCTGGAAGGACTGTGTAAATGGGAGGGAAATTCATAGTTCTGTGGGTCTCGGGCGGACGCAGACTGTGAAGGTAAAGACACCCCCTAAGCCATAACCAGAAAAGGGACTTTTCTCTCTGAAGAAAACTGAACTGATTATTTGGGTGTATAACTGACTGAAGTGCTCTCTCTCTCTGTATTTTGTTGGTAAGAAATATGGAATGAAGGGGAGGAGGGAACAATCTAGGAATTTTATCCTGAATTCTAATTCTTCTTTTTGTATTAGTAATAAATTTCTTCTTGTACCTTTTATAAGTTTTGAGCCTGCCTTGTCTCTACTCCTGGGTCCTGTCTCAAAAAGAAATTAAATATATTAAGGTTGGCAAACCCAAGTCACACCTTGACACCTCCCCAGCACAGCTTTATGCCATTCCCTCAGGTCCTCTCACTGATCACCAGAAAGAAGAGTATTAATTATATTTTCTATGCTATAATATGATATAAATAATTTGTAGAATATAATATTATATTAATTTATTAGTATATCTAGTAATTCACCTAATTTTTGAAAACTGCTGTAGTGAAATACTGTTCCTCCCACAGTGTGACTAAATGACAGCTAATTTCAACTAAATATGCCTTGAAGGACGGGTGGTTCTCTGAAGTCTTGCTGTGGAAGAGCTAGATAATGCACTGAAATGTGAGTGAGAGGCAGCAAGGACAGAGAGGGTGTATCTCCTGGAGAGAAAGGATTCTGCTTAAAGGTCTGAAGCCACTCTGTGGGCAGCTCCTTGCTGAACAGAAACCAGCAACTGAAGCAAAGCTGTCGAGTCTCTTGCAGCACCCAGCAGCAACTTCAGTGTTTCCCAGTACTTGAACTGATCTGGAGGCTGTGTTAGTGCAGAGCTGCTATCAAGAGAGAAAGCTCTGCCTGCCCAAACTGCTAATCCTGAATCCAGCACCAGGCTGACCTTGGCATTTGTCATCAGGTTTCCTTTATCCTCTGGAGTTGCAATTCCTCATAGTTTGTGTAAGAGAGAGTGCTAACCCAGCCTGGGCTGTGGAGGGGTAGATCTCGAAAAGAGAAAATGAGCAAATAGCAAGGTGCCATCAGAATGAGTGACATTCCTGTGGTACAGCAGCCACAAGTCAAGGTACAGATGCTTATCAAGAAGAAATGTCACTGCCAGCACAGTGAGGGCTGCATGTCCCGGTCTCCCCCTGAACTGGAGGTGCTTTTGTTGTTATGTAGCCCCTGACAACATGTTGTGACAGTACAGAAGTGAAAGGCAATGTGTAGTTAGGCTTTACCTCCATAAGTCTCAGTTGTTGATCTATATGAGCTAAACATTCAAGGACAGAAAACTACATAAGGAGAAAAAGCCTCTTTAATTATGCTGCTTGAGCTTTGATATCTACATTGTTAAACATTTGCAAAGACAGCTGAGGAGCCAAAGGGGATTATTTTGTCTATTATTAACTAGCTGCTGAACATTTTCTAATTGATACTATATTGTCTCTTTCATTAATAAGTATTACCAGCGTTTATGCAAAATTAGCACTTGCAAGTACTATCTATTTAAATGGACTCCTAAGTACAGATTAGTGCCAATTTCCATTTGTAAGTTTAAGTAGTAAACTTGAAATGTCTTACAGCCACTGACTTCTGGCAAAAAATTGATGCCACCTTGCTGCTCTTGGATGGTGTCTCCACAACGAAATCCAATATATAGGCATATCCATTTGCTATATTAAAACATAAATGGTTTTACAGTGACATTGAAAACTTCTGATAAAACCGAGGGTTGTAACATCCAAATCTGTACTTAGACAGGTGTCTTTGAGATAAAATTTGAGACCTTTTATTTCTTAAGTTTCCATTGTGAATATGCACAAAGTTCCATCAATAACTAAGTTGAAAAAAATCCACTTTTTAATTATAAAAGAGCTGGGTGTGGGCTATAAGCAGAAAAGTGAATGGAACCAGGGATAGATACTGAAGCAGTGATATTGGAGGCACAGGTCCCTGTAAGAAATCCCTCTCTGCACTGGATGTAAGTGCAGAAGCTGTGCAATGCCCTGGTTTTATATTGCCTGCAATAACAGAGCAAACAAAATTTATCATAACCAGCAGGTGACTTGTACCTGGCAATTTCACCTCGACTTGCTCACAATTTACCTCATCAAAAGCACAGGTCTGCTGATGCATCCCCGCTTTCCTGCCGGAGGGTCAGGATAAAGGATCCAGGGATACTGCCTGGTTTTACGGCAGTTTCTGTCCCTGCTTCTGGTGATGTTGGCAAGGAAAGCAGAACAAGTACTTGGAGCACAGCAGAATAACTCTGTGGTTAGCGTTAGATTGAGTTAGTTGGCTGGGAGTCCATTTATAGAGCTGGATTGAGGGGCAATGACAAGGAAATCAGAGCGTGCCTTCTGGGGTGTATTTTCAGCCTGTAAACTAATAGGTTTGTTTACATAGTTGAAATACAAGGCTCCCAGGCAAGCATCTTCTGGGACAGATGAGTGCAATTTGAAGTATGTAGACATAGTATATAGGTTGTGTGACATTGTGTGTGAAAAACAAAACCCAGCACCCAAATCCACCCACACAGATTCCAGATGTTTGTCATAATTCTAGGTATTTTGTTAAAAAGTGTTGTGGTGGTTTCAGTTTGAAACTGGGCAGAAACACCAATTTAGTGTAATGGTTTTAGTTCACCAATTTGAGATTTCCCGGCTAATGCACCAATTTATGTGGTGGGTTTAATACTGCCCGTGTACTCACTAGAATTATTTACTCATTTCCTGCTGTGAGATAGGATTAGGAGAAAGGCAAAGCAGGCTCAAACTTTAAAGGGTATAAAGAAAAACTTTATTAACAGAACTAAAAAAAAAAAATAATAAGTATCAAAATAAAACCTTCAGAACATTTATTCTCTCCCACACCCTCTTTTCTTTCACAGTGACGATGTACAGAAACAAATCCGTCAGTTTGCCATCTCTAAAATAGTCTTTCTTCAGCTCACTGAGAGAGAGGAGTCTCTCTCATCATGCTATGGAGACTTTTCCACAAGAAAACAGTTCTCTCATGGCTTCAGTGTCACAGCAAATCAGCTGCTCGGGAGAATGGAAATCTGGTCACTGTATAAAAGTTCTTCGCCTTGTCTTACAGCTTTCCTCACAGCTGTTTTCAAGGGCCATGTCAATTTATGGGGTACTGTTTTAAGGATGAACTGTTCAAAAGGAAAGGTTCTCTTCATCCATCTCTGAAATCATTTTCATCTCTGGGAACAGAGGTCTTCTTCTTCCTTGGGGGCAAAGGATCTTCATCACTCCTCTCTCTGTTCAAGCTTTTCATGGGATCACAGCTACCGCAACGTCTACTTGCTCTAGCATAGATGCCTTTGCTCATGTTTACAATTTGAACGCTTCATCCACCCATGCTTTTCAATGAGTTACAGGGAAACAGAGTCTGATGTATCAATCATACCTTCTCCATAGCCTTACAAGAGGATCTCAGCCCAAGAGTGAGGTATCTCCTCAATCTCTCCCATCTGGGACCTGACTTGTCCTTCACTGACCTTGGTGTCCTCATGTTGTTTCTCTACGTGTCTTCACTTTGTCATTTTCTCTCACTCAAGAGAGGATTGAAGGGCTGCAAGTCTCATCTGTGCAGTGAAAGAGTTCATATCTCACCTGAGGCCTGCAGAGGGTCCTGTGATCCCTGCCAGGTGTGGCTGGAGCTGTTTATGGTGGAGAATATTTCGGTGGCCATGCTGGGTGGGAGGCCAGAATCTCCTGGTTGTCAGATCTCAAAACTAATTATGATTGGTTTTTGTCAGACACGGAAGAAGCTCTTAACAGGTCCTCTCAGGATTATAATTTCTGTGGTTGGCTTCTTCCCTCATCACTGTGGGCAATACAAGCACTGAGAGCTCTCAGGGCCTTGTGCATACAGACTCAGAGATGGATGCAATGTTTGTCCTAAGACCTTGGAGAATTAGAACAGTAGAAGTGAAACAGACGTAAAACAAGACTATAAGTTTGTGGTTGATGTAGAAATATGTTTTAAGCAAACAGAAATATGTATTAGGTTAGCAAAGCAATATGTTAAGTAAGATAGTAAGATTTTAAAGTTTAACAATAGGACCTGTTATAAAGCTAGTTAGAAGCTTAAGATGTATCAATGTAGGTTTGTGAAGTGTTCTATAATTGATTAAAAAATTATGCATTGCAGCAAAGCCACAAAAAGCAGAGCAATTAATGATTGGCGTAAAAAGATGCTAGCAAGTTTTGTAGAAATATGTGATTGGTTAAAAAACTAATGTAAGGCATTGTAACTAAGAATTAAGCAGCTTCTGTTATTATGGCATTGGATGTAACACCTTTAATATCTCATCACCCTTCTATGCGACTGATGCCATGAGGCAATAAACCATCTTTTAAAATGTCTCTCAGTTGCCTCATGTCTCATAATTTTAACCTCCTGATAATCATCAAATGTCATATGTGCAAAACCATGTGTTTTGTCTAATGTTTTCTCCTGCATTTAAGACAGTGCATATATATAAAAAGTTTAAAAGACACAAAACTAAGGTTGTCCTGTTGAAGCCAATTCTGAAATTTCCTTGTTTCTGGGACCTCAGCTATGTGTAGGTTGGGAATGCTATGGGCTTGGTTTTATTTTGTTTTACTGTGAGGGTTTAGAGGCTTCTGAACACACAAACACAATATATCTTGTGGAAAATGTTCTGCTTCTTGTGATTTTCCTAAGTGTAGAAGATATACTGCAGGAGGCTGTCGTGTGAGCCACCTGTGGCAGGGTGCCATAGATGTCAGCCAGCAACCAGATTAGAATGAAGCATCGATTTACTATTTCTCTCCTGCCAGAAAATAATAGTCCCTTGTTGTGACCTCAGGCTCCTGTTGCACTGCAGTTGTAGACTTTTATGCTCTCACCTTCCTGCTTGTTCCTGCTCTTTCTGTCTGCAGTCAGCTCCTGGTACCAACAATATTCCCACAGACACTTGGCTCCTGTTTCTAACATCTCCACGTCTGCATTGGTAGCACTGAGAAGAATGTGCAGATTCTTCCCTGTTCTGGATCAAGTCCACCTCCAGCAGGCAGGAGCAGTGTTTGCAGGATAAATTTTGCTCATCCCTGGAATCTTGTCTTGGGGAAGGCTGGTTTTGAGCAGCAGGGTTGGCACAGAGGAGTGGTGTGCAAAGGGACCAGGGTCAGCACAACTGGCAGATCCCTGCCACCACAAACTCCACCAGCCTTTCAGCTTTCAGTCAAAGTCTACCAGTTTCTCAGTGGATGACTTAAATTTGTTTTGGTTTTCTTAGTGTGAGCATCACGCTCTCTGTAAATTCACACTAAGGAATCACTGTGTGATTTCGGCTGATGTCTTCAAAAAAAGAAATTTGGAGCAAGCCAGAACAGCTGATAATATTCTTTCATGCTGCTAAATGGTCTGACCAGACCCAGCTTCAATACTGTATCCTGTCATCTCACCACATACTCAGCTTCCTCTCACCCTTGAAATATCTTCAAACTGGGGAGTGGCACCTGAGTTCCCACTTCAGAGAGTGGGCAGTAACTAATTTTAAAACAAAACAGGTGAGAGGTGCTGCATGGTCTGTTAGGATGAAACCAGCCAAGAAGGGAAAGTAGGCAAAAAAAGTGGGAAGAGATATACAGGCTTTCAGAAAGATAATTGGAATATGTTTTGTATTATTTAAGATATCATCTGGCAATTGTGGTCTGCCCTTAGAATAGCCCATTAAACAAGAATTATTTTTTTCTTAATATATCATAAAGGTAAAATTTGTGTGGAAATCTTGTCGGCATATATTTAGAATAAAGAAGTTCTGTCTCAGTGCTAAATGAAATCATTTGAAGATTGAATTTCTTCTTTACTGTGAAGAAATATGTCCTGCATAGACCTGTTAATGCAAATTTTGGCAGCTGTTGTCTAATAAGTAAATTTATTGGCTGCTATTCTACTTTGAGACTTATTAATTTATAAAAATGTTGAAAAGCAAGGTGTGAGAAATGCTGCTTTCCTCTGAGACACAACTACTCATGTCTAAACTGAAGACAAGTTCAGATGAAATGCCTGTGTTATCCAGATGCCACATTTTAGGTTGTTCTACTTTTACAAATATTGCTGTGGCAGAACAGCTGTAAGAAAGGTGATAAAGGGAGAATGCTAAACAAGAGAAATTATGCCTGTACACCCTGCAGCTGCTATGCATTGGGAAGAGAGATGTATGTGGCAGGGGAGCACCCAGGAGCTGGAGGCAGCTCCAAGGAAATTCTGCCCTGAGGGACGCCAAAGCTACTGCTGGGCTTCTGTGAGGACTTTGAAGGTGGAACAAATTTATATTGTAGGTAGAGGTGAAATCTGCATTCCACAGATGTGAAACTTGCGCTAAGATGAGTCACACCAAAAACGAAAGGAAGTAGGTTCTTCCTCAACTTGAATCTCCCAGCAGTGGCCTGGCAGGATTTAAAAATAGAAATAAAGGAATTAAAGGCAAACTTGCAAGAATCAAGGAAACTCTTAGCTTTGCAAATAGTATCTGCTGGTGTAACAGGAGCAGGAACCAAGAAAGGGCAAGAGCAGAGCAACTTTGTTAACATCAGTAAGAAAATAATGGCTTCTAAATGCAAACCCTGAGGAGCAAAGATCAAAGTTCTGTGGTTCATCCCCTTGGCTAGATCATGTATTGAAATAAAATAATGACTCTGCCGGCAGATGCTACAAGTTAAGCAACTTTTTCATGCCAGCAATCTATGTAAAGAGCAATCATTCAAATGCAGGAGAAGAGTTAAAATTAAATAGCTGGAGATAGAATAGTCAGAGAGCACCAAGGATGCAGAACAGCTAAAGATAATTAAATTACATAGAAATAAATTAGTTACCATAATGGTCAAATTAGGAAATAAAACACAGAAGCATAATCCTGCCAAGCCTTTGAGTAAAGCAGCAGAACTGGAACATAACTGAACTGACAAATGAGAGAGAGATTTATAGCTCTTGTCTAAATTTACAAACAGCCATGAGTATTCAAATTTTTCTGTCACATCTGAAAGCAATCAAAATTCATTCTGCCTGGACCTTGTTAAAATCCTAAATTTAGTTATTTTGTCTAAGGTTTCAAGGCAATCTTAGTAGATGGCTTTTACTGAAATTGTTAGACCTGATGGGGTTTTTGAGTCCACTTTGCATCTCAGGCAAATTTATACTCAAAAGATGTTAGTGTTGGAGATATAAGAGATAAAACCTTGTTTATCACAACACCTGTGAGCCAGATTGGTGTTACTTGCATGCCTTCAGTAATAACAAGCTCCACCTTTCATGTAGTTTCAGGGATCCCTGTTTCCCAGGCACAGGTGACAGCTGGGACTGTCCTGCCTGGCTTTGGGCAGAGAATAAGCTATGGTCACCCAGGCTTTGCTCAGCCTCCAGCCCTCTTTCAGACCATCCCGTGGGAGTGGGTGGCTCTGGCAGAGCTGCCATGGTGTGATCCTTAGTAGATCGCTGTCATCTCCAGCTTCTCACAGGTGGCTGTGCTGAATCACTTGGCAGATAAACGTGTATTGAGGTTGGTTTTTCTTTTACCTCTTTTACCTGTTGCCTGTGAAATTTTTCCCATTAACTTGCTAAAGGGGCACCGATGGCTATGAGACAGAGGACGGAGAATCAGCCCCTCTGATTTTTGGGAGTTTCTTTTGGAGGGAGAGACAGAGACACCGTGAGATTAGAAGCGGGTCTTTCCAACCGAGACAACATGGGGGAGGCTGAATTACCAGGGTGAGGAGGGGATAGACAGAGTCCTCAGACCATGCATTGTTATTGGGGTACCTGCACCCCTCCAGCAGCAGCACCCCAGGCTGGGATGTGCCAAGTGCAATAGGAGCCTGATGAGGTTTGTGTGCCACTGCTGAGTTAGAGTTGTGCTCCTCACATGAACACGAGCATCTAAGAAAGCATAGAGCAAGTTATTTTTCTTTTTTTAATTTAATTTGAAACTGTATTGACCTTTCAGCGTGGTTCCATTACCATCCCTGCTCCTACAGTTTGAAGCTCCTTTTTAGGCTGCTCTGTGTGTAGATCAGTCTGACTTTCATGGTGACTTTGAGCTGACTGGAAACAAATCTTTCTTTTCTTTTTTTTTTCTTACTTTTAATAGTAAGACTCCATGAGCTACATTTTGACCTTGCAGGGGAGAAAATATGAAGCAGTAGTAGCAACTGATGTATTGGAAAAATCTGGATATTAATAAATATAGCAATCCAAATGAGGCTAGAGCAACACAAAGAGATTGATGTTTTTTCTCAGGTCACAGTTTTGCCTCTGGCAGTATAAGCATGGATGCCATTTATTCATCAGTGTGATTTTGTTTACAAAGGCAGATGTATTCCTACCTTTATTATATTTTGAGCATTTTTCCCCCTCAGCTTAGAACTTGAGGGCTGATAATGGTACAGTGAGGCTACTAGTATTTGTTCATTTTTCAAGGGTGATCAAGAAATGAATAAACTTTGATTCTCACAGTAACTAGGTAGGATGGCCCACAGTGACAGAGGCATAGAAATTATTAGCTTAGCCTTTCTGGACATTCATACTTGGCATCACAGAAACACTGCACAATCATTCATGATTTTCTGTCTGCTTTCCATTTTCCTTATTATCATGAATCAAGTGAGAATGCTTTGCATTCATTCTGAAAACCATTTTGATGGTTAGGGTAATAGGGATGCTCAATGTTATGAGGGAACAGTATTTTTAAAAATACTTTAAATAACATATTTAATAAACAGTTGGGCAGTCAGCACCTCCCACAGATATGAAATTATCTCTAGCTTCCAAGCAGGGAGAAAGTTTAATAATTCGACTTCTTTCATGATTTGTATTTATTGAAGTAGTTAATATTTGTCTTCTCTTGTAAATGCTGACTTTTTAAATGCTCTGACTTAAAAAAAAAAAAAAAAAAAAAAAAAAGAACAAAACCAACCCAGGCTCCAAAGTATGTTCTGCTGACAGAAAAAAAAAAAAAGGGTATGAAAGTAAGTCTTTTAGATCACTTTTCAATAAATGCAAACTAAAGGCCAGTATTACTGTGGTGGGACATATATGGCAGTTGAAGCAAGCCAAGACATTGGCTGTAATGACATCTCCACTGCAGCTGGCCCATCATCACAAATGATGTTAGTGGGTTGTGTTTCCAGCTTTGAAACTCTCAATTCACCTGAGGTGATGGTGCCTGTAAATATGTTAAGGAAACACTCTTGATGGTTCAGTGTTCACTCTCCAGAAAGGCTTCCTGTGATCCTTTGCAAGGGCTTGGTCCTTCCCAGGCAGCTTCTGGATCCTCCTCACCAGGATGCATCTTGGCAGATGGGTTGCAGCGAGTGAATCAGAGCTGTTGCATAAGCTGCAACGGGGTAAACTTGGCCTACTAGAAGCATTCCCAAATCAGAAGTCTTCCCTCCACCCCAAAAATCCCAGGCAGAAAAGATCCAAAGATTATACGCATCTTGGGTTGGTCTTGGTATTTTGGGATGAACACAGTTTGCAGTTGAAGGATGATCTGTAATCTCCAGGGCTGGGAGTGCAATTAAAAGGAAAGATGTGTTTGTATGTGTGGGTAGGTGTGTAATATTCTCAGGCTTGTGGCCTTGAGAGGAAACAGTAAATAGCACACGAAACTCCATAAAATGGTAAGCGTTGGCAGCTTTGTTCCTCAGGGATTATGCACCAGCCTAAAGAAGTAAAACTGTGTTATCTAATAGGATAGAGAGGATCTTGGCAGAGATGAGACTAGGAGGTACTACACATGGACAGAGCATGGTCAGCCTCATGTTTGGTATGACTAAAGCTTTTTTGCTAGAAATTGTGTGATGAGACATTTTCAGCAGGAAATTCTCTGTTATTTGCAGAAATTAAAAAAATGGAAGCTTTTTTCAAAAACCTGTGAGGAGCAAATACTACTTTTCTCCAATTGCACAAACTCTCCCCTCTTAGCCTTCCCAAAAGGTAGTAGATAAATTGGAATTAAATATATAAATCTATTATACTCAGGAACCAGCTACACCAATAAATCAGTATTTTCTTGCTCTACATATGCAATATATAAATGGCACATTCACAGATGTCAAATAAGTTTCCCTAACTAAGGAAACTGCTCAACATACTTCAGATCTTCATAGCAACACTCAAAGTACCACCCTAATGGCATCAGTGGAGTAAAAACTGTTTAGCAGAATAGCACAGACTTTATTTAGGGTCTTCCTTAGGCTGATATTTTTAGTCTTCAGACTTCAGTTATTCTTACTGAATTAGTAGAGCCTTTCAGAATATGTTTTATTTCAAATCTGCAATCTTGACAGCAGCTTTTCAGCTAGTTCTCTGTTCTATTGCAAGCCTTACCTGTTTCCTTCATATAGAAAATACAGAGGGAAGATAAAGTGTACAAGATTTGGCCATACTCTCACAAATTCATGAAAAATGGGGTTTCTTGCTGTGAGAAAAACAGCTGATTGTTGCTTTATCTAGTAAAACAAATGTGTCCTATCCAACAGAGATGATAATTCTTACTGACCTGAATGCTTATAGATTTTACCCCTAAATATGTGATTTTCAGAAGAGCTCAGATCCTACTTCAGCATTTAAATGAAACTCTCATGGCTTCCAGCTGTCCCTTTCCAAGAACTAGATACCCAAATGAGTATTTCACACACACATACCTTGGTGTCTAAATCAGGATATTTAGGTGCTGGCCTCATTCAAAGATGAAGATCTTTGAGCTAATAATGCTGAGTTGCACTTAGAGAGTTGCTGAAAAGCCTACTGCTAACTACAAAATGGAGTGGTGGCTTTTTATGCTGCCATTTTAGAAAGTGAATATCTACAATTAGCCCCCTAAATTCTTATTTGGATATCCTGCTTTAAATCACATGCATATAGTTGCAGGTGGAGAGACCACACTCATACACACCCATTTTAGATTAGCATGGCATAAAAGCCAGCATGGTTAATACCAGCTATCACTAAGTAATAAGCTATTTCCTCTAAATTGCTGCAGAACTGCTGCATTGAGAGGTGGATATGAGCACTGGGAGACAGTGCACTGATTCTTTTGTGCTATTAAGTGAATGATAAAAAAATTACTTAAACAAAATCCTGGTGCACCAGGTTTTTGGTGTAAAAACTCTCCTTTTGATGGAAATTACAAGATCGAGTGGTAAAGGCACAGCTGGTGCTCACATCTGGGCTAGGAAAAAAGGGCCAGTAATGACAGGCTGCAGCAGAAATTGAGGATCTTGCAAGGAAAAAAAAGTGGAATATTTAGTGTTGTGGAAAGCCTTTTGTATGTATAATTGGGACTCTTCACTGAAGAAAATGAGTAGAAAATGAGGGGACGCTAGGACTGTACACAGCATTTATATGATTCTGTAAGCATCAAGTACAGGGATACAGGTCTTTTATCATGGGACACCTTGGTTTAAATGGCTTTTTATGAGACTCCATGCTCTTTTGTAACTGCCTGTGAGGATTTTTTTACCTAAAGGGACCTGTTTTGGTCAGTGTTGAGGGAAGGTTGCTGACAACATGGATCGCTGCTCCCAGCCACATTGGCAGCTTGTGTGGTCACTCTGTGGCCCTGACTGTCAAATAATCAAGTAGGTACTCAGTGTGAGGTCTCTTCAGCTTAGCTATCTACTTCTGCTTCTGAATAGAACTGAGCTCCAGGTCAGCATTGAAAAAAATCTGAAGGAGATGAAAGTCAGTGAGGAAGAGTGAAAAGAAAGAGAAAATGGCTATTTATAGTCACCTAATAACTTGGCTAATTTTTTGGGGGTATGCCTAAAGACCTAATTGGGTCTTTTGTGATGGGATATGTGCTTAGCTTGGAGAAGAAGGCAATTATACCATGAGAAAACAACAGTACATATATGTTTGATATGATCTGCATAATAACAAATCTATCATCTATGTGAAGATTTCAGCTGTCTCATACAGAAAAGCAGCTGGATTTTGGGATGAGGCCACCCACTGTCAGGAGAAAAATGCTTGAATCTTCAATACCTTTGATTCACGGGCTTTAGGAGGTGAGAATCATACTGTCACAGCATGTGCCTGGGAAGCATGTTAAATTTCCTACGCCTTGTCCTCTCCCCCTCTCTTACAGTCTGCTTCTAAATTGAACTCTGCAGATGGAACTTTAACTTTGTTTCAGATACCTCTACATAAATCCCCTGTTTTCCATTTTGACAGGAATTTTACTGAAGGAAAAAGAAAAAAATAAGGTCCCCCTCCTTGTCTCTGCAGCTCTGACACTTTTGTGCTTGTCCTTTCTTGAAATATCTAAGTTAAGTCTATTGAGGAGCATGGTGTAAAATCAGCTTTATAACCTTTACCCACAGCACAACACCCTCCTCTCTGGAATCTCTGCCTCCCTCACCTATTCTTGCAAACCACCTGGAGCAATGTTTCTGCCTCATAAATCTGAGCCTTTAAGAGGGGCAGCGTTGCATGCACTGCTCTAGCTGAAGTAGTCTATCTGGCTGATTTTTCTGATAATGCCTTTTTGATGTGTTGCTGGTAAATGGCTTTATTTGTAAGAGATTTTAGTCACAGCAAAAATCCTGATAGTGACAAAAATAACTATTATGGGCAATGCTGGATTTTCCACTTATTTGTAGTTTACCTTTAGCCTCCAGTTAAGCTTGTTGCCAATTATTTTTTTTGCTGCCTGCTATACACAGACCACAGAGGGTTTTGTTCTTCCTCTGTCTAAAGTCCCACACCATCAATTAGAACAGGAAGATGGGTTCCTCTGTGGTATTTGAATCCAAGCAAACCTAAAACAAGCAATGTTTTGCTAATCTTTACATGCACCTGCAGAGGAACAGAGGCTGCACCTGGGTGGAAAAAAGTTACCAGTAGCTTTTCATGTGCAAAGCTCTTAAATGTAGCAATTACACAAGGCAATTGTGAGGGGGTGTGGTTTATTGGTGACTGCTTTTATTGTACTTTATCATATGCAGAAAATGAATAATCTGATACAGAAATGGCTCTTTAGGGATCAACATATGCACCTGAGCCTAGATCTGCATTTAGAAGATAGGAAAGATTTTTTACCATCTAGCTGGATGAATAATATTGCAAATCCATGGAGTTTTGACAGGTTATTAATCAAAAAATATCCATATTTAGGTACTTAGGTGCTAGGCACCAAGCAAGAAGACTGCCTTTTCTGTAGAGTAACTCTTAGAGGTGTACATTTTTAACACTAAACATCTAAAACTCAGGCTGCTGATGTTGATGCCTATGTTTATTTCCAGAGTCTGTGGTGTTGGATGAGCAGCAACATAAGGTGGAAGCCCTTTCCCTTTAGAGAAGGAAACAGTGGCTGTGCAGTGGCAACAGCAGCAGGCAGGTCTGTGCTGGCACATGGACTCAGGTTGTCACATGGGTATGGCAAAATAGCTGTCAGAGCCTTTGAGAAGTCCTGATCCGGCTGAAGCCTAGCTGTGTCCCTGTGTGTTTAATGCACAGCTTCAGTTTTCTGGCACAGAGCAGCTTGCTTTTCAAAGCAGACTAATTAATCATAGCTACCAAGAGAGCAGAAATGGCCATTCAGGGTTAATGAGAGTGTGACAGCAGTGAAGCTGTATAAGTGTGTTGGTGGAAACTGGCCCTAGGAGGGGTGCTGTGCATGTAAACATCCCTCACTATGCATATTGCATAATTGTATGAACAGAGTATTGCCTGATCTGTCCCTTTAATTTCACACTGGGGAAAAACTGGGTTTTTTTGAAATAGTACTTTTGGAATATTGATATCGCCAATAGCTTATTTGCCCCTTTCAGTCATGGTACAAGTTGTTCATAACTCTGTCCTTTGGCTCATCCTTGTCCTGAATAACCTGTTGTTCAGGACTGCAACATTTCCTTCCCTACACAAGATGCTCTGTCACGTTTCAGTGTCTGCACAGTGAGCACTGCGGTGCTCATCAGTCAGCCCAGAAGTTTTGGCAACAGAGTTTCATGACAAGCACAATGCTCACATCAAAAGGGATGGGATGGTGGCTGTTTTAGAGATATTTGCAGCTTTTTTTGAAGCAGGAGCAGTGGCTTGTGTCTGCATGCATAGGAGATCCTTGAATTCCAGGCATGAGAAGACACCGTTTGGAGAACACTTTCCTGTGTTTGCCTCCACATTTTCCTTGAAATATTTTCACCCAGTTCAGGGGAGGTTCTCATTTAGAAAGTTTTGTGACATTGATCTCTGGCTGCTCTGTTGTCTTCTATACAGTCTGCCTTTGCCACAGTGTCAGTGTACCCACACACTGACTTCCCCACAATCAAGCCAAACTGAAAGCTTAGGATTTGAAAATGCCTTATGCCATGTCACCAGGCTTTATTAAGAGCATGAGGTTAGGAAAAGGTTCTGCTCCACTCCTGATGACTTGTCTCCTTAAGATATCTCCACACTTCCAGCTGAGCTGTGTTTTCACATCTCCATGCTCTGTGCTCTATCTCTGTCATTAACAGCTCCATTTCTGCTGCATTTCACAATGTTTGAACAGAGGTGACATCCAAACCTCTTGCTCCCATCCTTGCTGGAAGATGACAGGCGACCAAAAAGAAATATAGTTGAGAGGGAAAATATCCCAAATTACACTCTCTTTCATAGTGTTGGAGTGTGAGAAGGAAAGGCAAAGAGCACAGCACAGTCATCTACAAATCATTTTGTCACTCTGAGATTGAATAACTTAATGACAAAGTTATTCCTGCCAAGTTCTGATGGCTTCTTACCTTCACAACATCTGCACTAATTAGTAACTTCACTTGGAAGCTGCTTGTGCTGGTTATTTTTCTGCTGTCAGTCACCAGACAGTGATACCTTGCTGCATGAGAAGGAGCCTCCTGCTCTATACTTAGTTCAGTGATCGAGTCAAAAGTGTGTCTGTGGTGCTTGAAACACAGCTCAGGTGCATCAGTTGTGAGTCCTTTGGGTGGCCACAGGATTGTCATGCACTGATAACACTGAGCAAGTGCAAAAATGGCAAATGTGACTGAAAGATGTGTCAGGAGAAGCTTTTCCAACCTGCAGTGTCAGAGTATCATGTGAAGATTGTTAGGAGTGTTCATTAAAAATGTATTCATGATGGAAAAGATAAGAAGGGCTTGTGGGAACGGAGAACCTTTAATAGGAGAGTAAAAATGTTTTCTCTGTTTCACACAAAAAGCAAGCCCTGAGAAGCAGCATGAGTGGGAGAAATAACAATTATTTAAGGAAAATTATGTCTGAAACCCTGATGGACAGCCTGCAGCTGGAGGAGTACAGGGGGGAAAAAAGAGGTGAATTCTGACAGAATACTGATGAATTTTATCTGGTCATTCCAAATTTTTAACAGCAATTTGGCCATATAATAGCTTGTCTTAAATTAACATTTGCTACCTGATTTGATAATTCTGACTAGTTGTTTTTTTGTTGGTTTGGGTTTTTTTACTCATCACTTCTAGAGTTTCTTGTGATGTTTGAAACAAGACAGTCAATAGCACCAAGACCACCCTATCCCCTATAAAGAATGTCAAATACCATTTTCCCCTCTAAGTTCAGCTCTTAAAACCTCAAAGAAGAGAACTCTTCTTCATTGTTTTCTTTTTTCACTATTTTATTCCTCTTCTTTAGAAAGTATTTATGCTAAAAAAAAATGTGAGAGAAAAAATGGGATTATGGCCCTATTTTAAACATTTCTGCATTTTTTCATTAGAAATTAAGTTTGTAGCACTCTTCCTCCTCTTGGTATTATAAAATTTAGACAGCCACAGGAGGGTTCCAGGGAAATTGGACATTTTTCATGGAGCTGCTAAATACAAAAGGAACCAGTATTCAGTGAAGGAAGTCCCAGGAGTAGTATTGTCATAGCCTTTTCCTTGTGCATCTTCCTTTTCTGAATGTGACTAGTTTGTATATCCTTCCTAGAGTTTCTACAACCCCCTTCTTTCTGCGAACAGTGATGATAACATACCTCGTGACAGCTTGCTTAATTTATTAAAGGGAGAGAGTTTGCAGAAAATTCACCATCATTTGGCAGGGAGAAGTGGGGATTTAGGAAGAAAAAATCTGGCAAAAGAGATAAATTGAATCAGTCTGGGAAGCAGGGGCATTCCAGACTGGTTTCATTGTGTTCCTTGTGTATTATTGGGCCAGCTTAAGGAAAGTGAGAAGCGCTTTGGAGAACAGTGTGTCTGAGGTAAGGTTCAGCTGAAGGTTATCAGTGCATCACTGCAGACAAGGTTTGGGTGGAATAAGACAAATCTCTCTGGTTTCACACTGACTAGTAAAGACTTTGTGGTTGATGACCAGCCCAGTGCTGTCTCTGTCAATATTGACAGTGTTCTGAATGATCACTTTCTTAGGATGTTTTCTTTCTTCTTAAATGTATTTTTTAATTCTAGAATATTTACTCAAGACTGAATGCTGTGAAATATTTAGATAACCAAATAATCTGAAGCAAGTTGTGTCACTGACTAATCCAGATGTTCTGTGAGAATGATATTTACCAGTTACTAGCTCAGACAATATTCTCTTTTTCTCTTTTAATCTTATGCTCTCTGAAGCCTTTTTTTTTACTATTTTTTCATCTTTGTCACTATTACTAGCATACAATTCACAAATCCTCTTTTGAATGATGGAATACTGATGAGCAACTAATACATCAAAGAATGCTGATGTAAAGTTTTTTCTGTAATTTCTACTATGCCAGTGGCAAATGTGGTAAATCAACTGTTTTATCCATCTTTCTCTTTAATATCAAGCATATTGAATTTTATAGACTAACTGAAATAAAAATAAATGACAAGGAAAACTACTTTATGTTGCTGAAAATGTGTACTGAGTGGATTTCAGAATTTTGTGATAATTCATAACTTCTTGTGCAGAACAGCAAAGTATTGACATTGCAGCTGAAAAAGGAATGATTTCAATTACATTCAAAAATCACACTGAATCCAAGTCATATAAATGCAACAGCAATTCCTGTGGTCTTCACAATTATGCAAAAACCCCTGGTATTCAGGGCTTGGTTTTCTTTTTTTTTATCTCATGCAGAGAGAGCTGAATAATTCACAGTATAATTTAAGGAGAAATTCAACTTTTGCATGAAGTATGTACAATATTGTCAATATGTCTGTATAGGTTTTTACTTCTGTGAAGACCACATACAAAAAAGAAATTGAGTTTACTAGACACCAGTATTGGATCAGGCATCTCATGTTCTTCATGAACTAAGTTGCCCTTTCATGTTCTAATTATATACATTTTAACTAAATTTACCTCCTGAAATATTTTCCTTAAAAAGAGGTTTCCAGATGAGGTGTTAACACATCAGTTGCCTCACACACAGAGTTTACAGTTCAATAGCTCTGAAAAAAATGACAGTGAAATTGCATTAGTGGACTTTTTTTCTTTGTAAGTGCTTAAAGATCAGTGAGACAACTTAAGCAGGGTGTTTCTGTAATATGAATGTTATGGATCCATACTGTAACAAAAGAGCTGCTGTCAAAGTACTTTTAATGTATTGATAAGCCATCAAGTGCTCTGATGTTTGAGCATCTATTCATGAGCAAGGCTCAGTTGTTCCAGCAAAATCTACCCAGCCCAGGCCTTCTCAATCACACTTTTTCTTTTTTTTCTTCTCCTTTCATACTTTAAAATAAAGTATCCCACACTGGAAGAAGATTGAAAACATGAGTGCTCAAACATGTCCATTGGAAATATTTCCACTGAGCAAAAAAGGGGAGCTAAAACATTTGGACTTGAGTGCCATCAGTATTCTGATTTTACTGATATACAAGCTCTGGCCACTAATTTTCCACTCCTCAAAGTGAGGGTTAACATGACATTAAAATAATAGAGTTGTCTTTTCAGATGACATTTGTGTTGTTTTGTTTTCCTTCATACTGTTTGTATTCCAGTCATCATTATCTTCTTCCTAGGCTGTTTCCTTCCACAGATTTTAAGCTTTTCTGTGAGATGGGATCCTCCAGCTGCTGAGCAGAATAGCCTTTCTGGACACTGGTGAGCTAAACCCAAGTGTTACTCCTCTTTTAAGACCAAACCAAAATATTAGTCAGGTCTCTCCTTTTTGTTTTGTAACACCAGCAGAATGGTTGGCTTTCTCCCAGAAGAAAGTCCAATATTTCCATACACATGTTGTGCATGTGGAGAAAGCTCAGAGCTACATCCAGAACTTGAAGAACCTCTGCAAAACAAGCATGGCCTTGAGTTCCTGTTGTCTTTCTGCCAGTCCTGGTGTTTTTGGATAGAGTTTCATGAAAATTCAGTATGACCAAAACAAAATTCAGTGGCTGTACTTCAAGTCACTTAGGCTGCTTTTACTGTGAAAAGATGTTGGTGTGAGGCAGATGGTTGTCAAAAATATTTTTTAAAAAATCATCTGCTGCTGATTTTGGGTCTTAGATTATTAAAGACCCTTGCAGGTGGTACAGGTGAGAGGATCAGTGAGAACACTTTTGAGTACTGCACAGCAGTGCTCTCTTCTAAAGATATCTATTAGTACCTTGAACATTTCATTGTCTTTAAGCATAGTTGGTAATATATACAATGCCACTTGTTTTTCTACTTTCTAAAAATATAGGAATAATGTGGCTATCACAATAGGATATTTCTCAGCAAGAAAACTAATCTTCTGTGTAGCCAAACTCTCTCAACAGCTTGAGGGATATACAAGGCCACTTTTGAGTAAAAAATTTTTGTCCTTCCATGTGTACAGATGGTATTGAGTGAAGTGCTTGGAAACCAAGGCAGATCTCTGTAGCAGGAAGAGTTGAGATTTGTGGAAGATTATGGCTAGAACAGAAAAAACAGTCTCTTTTCTTAACCCCTTTATAATTGGTGCAACAATGGGGCAGTGAGGAAACACTGCCATAAGAAAATAAGCAACAATTTGAACCATGCAGGAGGGTTACAAATGAAAAAAGAGAGGAAGAAACAGAGGGAGAGATGGCTGTTATTTTTTTACTTAAACAAGCAGATAAAACCCTTTCCTTCCCTTAAAAGTAGTCTTTCTTCTACAAGAATATTGCTAGACAGCAACATAGGGAAGAGAAGGGAAAAGAATATTTTTCCTGTTATATCCTATTCTAGGTTTTTTCTGCCCTGCTGAAGCAATCTATTTGTGTAAACAAAACCCCAAAAAGATGCAGTCTCCAAGAAAGAACAGGGCCACCAGGTCCCCTCTGAAGCAAGCACCTCTAAATTAAACCCTGGATGTCTGGAACACCTGCCAGCACTGACAGTGGAGCTCAGTCCTTAGGAAAGCAACTTGCAGAGACCAAAAATATGGTCACTGCAGAGCTGACCACTTACTGTAAATTGGGTAATTATTGACAGAAATATTAATTGTAGCTCTCTAGTTGAAAGTGGGATTATTGTGAGATTTAGTTTGTACCCTGAATAAAACATCTGTGTGTTTCTAGCTGCTTGTCGTAAACTGACCTGCACGACTATTAACTGAAGAAAAATCTTTTTACTCAACCAAGTAAGAAAATAGCAATAGCTGAAAATGTAAGTGCTATTGGCAGGAATGTTCTTTTTAGGGTAATGGGTTTGTGTTTGTGTGTGTGAACACAAATACAGCTGACAGTGATACTGGTTATTGAGGCTAACATGAAGTGTGGGTTTAAAGACATTTCTGTTGGTACTGAAAACATTTCACATTTTCTCTCTATTGATACTAGATGACATACTGTTTGCACTATCCCCATTTTTGAGACTCTCTCATTAAAGGAAGTAGGAATTAGATAATTGGGCATCTTTGAACATCAGGAACAGCTCATATGAAATTTATACCACCATATTTCCCAGGTCTCTCTTGCCAGCATCACACAAGTTTAAAATAAATAAAGCAAGCCTATAATATTATAGCCTATAGCTCCTGATAGCTGGTATCTGTGCTAATATGATAATTGCTGAGCTCAAATTACCTTGTCTCTAAGAAGCTAAAAGATTGCCTCATCTTAATATTGCTGAAAGCAAGTGAGTAATGTTTTAAAGCTTTGTATTGAGAAATGTCTTTACCCCACTGCAGGACAATATCTTCACTCCCATTTTCGCACATTTGGGCTGAATTTTTGTATAGATGGTGTATTATGGCTATTGTGTATAAATTACAGTGTACAGAGCTGGTTATACTTATTGCTGTAGCACAGACATCACTATGCACGCTGATTTTTATGGCATGTTACTGTTTTGAATGAATTGAGATTATCTTCTGTGAAAGGTCAGCAATTTCAATGTCTTTCTCATGACAGGAGCTAGACAGTATTATCAGTTGTAATTTTCAGCTCATAAAGTAAACTACTGCACAACATAACATGCTCCTGTGGGTTCCAGTATAGGTAGCTGAGTTAAATTATCCTTAGGTGTAGTGTGAGCATTTTCATCTGAAAGCTCCTCACTCACAGAGCACACAGGCACTTGTTTGACTGGGGATGCTGGCAGAGAAGGCTGCTCAGCTCTCTCAGGACCAAGCACGGGAACTGCGACAAAGGTTGTAATCTGGGGTGTCTTGGAAGCACCTCATCCCTTATTCTTGGCTGAGTAGCTCCTATTGGATGTTTCTGTGTGTTTTCCTCTGAAGTGCAAAATGTTTGGGTTGGTTTGTTGGTTTTTTTTCAGTTATCATCTGCTGAGACATTGACTTTATTTGCCATATATGCTGTAATTCAATATTTGTCTCTGGGTTACAGTCTTGAAACTGAGTGTCATAATAAGCACCCAGGCTAAAGATGCTTCCTTGGAACAGAAGATACTGATAAGGAAGCTGTCACGGTGTGACTTGGGTTTGCCAATTTTAATATATTTAGTTTCCTTTAGAGATAGGAGTCAGGAGCAGAGGCCAAAGCAGGCTTAAAACTTAAAAGGGTATAAGAAGAAGTTTATTAATAACACAAAAAGAATTTAGAATAAGATTCCTAGATTGTTTCCTCTTCCCCCTCCCTTCATTCCACATTTCTTAACAACAACATACAGAGAACACTTCAGTCAGTTATCTACTTAAATAATCATTTCAGTTCACTCTAGAGAGGAAAGTCCTGTTTTTGATTTAGGCTTAGGGGATGTCTACACCTTCACAGTCCGCATCCGACCGGACCTACAAAACTATGAGTTTCCTCCCATTTTCACAGTCCTTCCAGAGCTGTGCTATGGGTTATGTTACACAACTGGGGTACCACTTTTAAAGGCAGGCTGCTGAAAAACAAAATTCTCTTCATCTCTTTCTCTATCAAATGTCTCTGTTCATATTCCAGTCCCAGAACAGAGAGAGCTCCATTTCCCCGAGGCAAAAAGTCTTCTTCTCAAGCATCCAAACCTCCCCAAGTATATTTCACAGTTTAAAGGAATTTTAGTGTAGTCACATTCCCCTTAGCCCACAAAAAAGGTTTTCAGCTACTTATCAGTTGCATCTTTTCAATCTCTTCCAATCAGGAAGTTTATCTTCATTCCGCTGACATTTGTAGACTCCATGCTTTATTTCTTCTCATTCAGGGAAGCTCAGGAGATGGAGAATCTTATCCAGGCATTAAAAGAGTTAAAATTGCATCCAGAACGTGAAGAAGCCACATGGTCAGCTGGAGGCCTCTTCTCGCAGAACGGGGGTGGGGGGAAGGGAGAGCCTTTGGTGGCTCCCCGATATCCCCCCGGCTTGGCCACGCCTCGTGGAGAGGGGAGCCGAGCCGGGAGCCGGGGGGGCCACCAGGCCTGGGCCGAGCCGAGCCGTGGCCCCGCCGAGCCAAGCCGGAGCCGGGCCAGGGGCCCCCCGGGCCGAGCCCCGCCGAGCCGGGGACGGGCGGGGCCGGGGCCCCAGGCGCTGCTATCGGCCTTGCGGCCCGAAGGCCAAAGAGAGCAAATTAGCCTTAGGAACGTGATTTATGAACGCGAAATAACTTTTCATTGGCCACCTGGGATGCCAACCACCAGATCAGCCCTCCGACTGGTCCCCGCATCCCACAGGGGAAGCTCCCAGAGACGGGAGAGCCCCTCCGCTCCCCCAGGCGGCTCCACCACTTGCTGCCAGCACAGAAGCCAAAGTCCTTCTCTGTGTACTCTATAAAACTCCAGCTTGGGCATTTGGCTCTGTCTGCCAGTATGCAATCTGGTGAAGGCTGTCATAAGTCCAAAACAGGGATTTTACACAGAATTAATCAAAAGATGCAGTGCACACACCTTGGGGCACCAGAATAAAAACTCTGTCACTTCCTATGTAAACAGTAATGTGCCCAAAATGCAGTAGGGCATTTGGAGGGTGTCTGTAAGAAAATTGTCAACTGGGGAGATAGATGAAGCAAAGTTCTATTGCATTTACTAAGCTCCAGCTGAGTACTGTGACTGTTCATAAATGAGCTTTAATATTCCCCCTTTCTCAGCTGCAAATGACAATCCCTCTTTTATTCCTCAGCAGTTCATGGAAAGCCAAAACTCTTTAAGCTCCCAACATATGCAGAGTGTTAGCTTTTGTGTGACCTCTTGAACTGCAGACCTGGATCCACAGCCATGTGGGTTTATGATATTGTCATCTGTGTTCATTGTCAGAGGGGAAAAAAGACAAGAGGGAAATAAATGTCCAGGGAGCAGAGTGCCATAGTGGGATCAAATACAAGAAATAATGCACGGGCAGGTTTGTAAAAGAGATATTTGCTGTGGCTTTTGTAGTAAACAGTGTTCTTCTCCAGCCCTAATGAAGTCCACAGATCAGCAAGTAAAGAGCACATCATCAATGTTAATTTACTTCAATCTCCCAGCAGAGGACTAATATGAAATATTAATCCCTGTGAGGGAGAAATTACCGATGTGACCTTTGACCATGTCAGAAGTGTGCCCACATGTAGGACTCCTCTGGTGGTTTGCTGACAGCTTGGAGTACAGGCAGTCCAGCCCCTACAGCTCTGAAGTCACTCTGCATCTTCATCTGAGAAGCTCTTTCCTTCTTTTTTTCCTTCCACAATGGCGTTGTTGCTAGGGGTTTTTCAGCTTCTCAATGGCAGCTGCTGAGGCAGAGAGGATGGAGACCACAAGCTACATCTTGAGCTAGGCAAGTTCAGAAGTTTGCTTCAAATGTGAAGACTTGGAGAGAAAGGAAAAACAAAGAAAGGCTGCTGATGTGCAGGTGGGATGCAGTGACAAAGTCCAGCAGAGGGACAAGTGGGGAAAGTGGCACAAAAGGAACAAATGTAATATTTAGCAACAGTCATTTGCCTGCTCAGGGTGTCATGTGATTTATATGACTAACCAAGTCAGCAAGCAGTGACTGTTGATAATTAATGGTGTGCCAATGATTTATGGATCAAGGACTACTTTCACTAAGCATAGCTTCATAATTCTAAATAATAAATAAACTAAAAATTTATTCATTTTTGAAGCAGCTCTTCATCAGCAAAAGCAAAGAGAATTTTTCTTGTTATTTAATGCATATTCTTTTCTCAGGTGTATTTAGTTGCTTACACACTATCCTGGCAGGGGGAAGAAGAAATTGTGTGTGTGATAGTGAAAATAACATTTTTATTGTTCTGTCTGAATGCTTAAAAAATTATTAAATCCTTCAACTGTTTTAATGTGGCTACCCCTAACTACTGATTTCTTGGCAGGTTTCCAGAACATGGGCTTTTAATCTGAGAAAGAAGTAGGAGAAAAATCCTGTCACGTTTTTTGCATATTCCCTGGTCAAAGCAGGTGCAGTTGGATGCTGACTGTGCAGCTAATACCAGCACACTTCAGCATGCCCCAGAAACCTGAGGCAAAGCTCAGGGAGGAGAAAAAACCCAAAACATAACAGATGCTACCATCATTGTCCTTTTAATCACTGCCAAATTTGCTACCTGTGGGCTTCACTTGTACTATGGGCTGTATGAATTAGTGTGACTAGAGACTTGAAGATAAAAGCTTTCATAAATTGTAGATAACCAGGGAAATGGCAGTAGCTGCTTTTTGCTTCACCATCACCTGAACCCTTCTGCAAGCCTGTCAGCTCTAGGAGGGCAGAGTCTATTGAGCACTGCTTTTATTTGTACAGTACTTGATACAATGAGACTTTAACCCTGAATGAGATTTCAAAGTGTGACTAAATATTGTATAATAAATAATACAAAGGCTTAAAATATGCAAATTCCTGCAGCTACAGCACATGCCTTCATATTACTCCAGAGAATTAGGAGAGGGCAATGTGCTGGGAGTACAGAGGCATAGTTCATTCAGAAGTTGCCCAAACAAGGAAGTTTTTATTTTTTAAATATTATTATCATTATTCTCTATGAGATTTTCTTTGTTATTTCTTGTCATTCTCTCACAGTGTTGCTGCATGTAGGAGGTCCATTTGTCCAGTCTGCCGTCTACCTGCACTTCTCCAGGTAGCACAGACACTGGTCAAGCTGCACCTTCCTTCCCATCACCTGTGGGTATTTTGGCACATTGATAAGTGCTTGTTTTACTGTGATTCATCTGCAACAGACACTAAAAATATTTCAGGATTTATATTGCTTTAGTGGTGACATTATGCCAGCACTGTCACCTAGGTAATGGAACTAATTGCCATAGCAACAAGGCTTTATAATTCAGCACCCCCAACATTTTTGACATATGGGAGAAACTAAAGATTTGAAGTAGGACACAAATGAAACATATCTGATTGGGATAAGTCACATTAATAGTCATGAACAGGAATCTTCTGTGCAGAGTAAATCAAATCAGAGTAAACAATATATCTTTTAGAGGCCCATTTACTTCAAACTAAATTGTTTGATGTAAAAAACTTTCTTCCTCTGGGGAAAAAATATCAGCATTTAATTAAGACAAGCAGATAATAAACCTGATTGTTTGTTATTGTACACCCCCTGGGTATTGCTCCCTTCCTAGGCATTGTATGAGACTAAGGGAATGACAAAGTACTTCTAAAAGATTTCAGCAGAGCATTGTCTCACTTCAGGGTTAGTCATATACCTTGCCAAACTGTGATGGCAGTGAGAGTGCTGGAACTGGTGGCAAAGTTCCCTGAGCCATGCCCTGGGGAGCTCCTATTTGCTTGCCTATAATCAAGGCTCTGCCTCAGCCTTTTTTTTGGGACGGGCATAACCTCCACATACACCTGGCACAGCCTAATCCAGCTAGGATTAGGCCCAAAATTAGAACACAGCTACTGTGAAATTTTCCCTCGCTCAAGTCAGTGCAACTTTTTCTGTAGAATCAATAGCCAGAACACATTTTTGGCCATTTGATGGAGAAGGTGGTTGGAAATACCATTCTTTAGACCCCCATCTAGAGTACCACACCCAAACTGGGGACTGCTAAGCATCAGTGAATTGGAGAAAGTTTAGGGGAGGGGGCCAATATGGTTAGGGCAAGACCATTTGCCCTGTAAAGGTGGGCAAACTCTGCAAGAGTCTACAAAGAGGGATCAGAGTGACCCCCATCCTTGTAGGCTTTCAAGCTCTAAGTGGTCAAAGCCCTGAGCAACATGTTCAGAATTCAGTGTTGATTCTGCTTTGAGCAAGAGTTTAGGCTAAAGGTGTTCCAGCTCTCTTCCAGCTGGAGTTATTCTGTGGCTTTGTGATTTTACCAGAAGATACAATTCCTCTTTATTCCTCCTAATCTTCCTACCTATATCTAATCTCTAAAAAACTGCATTCCTGTGAAGCAACAACAACAACAAACATATTGGAGAGTTTCTTCTCTATAACAAAGGGGAATGTATCGTAGTTAGGTAAAAATTAGCTAATCACTGAATATAGTCTTTAATTTGGTGTATATTATACTTGCCTGTACTGAGGTAAGTGTTACCATTTCAATCAACACAACTATTTTGGTTCAGGCAGAAGCAGTGAACAAATTCCCAGATAAAGAACAGTGACTCATTCACTTTCTGCCTCCAACATAAATATTAGCTGCTCTCCAGTAAGTGTATCTCATCTGTGCATTGCTCTGCTGATAAAATGCTCCTTCTTCCAATTATTTACCCATATTTTACAGGCTCAACATTAGCTTAAGCTTTTCACTCTGATGGAATTAGACAAAATAATTACTTTTAGCATATTGTCTGATTGTTTTCCTTATCGGGAGTTCAGGTTTGCATTCCCACCTGTAGTCTCAAACCCTTTCTAATAAAAGAAGAGAATTTGGGTAATTAGGCTGGAAGGTCAAAATAATCTTGACAATTACTTTTCATTCTAATTGAGATTGTAAAACACTAAGAATTTCTCTCTCCATCTTGTAAGTTTTTCTCATCATCACCCTTCTAGGCACACTTAGAAATAGATGCTTTGTGGTTTATGTTCTATAACCTCAGCAGCTTTGGGGTCTTGAAAGCCAATTTTAAAGGCTTAGAAAAATCACAGCAAAACAGCTGCTTGGTTTTATGAAATATAAATGGTATCATTGAAAATGCACAGATGGCTTCTTGGTGATGCATTTCACAAACATGCTTAGATGTTGTTCAAAATATGAATTTGAATAAATCTGTGATTAATAATTTTCTAGTTGATGACAGCAGCCATTGGGGTGACAGTAGGTAGTCAGATACCATAGGCTTATTTTTCTTTTTTTTTTTCTTTTTCCGCATTTGTTGAGATTCAAATCACTTTCTAGGTAGCTTTTAATTAAAATTCAGTCTCAGACATGGTTTTACTTTGGCTTTGAACAGTGTAGAAACATGGGATGGAGGATTACCACTGCTAGAAACAAGAATGTAGATGCATTGCAGCTTGAACCACTGCATTCTTTGTACGAAGCGAGTGTGTTTGTATGGGTTTTATCTTGTTACAGTGTGCTACACTAATATGAAAAGAATAGAGAGGAAGAGATGTTACCACACTCACAACATGTGCAGAATAATTTTGAGTCATGGGCATTTGAGTGAAAAATACCCAGTATTTTTTAATATGCTTGAACAATAATTTACTTAACTGGTGGGGAAAAGAACCTTTATTGAGTGCTAGTAAGGATTTCTTCTGTGATTTAAGCAGTCTCTGAAAGGAGGTTGTTTATTTTGGCTACACTGCATGTCAAGAATGGTTTGAAAGGAGTAATCGAATCCTTTTCCTTGCATACAGATCATTCATTATATAGTTATCAATAACTGCCTAATAAAACTAGTGCAAAATAAATCATGCTTTCTTAACTGCTTGGTAAACGTTCGACAACACTTCAAGGCAGTTCTCAATACAGTAGCACTTTACAAAAGCAATCTATACTCTAAGCAGCCATTACTGTTACCAATTCATTAAAATGTTGAGTTAATGTATTCAGACTTCTTCATTGGAAAGTGAAAGCCAGTAACAAACCAACAAAGATGCATGTGTCTGATTAAAACACGCCAAAAGTAAATAATAGAGTGTTATTCAATTCGTAGCACAAGTAATGGATTTTGGATAGCAGGACACATCCATTTGAAAAATGATGGACATGTCAAAATGAAGTATGCCAAAGGCAGAAAGTATAAACTTCGAAAATAGATGATGATAAGTTCAAGACATGTGCCTGAAATTTTGAGGTTCAAATAAGTGTTTCTTTAAAAAAAATAAATTAAACTGACTGGCAATCACATTTTATTTAATTAAAATGTGCAATGTTTAGTGAAATGTTCACAGGATTTTTCAGCATATGCCTTTTATCTTTAAAACTTAGAACAATTAGAAGCATGTATTGGAAGTGAGGCAGTACTGACAGGAAAGCACATGTGTTTAAAATACTTTGTATTTATTAGAAGTATTCAACTTGGTGCTGAGGCTTCAGGCATGTTTGGGGTAGATTTTATTGAAAATACCAGGTAATTACTAAAATTCAGTGCTTCTAAACATTCAGACCTGGCAATCTCAGTGTAGGCATCTGAAATCAATGAATGAAAACTCTGTATGGAAGTGTTGGTCCTGAAATCCAATACAGAAGCCCTTATTCACCTAATCATGTTTTAGCTGTAGTAAAACCTGGACATAAAACTTTCAGTGCATTAGCTGAGTAAATCTACTTGATAAATGAAGTGCATGGGGTCTGTACTGTTCCTTTGCAGCAATGAGGATGTGATAACTTGCATTTGAGTATCATGAGTAGGTCTGACGTTTTGCTTATTGGAGAGCTGCATTTATCAAGCTGATCCATGGCAGCTTCAGCCAGTGCTGTGGAGTTAAGAGTTTGTTTTTGCTGCTCCTTTCATGGGGAGCAGTGGAGTTTGCTTCAAGGGAGCCCTCTGGGATCCAATTGTAACTCATTTGTCTGCTGACTCACCATCACCTCTTCCCCTTGCAATCACAGAGAGGAGGGTAAAGGAAGTGCAGTGGGATCTACTGGAATGGAGTTTCATCTGCATGAGAGGGCTACATCTCTGTCTAGCTGTGGCACTGAGGGACATAGTTTAGAACATTGTCAATGTTAGATTGGCATCTGGACTTGATAATCATAAACTTATTTTCCAAACCAAACTGAGTGGAAATCAGGAATTCAAGCAATCCATCTCCTTAGCAGCCAGACCCAGTCACAGCCATGCCTGTGACTCAGAGTACATGTTTAACCCAGCCTGGGGGGAGTTTTGATGGACTGGGGACAATTCAGAGGTGCCAGGTGTTGCTTGGCGTGTCCTAGTTGATCAAACATGTCCCAGGGGCTGGTTCATCCATTGCTAAGCACATTCAGCTTGTATGAAGGTGAAAGAACTTGTAGAGGCCTGCTAAAGCAAAGGGGTTAATGTAGCAGGCAGAAAACTGTGGTCCATTTATAATCTGGTGAAGGGATTACAATAGATGGGTAAAGAAAAGGATGCTGGTGTGAATTGCTGGAGGAAGGAGCTATGGAAGTATGACAGAACTTCCATCAGGGGAGAGGAGCTGCACACGTGGGGCATCTACTGGGCAGTGAGGGAAGGAGTCTGGAGCAAGAAAGTATAAGAGAGGAAAAGTGTTTTTTATCTTATATGGGTAAATTGGAGTTTTAAATGGATGACTTATCTGAATCTGTTACTAAAGATCTCCTGAGATGAAACTTCTAAAAATTCCATAGATAATTAAGTATCCTTACTGCCAAAAGCTTTTCCTAATATCCACTAATGCTGTAGTTGAACTTCATTAGCTTTTTACTGTCTTCCTTTGTCATGTGTAAGAGCTTTTTACCGTGTTCTTTGCATAGATGAACACTGTTATATGCTGTCTCTTAGCATTTTCCCTAAATCAAACTTTTTGCCCAATTTTTTTGCAGAAAACTGGTATACCTTTTGGTCACACTCTGCTTCTCTCCAAGTGTTCATACCTGCCCAGCAGCTTGCTGGCCAAAACTGAATGCACTGTTCTCACACAGTCCTTACAAGGGGAGCGGAAGGATTAGCTTATGCAATGGCTTTACTAATGTAAAGCTTTCCAGTTTTCTCTAATCTAATACATTTGCATACCTGTCAATTTAACACATGTCCTATATTTTATCGTCTAGGTCAGGAACAAATCATGGAGAGACTGCATCTTTCCACGGAGAAGCATTGCATGGCATTGTACTCTGGCAGCATATGCTCTCCAGATGTTTTTCAGGACACTTTGGATTCCATTCTCTAGTTTCTTTTATTCTGTGTTTCTTAGGTTTCTTATGAGGGTGTTATAGGCAATAAGACCTTACCCGAGTCAAGGTATTTATTGTAACACCTCTCTAAATGCAAGCTGTTTTCGCTGCCAAGGAAAGCAACCAGTTGATCTTACAGCATTTGTTGCTAGTGACTACTTGCTATTGGCTGTTTCTAGTCTTTCTTCTTTTAATTGATAATACATTCTTCACTGAGTTTTTTTCACTATTCCATCAAGAGCTGAAATTGTGTAGTCTGTAATATTCTCTTTTCTACCTTATGGTAAAGGAGCATTGTTTTTATCCCTCTGCAGTCTTTCGGGTCTCCACTCATTTTTCAGAAATTCTCAAAGATAACCACTAGGAAATCTGAGCCTACTTTAGCCAGTTCTGCAAAAGTATTTTACAAGAAATTTAATCAGACTCAGCCACTTGGAAAACATCTAGCTTATCTTTATCTAAGTGGCACTGCTCTGAGAGATCATTCATCCTTATCTATAGGTGTTTAAATAAGTAAGCACCTTAATTACAGCTGACCTTTTTAATAAAGAATGAAATAAAAAAGGCACTGATGTTGAGATTAAGTTCACCATCTCAGCTTTCTCTCTTACTTCTTAAGCTAACAACTGTATTGTCCATAAAACAAAGAGGCAAAAAGGACCTCAGAAACTTTCCAGACTCCTTGTACCCGTGACAATTAAAAACCCATCCTATCACAGTTTGGATCAAATTTTGCTGGAGGCATAACAAATATGGCTGGGATGTGTTCAAGTACTTTGTATTATTTTGAGTCATCCTTGACAGGAAGGGTAAAAGGGTAATACGGGAATATTTGCAAAGTGTCAGTTGTGTCCCCAGTGGTGCATGAGTAACATGAGATTTGGCACCAGACTCCAAAATCTCAGCTGCAAATGGCTCTAAAAAGCCCTGTAGTCTACCTTGAACAAAAAAAGTAATCTCTTTTTTATGCCATCTTTTTAAAGGTTTTTCCATGTCATGCTCTGACCTAAGAGAACATTAGCTACAATAGAGAATATTGGTAAGCCTGAGTCCTGGATGGGAGTATGATAGGAACATAAAACAAGACTCCATAAATCTTAAATGTTTTGGCAAATGAAAATCAGCACTCACAAACTCTGTAGTTCACTGGACAAGCAGCATACAACAAGGGCTTATTCTGATGCACTTTCAGTGCTAAATCCATTCTTTTTCCCTTTCACATCCACACTGCTCTCCAAATATAGATTTTGATAAAAGTCTAAATGAGTGTGAATTCTACCATTTACAGAAAGGCCAAGAAATGCAACAGCTTTGTTTCTGACTCATGCATGGATATGCCTTTTATTGCCAAGGGTAAGGTATGTGGTCATCAGATCAAATGGGAAAATCTCACAGGATTTGTGTAATACCAGAGGAAAACAGCACAAAGGGCAAGTATTAGCTCTGACACTTCCTAAAAAAAAAAAAAAAAAAAAAAAACAGCTGCAAAGGCCTTTAATATGACTTTATCGCCTTGAATAGCTCCTTCGGGAGTCTGGACTTCTTAGGAGGCTGCAAGAAAGCTGCAAGCACTGAAGGAATTGACAGCAATGTAGCACTTGGGACTTTACTGCATTGGTGCTGAACCAATAATTTTAAATTTTCTGTTTCTGGAATTTCTATTGTGCAAAATAAGAAAGATGCTTAAAAACACATATATGTGTATGCGTTGGGAAAAATCCCATTTCTGCTGAACTCCTTAATCTCTTGTCCCTTCCGGAAAAACTGATTTTAGGGAAAGAATGTTCAAAGACATCTTCTTGTAGTGATGTCTGTTGGCAGGGAGAAGGGAACAGGATAAGATTTCCCTTGCAATCTCATGGTGTAGGATGCTGAGAAGTCTGAATTTCAAACCTGGTGGATGCCCTGAGTCTCTGGCTGCCCACAGAACGATGATGCTTTAGTCCTCTCTGCCTCTTGTCCCCAAGCTGCTGCATCCTCCTGGTGGTGTAAGTCCAACACATCTTTAGGATTGGAGGCCACTCAGCCCTAGGTCACTCCTTGCCATTTACAAGGAATGGAATATTTGAGGGGGAGGGAAAAATTAAAAAGTACTTGTGTAATCAGTATTCCTGCCATCTGTAAAATGTCTACTGTTGTGCCAGATGGGAAAATATTAGTTAAACTTACAGTAACTTAATTAAATTAGAAGGAACTTTTGAAAATTACGAAGTGATAGTGAAAGGTGGTCCTGAAGAAGCTGGCAAGAGGCCATGCTGAAAAGGGAACTCTTAGAAAGGGTGTAGCAAAGTACAGCTATCAGATGATGGCATAATAATACAAGAAATAAATAAATAATCATAATAATGATTTTATATTTTCATCAATGGCCTCAGTACCAAAAGGTAGGAGAGAATTAATGATTTTTTTTTTCTGGTGGTGCAGATGTGGGACATATTAACAATAAAAATGTGAATTACCATATTATATAGAAATAATTAGATGACCTTGAGATCAGGAACCATTTAAATGTGATGGAACATTATAGTACAAAATGCAAAGATATGCACTTTGGGACCATGAACAAGAATTTCAGGCATTAACTGGTGCTTGAGCTGGGAGCAGAGAGGGAGCCAGGTCATGTGTTTTAGTCAGCTGCAGATGTAGTTATGAAAAAGCTCATTGGGGTCATATGGTATTAAATTCTTCCTTTAGTGCAGTGACTTCCATGCTGTGTACGAGGCTCCAGCCTGTATCTGAAATGCTGCGTGCATCACTTTGTATAATCTCACAAAAATTAAAGATGGAATGAGTGAGACGGGCACAATGGTCTTAGCAGGAGATCTTATGAAAGGTAATCAAAAGTGTGGTTTCTTCAGGTGAGGAAAAACAAAGATTGGGAGAGGATATGAGTAATATCTACAGATTTAGCAGAGGAGGGGTCACTAAAGGAGGGAGAAGGAGAGGAAAAGAGCTCTTAGAGCAGAAGTTACAACGTTCACACAACAGCACTTTCATATGTAAAAACAGGCAGAGCATTTAGGAGTTTTCCCATAGTACAGACGGCATGAGTCTTGCAACTTGTTTTTAGGATAGGGATTGATGAGTTTTAATTGATGAGTTTATGAAACCATGTTACCTAGGATAGCAGAAGGCTTCAGGCGGATTCCCATCTCACTCCTGTGCTCAAAGCTTCATTGTTGAGATCCCCATTCTCTCCTCCACCCTGCTCCTCCTCTCTTTTTGTTCCTTCCTGCTTGCTCCCATCTCCAAAACTGTCCAGATATATCTTATTTATTTTATTTGCATCACTTACTTTGAACATGGTTCAATGACTTTTTTCCTGAGATATACTTGGCTTTGAGAGGGGACAAAGATTCCTGCACTTCACTCAGCCCTGCAAACACATGCAAGAGCTGTACTCACTGTGTCCCCTGCTTTTCTGATAGAAAATAAATTCTCCTTCACTCTGGGTCTAGCTTTTCAGTTCACAGGCAAGAGGAGGGAGATGAACTGAATGTTTGAAACAGAATTTAGAAATCATACTATTCAATTACTAGGAACTCTGATGTTTTTGCCTAACATCGGAGAAAAGCTCCTTGTTTTAAAATTCAGATAGATCCATAAAGTAGTTATTGTTTTCCTGGCCATACAGAGTATGCTGCCATATGTTCACAGTCAGAAATGGCACGAGGTACTAGTCATAATGGCTTTTATTTATGACAGATTCTGAGATCCAGGGCTCTAGCTATAATGGCTCAGCAGGTTTCCACAGCTCAGCTGTGAGTAGACCTAATTCTGATTCATTCAGACTGTTCCTTCAGTCAAAGGCAGTAGCAAATAGAAAAGATACTGCTGATAAATTGCAGACAGAAAAAATTTAAAATCAATATAACAATTATAGTTGATCCAATCAGAAACAAGTAGAGAAATTAAGAGAAGTTCAAGAAAGAACAAGGAGATAAAATCCACTGTGATTAGTACTAAGTGTGTAGTGCTTATCACAAGATTCAGATACTTTGATATTACGCAGCAGAATAAAGAATATAGGAAAAAATGCTGCTGAGAAGGAAACTATGTGCATACAAGAATAAGTGTTTTGCAGAGGCAGGAGTGGTTTAAAAAAGTACTACCTATGGCATCATATTCAGCTGTCTTACACCACTTTTCCCTTTTCCTCTGTTGCTCCTGTGGTATTTTTTTCAGTCAATTGCCAGCTCAGTAGTCAATAAATTGCCAACTCAGTAGTCAAAAAAGGTAGAGATTAATACGAGGTTTAGCTCTGCCCAAAAGGAGCATCTACTGCATGCTTGCAGGTTACAGAATGCAGAGCAGCTCATTTGGTGCTGTGCTGGAATGGCCAGCAGGCCTTGCTACTTTCATGATCTCTGCAGGGGCAAAAGAGTATTTGTTGTTTCAGCCAAGGATTTAGCAAGTCCTGTTTAAAATTTACTGTCACTTTGCAGGAAGAACTGCAGCCTCTCAGGAGTTATGAGTAGGGGAAATGAGGAGCTCTGTTGCACGATGTGATGGCATCCCCATCAGCAGGGCAAAGGCTTGAGGAATACGGGGAGGAAATTGTCCTAAAGGGAAGAATATGTTGCCTCTTGAATGCTTTCTCAGAAAGATTAAAAAACTAACATATTTGTAGTATGTCTAACATGATCTTACCCATATTCAATGCTTTTTGACTGCAGTTATGTTTACTTGAATAATTTTTACCTAGCAGAGGGGAAATCACAGCTTACCAGCATATACCTGCCCAAAACCCTGTGAATTTGCTGGGATCTATAGGAACTAGAAGTTAAAATGGCTCCCAAGAATATGCTGCCCACTTCTCTGCCCATGTTCTGTCTCTTCTTTTCCTTGTTTCTGCTTGGTTCCTGTCTCTTCTTTTCCTTGTTTCTGCTTGGTTCCTGTCTGTCAGAAGGAAGGATTAGCCCTTGCCTAGCACTAGTCTGAGGCCTCTAGGCAAAATCACAGGTTATTTCTGGGATGAACCCCAGGTGCCCAGGGTTTGTGATGAGCCAGGGTGTAGTTCCCAGATGCACTTACCTGTGCAGGTGAAGCCAGAGTGTGCTGGTCATTCTGAGCTGATAAACTCAAAAAGTTCTATCTTAGCACTCAGGGGTATGCAGACCTTTCTCTTCCCACTCCAGTCTAAGTGAAAGCACTCAGTTTGTGTTCTCCAGGACTCTAATCCAGGGGAAGCCACGGACCTGGTGGAAGTCAGACTATGTTTCTTGCTCCCTATATTGTATAAACTGGGATCCAGTCACCCACCTTGCACACAGCTTGACTCCCTGCTGGGGCAAGACTGGGTGTGCAGTGTCCCTTTCCCACAATGACTTCCAAGGTGGGGGTTAAAAAGAGTACAAGTGCATGAGAGTGCACTCTACAGGTCCAAAATAGCTCCTCTGAGCTTAGAGGTGGCTGTTGATAGCCCTTGACTGCTAGACAGTGGCTAATACTGACCTAATGCTGTAGGTCCTCACTTCTCAAGTTCGTATTTGAGGAGACGTAGTAAGCAGGCAGATATTCATCCCTTCTTCTCTCACTGACATATGTGCTGTAGATGGTTTGATACTGACAGTTTTCCCTGCTGGTCACTCCAGAGGGTAATTAATAGCCAGGATGCTGGTTTGACTCCTGATCTACTTCAGGGCTTGCTTAGGTAATAAATTGTCCCTTCCTTGGATTTTGCAAAAAGGCCAGAATTGCTGTTGAATGTGAAATACTGTATCTTTTCAATGGACACTTGAATTTAGCTGAGCTCAACCTGACGTGGCACTTTACTATAATCCAGACATAATAGACAGGAATTAATTTTGTCTGTGCTGCCTGCCATGTAAAAGTAAACTTTGACAAGTCACAGATGCCTCATTCTGTAAATTCATCACTGACTTTTCGTGAGACCTGAAGGGATGGAAACAAAACATAAATATTTATGGATGTCTGAAATCTGTGTGATAGACTGGGATCTATTGAGTCATTGCTTCCCTGCAGGAAATGTCCCATTCCCGATAGCAGCAGCCAAGTGCAGTTGAATGCAATTTGTGTAAGAAAGAAAAAAATAATAATCTGTAGGACATATGCAGATGTTTAGGCTAAATTCTGATGAAATATTACTGTGTCCTTTTTTTGCCAGGCTACTGGTAGAGAAACATATATCCTCTAATTTCAAGAGCAGAACTATGTCTCGTGGAAGTCTGCATCTTTATTGCAGTATAACTCCTGTTGTAGGATCTTCTGCCAATCTGCCAACACAAACAATAAAATTATCAAATATAATGTGGGTTTTTTGCTGTCTCTTGAAAATAATTGAAATAAGTATTAGCTTTATTAGCTTTTTCTTCCATTAACAAAATGGAGAAAAAAATTGACTACTATCTAAAAGTCTAGTATTTCTTAATTTGTGCTTATATACACAGAACTAAGTGATGCACACCCTGGACTGGGTTATTCCTCACAGGAATGCAGCAGGTGCCATTTCCATGTTTTCTGCAGACACTATTCCTTGAATTTTTGGAAACAAGGGATTCCTCTTCATCCGCCTCCAGGTGTCAGCTCCTCCAAGAGGGAAGAGATAGAAAAGCAGTGATGGAGACTTGGCTCCCAATGCTTGCCAAGCACACAGAAAGGAGCAGGATGCACCTCCTTTGCTCCAGAAAAACCTGTCAGGCAAGGCTGCCTTCAGACAGGAGCTGTACCAGGACTACCCCAGGACCAAAGAGGTTTTTTTTGGAGTTTTGTTGTTGTAGTTTTTGGGGCCTTTTGTCCCACACTGTGGGCTGCAATGTGAAAGCTATACCCAGGGCTCAATCTGCTTACTTCAAGCATCCAATATCCTCACTGCTTTGCCAGGAAGGATTATACATTTTTCACAAAGTGAGCAAGTATGCTTTCAGAGAAAAAATATTTCCATGGCTACAGATCCTTCTCAGGCCATAGAATTGCTTATGCAACTCAGTTAGCACAGAGCTAATGAAATGAGAGGAAGTAATTAAATGAAAGGATGGCTGGGCTTTTGATGTTAAATTTCTGTTTTACACCAGAGACCCTTGGGAACTCTCTCAGGTGGCCAGGAATGCTGTCAAAGTTTGTACTTTGCATGAAGATTACACTCCTGTGGGTTTTTGCTGTTGCGTTGTGCACGGAAGTGGCCCTTGTGCAGTTTTGTAATTGCAGTCAGTCCATATGGTGTTGTGCACTCCTCTCACATGGAAAGAAACATACCTGTTATGCAAACAGAAGTTTAACTCACGTTGCTAGTATGGGTATGCAAGTGTAAAATCATAGAGGATCTGAACAGCACTAAAATACCAAAAGGCGTTTATCTCCTTGTGCAATACTTTTGCAATCTGAAGTACTGGAATTAAGATCTCCCTGGCATCAACAGAAGATGATGGGGCAGGGAATATCTGGCAGATAGTTTTTGCCTGTAGGGCACATCCTCTTGATGCCTAGACTTTCATATTTTTTCTGAGATTTTCTGCAATACGAATCATAAAATTTCCTTTTTTCTTCCTAAGCTAAATTGTAGTTTATTAGTAGGTAATATATACCAGGTCAATATAAAGGACTGTGAGACTGTAAGTGGGCTTTTAAGTGTCAAATTCTTGTTGTTGGTTTATCTTTTTTCACTTTTTTAATCACTTTCACAGTCATGTAGACTAGGTAAGTAGCACGAAGTGCTCAGAATTTCTGTTCATCTTCAAAACCCTGTCAAATTCTTTTTAAATACCTCTGATCATTTCCCTTAATCCTGCCATTGTAATGAACCTAAGATGATTCTCCATTTAATTTAATGAGGTGAAGGCATGTCTTAAGGATTAGATATTAGTGTGACATATATTTGTAACTTTAAAAATATCTGGCAAGCTAGAACAAAATTGTGTTAATTGAAGGATAGCTTCAGTAAAGATAAAATGACTCTTCCTAATGGTGTACACACCAAAAGAGATGGAAGAGACATTTCACCAACATTTTCTAAGTACAAATAAATAAATGTGACAATATTAATTTGTGGGAAAGGACGTGATTAGTACCTTTTGACTTTTTTGTTTTTTGTGGCAGATGATTCTAATGTATCCTACTTATATGATTGTGAAGAGCTTCCAGTCATATTGTAAGGATTTCTAGGGGCCAATTTGAAAAAGATTGCACTATGTGTGTCAAGTTGACAGGCTCACATCCTCTCCTTGATGTGAAGTACTAAGTTCATGAAGATGTCAATGTGTTGCCTTGCCAGATCTCCCAGCTGGAGAGTAATACTGCGTAATAGTCAGTGAGACTACAGATCCAACATTATCAGTCCAACCATTGCAGGGTTTCACAGGGGAAACCACAGCACAAGAAAGTAATTTTCAGATAAGTTGCATTCAGTGGCATTATCGGAATTGATTTCACATTGCTGGGCAGATGCTCAAAATTCACACTTGCTCTTTCAAGTCCAATAATGTTCCTGGTAACATTCACTGGAAGCTTTGCCTGGGCTGGCAAAAAAATCATGAACTCAAAGCAATTTCAGACTGTTTCAGGAGATGTGCATACATTAGCACATAGGAGTAGCATATCTATCTACATTTCACTTCTAACATTCTCCTGGTTTTCTTACAACATTAGTCTGAGCTGTGATCAGCAGGGGTTATCTGAATTGAAGCCTCCTTGATTAAAATGAGTGAGGAAAGATGGGCCAGGCACTACTGTAATTCAAAAGCTCTTGACACCCGGTCTGAAAGTGCCTCCTCCCTTCTACATCTGAGGCAGGGAACATTGTAAAGTCAAGGCACATGATGGGATTCAGTCTTTTCCCTCAAAAGAGCCCCTGAAATTAGTGGGACAATATGGAAGTGACAACTGAAAGGGTATAGAGCTTATGTAATTGGATTTACTTGTGATGGGATGTCTTTAATTTGGAGGCTTGCTTTAGAGATGGGCTCTGAAGCTGTGCTGAATGTGTCTATCCTCGTGGATAGGAGCCCTTACCCTCTTAATAGCACTTCTATACATCTAACGAATCAGTCACCCAATACCAACTAAAAGAGCTGTGCCTCTGAATGCTAACCAGTTGGAGATTTTTTACTTCACAGTGAGGGTGTTTTCTGTATGAAACTTTTGCCATTGTTTTTAATTTGTACTTGCTACAATACATATTCTTCTGAAGTGCATGCCTCACAATAGGCAGCTTGAAAGCTGTCACCAGGCTTGCCTCTCTCTGAGGTGGTGTCTGCTAAACAGAGGAAATTGTCCAGCTTGTCAATGCCAAGGTAATAAAACAATGTAGGTAAAATCCAGAGTGTGACTTTGTCTCCCTTGGGTAGTGACCTTAAAATGTTTGATCTGTTCCATGTCATATTCATGTCTAGAAAGAAGGCTTCAGCTACCACAGTGTAACTCTAATTTATCCTTTATCCTAGAAAGAACATAGGGATGCCTTTTTCCATGCTGATTAAGCCAACAAGAGTCATTCTCAGATCTTCTGGGGTAACCATTGCAAAGGCAGTGTTAAGATTGTGGTCCAAAGACTCTCTCCTTTCAACAAGAGCAAAGGAGAGAGTCAAGTACCCACCAATATCTTTGTGCTTCTTGAGAACTCATTAAAAATCTTCTACCACTTCACAGTCCTGTCTTTCAGGACTTAAGGGGACAAATATGGGGATTCTTTGAGAAAGGTAGTGCCCTGTCAGCCGGTGAACAATCTCATTCTTCTCTCAAGTTCTCACATTTCACCTTCTTGCTTTCCCAACAAGCAGCCCTTGGAAACCACAGCACCTGGTTTCCCCTCAGGGTTGGATGTAGGCATCTTTATAACTTGTCTGGGAGGGGAAGGGTTGGCTCCACCACAAGAGTCTGAACTTTGTCACACTCAGGGCTTCATTGCCTGAATAATTGATGTCCACAATCTTCTACTCAGCAGTACTCCTCATGTACTGGCATTCCATCAGTGAGAAGTCCTTATGCTAGAATTATGGGCTAACTAAAAATACCAAAACACCTCAGCAAATGAAGACTTTTCTGGTTGCCTTCTAACTCTGAGAGTCCTGAGACCTTGAAATGTGTAATGCTTTATATTGGTACTTTTAACCAAGCAACCATCCAGCCTTTCCTGGATACAGCAAGGAATTTGCTCTGGTTAAGGTCTTTAAGAGATTCTGTAGTAGAAATATCCACTCTTAACTTTGCTAATGTACCAGGAGACTTCCTTTCATGAGATTTTCCCCTCACTCTAGTCTAGTTTGTCTTCTGTGTAGCTTTTGGACTTTTGTTGGAGCAAAGAAAGCAGGTAACGTGATCTTTGACACAAGTCCAATAACACATTGAAGATTCTTGTCTGATTTGCTGGAGACATACTGAAAAACAAGGAATAAGTGTAAGTAATTAAGAAAAATACATGATAACTTGTCCTCATGCAGACCTCAGATGAAAATAATGAAAATTATTTCACTGGAATGTGTTTCCCTTTGTTTACTTGCAAAATATTCCAGGTGAATAAATTTGATAAGCTGTACTCAGGGTTGGTGAATTATGAGAATGGAAGTTTCATTGCTGTCCTGGTCCCAGAAGACAGTATCTTTATTACCTTTTTAGTTCAGATTCTGGGCATAATATTGTGTTTAAAAACATAGATCAAGCAGAAAGGCAATAGTTTTTATGTAAAGCATGCTGCTTTTAAAAGATGTAGGAAACTGAGCTGTTTTTCTTCATATGGATATGAAAACCCATTAGAAAAAATTGGAATTATTCACTTTCTGTGCATTAAACCCTTGCTGCACCTTGCTATGTCACTTCATGCTAGAAGACTCACGTTTACGTGATCCATAAGTTTTCTAAACCACCTGCATTAGAGTCGTTATTCTAGCCAACACACGCAGGGTCTCAATTTTTGTGTTCTCATGAGCAGCACCCCGGGTGGCAGGGGAGAAGCCCATTAGCCAACCCCTAAACTGACATGATGAATTCTCTTCCTCCTGAAATCACCCACAACCCCACCTCAGAGCCATTTGGGAGAGCACCAAATGAATACATACACGCTAAATCCTTCTGCACCTTACGAGACATTGACTTCCTAATGGAGACTGTTTTCTAACGTGAGCAAAGGCTAATCCATAACTTACATACATGGGAAAATCAATCAATAAACACGCCTGTGACAATGGGATTTTTGACAAGAAACACTGCAAAATCTTATTTACCTCCTCTGCACAGCCAGCAAATATACACCAGGGAAAGTGTTCCTTTTGATGTAGACATATAACTTAAATAATTCTCTAATGACTGGTGCAGACATTGGCTACATAGGATAAAAAAGAAAGCTGGATTAACTAAAAATAGTTGCATTAAAAATCAGTGTATTTTCTTCCTTGAGGAGAAGAGGGGAAAAAAATCAACCCACAACTCTAATCTTGGACTAGAAGACTACAGGTAGAAAAGTTCAGGTCTTGCCCTTCTCATTTTTGAAAGACACTATTCTAGTTCAAAGGGCCTTTGGTTTAGCTTCAGGGGAAATATCAAGGATTATAATTGGAAGACTTTTCTAGTTTTTCCTAGCTGGATTTCAGAAATATGGTATGTACTTAACAAAGCCTCACACAGTAAAAAAGAACAGAGCAACTTTGAAATAAACCTTTCATTCCTCCTGCTGCTGTGCAGTCCATGCTGTCACCCTGCATTTTCCCTGAGAAGGAGGAGTATGGAACGAGGGATGAAAGCTATCGGAAAATGGAGAAGTGCAAGATTAAAAATAAATCAAAAAAGAGAAGGCATGTCAAGAAAAGTGGATTTACAGCAGCTACTAAATTCTCCTCTTAAATGAGTGCATCTGGAAAGATTTATCTGTATTTAGTGGGATATTTCTGCAATTAATTAAAACGCAATTGATTGGGAAATTTTGTGGAGATCATGAGAAGATGGACACCAGAAACAGCTAATTTCAACAATCTGCCAACCTGTGCTGTGCTCTGATCCTGTCCTCACTGAAAGCCCTGGAAAATTAAATGCTGGCCCTACTTCAGTCAGGGGAGAGATGTGGCTGACTTTGGGGATAGCAGTGACAGAATTCCACCCTGGGAAACACAGTTTTGACATAAATGACCCTCTAAACAATTGTGCCTGTGCTTTAGGTCCGAGATGGGATGCTGCTAACTTTTGTCTTTTTCTCTTTTTTTAAGCAAATAATATATTTTCTTTCTCCTGTCTTTTCTTGGTGCATACTTTGCTCGTATTCTGATTAGTATGGTCTTCTGGGTACAGAACCATTAAATATTGAGAATTAATCATTTCATCAATTATGTAGTTGAGTTATATTAAAACAATAAAGAACACACCTTCTTTATATAACTCCTTAGGCCAGAAGCTTTTATTCTGAAAACAGGATTTTGAATGGTGTAGCTTGCAGTAAATTAACCACTTTACATATTAAGAATCAGAAATTTTTGTGTTTACATATTTTAAGATCTCCTAACAAAGAAGACTCTTGCTATTTTTTGAAATTGTTTCTGGATTGCAACATAACTGAAGACACACTAATCACTTTAGTCTTAAAAATGTTGGAAAAGGTTGGTAACCATTACCAACAATCACCCAGAACCGCTTATTCACACTTTGGTAGTTTTTAGGAAAATATTTTCTTAAATATGTTTTCATCTGCTTGCTGTTCAAAATTTAAAAATAGTTTAAAAACCCTCATGATTCAAGGCTGTACAGTATTCCTGAGTTGTAAGGAAGGAGGGAAGTGATCAGCTGGTCCTTTTAGTCAAGTTAGCTGTCTTATCAGCCAGAGTCCTTGACTATTTCAGAGGTGGTCACTTCTCTAAACCCTCCAACTCCAATAGTATTTGTTCTCCTGAAAAATTTTAATATTTTAATGACACAAACCTCATGTTTGGTGGTAAACCTTGCATTGTCGGACAGTTTGACTCCAGCTTTATGTTCTTCTGTGGCACCACTTAGTGTCAGAGTTTTGTCAGTTGTTGGGATCTTGTCATTCCAAAGAGTTTTGACAATGACATCCAGACACAAGCAGCCTTAATGTTTGAGAATCAGTTTATCTGATGTTAAGGGTAGTGGGAGTCAGGGCTTGTGGGTTTTATTCCCTTCTCTACCACTGATTTGTTATTGCTGAAGACACAGAGAACGTTGTTGACAAGGCTTAGGATGCTTCATGCTTTATTCTGAAAGCACTGCTTCCCACAGACACTTTACAGGGTATCTCAGCTTCCCATTGTTAACAAGAGGAGAAGAAAGAAAGGAGCCAATTTCTATTCACCTTGTTGGGAAGAGTCAAAAAGTAACTTATGAAAATACTCTTTCTTTAAAGGTTGTTTTAAAATATCAAAATAATTGCTTCTAACTCCAAAACCAATACTGGATTCAAGCATGACTACTGCATGCTGTCAAATTCTGAATTCTGGCTTATGCTCAGACCTTTCTGTACTAACTAAACTCAAAGCAGTGTTTGATTTCATCTTCCTCTGCTTTGGGAAGTGTTCTCTTGCAGACTCCTGGCAATATTCTGAATATTAAACTTTAGTAATGATAGAAGTCACTGCTGACAAGTGCTTAGAGGAAACTTGTGCTGTCTGTCTTCATTCTCCTTTTCCTTTCTTTTGAGATTTGAAAACTATCTTTGTTTTACCCAAGAACATAAAAAAAGATCTCAAGGTTAGGGTCTGTTACCAGTTTCCCAGTGAGACCTACAATAAGTCAGTATGTCTGTTCTCCAGAATACAAGATGCAATGGTCAATTCCACACCGTGGCCAGTGCCTGTAGTTATGGGGGCTTCAGTCTGAAGGGGAAAACATGGCTACAATGGATGGACACAAAATGGTAAAGGCAGTGAATGAAAGTATAATATGATTATATTGGAAATCCCTAGGAGAATGTGACAAGAGTGGCCTTTTTTCTCTTCTGGCTTTTCTACAATAAAACCTTTTTTCCTTAAGCTCATTCCAAACTGATAGGACAGCCTATAGTGAAATCTGGGATACTGACCACTTGCTCTTTATTCTCATTCCTATCATATCAGGAATTCCTGATTTGTGGAGCATGATGGACAGGTCCTTGTTAGCCATGGGTCTTATAGTTGTGGGCATCACGGTTATCTCACACTGTCTATAAGGAAAGAAATGAAATTTGGAAATAATGTATCATGAATCTAGATAGAAATTATACAGTTAGAGGTAACAAGATGTAAAAAGACAAAATAAGCTAGAAAGCAACAAACAAAAGAACACCTACCCTGCAGCTGTACATCTACTTTGTGCTTTTCCAACATGACCAGTTTTTAACTGTGTTTCTCTCCCAGGAGAGCATCCCAAATCATGAATATTTAGGTGAGACATGACTGTGGGGGGAAAAAGCTGCTTCCACCCCAAAACACTGGGAAAAGTGCACTTCTGAGGGAGAGAGGAAGCTTTAAATCTCTCTCAGACCAAGGCTGAGGCGAAGAGTCCACAAAGTACAGTTTCTGCGAAGCATGAGATGGAGGGAATGTCTTCCTCGCAGTGTACTGTGTACTTAAAAAGTGCTGCTACATCCATTTTTTATAAAGACCAGGAGAATAGACACCCAGCAAACCTTGGCAGTTCCTGGGCCTTGGGGGACATGGCCATGACATTATTTTGGGACGGCCTTCAAAACAGAAAATGAGGGTGAGCTACTCTGCTCATTTCCAGTCTGAGATTTTCCTGAGTTTGTGCTGGAGACACCAAATTCAAAAGCATGTAGTGACCAATGGCCTTGGATATTTACAGATTTAAGCAGGAGATGGTTCAGGAAATCCTCAAAATTGCCATATTATGAGGAAAAGTTCAGTGGGATCTGACACATTACTTCTAGTTTTTGTTAGTGATTCTGCTGCAGAGCCTGGCTCTTGTTCACACTACACTTTTCCACCTCCCAGTAAAACACAGACTGTCTGTAGGGCTGGAGCTGTGCAAAGAGGCCTCTGTTGGCTCTTCTAGTTCAGATCCTGGTTATAGATACGTCTGAGTCCAAGTCTCTGAGTTATTCCTCATCTTAACTTGACAAAGTAGGGAATCTTGGAGGTGGGGAGTGCATTTGATAGAATTAAGGGGAGCAGAAGGGCAGCTTTGATATCATAGCTTTTGACAAGGAGAAGAACTAAAGAGAATTACAGTGACCTCAAGTTGCCACAGAGTCTGCTGTAGTTTGGATTTTCTTTGGCAAGCTGACCGGGAAAAAAATAAATCAATATTCTAATCTAGATGACAAATATATGGTTTTGCCTTATCTGTTATTTCCAAGGCATGAAATCAGCATCTAATAACATATCCTATGTATTGAAAACAGAAATTTTTGAAGGAAGTTTCTCTCTTGTAAAGAAAAGGGGGAAATGCAATTTCTCTCCTAGTTTTCTTGCTCTCCCCTCCCTTCCCTTCCAGGATTTGAAAGATTGCACTCCATAGGAATGGCTTTTACTATTTCACTTAATTTGCCTGGTGATTGTAATGTTCTGTGACTTTTTCCATGCCTGTTCTATTGGAGAGGATTCCTCAGCACCCTCCCAAGACATTACTGGGAAAGGAAGGTGGGAGGAACAGCAAAGGTTGAGCTGACTTCAGGACTGATGTGATCTTGCAGTTAAGAGTGGGAGGCTTTTTTGCTCCTTTGCAATAACATTTGCTGCTGTTGGAACTGTCAGTAAAGAGGGGAAAAGCAATTAATATTTTTGCCTCTGTCTTTCACAAAATCCTTACTTTTCTGCAAGCAGAACTCTTGAAAGAAATCATAGTTCACCTTGAGGAGCGATAGGAGAAAAAATAGAAGAACTCTCTACATGTCCTTTGCTCATTAGCAATGACAGACTGTGGAGGAAATATATCCCACAGCACAAGTTTTGTAAATACAATTCCAATAAAATCTAATTTCAGGACAAATAAAAATCAGAAAAGGAAGTTAATTGGACATTTCTTTCAAAAGCTGCTTTTTCTTCAACTTTTTGTATTGCTAAGTTCAGCCAAAATTTTTGACAGCAACACAGAGAAGAATTGTTATACTTTTTGCCCATTAGGTGAAATGTTTTTTAATAAAATATACCTGCCCCTTTTGCAGAATTTGCTGAGGAAGGTGGAAATATGCCCCTGTGAGTGATTCACTGAAGTCCCACTAGCAGTGCATTTATTCTGTTATGTACACCACTGATGTCCTGAGCCAAAAGGCGAGCAGCAGGAAGCCACGACCTGTGCTCTGAGCAGTCAGACCAAATCAGGCAGTTTGATTTTCACAAGGTGATGAGCTGCTTTGGCTGCCACTGGAATCCCAAGCTGCCTTTCTCTAGGGCATTTGGGATTCATGTAGACAGGAGACTGCTGCCCTCAGCAAAATCCCTCATTGGGTGTCCTGGGACCAATTGCTTTTCCAAGTACCTGCTGGTCCTGAGTCTCTACTTGAAGCTGGGATTGCTTTGTTGGGTCATCCTAAAATGCTTTTAGAAACTCACAATGGTATTTGGAGGGGTGTGCTTTTAGTTTTCCTCTTCAGTGGAATTGCAAAAAAGCAAAACTCACACTGATATAGCCAGATTTAGTGCTTCACTCCTGTTCTTGAAGCCTTCAGCCTCTACTTCATTAAATCTACTTTAAATCTGAAATATTTGTCAATGTAAATAATTAAAGCACATAAAGGGCAGTACCTGAAAAGCCTAGCTGTGTTCATGATCTGATTTTTTCTAAGCATTAAATAGGGGCCTAATGAAAATCCAGCTCTCCTTGGGTTGCGTAGGTGCTCAGTAAGACTCCCTGAATTCATTACAGATGATGTACAATGCCTGATTCATTTACAAGAGTGTTAAAGTTTCTATGTAAGTGTCTTTGAAATGAGAGTGTGCCTTAAAAATTTTTAAGTCCTTGGGATAGTTCATAAGAAGCAAATGTCTTTGAGATGCAAATATTTCCTTTTTTCAGTGAAAGGCCAGCTATACCCCAAAAGTCTGTGCGTGGGATGGATAATGGTGCTTAAAAGCTTCAACACCGTGTTAATAAAAGGAAAGAATTTTCTCTGGCTTGCAGGCTTTGTACAGTATCTACAACCAAGTCCAGCCTATGTAAACCCTGACCTTATAAATGAGTCTTCAGCCACATCAGGGACAAATGGATGGAACAACAAGGTTTAGGAGAGCCAGAGGGTTTTATCCCAGCAAATATTGATGTGCAGCCATTTTTTTTTCCTGTGTATTTTTCATGTAGTTTTTTTTCCTCAAAAGCCCATTTAAAAAAAAAATAGGGGGTTAATATATCTTTCTGGCAAGAATTTTTAGATGGTTTGATAAAGTAAAAAAAGTATAATTATTTAAAAGTAGGAGAAAATTTCTGGAAACCCAGTTGCATGTCTGTTTCTGAGAAATTCCGTGATAATTTCTAGGGAAATTAGTTACGGCAAGGAATTGAAGAAGGACAGCTTGCCTTTTTCATCTAGCTCTAATCAAAATTCTGCTCAGATGTTTTTCATGAGTTCCTCAGTCTGCCAAACTTGCAGATTTTGAAGTGGAGAGAAAGGCTGCGAGAGGTTTAATCTGGTTTCTGTTCTCCCATTGACTTATTACCACTTAAACTATTCTTTGCAGCGCTGCCTGCTCTTTGTTTCCTGCTGTAGGATCACAAACCAATGTGCAGGTGGAGCTGCTCACTCTGTGCTGCTCCTCCACCATGCCCAGGGCTGGGGATGCTGGGCTGGACAGCTCCAGAGGGGCTTGGTGGGACTCCTGCCTCTTCTGCCCAAGCCACGCAGGGCCAGGGGGAAGCTGCCTTGTGCTGCTGGTGAATGCCAGAGCTGAATTTCTGTGCACAAGAGCCAGGAGGAAGCATGTAAGGAATTGTAATTTGGAGAGCTTTGCTGGCAGCACAGATTAGACCTCTGCTCTGGGCTGTGCCTGAGCAGTAGCTGTCTTTTCTTTCCATCAGGGAGTAAAGCTTTTATGTAGTACCTGCTTTAATTGAATTATAGATCTCTTGCTTGCCATGCTCCCTGTTATAAAATCTGTGACCATGCTGGTATCACACACAAATATTGAAAGAAAGCTGTTTTTCTCAATATTCTGCAATATTTATGGTTACATATGGGGGGTTTATAGGTAGAGCTCAAAAGAAGCTACTGGCTTAATTGATTTTTCTTGCCTAAGTAAGGAAGAGCCTCTAAAAGTTGTGTAGACTGGATGTGAGTTTTCTTCTACTTCTGCATTGTATAAATTTGACCCTGAGACCTACAGACCTGTATTCCGTGAGAACCTACCTTATTTGCCACTAGACAACTCAGTTCTGTCATTTTCATCACTAATGGGATTTTGTTAATTAATACAGCAATATGTTGCCCGTCATATCATCAGTAATGACTCTCCAAATAATGAAAGTAGGGATAAAATGCCAGCTGAAAAAATGGTGGAGAAAAAAATTACACTACTTTCTTTATATTCCTTCCCAGGAAAAAAAAAAGCCTACTTTTCCTTAAAATAATTATATTACTTTAGAATCCTACTTAATGTGATGAAATAGTTAAAGCACTGCTCTTCTCTAGTACAATTTGACAAAATAGCTCTTTAAAGATCTTCTTAGGGAAAGGAGGACATAAAAATGGAGTGGATCTCTACAACATAGCAAAGTGCATCATTAGATTGGGAGAATATTATGGCACCAGATACCAGGAGAAAAATTTTTGTGAATGGACTTTATGATGTATCGTGGCTTTGTTTTGGATGTTTATCTCCAAACATTACATAGTTCAGTATATTTTGCCATCTTAATGATAAATATTGTTCTTACTGAAGTAATACCAAGTCTGGCTATTTTATATATGTAAAGGTGATATGCATAGTACATAGTTAGGAGTCACCTGGTGACTTTATGCGCTGTATAAATAATGAGAGCTAGGTATAGGAAAATGAAGTGACAATCAAGTCTCCTGGGTCCCTGTCCAGTGCTACATTTAGCAGTCCACACTGCTTCTTGATTTACGACTAAAATCTCCAAGGAAAGTTTATATTGCTGCCTGTCAGAAGGATATATGTAATGAGGTTGGAATTGCATTCATCACACTCCATGCTCGACACAGCAAAGGAGGAAGTGAAAACCTGTGCATTTGGGCAAGATCATACAGAAAAAAAATGAAAAGGAGGACTTGAAGATTCTTCTGATTATTCTCTTGTAACAAGCTAAGAGCAATGTCTTCAGAAAACCAGCAGGCTAATTCAAAGGCAGGCTTTTCAGGAGAGGAGGCGAAAGGGTGTCTGGGATTTGTGACCTATCGGGGAATGCCAGGGTCAATGAGCAAATCTCCACTGCTCAGTGGAGCATCATGGTGATCACTCAAGCTGGAGTTCTCCTGTGCTGAGCCTGTGTCACAGTGCAGTGCCAGGCTGAGGCACAAGTTCTGATCAAAGAGCAGCAGAGCAGCACTGCTGTCTGGCAAAGATGTTGCTGTGCTGCTTCCTGCACCCGTGGGCATGTCAGAAAAAAAAATAGTGTTGTAATCTCCAAGGAAGTACTTGCTGTGGGGTTCCAAACCACTTGTGGTGCCTTTTTCTGGCCCACAGAGGTGGTGTGTATTTTATCAGAAACAAAAGTGATGTACTGAGTATTTTTACATTACTGGGCATTTTCAAAAGTGAGCAAGTTCAAGTCCTAGCTAAATTCCTGCCTGGTGTAAAAATATCCTGCCCAGTCAGTTCACCTTGAATTTTCTGCTGGGTATACTACTTCGAGCGGTTTACACATAATTAGCAGCAATTCAAGGAAGGAATAACTTTTGATAGCATTTCCATGCTATGTACCATCTTTTATATGTGCTGGCCATTCTCGTGCAGGCATTAATGTCCAACTATAATCCACTGATCAGTATCCATGCAACTCCTGGACAAGCACTAAACAAGTAACAGTCAACAAGCTTTTGATGAATCTTTGTTATATTATATATTAGTTGTCTTGAAGAGCAAATAGTCTTTAAATAAGTCCTGGATCATGGTGCCTAGGGAGTCTGTGGAGTCTCCATCCTTGGAGATGGTCAGAACCTGAGTGCTGTATCTGTCTTTGCTGTGAGCAGGAGGTTGGAACTGATGGTTTCCAGAGATGAAAATTTAACAGCTCTTCTATAACTCTGAGTATATTCAAGATTTCATCCTCCATGGAAAATGGTAGATGTGAAATAAGGAAACAAAATATATCTCAATATGCCCAGACTGCTTCTCTGGGCAAGCCACAGTCCAATGAAATATTAAATTTATGTATGTATATTGTGCAGCCCATGAAACAGGCTTGCCACTTAGCCTTTAAGCAACTGGGGCTGCTTATGCTTGAATCTAATCTTAATTGCTTTGTTGAAACCCAAGGAAGAAAATAAGAAATCCTTTTTAGAAAACATACAAATCCTCCCCAAATTAAATATGTATGTTAAGCATTGCTTGAATATACATAAGGCTTAGACTAAATTTATGCAGAAGCTACAATAACATTACTGAAGTAGGGGGGTTTTACTAAAAAGAAAATTGAAGAAGTGAAGTCTAGTCAGACTTTGTCTTTCAGCTTTTACCAGCCTGAACTCCTGAGTTTCCATAAACAAGATTAAAAATTACTGTTTATAGGCTAAGTCCTAATAAAATCTGGATTCTATAAAGGTTTAGTTGGGGACAGTGGCGTTGGGGGTATGTGGAAAGGTGGTTATTTTAAAATCACTTTTCTTAAATCAGAATAGTTCACGATAAACAACTTCTATTGTCAGCTATCCTTTGAGCCGGGGATTGGTGTCGCATGGGGTTGTTTAATGCACAGAAGCTGCCAAGTATGCATCTTTCTTAGCAGACAGCTCTAATCCTTCATGGTCCACCAACTCTACCTTTATGAGTTCTTTTGATTGGTAATTGAGAGAATAAATCTTTGAACAACTTACATAAATGCAAAAAAGAAACCCCATTAAGATTCAAGCAGTAAAATGCCTACTGGCATATTTTATATGGTACCTTTTCAGTCCTTTGCCATTTAAATTCATTTTGCCAGACAAGGATTTGAGATTGGCATCCAGTTATGGATTTTGTTTTCTTATGCATTGTCGTCTGCACCCTCTATATTTTAACTTTTAATACCAGCACAGTGAGTGAACTGTTTTGAGAGCTGGATTGTACTGAAGCACTTTGCAGTGCTGAAGACACAGAGCAGAATAAAAAATGCAGTGTGCACTTTATCCCCCCCACCCCCATTTCAGATATACAGATCAGATGTTTTCAATTTTTCAGTCAAATGACCACAAGATCATGGGCAAAAGGTGACTCATCAAAGGGGAAATTGAAACTGGAAGCCCTTGAAGTTATATTGACCATTTAAAAAAAAAAAAAATTCTTTGAAGTCTGCAGTATAGTTCAGCCCCTATAGGTTTGCTTACTTACCCTATAGATAGGAAGAATTATTTCAACATGGCTTGTTAAGTTAAATGTGACCCCATACAGAGCATAATAAAGGTTAAATTTGGAGACCTTTTGGCTTTGTGCTGCTTTAGTTATCAATTTTTAACTTCTCCTCCATGTTTCTTTTATAAGAGGAGCACGATCACAAACAAAGGGGGAAATAGAGAATGTTTAGTGGAGAAATGTAAGGGATTCATCAAAAAACTGGACCATTTGCATTGTTTATATATTTGGGTAACAGCTCTAAAAGCAGTACTATAGCAATGTACCCATGATATTGTATATTTAAAAGGCTGTATCAAAAGAGGTACCCCATAGATAGACAAAAATTATAATTTCACAACAGATACATCGCTCATCCTGTGAGATCATGGCTGTAAAACTTGCACAAACTGCATATTGGAAAAGGGATAAGTTTCATTTTTGCAGACTAATTGACTCAGTCTTCTAATATGCAAGGTTAGCTACAACTTCTATAGAAGAAGCTGTGTTTGTTTGTTGTGTACAATGCATTGTGCATTGTCTTTAATATTGAATAGGTCATAACTTCTTTGTAGGGTGGGGGAAATACGTGTAGAAGGCCTTGCTTTTATCTGCTGGTACTGTAGGCAGCACTGAACAAAATGCAGATGCAGCCCCTGTGACAAGATTGTCATGTTTCAAACCTAAGCTCCTTAAAAAATTTAAATGAGAAATATTTTTTCCAATTTCTCTACATGAAAGTCCAGGCATAAACCAGGAAGAGAATTTAATGATAAATCCTTGAGTAATTAGGTAAGCAATCATTGGTAGCAGCTCTTAAACTCTTTTGTCAAAAGCCCATCATGAGTTCATAGAATTTGGGCATTCAGCTTCATAAATCAAGAGTCAGAAAAGAAAGTCCTGCCTTAAACTTTAATTCATAGAAAACCACGATACCAAACCAAATATGTCTGTCTACTGATACAGGCTGGGGAGAAGGGAGGACAGAGAAGTACTTTTATTTTTCTTTCTAGTGGAATGTAATACCCATGAAGTTTTCACATTGGTAGTCTCAAAGACTAAAAGTTTTTGTCAGACCAAATTCAGTTTATGCAGCACTAGAGCAATTATTGCTGTGCTGCCACATCCACTGCTGCTCTGCAGGAAGAGGGAGAGCATCAGAGGGTGTTTGCAGGATGTGACCTGGCTGTCAGCATGATATGGAGTGTCCTCTCTCATAGTCAAAAGCTGCAGCCAGCCGGGATTTGCTGAGATGGACCTGGCTTTAAGGAGAGGGCCGTCCCAAATCCTAAATATTACAAAAACAAGATGACAGCCAAAGCCTTTATTCAATCCTCTGTATTAGTAACTTTCATTCTAAATGAATGTTACTTGACTGTATTTGACTGGCTTAAACTTACCTATTCTTTATCATGTTGGAGTACTGTTCTACTCTCTGCCTCATAATTTTTCTATGTAACATCAGGTATTTAAGAGCTCCCAGTAAGGAAAAATCACACAAGTTCTGGGCTATAACCCATCTGTAAATTGCTTTATCTGCCCATGCCGACAGGAGTCAGAATGACCCTCCTTCTTCCCGTAGTCTTAACTCACCTGAAGTGCTTTGTAGAGCAGCTCTGAATCCAAAATTGATGCACAGACCCTACTAAAAACTCACATATGTCATGAAAGCCTACTTCAGTCAATATCAGGAATTTGTAGATAGTAAGGACACCATGAGATGACATTAATCAGAAAACTGTGCTGGCATTCTGAATGGGAGCTGTACTGGGCTCCTGAAAAGCTTTATGTCCAGTGCTCTATGAAAATTTACCTGAAGATAATATTTTCGGAATGTGCCAGTTTTAGCTATATTTAACATTGCAATTAAATTATTTTTTTAAATAATTATTATTTTTATTTCACTTTGCACAATCTCTTTGTCTGCCCTGATTTCAGGTTCCCGTCATCTTTCACTTTTTTCTTCCCTTTCAGTCTGAAGGTTTCATTGCTTTTCTGCCTCAACCATGACTCCTCTTCCCTACCATTCCTATTTCCCCTGGAAATGTGCAGCTACACTATTTTTGCTGTCTCTGTTAGCCATTATGTACTGCCTTACTGTCTGCCAAGCTGAGCATTCCCATGTGCTGCTGTCTAGATGTGACATGAGTGATTCCAGTTCTTGTTTCCTTAACTTGGAGCAGCATTCCCTAACAGAGGCAACTTTAATAGCTCTTCCATTTTGTTTGTTTTTTTTTTTTTAATAAGCATGGCTATGTTGGTAAGCTTTGCTCTGCACAGAAATATATGCACAGTTAATACAATATATTTCAGATAAATCTTCAGATGTCATTAGAGACATGACAGCCTCACGGTAGCTGTTCCTACTGTCCCTAAACAGGGACTGAAGAGATCAGCAGCTTTTTAAGAAATTCCTTTCTACTGCAGGGCAATAATCCTTAGGTTGCTGTGTATTTAAAATTCACACATTTTGTATTAGAAGTTAAATTATAGATAAGTGCAGCAACATCAGTATTTCATTCATTTCTGGGTATATCTAAGATAAAGGGGGGCAGGTGGTGTCAGCTTTAGATACCTTTGCCATTTAAGCCGTAAGGGTAAAACTAGTCAGAATAAACTTGAATTACAACATTCTTTCAGCCCACCTGTTCTTAAATCCTTAAACACTCCTATAATGGCTGAGTTTGCACTGTGGCTTGCTTTGAATTTGGTAATTTGGATGATTCGGGGATGGGATGGAGTGGAGGAAGAGGCAGATTAGGTCTTTTGGGTAGCACTCGTGTCCCTACCCCACTCAAGAGATGGTGGTGGCTGGAGTGAAGGTCCCCCCAGGATTTATGGGCAGAGAGGCAGTTATCTGTGAGGGCTGGAAATCCAGACTGCATGCACACAGTCTGTCACAGGGAGCCCACCTGCCCACCAGCCTAACTCAGCCTAGAATTGATGTCTCCCGTGCTGTCCCAGCACCACTTTGGGCATTGTGGTTTCAGGCACACGCACATTTGGACAGGCATCACCAGTCATTATACTCTGGCAACCTGTTGAGCTTCCTTTAATTTAATTTAATTTTTAATAGAGCTTGACATATTTCCAGAGTATAATCAATGCAGTGACATCTGCTTGAGTCCTGGCTCCACAGGTCCTGTCTAGCTCTAGGTCTTATTCCCAACCTTCATTTAGCTAACTAATATGCATATTTAATGATGTGCACACAGTTTCCTGATCTTGGAATGCTGTATCATGTCTGGCTGGAGTGATTTCAAGTCGTTATTGTCTTGTTTCTGTCTTGGGCATAGTCCAAGACTCTCTACTGTTTCCTATTAACTTTCCGCTGGCCCTAAACTCTGAGCAAAACCATTAATATTTTTATTTACAAGTGTAAATGAAACATTTCTGGGAGAAATAAAATAACAGATCAAAGCTGTCATAGTCTATAACCTTCTCCATGTCAGGTATATATTTTCCCTTTCCTTTAAGATCACCAATTATGCTGACTGGAAGGTGAGAATGGATTTTGTCTTGTTGATAATGTAATTTTTTTTTCTCTTTCACATTAAATCAGATGTTAGATCCAACAGTTATATATTAAGTGTGGGGAATTTTCCAGACCTCTTTTACTTTATCCCTTGGTAATTGCTATAACAGTTGAGTCCATTGGAACAATTTCCCTGAAGTGCATGTAACAATGCTGACAGACACTGCCTGCTTGGTTTGCTGACAATTTACTTTATTCTTTAATAATGATTTCATTTAACACCTTAATGAAAATAATGTAGGAGATGAAACTTTAAGTTATAGTTAAAGTGTTCCTGTACTATAATTAGCATTGACCTTACCAATTAAATGTAATAAGAATTAAAAATTTATGTATTTTAATTGTACATTTAGTAAGTGAAGAATAAAACTTGTCTCATAAACATACAAAGATCTATTTTGTTATTGGATTAAGCCCTTAATTTTGTGGAATTCAATTACAAGCATGGGGAGAGAGAAACAATGTTATGTTAAAAAAAGAAAATTACAAATACTATTTCTTAACCATTTTCCTTTTTATAATGAAAACTCCAATCAAAAAAATATTTGTCAACTCAAAACTTTTATTTGTCCCATTCCATTAAAAGCATATGGAGGAATTGTATACCTTCCAGGTGGTATGCTTAGTCAAATTATTTGAATTCTCTCTGGCATTCAGCATAAGCACATTGCAGGTAACTGGAAATAATTAATTGTGATGCTCTTGATGGAGGCTGAGGACTTTGAGGTTTGTATAATGTTTTGTATCAGAAGCTACATTTTTCTTTGGATAAATCAGCCTATTCCCTTTCTGGTATTCCCAAATCTCACTCCCCATTCCATACACTCATGAAAAGGAAGTGTTAGTGTGGAACACCAGTCAACTTTTTGACAAGAAACATTGTAGCCTCAGCTTGATGGTAATCTGAGACATGATCCTTTTCCAAAAGAAGGCTGTTTCTATACATTTAGGAAAACCTTTGCATTTGAGGTGCACTTCTGGAAACCAATGTTCAAGGTTGAGACAGCTGCAAGTGCCAGATGAGCACAGCATCCATCCTCTCTGTCTTGGACCTTTTGCATTTCTCATGGGACTGCTGACAGACTGTGGCACCCTTGTCACTCTGTCCTCCCAAAATACAACAACAAGCAGCATTGGGACTGTATGGTGGCAGTGTTCTGTAGGAGGGAACCCAAGAAGGCAGCAAGCTGGAGTTGCTTTTTTAAATGAAGGGAAGAATTGATATGTGAGACTTGTCCCTTTTCAATTTCATGTTGCCTGCCAGTCTGCCTAGAGGGAAAAACACACTGTGGCTGTGCTTCCAATTAGCAATTCCCACAGCAATTTTTGACCTGACATAAATAACATGGCACAATATGCAATTCGTGTCAGGCAACTTCCTTTACAAACAGATTCTAGGATACTGAATGATGATTCATGATAAGGACACTGGGGGAAATCTCCCTCAAATGCATAATGGCAAGTCTGAGGGAATGAAGATGGCAAGTTTGGAGAACAGAACATCTGGAAAAACACAGAGGAAACCTTTGCCATGGTGACATGAGTAGAATTCTGCCCTTGGTTTCCATGAGACCAGGATTTTACTCTGAATTTTACAGGCAAGAGATTAATAGTAGTAGTAGTAGTAGTAGTAGTAATAATAATAATAATAATAATAATAATAATAATAATAATAATAAAATTCATTCATGGAAGAGGGAATTTGGCTTTTTCCTAGACCAGAAAACACACGTTGTGTCTCCTCTCTAAATCTGCACTCAGGTGGGCCAAAAGAATCCTGCCAAAACAATGTTGTGAAAGCAAGCCAAGCACAGATCCAGCAAGGGCAGCAGAGTGTCCCTTCTGCCTAATGGCTGTCTCTGCACAAGACTGTGAGACAGACAGACCAGAAGTGTGCCTGTGTGAGTTCAGGACTTAGAGGTGAGTGTTTCCATGGCACTGCATGCTTTCCAAGCCATCCTGGGTTAGTCTCAGCAGCTGTGCCAAGTGCAGGATGGAAGTAGATTTGCCATAAAAGGCTCTGTGAATTGTGTTGGAATATTTCAGTCTTTGGAGTAGATGCTGGGCTCCATGAGGGTTAGAAATTGCCCAAAGGGCCAATTTGTTATGTCCAGAGAGCCCAGGTGGTATAATGCCAAAGGGCAGTTGTAAAATCTCTGGGGACTGCATCCTTCCCAATAAATGTTTAGGAATCCACTGGAAAATTTATCCTTCTGGAAGACTCCCTGGTTCCAGAGGGGTTGTCTTCCACACCTCTCCAAATCTGAACCAAAGTTAGTGTTGTCCTGGTCCTCCTTCTAGCTAGCAATGCAGTCTGATGCATTTTGTCTGATGGAGCAAAAACCATTTTAGTGTCGTACTTCCTGCCCTTTCATTATCAGTGCCTTTTCTGATTGCACAACGTTCTTTATTTCACCCTTGAGCAGAGCCACACAACTCCCAGGAATCACTGTTCTGTGGCTGTGCCCAACCCAAAAGGCAGACTACTGCACAGCACACAGTGCAGTCCTGCCATCCCTGCTGTTCAGGGAAATTTCTGGAATGCATTTTCTCCAGTATTTGGTGGTGCTTACTTTCCCACCTGGTGTGTGGAAAAGATATGCGCTATCCTCACATCTGGGCATTGGAAAATACTTCCAAACCAGTTTAAGGTGATACAGTTTCTTGATTTCTGTCACACTCACTGTTGGCCTTGATTTCACCTGTATTCACAGGAAAAAAAGCCTCGTTCAATGAAAAGCCTTCAAACTCCCCCTCTCCTGCCATTGTTGCAGTGACCTTCAAGAATATGTTTAGTGGACTTCTCATCTGACACACTCAGGGATCATAATGTCCTTAGCCCTCCTGGGGTTAAGATGTGAGAGCTGAGTATTAGTCATCCTTCCTAACATCTGAGGCCTAATCATCCGAGAGAAATCCATTGTTTCTTTTGCCTCTTACAGCCTCCAGCTTCAGCTGGACAATTGTGCAGTACCACTTTGAAATTCGAGGACCATTGAAATTCAATGGTTCCCAAAGTGTTACATGGACAGCCTGAAAAGACAAAGGGTGAGAGGGAGCCTCTGGAATCAGTGTGGTTTGGTAATCCTTATAAAATTAGGTTGGATATTAAGACTCTTTTATCACAGGGTTTCTGCACTGCTAAATCAATCCTCTCAATAACAATAGATCCTTGTCATACTCCTTGGAATATTTTTATTATTTAGGTTGGGAGCTGTGCAATGACTTCTCTAAGGATTTAAAAGACTATTGGCACTTTGTCCAATAACTTGATAATATCTTGCAAGGTGGAAAAACACATGCATGGGGCTTGAAATGAGGAAAAGGGTGGCAATCTGCACTGAGTATTTGCTTTCTGCTGACAGGTTGGTGATCTACCTTTGCATTATAACAATCATCTTGTTTTGAAAAGGAGGGACTATCCCTTTTTAAGTGCCCTTGTGCTGACTATGTGATAGTGGAAAGATGGCAGATGAGACAGAAAGAACAAGTGGATTTTATTTTTTTTTTTTCTGTGAGAAGATTTGTCTGTATGTCTGTAAAGAATTAGGAAAGCAGCTGATGACGGCTGCTGGTATATATCAGTGAATAGCTAGAAAATGCTTTTGTTGGAGGCACTGTAGTATATTATGAACCAATCTTTATCTACTTGCTTATAGTCTACAGAGTGATGGACTCACCTTTTTCCCACATCACCTTTCCTAGAGGTTTAAAAAATAAGAAACCCCAAAAAGGCACCTTTGTAATTTTTTTGCCCATTATTAATTCCTGTCTTGAACTACCACATATGAAATGCTGTTCTCCCTTGCTTCTCCAAAGCACAAGTGGGACTGACTGGGCAAGTGGAATTGGCCCCTGCCTCTTTCAGGGGCAGTGCCCACCCTTGGTTCTTCCCTCACAGGTGATTACATAAAGGAGAGCTTGGAGCTGGTCTCCTTGGTGTAATGGGGACTCTTGGGGATGCAAAAGGGCTGGAATGGAGGCCTAAGCTGCTAGAGAGTGGGCTTTGGAGGTCTGCAGCTACGGTGAGGGCATCAGATGAGCAGTGCCAGGAGCTTTGTGGCTTCTTGCAGGGAAAAGAAAGAGTTTTTACAAATATATTAATGGCAATAGGCAGTGTAAAAATAGCATCAGCCCATTACAGCATGCAGATGGTCACCTCACAAACAGGAACAGCATGAAGGTAGAGATTTTTAATGCAGCCTTTGCCTCTGTCTTCAACATGGCTGAGGACAGTGTCTCAGTGCCGTGAGGTGGAGGACTGTGACTGTGAGAATGATCAATTCCCAATCAACCCGAAATTATGTGGGGTCTACAGCTCCAGCTGGATCCTTACAAATCTATGGGGCCTGATGGGATTCATCCAAGAACCCTCATCAGTGAAGGCCCCAAGAGCTGCTGATGTCATCTCAGTCTACAACTTCTTGAGGGAAGAGGAGAAGCGAGCACTGATCTCTTCTCTCTGGTGACCAGCGACAGGACCCGAGGGAATGGCCTGAGGTTGTGTCAGGGGAGGTTTAGGTTGGATGTCACAAGAAGGTTCTTTAACCAGAGGGTGGTTTAACACTGGAGCATAAGACCAAAGTGGCTCACAGATGGTTTCCTTCTGAGTATAAGAAAAGAATGCCTGAGTATATTCATCACAATGAGCCTTGCCTCCTCTCTGGTTCTCTGTTCACTCTGCATTTGGGCTTCTAAACAAAATCACCATTGGCACCAAATTGCACAATAGGTGGAGTGTGCTTAACCCAAGATTTATTTGGCAGCCATTTGCCTATGCAGTTTTATTTATAGTGCTTATTTCAAAGATTGATGGCAGTTGACAGGAGGTACTGAAACAATTGATAAAGACAACTGACATTTTGTCAGCTGCCTGGGTGACAGGAATATATTACTTGCATTGAAACTGTTTTGTGTGAATAAGTCATCACTCATGCCAAAATTCACCTTTGGCCCTTTACAAATGGTTCTTGAAAAGTGGCTGGGAAAGGTGTTTCCTTAAGCAGTGAACGGCTTTCTGTAAGGAGCAGATGCATATCCTCAATGAAATTCTTCTTAGCAATACTATTTAAATATTTAAAGCATTATTGAAGTAGTTGATTGAATTCTGTTCATGGCAAAGTTAAGGACAACATACTGTTCTGCTCTTTGAATGCTCTATGAAGAAAACCAATAATTTAATGAAACCCTGTCGAGCAACTTAGTATGGATGAGAAGGAAGCCTCTGTGCAGTATATTTCAGCTATCATTTTCTCTGAAATGGTGCTAGCAGTCTTTGAAAGGACTGAAGTCTTGAACCTGCCGAGGTTTTCCACTTGTCTGCGATTCTCCAAGTGATGCATATTCCGATCCCTCAGTGTCATGGAAGTGATCTGTTTGATGAGCTTTGATCCCTTTGTTTCTTCACTGCACCTCTAAGTCATCATAAAACACCTAAATGGCAAAGTTCTCACATACAAGTATTGCATAGCAAATGGCATAAGGAGTTTGCCTTATATGGGTGTGCAGAAACTGAGATAAGGGAAGTCATTCTGAATGACAGAGGTCCTGTACTACCCTTCAGAAAACGCCTTCTGCTTTTACAAGCATCCTGTCTACAGGGTTATTAATTGCTGCCGTGTTTCCCAAAGGAGGGCAGTAGTTAAGCCAAGGATAGCTGTGATGGAGTGCTCCTCCCCTGTCCCTGCACAGCTGTTTGTCCCCATAAGACTAAGGGCATGACTAAAAGTGATTGGACATAGCCAAGTCTTTTATAAAATTCTTCCAATGAGGAATAGGGGAAGTTTTTTCCAAGACTTGACAGTTTAGTTGCATGTGTTGGAGTTTTTCACATGATGAGAACATCAGTGTTACTCTAATTGGCTGTACATGCACTGACAGGGCTAGTGAACCCAGATGCTTTCCAGGTTGTTCTGTTGTTCAGCTCCCTTCTTCCCCTGGCATACTTTTCACTTCTTGGTACTCTTCTTTCCATCTGAACCTGATGCTGTCATGGAGCAATAAGAAGGTACCTCTCAAAAATGTAAATGCAGAAAGAGATTGAATCAGTTCAGCTCCTCAGGCTAGATTTTGTGTAGGCTGCACAAAGGTAGATGAAGCTGAAAAGTCATATCCAAGCATAGTCTTTATCACTGAAGATTGTGACTAGGATGCACCTAAACAAATCCTTGGTGCTAATGGAACAACACCAAGGAGTAAGAGAAACTGAGGTGGAGGAGAAGAGAAAGTTCATTTTGAGTTAAATACAGCTATTTTCATTGCCACATTTATTACAGACCTGCATGAGATTATTTTAACAGTCTTGGAAATAAATTCATCCATGATAATTAAGTTTTCCTAATTCATAGAGTCTCTACATCATGCTTAATAGCTCTGGACAGGAATGCCAATAGATGTCTGCTTTTGCAGAATGTGCTCCATGAAATCTTTTTTCCCTGTCTCCCTCTGAAACTCCACAGCTTTTCACAACTGGTATTTTTGCAGAGCTGCAGGATAAATCCCCATCTGGGTCTTGTTGTGCACCAGAACACAGAGTGTATTTATTGAAAATGGCTTGGCATTTAGACTTTTTCCATTGGCACTAATATGCACCATGTCAGGCTTCATCAGGCTGTGTTACAACATGTGACTTGATGGGACTTGACATGACCTGACATAGCACAATGTATGTGTCTCCTTACATCAGAGACTAACAGAAATACGTCCTAATAAAGAGTAATAATGCACAAAATACAAAGGCTTTATTGCTGCCTCTTATCAGAGGCAGGAAACAAGTGTTAGGTTTCTGGCACACATTTAATCGTGAGTTTTTTGCAGTAAACTTCCATACTGATATTTGCAGCCTTATGTAACTACAGATCTGCTGCTGGATTAAAGACCACTTCTTATCATTACCTTCTGCAAATGTATTGAGAATACAATTATGTAATATTTCAGGCATTTCGCCATCCTAAGTGATTCAGTTTATCATTCTGGCCCATAATTTTCTCATTTGCCCCTTCGCTGATATCTTAATTTGTAGCGTTGCAAAAGTGTTGTGTTTAGTATGGCTTTCAGCTTCTGTTTTCAAAGTTTCTCTTTGCATCTCTAATGCTATGCTCTATCTGTTCTGCCATCTTCTTGTACTCTGCTCACTGCTCAATACTTCATTAAAAATGTTACTTAGGTATAGTTGAGTGACCTCTTTTGAAGCTATAAGTAACTCATTTTGATTTCTGTATTTTTAGCGAAGGCTTGCAAAAGCATTGCTTTGAAAAATGAAATTCTGAAAGCGAGATATGCTGATGACTCACAGGGAAACTTTCCATTGCTTTTGTCATTTCCTAGAGGAATTTGAGGGACAAAGGAAGGGAAGTCCTTCAGCTCTGTAAATGATGTAGGAGTCAGTTAGGATTTTGTCCCTGGGGATGCAGCTGCTTTTGATGCTGAAGACCTGTTTGCGTTCTTCAACTGCAGTTTTTTGTAGGTGTTGCACATTTTCACCACCACTAGGCACAGACCAGAGAGAGGAGTGCTTGTAACATAAAGAAATGGACATTAAATAGATGGCCACAAATCACAGATTAAGCTGATTCAAAGTTTGTGTTCATTTGGTGGTGATTTTTGTTCATTGTGGTTTATTGTTTTAAAATATGTATGTGAGATGTCTTAAGAAAATTTGAGCTGGTTCTGCTCTTCTAACCTGGAGCTTTTGAAACTCCTGCCTGGTGTTGCAGTTATTTTGGCAGCGAGCTCATCACTTCAAATCTACATCCAAGAGAAACTGTGCCCTCTGTTTAAATTCAGTTCAAATCACATAATTTGAAGAACTAATACATGACAGCAAATATATTTCAAGAAATGCTAATAAAAGGCACAAAACCATGCTGCAACCTAACATCTGGGAGGAAACAACCACAAAAATTTGAGTGATGACTGTAGGTGTGGCAGTGGCAGATTAAGTGCAGTATCTACAAGTACTGATGTGTGAATGAATGGATAAAAATTCTAGCTGCATCTCATGAATAAAGTCTGAGGCTGAACTGCTCAAAAATATTCTTCATGTGAGTATAAAACCCCCAATTATTACCATTTTCAGTTTATGAATTTTAAATGAACCCTAAAATTAACACTTGTATCACAAGGGAGGGAAAAAATACATGATTCAAAGAATCAAAGGAAGAAAACATGAAACTGATCTTATTGACTACTTCATAAAGAAATTGAGCAACTCACTTTACATCACTCTTTGACATCTTTAAATGGTAATTTCATCTTTCAAATGTCTTTTCATTCTGTGTCTTCATCTTTCTTCTTCAAAACTCCCTTTCAAGCTTCTGAAGGTATAGGACTTTTCTTTAGTATCAGGAAAAAGAATTTGGAGAATTAGCAGTTAATATATGGAAGTCAGGCTTCCTCTCTTGAGCTAGAGGCATGTGAGCAGGGAAAAATATTCAAAGTCAACTACAGCAATATGATTTTAATCTGACAGTTTGGCAGTCTGAAATTCTGTTATTTTCTGTGATTCTTTTAGTCCTCTTGTGCTATTCCTTATAAATATCGTGTAGCATAATGGGGACTTCTGAGCTATTCTTCATTTTAAGAAAATTAACTGTTTCTGCCTGCTGAGGATTTAAGGCTGCTTCTTCTAAAATTAATTTCAAAGGGGAATTTTACTTTGATTTTTCACTCCAAATAAAGTGTGAAGCTCCTGGCAACAGCCCTTTCCTCCAGAAGGACTGGTACCCAAAAATGCAGCAACCAGCTCTGAGAAACATCTGAACGCTGAAGCCTACAGTAATTATGCAGAAGGATTTCCATTCTTCCAAGTACCTGTGTTGGATTTTATATTTCATTCCTTTAAAATTCCTTCTGCATTAGAATATGGTTGTTTCATCATACTCTACTCTTAAAACCTGCACACAGGAAAACCAAGTATGGAGTGGAGCAGTAACCCATTGTCCTCACTCCAAAGGTCTGCTCTGGGTGTTGCCCCCCTCACTTGCTTCCTTAAGATCATCCTTCTGTGATGAACCATGTAGGAAAAAGTGATGTTTTACCTCTGATGTGACAGGGTAAGGGCACCTGTGAAAATCAGTTCTGAGCTATTTGGTGGCAGTGGAGTATTTTGGGTAATTGCAGTACCAGCCACTAGACTATACCACACCAGCTGTGTGGGATATGGACTGTGGAAATTTCAAGACAGGTTCTGTTGTCATCTGAAATCAGAACAGCTGCAATTATGTTGTGACAAGTGATAAGAATTTTCTATTTCAGGAAACATTTGCTTACACTTGGGATGTGTTGATCAAAAGTGCTGGGGTGATTCACAGTCTTCCTTCAGAAAGAATTTTTGTCTAGACAGCAGGGTATTATTCCTTGTGCCCCTAGTGAGTACTGTAACTTTAATATTACCAATTTTGGATTAAAATGAATGGTTCAAGTTATAATTATTGATGCAGTATTCTTTCTTGTTTGAGTAAACATTATTCTATTGCCTGTCTAGCATATATCTTAATTGTAGAAACCCTTTGTTCTATTAATCTTAATTACCTCTGCTTCAATACTTGAAGGCTGGGGATGGAGTCAAAATAAAAGCCTTCAAGAAAATATTTGTTTCCAATTGTCAAATGGCCAGTGGCTTTGATGGAGGTACACAGCTACCCTGTGGAGTGTATAGAACTGGGGAACAAAGAGTTTGTGGAGATTTTAATGGGGTGTTTTTCCCTAGAGTTAGCTAAAATTTTGCCCAGCCTTTTCCCAGTATTGAGGAAATGGACTGTTCATATCTCATGTGCTCGGCCAAGATGTGTGTGTGAGAAAGACAAATCATAATTATTGTGTCAGAGTAACTTTTTTGAAAAAGCATCCTCAATTATCTGTAAGAGTAACATGTTAATTGGCTGGCAGCATCCAGTAGGAAATTATTCTCCTATCCCAACAGGTATCTCTCTTTCCCCTGACTTGACCCATTCCAAATTGTATTTGTGTCAATCAGCACCTGTTCCCTTCACTGCCAACATTCCTGTAACCCTGATGCCAGCACATCTGTCCCAACTTGTCATGGCTTATGAACACTTGTACCATTCAGTCTGTGCAATACTCACCTGTGAAACAGCAATGATATCATGGGGGTAAATTAATCTTTCCATTGGCTTTCATCAGTTGCAAGGAGACATCACTTTGATACTTCAAACTTCCAGTTCTGCCTGGATCTATAAAGTGGTACAGTGATAAACTTTATTAATATTCAGGATAAGTCACATTACATCCTTGTATGACAATTTAATTTCAAGAAAGGACTTTGCAGAGTTGTGATGTAAAGAGTGCCATCATTTATTCCAGTCATATTAAACTGTTTTGTTCAAATTTTTCTTTTTTTTTTTTTTTTTTTTTTTTCTTTTTTAAAATCCTCTGCCTTTGGGAAAAAAAAACAACAACAAAACCACCTGCTGCTGTAGTTAGCAGTTTCATCTACCAGAAATATCAAGCTACTGCATGTCATAGGTTATTATATCTCCTATTTCTGATAGCACCACATTAACATAGCACTATTCTGCTAAGAAAAATGTCCTGCATATGAACAAAGCTTGGAGAGCAGTGCCATATGTCATTCCAGCTTGGAATGAGTGTCTGATTTCACTGATGATAACAAATGTAGAGTCTGCTCAGTCTGCATCCCAGGATAGTAGCTGTAAAGGAAGGAGCACTTTGTAAATGCTGTGAAATTATTTCTGATTCTTTCCAGTAAATTGCATTGGAAATGAAGGCACAGGTTTGTGACTCTGCTGCTCTGAGGACACCCCAAAGGAAACCGTGAAGCAAAATTTTAGTAAATTTACCAGTAGTTTATTTCATCAGTGGTCATTGGGACAGCCCATAAAACCAAATTTTCTTTTCCTGGGGAAAACCAATTCTTGAACAGCACAACATGGCTCTGTCAGCTTTTTGCTTGTATTATTTATTCTGGTTTTAAAGTTCAAGGTAATAAAGTAAATTGGGGGTTATCTTTGTCTGCTCAATCTATTTCATAGTGAATTTTAAAATAATTTGGAGTGCTACAATGACAAATACTTTACCCCTTCACAGAGACCTAGCCTAATGTACTTTTCAGGATTGATAAATAGAGCTTGCACTTTTTGACATCAGCCTATTCCCTTGTGAATTTTAAGTTACATTATATTCACTATGGGGCCACCTTCTGGTCAGTTTGCTGCTATAAATAACCACACTATTTATAAGTGTATGGAAGAGAAAATGTGCATTAGAAACATTTATGGTATCTACTGGAAGTACTAATTAAATTATATGGTGAATACATGCCTCACTGATTTAAATATGCTGAACACTTCACAATATTATTTTAAATAAATGAACATATGCTCTCTTCTCCCTTGCTACCACTCTTTCTCATTATCCTCTTAAACACCTTAATTTTAATTGACTCCTCTGCAAAGGCAAACAAAAATATCAAAATTCAAAGCTCCATACAGAATCTGCGGCATTCTGGAAACAAATATCGTCTTCTGTAATATTTTCTTTTTTCTTGATCTGTTTTTCCCATTGCAAAAAAACACATGCAAATACAAAGCATACAAGTATACAAAGCAGCCAGTGACAGATCATTTAGGCCAATAAATGATTGATTTTTCTCCCCTTGTCTATCTAGATTTTCTTTTCATTTTCATTACTGGAGAGCTAGTTAACAAAATAAAGCTATTTCTGTGATACTCTACTGAGAAGAATACTCCCTTGGTCTTAAGAGCTACTTGAAAACTTTTAGAGGCCACAAATATGTCAGTCACAAAAACATGTCTTTGTTATCCATGGAAGCTATCTAAGTAAAAAGCTATTTTCAGTCTTTTAATATGTACTATGTTATGTTCAGTCTCATTCTAACTCTACAACTATTGTTTCCTGTTTGTTGATCAGCAGTGAATGATACTATAAACCTCCAAAGCCAGGGTCTAGATTGAGGTATTCATATCTGTTGAAGACATATTTCTTTACCCAAGCATGTGCAATAACCATAAACTATTCTTTGCTGCTGTATGTGTTCATCTGTGCAGTTTCAGCAGAATAATCATTTTTTCTGCATGACAACTGTTTGAGGGTTAAGATGTTTATTAACAGCATTCTCCAAAACTTGAACTTGAGTCAAAGCACAAAATATTGGTGGATTGATTCCTGCCCATTCTGTGCTTTGGGGTCAGCCAAAAAAACCTGAAAGTTTAAGATCAAGAGTAGTTCATAGGCAAATGGCCTCAAAGTTATGATGATGGTGGGTGATTGTGCTGGTTTTACATTGAGTTTTGGTGAGGAGGGAATGACCCCAGCCATGGAAGTGGTGTTCTGAGAGAAGATGCTAACAGCTTCCTTTGTGTCTGAGAATAGGCATGCTGACAAGCCAATTAGAGATTTAAACATGCCCCTGTGGATTCGCATTTTAAAACTAAAAAACCCCAGGAATTTATCTTTATCTTTATGCCTGAGTACAGATAAGCAGCGGGCTCTGATGCAGGCCAGGCCTCTTCCCAGGGAGCCCACCAGGCCTCATCCCAGCAGGGCTGGGCCCTGCTCTCCTGCAGCACAGGCTGGGCTGGGTCCCCCTCCAGCACAGCCAGACCAGCCCGTGCTGTGGCTGGAATTCTGCTGAGTGTCACCAGAAACCGCCAGGCTGGGGGAGCCATCGGCCTGTGGGTGCTCCCCTGTGCCCTGGCCTGGCTGCTGAGATCCTGAGCTCCCACCCAGCACGGCCGCCGAAATATCCTCCACCATAAACAGCTCCAGCCACACCAGGCGGGGATCACAGGACCCTCTGCAGGCCTCAGGTGAGATATGAACTCTTTCACTGCACAGATGAGACTTGCAGACCCTTCAATCCTCTCTTGAGTGAGAGAAAAGGACAGAGTGAAGACATGTAGAGAAAAAACATGAGGACACCAAGGTCGGTGAAGGACAAGTCAGGTCCCAGATGGGGGAAGAATGAGGAGATGCCTCACTCTTGGGCTGAAATTCTCTCATAAACCACAGTGATGGACTATGATGTACTGTATACCCCTATATTTTCCTATCATGGTAAAAGCATGGGGAGATTGAGTGTTCAAATTGTAGATATGAGCAAAAGCATCTATGCTGAACAAGCAGATGCTGCAGTAGCTGTGATCCCATGAGAAGTCTGAATAGAGAGACAGTGATGAAGAGCCTTTGCCTCAAGGGAAACAAGAAGAAGACCTCTGTTCCCAGAAATGAAAATTATCTCAGAGACAGATAAGGAAAACCTTTGCTTTTGAACAGCTCATGCTTAAAATAGTACTCCATAAGTTGACATGACCCATGATTGTAGCCATGGGAAGGCTGCAAGAGAAGCTTCATGATTGCAGATTTCCAGGTGACTGCTATTCGTGGAAATTAAAAGCCACGAGGGAACTGCTTTCTTGTGGAGAAGTCTCCATAGCATGGCAAGAGTCTCTCTAAGTGAACTGAAGAAAGATTATTCTAGAGGTGATAAACTGACTGAATTGTTTCTGTACATTGTCAGTGGGAAAGAAAAGAGGGTGTGGAGGGAAGAGAAGTGTTCTGAAGGTTTTATTCTGATTCTTATTATTATTCTTTTATTTCTGTTAATAAAGTTTTTATTTTTACTCTTTAAAGTTTGAGCCTGCTTTGCCTTCCTCCTAATGCTATTTCACAGCAGGAAATGAATAAATAATTCTAGTGGGTGCGCTGGCCATTTGGCCAGCACTAAACCTACTACATAAATTGGTACATTGGCCAGGAAACCTCAAATTGGCAAACCAAAACCGTTACAGTGATGATGATGATTGATGATGATGATGATGATTACCTGTAATTACAAATGTTAAATCAGTAGTGATAATACACGTGACATGCCCTGTTCTGGCCCAAGAAAACACTGATAGAGCACAAAGAGTAAATTCGCATCACTCATTGTTTGGAGAAAGGCATCAAAATAAGATGGATTCCAAACATTTAGTCCTGCTCCCTGGGGAGGTTCTGCCATCAAAGCCTATAGGGAAATCACTGTGGATTGGGGTTTGTATCTTGACTGAAGAATCCTTTAACTACAGGCTTGCTGCAGGAGGCAGAAGGTGACAAAACCCTACACAGTTGGATGAGAACTACCTAGATTTGAACTTTTTGATTTTCTATCTCTCTTCTCATCCATTTTCCTTGGCAATCCTGAAGTGTGTAATCCTGAAGTGTGTGATGCCTTGGTTGCTGGTTTTGGGGGTTTTTTTGGTTGTTTGGGTTATTTTTTTCGTTAGTTTTTTTTTGTTTGTTTGTTTTTTGTTTTTTGGTTTTTTTTTTTGTGATGGGGTGGTTTTTTGGGGTTTTTTGTTTTCTGTTTTTTGGGTTTTTTTCAGCTTATAGCAATCATTTTGCTGGGATAAAAAAAATAAATTATAGCATACCTGTTTTCACCTGCTTTAATTTATTCATGGTGTTCTGTAGGTTGTGTCTAAGAAGTACCAGTGATCACATTATTTGTTAGGATAAATTAGCACAACGGCTGTGTTCCAAAATAAACAAGAAAATACTGCTGTACTTGATAATGCATTAGTGGAAAAACACTGTGGAAGTACAGATTATAATAATCAGGATGATTGGAAAATTAGGGGGATCGTGATTGGTTTACAGTATCTGTATAGTTTTTCCAGTTCACAACGTTTTGGGGTTTTTTTCCTCCATTCTTATTTTGGATGAGCTTGAGATTTATCATTCAATTCAGTTTTCTGCATTTGGGACTTCTTTCAGACTCCAAGTCCTTTGTTCTTTCTTGTTGTCTCTTGATTTTTCAACGTCGCAACTGAATTGTTGTTTCCAGAAAGGTTTTTTTATCTGTTGCAAAATCTAATCTTTTCAAGAAAACTGTTGCCAACATAAGCACAAAGTGAGGTTTCGGGCATTTACTGAGCAAAATGTGGTGGGTTATCTCACAATGCAGAGGAGAAATTTGTGTACAGGAAAAACACTTGCAGAATATCTGAGAGATGGATGAAGTTCTAGAGAGGTTTGTTACAGAGTGCCTGGAGGCAAATGAGAAGATGAGAAAAGGAAAGATGATTGAAGTTCCCAAAGCAGTGGCAGTTCTTTTTGTTTTTTGGCTAGCACACATTGCAATAAAAACTTAGTGCTGTGTTTGCTTGCATGCACACTTGGAGGTGCTGCAATGAAGATTCAAGCAAACAGTATTGTACAAAACAGTAGTCTAGCTTATTCATAGCTGGATAGTACTAAAGGAAGAAGCATCTTTACTTATTAAATGTTGGGGGGAAAAAACAAAAAGCTAAAAAGGCCTTTACCACATAAAGGAAATTGTAATTCTCTCTTTTCATGTACAGCTCCATGTCCCTCCTTGAAATTTTGGGAATAGCCTGGGAAACTCTCTATGGTGGGCATCTGTATAGGTGCAGTAAGCTTTCTCTTTTGGTATCTTGTGTCAGGCTTGGTGCCAGCACTGTAACTGCTAGCACAAAAGGGGGGAAATTGTTGGAAAGTGGGGTATGATGGATCCAAAATCTTGTAGACTTAATATCCTCTAGGTTGTAGCCACCCATCCCTGAGAAGAAAGTTGACCATATAAACAACATCTGCATGGATCTAAAAGCAATAAGGAGGGATGATGCTAACCCATTATTCTGTGGAGTTTTTTGGTTGTTTGGTTTTAGGTTGGTTTTTTTGGGGGTTTTTTGGGGTTTTTTTCTGGCTAGAATCACACAATGTTATGAAAGGTATATAAAAAATACTTTTGTTTATGAATTTCATGCTCCTAAATCAAGAGTTTCCTAAACTATTATAATTCTAGGTTGCAACAGGTTTCTCTCAAATACTGTGTTTGAATTCTTCTCATCTGGTAACCAGAGGCTGAGATCCAGGGACCCCTTAAGATCTATGTGTCTATAAATCTATTCTACAAATTATTGTCCATCATCCAGTGGAAAATTCCTAGGTTATACCAATTCATCCCTGATTAATTCAGTTTAGGGACACTTGCTCATAAGTGCTCAGGGGCCACATATGCTAATAGAAGTAAACAAGTATGGATCATAAAGCATTCAGATATTCAGCTGAACAAAACCACATGGAGTTCCAAAAGTGAAAAAAAAAAGAGGTTACAGTGTTCAATATTTAATTTACGGTCTTTTTTAATAGGATAGTGTTGTTTTTGTCCTTTATACCTGCATGGAAGCTGGAAAGCTTGAAAATCATAGAAGAAACTCATTGCAGAACTATTTCCATGCTGATATCTCCATTTTCCTCCAAGCCTGGCTGAAAACATATGGGTGAGTGGTGCTGTGTTTTTCCATCTCCTCCACTGAAGTGAAATTCTGGGGTCCCCTCTTGTCTTTGACTTCCGACTCTGTGGCCACCACTGCAGTTCCTGAGCCTTTCAGCAGTATTGAGAGATATCGCTGATGCCTGTTACATGTGTTTCTTCCTCTCCTCTCTTCACTGCTTGGCTGGGTTTTATTAGATTTCTGTGTGGTATACATATGTCCAATTCATTAAAACAGGTTAAAATATGTTTTTCTCTTGGAAGTCTGCAGAAAATGTTGAAGCTTGCAATAGAGTCGAAAGTGTTGATGCTGCAGGGTTGTACTTCACAGCCTTGTAAAGCCCCTCAAGGAAGTCTGTCTCCTGCACAAATGAGATTTACCCTTTGCAAAGACAGTTCCTCTCTGCTTGAGGAGCAGTAATGCCTGTGATCTTCCTCTCAAGTTTTACATGCCACCACTACTCCTGGATATCTTTCTACATGAGCCCCTATTTGCATCCATCGCCTAATGAATCTCAAATCTTCATATTGTACCTTGCCAGTGCTCAGACAGTGGAGAATGACTGCTGCAGGGTATAATTTCCTCTGCATATGTAAAACAGGTGAGCAGCCTCCAGCCAAGCTGAAAATTTACTGCAAAAAGACTTCAGCAATGAGAACACTTTCCCCGTCCTAGTGCCAGAGACATTTGATCCATGATCAGTTACTTCTCGTTTCTAGAAGTGGCACACCTTCTTTAGTAAAAGTTGGGGAAAATGGTCTTTTTGAGGTGTTGTATGTTGGACAAAAAGAAAGCAAAAAATTAAGCATTCTTTCTGGTTTCTTCATGAAGAGCATTGAGCACTGTTTTCAAGTTTTATAGTCCATACAAACTCAGTATAGCCCTACAATTCCTGTTTACCATATAAAATTCTAGCTTTAACTCACATGAAAACATTTATCCCCTGAAAGACTGGGACTGTATGCTTTCTTGCCTATGGAAAAGAACCATCATTCTCTTCCAGGAGCCCATTGCCAAGATTTGGATTTCACTTCCAAAATTTAATACCTTTTTTTTTTTCATTTTCTCACAGAAAAAATGTAGCAGAATAGAAAGGTCTTGGTGGTTATTACATCCCCTGGGCAGCCTCTCATCTGCACTTGAAACACTGGGACTGCCTGCTAGGATTAGAGATGGGGTTAGTGTTAGGTTTTTGGTTAGGATTAGGGGTTAGGGTTAGTGTAACGTTAGGATCAAGATTAGGGTTAGCATTTGTGTTAGGGTTAGAGGCTTAAGTTTCTGTTTCCTAAGAGACTGTATTTTGGAGCAGGCTTCATAGGTGACCTTGATTCAGCCCTAACTATATTAATTTTAAAAATATTTGCTGTACTGGCTGTTTCTGCTTCTTACAGTCTTAGTTTTCTTGCTAAGGATATTGCTCTGGTTGCATGGATCATTGAACAGAGAACAGATATGCCCTCTCTTGCTCTCCACTAATAATCAGTAAGGAAGCTGTAACTTATGTTTCCCTGTAATGATGTTCTCAAACAAACAAACAAGTGAACATGCAAACAAAAAACTTCTGTGTAGCTCATGGGAATAGATTCTCTCTGAGTTATCTTGCTGACCCATTCTCATTGTAAGTGCTTATGGTTTGAGTCTCATGGCATTAAATCATGGAATCAATTCACATTTAAAATTTGCATCTCTGTTGTTTTCACTTGGTTATCACTGTGCCTTTACCTTCAACCACTTGAAATCTGCAAATTCCAATTCTCATGTTTAAGATAAGAAAACACATGGAAAAGCAAGTTTTTATGCACACCTAAACTTATCAATGTCAAAAACCCTTATGCTTCCTTTTACAGTAAGAATTTTGTTCTTTCCGTCAAGATTTTCATATAGCAATGGTGGCTCTGATGATACAATCTTGAACAGCAAATAAAACTCAAGAGCTCTAATGAAATCCCATTAAGAAGCTGATCCCTAAAAGGTACTTTCCTTAGTGTGTGCATGTAAAAATAATCCAGTTTCAAATCAAACAAATTAGTTGATATCAATTCATTTGATGTTACTGTGTGACTAAGGAATATAAAATCCTCAAGAACTGGCACATCATGCTTAGTCTGTGTTTCCCATTTAGAAATGCTCCTGTCTTATATCAAATACTGAAAAATTTTCTGTTTATTGGTATCTTTGTGGTGTTCTGCACCGCTGTATGGGTGACACAAGGCACTATGTTGCTCATTCAATCCCTGGCCTCTCCTCTAACTAGTGTTTCCATAACACTAAAAGGTATCTGCTGAAACAAATAACTCAGATATGAAAAATAAAACTATATTAAGAGATTGGATGAGAAATCAGTTATGCAGCCATCAGTAGGCAGCTTGTGTTTCTACCCTTGTGTCCCTTCCCTGTCCAGCAAATAGCTCAGCTCAGGCTTTCACACAAATTTGCAGCAGACTCTGACAATATTTCCATAGCTTCAGAGTAAGGTATTTTCAGTAGCTTTGGAAACGAGAGATCTAATTGAGTTAAAATTGTTTTGGATGGACAGGTGCAGAATTCACCTGCTGGCACTGAATTTAGGTTGATGGCAGCTTTCACTTCCGAACTCACTCTCAAAGCTCTCTCTTCTTCAGGGTTAGCTTAGCTTTACCAGCAGTCTCTAAAACCACATCAGTTGGAGCTATACAGACCACTTCTTAGAGCAGCAACCTCATCCTTTTCCTCATCCTCTGCCACTTTGTTTCCTCTGGAATAAATGGGAGTAATTGAGGTGGAGTGATTTTTCTTGCTACAGAATGAGTCCATTACGCAGGCTTATTTCTATAGAGGGAAAAGCTTTTGTATAAGGACCACCCTGCCTGTGCCATAGCATGTAGTGGCTTTTAAACAAACCTTTTTCTGGCACAGTCCTGCTGTCTGCCCAGGCAGAGCTGCAGTGCTGAGGGCCACCTTGGGAAGTAGGGTTGCCCCACTGAGCTTCCACATGTCCCTGGGTGATCTAGTTCCTTTACCATACTGTCCCTTGCAGCAGTGAAGCACAAAAAATGAATGTCATGCTGGCTGTCACTGAAGCTCTTCCCTAACCAAACAGCAAGCTGTTTACCAGGGTAGTCGGGTACTAGAGGAGAGGGAGCCAGCAAAAAGCAGCTTTCCCTTGATGCTGGGAGCACAGTGGGAATATGCTGTTTGCAAGACAGCCTTCTGGTTTGGAAACAAAGGAGGAAGAAAACTGGAGAGACTGAAGGCTAACTGCTGTAAGAAAGTTAATATTGCAGTCAAGGATTCCCTACAGGGCTTTTGCTTTATGCTGGCTCACAGGCTAAGACAGAGAGGTCTTTCCAGGTCAGAAAGCCAGGTCTGTGGTAGAACACCCAGAGTCCAGGCCCACACAGGATTTCAGGAGTACCTGTTGATACTTGCTCGCGGTTTTTTTTTTCCAGGACAGGGTTGGCTTTGATCTTGTGCTCATTCCACTCCCATTGCCATGCAAAGGCTTGGTCACTGCTTTACAGCTTCAACTCATGCACAGGTGGAGCAAGGGGAAGTGCTTAGACTGCATCGTTAGAGATGTGCAAAAGATGTCCCTCCCCAGCTAGTCCCTTCTTTCTCACAGCATCTGAAATCTGGCCAGGATTACACATGGATTATTTATCATGGTTAAACTCAGCCCCATGCACTCAGTTCCCCCTGGAGGAACAGGGGAGAGAATTAGAAGAGTAAAAGTAAGCAAATCGGCAGGTTGATATAAAAACAGTGCAATAACTGAAATAAAATTAAAATGATGAGTTTTAAAGAAAAGCAAAGTTGCAAAAAGAGAGTGAAATAAAACTCAAGAAAAACAAGTGATGCAAATGAAAGAATTTCTGCCCACCAGCTGACTGATGCCCAGCCTGTCTGTTCCCAAGCATCAGCTTTCCCCCAGTTTACAGGCTGAGTAGGATATCATATGGTGTGGAATATCCTTTGGCCATTTGGGGTCATCTGTCCCAGTGCTGTTGCCTCCCATAGTCTTGTGAATCCCCATCTTGCTCACTGGTGGGGCAGCATGACAAGATGAAAAGTCCTTTACTTAGTTTAGGCACTGCTCAGCAACAATTAAAACACATCATGAACATGTTATTGTCATCCAAAATCCAAACCACAGAACTATGCAGCTACTAGGGAGAAAAATGAACTCTGTTCCAGCAGAAACCAGGACAGTATCTTTTAAATAATACCAAGAATAGGGATAAGAAAATCGTAGCACATTTGAATCTTGGAAGGCTCAATAATGAGACTCGCTTTTGGATCCAGTGGCTTTTGCCAGGCTGAGCGCTCTGGGGTCAGGGACAAACTGGACTGGTTTTGCCCTGAAAATATTATGGCTAATGACATAATGACCAAACCTTCATAGCAAAAAGCTTTATTTTTCTTTTAAACTTTACTTTTTTCTCCTCTCTCCCAGCCTACTGAACATTCTTCGCCAATAGTTCAACTGGAAGACAGAACAAACAAAGCAAAACTCAAAAGGGCTCAGTTTTTATGGTTCTTTTACTGTAGCAATTAAATTACTGCAGCACTGTATTGTGCCAAGTGATGTCAACATTGAGACTGTGGTGTGAATCTTTCTTTTGGGACTGAAACTAGAAATATAAATCTTGATGAGGGAAGAGTTCAAGTCATCATTATCCGTCCATTTTCAATGGGAAAATGAACAAATATTGTTATATGTTTCATCTCAAGGTCTTCCTAGTTTAAGGGATCCTGGCTTTTGTAACATAAAGTGTTTTCTGAAAACAATAAAAAACCCAATTATAAAAAAAAAAATCTCTAAGCAAACAACAGGCTGTTATGAAAGGAGCCTGTTCCATTTAGACTCTCTTTTTTCACCGCTATTACTTTTTCTATTAAAATTTTTCAAAGCAAGAAAGGATTCCTCACTGCAGCTCTTCCCTTGAAAAAACAGCAATCAGTCCATAATTTGAGGTGGAATTTTTGAGTACTAATTCAATATAAATAAAAAATGAAGGCAAGGAATGCTGGGTTTACCACCTGCCTATCAGGTTTTCCATCAATCATAAATACTTGTTTGTGTTCTGAATTATAGCCCACAGGTAGAAAACTGACTTAAACATGACCTGTGATGCAAAATAAGAGGAATTCAGCTAAAATTGTCATGTACCAAATATACCTGCCAGGCTGAGGGCACAGCCTAAACCAATTAGCCCTTGGTTTCTGCAGCTCTGGCACCTATCACACCAGTTTGTATTCTAACAGTTGGGATCGCCCAGAGCTGCAAAACCTAAGGTCTCTTCACACTTACACATTCCTCTCTCAAGTCATGCCCTTCTGACATCCAGAGCACTTGGAGTGGAATGCACTAAATCAAAAGTATTTGTCCCTTATGTATCTTGTAGTTTTCAGGTTTTGGAATTTTCTAAGCATTTACTAGATCTTAATGTTTCATAAGAAAAATCTGAGTGAGGTGTTTTCCTGCCTCTTTACTTTTTTTTCCTATCAGGTTTCTTTACATGATGTTCTTTTCATCTGGGAAAATTACGCTGTTTTAAGCTTATTATTATTTCTGAGGCAGTTTACTGAGTGACAGTGAGTTTTTGTTTTTGTCTTTCTTCCTTCATCCTAAAATATTTATGTTATAAGCATTGTTGGACATGTGCCTTAATTGTATTGTATAAATAACAAGAATTCTTCCGTAGAGGAAAACATAATGCAGAGTAAATGTACTTGCATATTTTCACCTCAGGGCTATATTTGATCCGCAATGTTGTGACAACCACACTGGCCTTACCAGCTAAATTAATCTCTTCCTCCTAAAATGCAAAATCCTTACTATCATTTGAAGATATAGCAAATACTAGCCATGATTGTGCTAAAAAATGTATTGCTTCCAGATCATTGGTGTGTGATGCATGGGCCTACCAATCTCAACCTTTGAGAAGCATAATATTGAAGAAGCTTTGAGAGCAGAGCATCAGGGAAGGAGTGAGCAATAGCCCAGGGCACTCAGTTTCCACCGAGGGACTGGTCAGTGCTGAGCTGTGCTTGGGAAGAGGGAGAAAGCAGTACACAGGATCATGGCTGGGGAGAGCAGACATGTGCACATGTGATTATCCTGCATAATTTTTTTTTCCTCCTCTCCCATAACAGACATGGTTCCTGTATAGTTCTTTCAGTAAAGTATTTGATATATGTTTGTATAAATCTTTTAAAGTATAAATCTTTTTATCAAGTTTCTGAAGGCACAGGTAAAGGCTTCAGCCCTTTCCATTTCACATTTTCAAGCTTAGCTGCAGTGAAGATGGGAAAAATTTTTCAACAACTTTTTTTTTTTAAGTGCTCTATGGTGCTGTTAGATCAGCAGACACCCGCAGAGCTGGTGCCCATCTGCCATCACACAGAGATGTTGCTCTGCAACCAGGAGGAACCTGGAGCAAACAAGATCCTCAGAAGATTTTCAGGCAATCTCACCAGGGTGGTTTCCTCACTGCTGCACACCTGGTCCTAGTCCAGGGAATGCTCGACATCAGTAGAGACTTGCTGCTGTTCACAGGATTTCTTTAGAAAGCAGGAAAGAAAAACATTCCTATCAAATGTGCCACTCCTTTAGGTCTGAAACTATGTTCAGCCTCTCTAGCTTTCCCATCTTCTGCTTGTTTGATGTCAGATATTTCACCCACACTTTCTGATCTGAGGGAAATGTTATATTAAATCAAAGTTTTGAAGTGGATCCTTCTTCAGAGTCCTCTCAAGAGGTCTGATCTGAGCATGATTCTCTCTGCACTTTTGAAAGCATGAATGTTCTTAAAAGCCCCACTATTGTGATGTTCATTGGTGCACTCTGTGTTTCTAGTGATTTTGTTTTATGGTAAATTAGACTTCCTCTGTAATCATAGTGAAACAGGGAAGGAATGACCTGCAGCATGGGCAAGGTTTTCTGTGCCAGTTTATATGTCTGGATAGCTTTGAAGATGTTTCAGGGTTTAAAAAGATCAAGAACATTTATCTTCATTTTAAGTCTCTGAAAAAAATTAATCTGATTTATGTCTTGTGGAAATTTCCCAAGTCGAATAACACAGAAATAAAGGAAGAATTGCTGCATTTTGTGAAAACTTCTTTTGCTGAAAGAAAGCATGGGAAGCATTTTTGATGCTTATTTCTTGGTTTATTTTTCTTAGCTTTGTCCTACATTTACAAAACTGTTGGTATGGATTGCTGCAATGTGTTTTATCTTCTCATCTACATGAGAAATTTCCTGGAAGCCAAACTCAGATAACAGAAAAGTGATAGCTGGTTAGACCAGCTTGTTAGGTTATCCTTGATTCTAGTAAGTGAGAAATGCTTGTGACACATTGTGCTAAGATAACTTTCCTTTGCATTTAAAATTAATATATTATCCATACTGGAAATATTAGCATCCACCAACTATACTGGGAAGGGCAGTGTCAGCATTGCAGGTGGCTCTAAACAGAAAGGGACCCAAACACCTTTATTCCTTAACCCTGCTGCCTCATTTCTCAAGGACGGTCTTCTATCATCTCTCACTGAAATCAGGTTTATCAGAGGGGCAATTAAATAGATTCTTCTGCACTCATGGTATTACAGCATATATTTGCTTGGCTGTCAAACTTAGGTTTTACTGGTGTAGACCATTGCTTTCTGTGCCTGTGCACCTGCACTGCTGCAGGGAAAAGCCTGCACTCTTGTGCAAGGGTCCTCCTGTTTCAGTGCCACTGAAGGAAACAACTCACTGCAACTTTGAACACAAGTTAAAAAAAAATAAAAAACTGTATTTCAAACTGTAAAAAAGAAGCAGTCTATCTCAAAGCCAGGAACTGATGCTCTCTAATTAATGTCCATCTTTCCTGGTGTTTGTTTAGGGCATTATTTTGTTATTTAAATGAAATTAAATTTTATTGTTGAGAGGAATCTGATGGGGAAAAAAACCTTTTAAAAATGGCATTGAAGAAAGCGGTGCTGAACATAATTTATTTCTGCATAGCTAGGGGGGGATTAATGTATTTGCCTTCAGCTCTTACATTAGTATTCCCAGCTACTGGAAAACAAAAATCATAGGGTTTCAGTTTGGTTTGAATTTTTTTTCTTTTGAGCAGTTTGCCCTAGGTGATATGCTTTCTAGTTAGAATTTAAAAAACCATTACTTTTTACCTAATTTTTTCTACCCCTGTAGGCTCCTACTTTCTCACAGGAAATAAGGAGGGCTCTTAGAAGCCCTTATTTGGATGTATTATAATTTTTTTTTTTTTTTTGTTCCCGAAGCATGCTGAAGCTGTAGTGGCTGGGCACAGATCCTAACTTTGAACCCAGACTGACCCATTTATTACCACAGACTCATGTAGGTCTCAAAAGCTTTTTCTTTGATACATATATCAGTAATACAGAGATTTTGGCATTATTACAGCATGAAACCAGGTGAACAAAACATTTTTTTTCTCCAGTAAACCATGTAACCAAGAAAAAAGAGAATCAGGTCTCTTCTGAGCACTTTTTTTCTCCTCTCTCCATAACAATTGCAGCATTTGCACCCTGAATTACTTTGGGGGATGTTTTATCACAAACTACTGCTGCTTCCCAATGCCAAAATGTGAGTAACTCAGAGAATGCTGAAGACAAAATATTTCACACACAATATAGAAGATTTTGGGCTAGCCAGTATTTGGACTCCCACTTGAGACAAAGTACAGAGTGTTTTAACAGTAAGAAAAGTGCTCATTGTGTCTCCCCATAGGATTGTGTTTGTCATGATAGACATCATTCCTACTGGGTTTTTCCTTTCTTTCCTATTCTTTTGGCTAGGAAAACACAAGAGTATAGCATTTGTGAAGGCCTGCACAAAGATGATGGCCTGTGTCTGTTGCAGTAACCTGGTATTTGCTGTTACCCTGTCATGATCACTGTGGGTATGATGGTGGGAGTCCTGCTCCCACCCAGACATAAGAATCTAAAGAGAACAGGGCAAGAACGGGGCTTAGCACTGTTCTTTGCAGGTGACAGACAGGCTGGAGCACCCACTACCTGCCCTTTTGGGGAGGATTAAAATCCATCTGGCCACAAATAGTTCAGATAGACAAGGTTGGAGCTGGAGAACTGTTCCAGTTTTGCTGCTTCAGCACACCAAGGAGGTATGAAAACAAGTGCACTGCTTAGCTCAGCCTGCTCAGCACTGCCAGGATAACCCACTGCAGGAGTTGCAAGGCCAGTGTTGTGGGCTGGGCTTGCTGTTGGGAGAGTGCTGGTAGTGCTAGTGGTGCAGTTGTACCCTTGGGAAACACTTCTGCCAGAGGATGCTGCCAAGAACTGCATTATCCAAGGATTTGCTTGAGCATCTGGCCTTTGGTTACAGACTGTGAACTATGTTTATTCCTTTCTTGGGAATCAAGAGGCAGTTTTCCTGGATAAATTTGTAAAAATGGGTGACACAAATTCATAGGGCCAGCTCACTCTCCTCTTCTCTGCCTGAATCCAGTAGCAGCCCTAAATCAGTTTCCTTTGGAGAGACATTTTTGGGACGGTGCAGTATCAGAAGTTCTTGCTTGTACTGGGTAAAATTTATCCAACATGTTTTGAAACCGTGGATTTAATGGTTGTCAAAATCTGGAATGCTCAAGGAGGTGGATATTGGTAGATATTGATTGTTGCTTCTCAGCCACAGTGTGTTCACACTCTGGAACATATGAGGAACAGTTTTCAAAGATAAAGTAGTGTCCAACCCCATACTGTCTTGAATCTGTGACATCAAGTTCTTGGATGTGAGGCATTACAGGTGCTTCTGGTGTCCTAGGAAACAGTTATTGTGCAAGAATTGTACATCCTGGAGAATGCTAATCTGCTAAGGAAAATATTGCCTGTAAACATAAGGGAAAAAGTGAAAGACACGAGTCCCTAAATTCTTGTAACATAATTAATAAGATAATTGTGGCTGTTTATTTGTATTTTTAAGAGGCAGCAGGTACATTAGATGTATTTTATATCAGTATATGGTACATATAAACTGAATAAATTTATGCTCTCTATTGAATCTAATTCACATTATATTTATTTTGCTTTCCATTAACAGCTAAACCAATAAAGATGAAAACAAGCTAAACAATTAGAAATATTTATGCATTTATTCTACCTCATTTACTCAGACATACTCAGGTTCCTTTTGGTGCTGCTGTGAGATTCACCTACCTTCACCAAAAATCCACCAGAAGAAAACTTTAGCCAGGGTCTGACCTTGAGCATTATTGTTTAAGTCTATGGAGAAGAAGCCTCTATTATGAGTAGATTAAAATGTTCTTTTGCTGTAAGGGTTTTCAATCAGCAAGGGAAAGAAGCCCCTCTGGAGAGTTTTGCGTGTGAGGCAGCCAGTGACAACCGCATACACCTGGTGACCTCTCAGGTGTATCACTGCTTCACCAAATCAACTCTTTGTACTAAATCCAAGCCAAAGAATTACCATCCCTTTCCTCCCTGGACTGCCATATACAAATAATGCTATGATTCAGCACACTGCCCTCATCAAAGTTCTACTCATTTTCTGGAAGCAGAGCTTTTACTTGCTGTCAGATTGACTTTCACAAAATTGTCTCAGCTGCCTGAGTAGCCAGCAAGCAAAAATGTCTCTCCTACCAAAGGAATGGCATTTCTTGAGAAACTACTCATTGAGAGCTAGGTCAAAAAGTGCTGATGTTTGAAACTCGTGTAGCATATTGGGTTGTTTTTTTTTCTGTTCTGTTTTGTTTTGGGGTTTTGGTTGGTTAGTTTGGTTTGGTTTTTAGTTGTTTTTGTTTTGATTGGGTTTTTTTGGGGGGGGGGGGGGGGGGGAGAGGTTTGGGTTTTTTTGGGTTTTTTTTGGTTATTCTAACGGTTGCAACTGTTTCATTTTCCCGGTAAATGATTAAGCATGTACTTGTTCTAATTTTCAGTGCCTGCAGGTGGTAGTGAGCAGAGCTGTCTCCAGCCCTGCTCTGTAAACAATACAGGAATTATTCTTCATGAAAATCACAGTATAGCTTTCTATAGCACAGAAAGTAGCTCTAGGCACCAAGCTTTGTATGGTGAAATAACTTTATAATTTAAATGTTAGCTCATGTTAACAAAAGGGAATACCACAGTCAAAGTGGCTACTACAGCACAAATTGTTCATTCTGGCCAAGAAGGCGTCTGTAACTTGTATTCTCATGGGCTGATAAATTCAGACTGGAGGTGGTTAACACCTGAAAAAGGTACTTGAACCAGTAACTCTTTTCTTGCATGTCTACTACGAACCTGGTTTTGGGCTTGTAGGGGATGGCCTTCTGTTGATTAACTGGTTCTGCTCACCAGCTTTCATCCAAAGGAAAAGGCTTCACAGCTGTACCATGTACACTTCAGGATTGCACTGCTGTGCTTTGCATTGGAAACAAAGGAGGAATATGTATTTGAATCTGAGAGTACCTTTCAAATGCTTTACAGGCTTGCATGGTGGGTTATAATTAAATTGTCTCATCATTTGAGTAATTAATATAGTGGTGGTAAAAATAACTGTTTCCAAGAAGTTTTCCAAGTGTTTGTTGTCTTCACAAACAGTTTTGAAAACTGCAACTCCAGAGTTGGCACAACAGCCTTTCAGCAGTTAAAGATGAGTATAAAACACACCCTCTAGACAATGAATTTAACTAAACAGGGGTAGTCTGCAGGGCAACAAGCAGATGAGGAGATATGTGTAATCTTGCCTACAACAGCCCTTCTGTATTTTCTAGCTAAGGATTGGTAAATGCTTAAAGATGAGATTTGTTTTGATGAGATGGATGATATTGCAATTGTGTCTATAGATATGCAAGTAACAGTAAAACAAAGAAATTCAGCAGCTATTTTCATCAATTCTGCCCCTACTGAGATGTGTGTGGTCCAAATTCTCTTTTTGTTCATATACTTCTGATCCAGGATTGTAACCACAGTGTCACTATCACACAGAAGTGGACATCTGAGACAGGACAGTGCAGAGCCTTTCAGTGCTGCTGCTTTGTGCTGACAAGATGGGGTATCCCAAGGTTGTTCATCTGGCAATGCACATGGATGTTTATTCCTCCATGACTTTGAAACTTGTGCTTCTCTATAAAAATGATGCCTATTCTGTGGAAAAAAAAAGAGTAACAGTGCTTAAGTCAATGATAATCCTCCTTTCTCTACAACTAAATATTAGCCATTACTTGAGAAATTCTCCTGTTGTAAAAACATTAAAATATTAATCTCTTTTTACCTTTCAGGGCACTGTGGGAGAGAGAAAATGAAAAATAAAACTTTAAGATGCCTGTGTAAACAACTTTTTAATAGAATGGGGTCTTGTCTTTGTATTTAGTGCAGTAACTTTAGATTCTCAGCTGTTGCTCAGTTAATGTTCATTAATCCATACACTAATTACTGAATCTGACAGTGGAGATGTATAAATAGGAATGCAAAGTGTGGACAGATGAAAGTGGAGTTAGAATGGAAAATGGAGTTAGTAGTGGTGTATTTTCAAGTGAGTAATAATATATTATGAGATTAATAGGTTTAGCTTTCCACAAGGTGTCAAAAACAGGGCAAAAGTGATTCTTATCACAGGATGTTAGAGACAAACTGGTGTAGAGTAAATTTCCCCTTTCACGAGGAACTTGCTCTGACATTGAGAAAACGAATCAGCAAATTATTAGAAGCAAACAATGAAAATTCATTGACATATTTGCAATTCGTTGCAAATTCAGCAGTAACTTCAGAGGACAAAGTTATCTTCACATATCTCTTTGACATTGCTAAGTATCTCTAATGACAAACATAAAGAAAACATCCACTCCTAAGTCAATTTTTTGTGCCTTACTGCAGACTAGTTCAATACATTTTCTACCCAGTGAATTATTTTTTGTGCTACATATATACATAGTGGAATTGTTACAAATAACAGAGGTTTTTCTTATGGTAGCTGGTCTGAGCATTCCACCTTGATATGCTTTGTTCCTTTATTAAATTGGAAAAGGGGATGGGAATTAAAAAGGATACATTTTCATCACTTGCAGGTTGCACACTCACTCTACAGGAGCACTGTCTCTCCCATCCAGGGCTGGTGGCAGAAAAGAGCTCACAAGTTCTCTCCATTGCTTCAGCAACTTTATGGCAAAAATAAGAATCTAAACCCTACTTTCTGTTTTTAAAACTATAACATGTCTAATAACTAATGCAGGCCAAGTATATTTTGTTATCAAGAAATTTAAAAGTGCCCTATAATCCAAAAGGATAATAATTGTGAGGAAGTCAAGGTTTGTATATTCCCCTTCTCACCAAACTGCTTCCTTGGGATGGGATAAAGCATTAAATTTCTCTAGGAGTAAGTAAGAGTTTTGTCTGTTAATCCCAAAATGCATAAAAAGTTTAAATCCTTTTGGGGTAGGGGGAGGGTAGAAGAGGCTTGATAGTATCAGAAGATTGTGAGCAACATAAAATGAGGTTAGAACAGAAATTCTGAAAGAACTGTGAAACCCAAGCAAGGCATATAATTCATCTAATGACTCTGAATAGTTTTTTTTCTAAAATATGATGGTGTTTTCCTTTTTGGTGCCCTCTAGTTACATGGAATGGCAATACCTCACTCCTATACACAGCCCAGCTGGCAGCTGCCAAAATGCAGCATTTTCTGAGATGTGTTGCAGTCACTCCTTTGAGAAATTAAGTGTTACTTAAGAAACTCTAAGTAAAGGTAAGGGCTCTCACAAGGCTTCCGAAACATTTTGAATATCTTTACTTGACAGAATACTCGACTACATAGAAAACATGATCAAGCTTACAGGGAACAGGAATGAGGATTAAAAATGACAAGAGGGATTAGCCCACTGAGACAACGGATGAAAGTCACTACTCATGGGATTTAATAATTTTTCAAAATCTACTGTCACTAATGGATTGTTGATGTATGGTTCCTAAAAGTTCTGGCAGTTCAGCAGAGGTATTGACAATGTTTGGTTTGCACTGAAGTCATTGCACTTCATTTCACTTTTTTCCCCCTTATCTGTTTCTTTCTCATCTTCTTCTTTTAGCATTAGCAAGTGACAGTTTGAGTTCTTTCTTTTCTTCCGACACTCACTAGACCTAGGCATCCTGGTAGAAGAAAGAGCCATGAAGTTTCACAGTGGTGAGCCATCTCCAGCTGCTGCACCTTTAGAGTATGAATGGATGGTTAGTAGTGGACGGTTGCCCCTGCATAGCTTTGATAGGCAGCACGATTTGGCTTTGTGCTGCACTGTGCTGAACTATATCAGAACTCACTGCCTTTTTCTTTAAAGCCAAAACATGCCAAACAGGTGACAGTGTTAGTGTTCCTGAAACTGGCAAAGGAAAATAGTGGTAAATATCCTGTTCTGCGTAGGCTGTGTGTCATTTGTTATCAGTTGCAGGCTCTAATTACTGTATTAAATACAGAATATATTGTGTAGCTGTATGAGCAGGCTCCTTTCTTTGTTCCTCTGTGAGGACAGATACCAGGTACACTCCAGCTCTTATCAGACAGGTATCAGCTGGGTCAGGACTGGGTTCCTGTGGCTCAACCCTTGAACAGCGGTACTGACCCACAGCAGGTGCTTCAATTGCAAAGGCACAGGAGCTTGCACCTTTCTGTAAGGACAATATTTGTGATTAAATATCTGTGTGAAGGCTCTGTGTGCCATGTAACTCCTTGGGCTGGTGGCTGGCACCCGCCTGTGAATGTAACATTGTCTCACTCATAGACACTCAAGATAAGAGAACCTTTGTGGAGCTGGGCGAGGCATGTTCCCCCCGACGAGGAATCTGCAGTGAAATAAATGCCTATCTCTGTATGAACCATTCGTGCAACTACACTATTGTGGTAGCCCCTCCTGTGTATGTTTAGAATTAACACAGCATTTTAAAAAGTCTGCTCTCTATGAACCAACTTTTCTTTATCCCAGACACACTATATTTTTTCTTTTTTTGGGTGTCAATCTCTCATTACCCAAAGTCCAAGCTCTTTTATCCCGTAATGTATATGTTACAGGAGCTGAAATATTGTGACTTCTGAAAGGTGTAGTGGTTTTGATTCGCCAATTTGAGATTTTCCTGGCCAATGCACCAGTTATTGTGGCTTAGCACTGGCCAAATCGCCTGTGCACTCACTAGAATTTTTTGCTCATTTCCTGCTGTGAAATAGGATTAGGAGGAAGGCAAAAAAGGCTCAGACTTTGAAGGGTATAAAGAAGAACTTTATTAACAGAAACTAAAAGAAAAAAAATAATAAGAATTAGAATAAAACTTTCAGAACACTTCTCCTTCCCCTAAACCTCTTTTCTTCCACACTGACCATGTACAGAAACAAATTGCTCAGTTTACCATCTCTAAAATAATCTTCCTCGAATTTACTTAGGGAGAGGAGTATCTCTCTTCAGTCTATGGAGACTTCTCCACAAGAAACAGCTCTCTGGTGACTTTGATGTCACAGTGATCAGCCACCCAGACGAACGGAAATCTGATCACTATGTAAAAGTCCATTCCTTGACTATAGTTTTCCCACAACTGTTATCGAGGTCCAGGTCAACTTATGAGGCACATAAATTTAAGGATTAGCAGTTGAAGCAAGGGCTCTCTCTCTTCTGAAAACAGAGGTCTTTATTCTTCTTCTTCCCTGGGGGCAAGAGACTTCATCAGCCTTCTCTCTCTCTCTTTTTCTTTTCAAACTTCTCATGGGATCATAGCTACTTCAACATTTGCCTTACTTTAGCACGAGTGCCTCTGGCCATGTCTGTAGTTGGAATATTTCATCCACCCCATAAGCATTTCATAAGTTATAGGGAAACAAGAATTAAAATCTGATTTATCAATCATAATCTCCATAGCTTGAAAAAAGAATTTCAGTCCATTATTCTCCTCATTCCCTTATCTGAGACCTGGCTTTTCCTTCTTATCTGACTTTGATATCTCTCTGCTGTTTTTTGAGTGTGTCTTCATCTCTGTCCCTTTCTTTCATTCAAGAGAGAGAACAAAGTGTCTGCAAGTCTCATCTGGGCAGTGAACGACTTCATATCTTGCCCGAAGTCTGCAGATGGTCCTGTGATCCCTGCTGGGCTGGCTGGAGCTGTTTACGACAGAGCATTCTTCAGCAGCCACACTGGGAGGAGGCCAGGATCTTGGCAGCCCGGCTAGAACACCTCAGCAGCATCCCAGGGTCAGTGGATCCCCCTCCCCCTGCCCAGTGGTTTCTGCTGAGACTTAGCAGCAGCAGCAGGATTCCAGCCGAGCCGCGGGTCATTTTGGCCTTGCTGGGGGGAAGGGGAAGCAGCCAGGATCTCAGTGGCAGAAGGGCCTCCCCTCCCCTTGCCTAGCAATCACTGGGGGCCCAACCCTGCCAGGACAAGCAGCCCGAACACCCCAGCCCACCCAGCCCAGCCCGGGCTGCACAGAGGGGCCAGAAGGGCTTTGTTCAGTTTTAAAATGCGTGTTCACAGAGGCATGTTCAGCCTTCTCAGTGGTTTAACAGGCTGAGAGTTCTAAAGATTAATCACTGATTGGTTTTTGTCAGACATAGAGGAAGTTCTCAGCAGCTTCTTCTTTTAAAAAAAATTATTTCCATGGGTGTCTCCTTCCTTCCTCACCAGATGTCATATGTGCAAAACCAGCACAAAAGCCCACATGTGAAATATAATACCATGAACCTGCCATTGTATTTTCATTATTTGAATAAAAATCGCTCTAGTCCAGTAGGAGTTATGCTTCAATAAGAACCCAGGAACAGAGAAGTTCCTGTGAGCTCCCACCAGCACACAGAACATCTGAGGGAGGAGTAAAGGCACGGTCACTGTCTGAACTAATTCTGCAACTTTTTGTAAACAACACAGCCCCTGCTGGGCTGCAGCTGGGCTCACCTCTCCTTTTTCTAGACCAGCATTAAAAGAGAATGCATTAATAGGAAAACTGGCGGGCGGGGGGAGGGGAAGGTAGAAGAAAAGAAAAAAGCTAAGGGGAAAGGAGAGGGGAGTTGATCAGAGAAGGGATTGATCAGATGGGAAGCAACATCATGGATCACATCTTCATGGCAAAATTGAGCCTTCCCAAGATTAGCAGCTGGTGCCTGGGGTCAGATGTAGCCCTACTGCTCATCACACCTACCTGCTTTCTGAAAGGTCTACATTGGTTGATATCTCAAAAGATAGGAGAAAAAGTAAATTCTTGGACCAGTCAGCTCCTCCATTTTCTGTAGCACATAGCTAACTAAAACTCACCTAATTTACTGAACCTCGAATTTCTAGAGTCACTGAGATCTCATTTCACCACAGGATCTGTGCCAAAAGAACTTCAGATTTTTGGTAAGCTAGCACTTACCCTCTATTCTGTAAATGTTCTCTGAAGTGGATAATTCAGAAGACAGCTGCATTGCATGATATAAAAGCAGCAATAGAAATGTCTTTTGAATTACATTCTTGCAGTTTTAGTAATAAAGAAACTGACCTAGAAGAGAGGATGGAAAAGAAGGAGTGCTGCTGAAGTTTATATGCAGACCTCTAGGTTTCATTAGCAACATCAATTTTATGCAAAGCTTGTCAACCACCATGAAAATTCACCAACTCTGTAGGAGCAGTTTCACTGAAAACTAACTGTAGGTGCAGTTTTGATTTGAGGTTTTTTCAGTTGTGCACACTTCAGACAGATAAAACTCACCCATGTCAAACAAACTATGTTTGTTTGAACAGACTATGACAACAAAAGCCTGCATCTTTTAGCAATAGAGCCAGTTTTCTTTCAGCTGTACTTTGAAACTCTTAGTATAAATGCAGAAGAGTGGTGAAAACGTCCTAACAAACCTGGCTCACCAGGACAGGATTTTAACACCCTAGACACTGTTTTTAAAAGGTGTTCATCTCAAATTGCATAGCTTAAGGAAGAAAATGTAATGATAACTGGAAAAAATAATTTAGAAAAAGCTTCTGTTAGTGCTCTGTGCATTTCTTTTTCGTCTGTTTGCTCTTGGCTGATAAGACAAATGAGTAGTTAAATCACTCCGTGGGTCAAGTTGTCTGGTGAAAGTTTTCCTCTGGGTGAAGACTCCTTCTGTTGACTTGGTCAGTTCAAGACACCAGACAAACAATGAAGAAAAGGATACAAAGAGTGAATGTGATGGTGTGTGGTGAGTGAAGGCTAACAAGGAGAGGCGGACTGGAATGCAGACAGTGAGTTGAATTTGTGCCTGTGTATGTCAGGATACCTAATGGATGATGGATGATGACAGCTGATAAGTGCAGCATATAGGGGGATTTTTTGGGGGTTTATGACATACCTTTTCTTTTAACTCTTTGTCTGTAATACACAGAGTGACACAGAGCTTTCTGAAAGCTAATGGGGGTCCAGTTTCTCACCACTACTACCCCTTGAAAGGGGCACAAAGGCAAGTATTTGTGCCAAGGTCAGTTCTGTGGGGGCAATCCCAGTGAGTCACCATGGACTAGGAAGGCAAAATTGCAGTCCTGGGGGGAAAGAGGTGATCCTGGCAAAAGAGGGGTGGATTTATATATAGAGGCACTAATAGGAGTCAGGTAAAAAATTTAACTGTAAATTATGACTCTTGGGTTTTCCTATAAAACCATGCTGTGGTTTTACCCTGAAATCAAAGATTATGAAAGCAAGCCTGTAATAATAATTAGTTTGACTCAAAGCACGGTTATTTATATGAAGTGAGCATAAAGGTTCAACACTTGAATCACACCTTCAATTCAGTAGGAGAGGATAGTTCATTAAGTCGTAAGTTCATAGGGCCAAAATGTTCCTTTTGAAGAAGGCATCTCGTTCTTTTCCATGGCACAGCAGCACGTTTGTCAAAGAGGAAAAGTTGGTCTCAAGAAGGGGAACATCACCTGATGCTTCAGCCCTTAGAGGCTACTGGTTCTCTGCTTATAATTAACACTTCTCTGGTGTATAAAACACAGCAACACAAGTGTGGGGTCAAGCATTCAGCATCTCACAGCTCATCTTATTATCACCCTCGTGGAACATCTTTAAGCTGTGTAAAACAAATGCAAAGACCACATGGCCTGTGGCAGAGCTCTTTGCTGCAGATGGGCTTCACAGCCCCTGGACTTGTGCTGGCAGAAACAAAGAAGCATGAAATTCCCTTAACCTCTTCTCTTCTGAAGCTCAAGGGATGAATGGACTGAAACAGCTCTTGTTAGTTTGGCAAGAGCAATTCTTATATAAAAAGGCCTCTAAGCTGAATGTTTTGCATTTGAGTGTGTGATTCATTGAGGGTGATTCTTCACTGAAACCTTGGTCTGTATTAGAACAAACACTATCAAATCAGCAGACAACATTTACGATTAAAATTCAAATTCTCACATTCAGACTCACTTTCACGTCAAGATTTTTTTTAATCATGTGATCAGCTGCAACTTTTATCAGCTGAGGACTACTATAAAAATCCTCTTATTCTTTCTTCAGCATCCTTGTTTTGAATCAGCTGCAAGGACACAAAAAACCGAAGAACAAAACATGACTAGAAATTTAATATCCTCAACTAGGGAACACGCCATACAAAACTAAAACAGAACAAAGAAAAGAATGAATATTGGAAGGCAAATTATTTTCTTCACCTTAAAAATGCAAAAATATACATAAATATATATACATATAGAAACTTTTTGGTCTGTATGCAAATAGAGAAAAATTTTACTTATCTACTAAAAAGCATGCATTTAAATGAAAGGTATGTTAGATTATTTCTACATCATTTCTCCTGTCAAGTATCTTGGGTTTTACTTGGCCAATTTAGAGACTTTCTAACTTCCAGTGCTTTCCAGCAGATGAGGTTCTGACATGTATAAGTCTATTAATTCTCAAAGGAATTCATCTCTTTTAAAAGTAAAATGCAATAAAACTAATAAAAAAATGTATGAAAGCAGCCAAATTTTCCTAGACAAAATGTGTCAGCAAAAGGACACAGCTTCATCTGTGATCAGAAATATGGCTGATGCTTTATTTGTTGCTGTGTGCATGAACTTAGAAAAATATGACAGTGGAAAATAATTGCCCATTCTGAAATCAAAAGTAATAAGGAAAATTGCAGATTTTGCCCTCACACATGGTAAAGTACTGCATTTAAGTACCTGAAACACTAGGAAGATTAAAAAATTAATAATTTCAGGACATCAGGCTTAATGTTATCATTTGATCATTTCTCTTCAGATAGAATATCATGGCTGTCCTCTTAGTAGGCCTCAAAGTTTCTATTTGAACAGAACTGGTCTCTGATTCTTGTCTCTCCTGGTAATGGGCTCTGGCTGATAATCTCTTATAAAATGCTTGGTCTAATTTGAGTTTTCAGTACAAGGCTCTTTCCAGCTTGTCTGGTCTAATTAGCCCCTTCTGAAAACCTAATCAAGAAAAAGCATGTGCCACTTAGTGCATTGAACTGGTTTATTTCAATCCTTTAAAGGAGGGCATAGACATCTTCAACTCTGCTATGTGGTAAATTCATACATTTTCCTTAGTGGATGGAAAACTTTTCAGCAGGCAGCCCAGTTAACAGCTCTCTGTTCAGATGACCTGTGCTGGATGGAGTGTCTGTGTTTGTCATGGGGCAAGGGGTGTCACAGCCCATAAGTCTCACATAACTCACTGCCAAGTCCTAGAGAGAGCTCTCATTTTTAACGAGGACACAGTGGGATGAGGAGAGCCACAAGTACTCTTTACTTGATCTCTCTGTCTCCAGGTAAGTTCCACAAGGAACTCTGTTGCCACTAGGGTTTTATGGAGATGGCTAAGATGCACTTGTGTTGGGAAGAACAAGCTGCCTTTTTGCAGTGAAGCTGAAAGCATCTCTCTGCTGAGGAAGGATTGCATACAACTGAGTTTTACCCTTTGGATCTGGTCTCTCACATCCAAGAGCAGATGGCTGCTCCACACTCCCAGGAAAATGAGGCTGTCTTCTTGAAATACCATGACAGGGCAGCACAAACCTACTGCTATGCTCCCAAAGGGGAGGAGGAGAACAGCACTCATACTGCTGCTCTGCTTCTGCTAAACGAGGGGACAAAGTCAAAGCATCAAATGTGTATATTGTTTATTCTGGGGTAGTGACCCCAACACAGTGAGTACTGCAAGTCTCTTCACATGAAGGGACTTGGAAACCTTGAGGAAGGAGAGCTGTGAGGATCTGACCTCCCTTTGCATGTCTGCGCTCCTTCTCCCAGTGTTACCCAGTGTTAGCCCCCAGGTGACAAATTCCCCACTTCAGGAGGATTTTTGTGTCTATCTCTGCCTCCTGACATCAAATTGAAACTCACAGGGACAGACACCCAGTAAAGGTATGTCTGACAGCTTGGTTGGAACTTAGCAAACTGCCAATTAAATTTTCCTACCCATAGGAGCAGGACCGAGTAATTTAAATGGCTAAAGACCTCAGTCTCCAAGTGTTCTTTCCCTTCAAGGGCATCTGAAACTCTCTGAGAACAGGCTGACTTTCACCAGGAGTAGAGAAAAGAATTGCCACAGATGTGAGTTGGTTCTTGTTTCTTCTGTTTCTCAGCTTCTTCACTGACCTTCCTTGAAGGGCTACCACAATACTTGTGTATTGACTTACAGTGCCCCACTCCAATTTTCCTGATGCCCCATCAGCTCATTCCAGTGCTGGCATGTTTGGAAAGATCTTTCAGCCCTGACTGTTCACTGGCTGACTCAGCCACCAAATCTAGCAAGCTTCCTACTTGTAGTTGCTTCCACTTACTGGAGCCTCCTGTGAGCCAGAGTTGTCCTGGAGATTAGCAAAGTGGCAGGTTTTGTCTTCTCTTGGCCAGGAACTTTCTGTCTGTTTGCTGAATGTCAGTGCTGGTGACACCCAGCATGCAGGGATGGGTTTGTGTCAGGAATGTACTGACTTTTGTCAGTACATGAGCTATGATTTTTGTGCTCCTGGGAATTTGGGAGACAATTCCTGCCAGTGTTGCAATGTTTAACTCACATGGGATAGAAGCCAGCCACATGTTTTTCACAAAAGTTCTTCCCCAAGAGCCAGCTAGTGCTGATCCCAAATGCAAATCTGATGCTTTGAACCAAAGACTGGGAAAGGATGGATCTTTTTTTGCCCAGTTTTGTGACAAAATTGTATATATCTACCGAGTGAACTGATTTTTTTCTCTACCAGCATACATGACACTCTTCTCTGGAGAGTGGTATGTCTTTAACCAAGCCCAAGTGTTGATTCAGGGCTGTGAAAGTCAAGGTATTCTGATTCTAGGGCCAAAGATTTCTGCCCAGTAATACTACACTGAGCCATTGCTGTTTTCAGTATTTTTGGCTTTTTCTCCTGAGGTCTCTGTCGAGTGGCACAGGAAGGGATATGAGCTGTTTCTGCTGCTGATGCCAAGTAAAGCACTGAATAAATGTCAAAATATTTGCATCCCAAATAAGCTGCCCATTCTTATTTTTCCTGTAGAGCATAATCATCTTTATTCTAGACAGGTTCTCCCACTCCATCAAGATCAACCTGGCCTACTTTATGTGGAAACTTAAGTTTGCCTAGCTAGATGCTAATATATTTTTATTTTAAAACCGAATTGGAAAATCTGTGAACATCCAGGAGGAGTGAATATTGCAGAATATGATTGTCCTCTTCTCCTGTGCACACTTTCTTGGTCCTGTGCATAGCAGTGTTGAGTTTTGCCAGTCTGGCCTTCACTGAGAGAATTTACATAGGGAAACAATTACACTAATCACAGGCAAAACAAGCTATTGTCTTTAGCAAGAAATTGCCAGTATGCTTTAATCCCCAAAGAATGTTGCTTTTGTCCCCAGATATGATCAATTCACTCTCCTGTAATTGTTAAATGCAACCATGGCTGTTATTGTGCTCTGAATGTTTTCTGTATTTTCATTATTTTCTTTCTATTACTAATGCAGATTCACTTGTTCCTGTGGAATTGCTCCTGGCTTCTATGCAAATACATGTCATCCTTATGTCTCAATCAATCTCATTAGAAAGAGAAAGGTTTAAAAAATGAAATAAAATTGTGATTTCTTTTCTTCTTCTTTTTTCTTTTTTTTTTTTTTTCTGACAAGCAGATGCTACATTTCAGCTACTGTTCTTTGTTAACTAAATGTAATAAAAATTATCAAAGGGATGGTGAAATATTAAGTAGTTACTTTCATTGCCTCAAGGACAAACCCAATGAAGCTGGAGAGAGTTATGCTACTTGATATGCAGTTTAGTGTTTACCAGTTACTATTCAATCAGATATCTTTATGAGAGGTAGCCTGCAACCCCTAAAAATACTGCTGGGTGAAAATGAATTCCTGCATGACATCATGCGATAATTTTCATTGGACTCGTTGCCAGATGAGGAGAAAAATGAAATGAGACCAACTGATGAAATAAGCTAAGAGTGGGGATTTAGATTAATGGCAAAAAAAATCAGGCACAGGTGGGATATGATGAATTCCACAATTTTTCAGCATTAAGACAAGGAATCAGAAGAATCCTTCGAGAGGATGTGCATGATGTTTATTTGTGCAGAGTGACCTTGAGAGCCAAAAGCCATTAATTTGATAGCGCAGATCACGATCGCCACCCTGTGGCTGCTGGGAGAATTAGGCAGATGCAACCCATTGCCTGATTTAAAAGCAATTAATCCTGCCTGCTGTCTAAAGCAAAGGGGTTGGGATGCGCTTTTTGGGAGCTTGGAGGTGATGGAACAATGCTGTCTGCTCCCTTGGGAATGGAGGCTGAGAGGTGAGGTTCTAACATGGCAGGGAAGAGAAGATTTATTTTGAAGGTGGAAGAGTCTTACCTCTGCGAGTGTGCTATATATTTTACAGGTTCCTGAATTGACAGAATTTGGCTTGATTTTCACAGGATGATGAAAGACATGTCCCAGAAAAAAGCCATATGGGAAAACTGTATTTTTTCTGTAATTCTACGTTAAAAATTGCCCAAACATTTTTCTTAAAATTTCCCCTGAAAATATAAGCATGCCATAAATGCCCAGAAGGACTATTCACAACATTAGTCACAGATTAATAAGAAAGTAGCCTTACACTTCCTTAATTTTCTGAGAGAAAGCCCTGCCTCCCAAAAGCAATTTTATTCGGGAGGCTCTCTGTATTGTAAGCTACTTTACATAAGAAGTCTTTCTCCTTCTGCCAAGGAAGACTGAGGAGATTATGCTCCCACCTTGGGAGTGCTCCTGGCCAGACTGGATGAGTCTCTGAGCAGTCTGGGATAGTGGAAGGTGTCCCTACCCATGGCAGGGGGCTGGAACTAAATGATCTTTAAGGTTCCTTCCAAACCATCCTATGATGCACGTCTAAACATTCAGTGAATAAACATCATATCTTTACGCTTCAGATCAGTTAATGAAATTTTAAGCACCATGAAAGAAAATTCTCCAATGGGAAGTGTCAGGTGATGTTTTTCATGAACCTGGCTTCCAATACTATGTGTATTTTTGTGAATATTTTTCGTGTTCATGTGAGGTATCCACTATTATAGGCCAGTAAAGCCAGGTGCAGTGCAGACAGGTGGGAAATTAATTTTCCACAGAGCAGCAGCACATGGGCAGTTTGAGTTGCATGGAAGATAACTGGGGGACAACTGGGCTCTCTGAGGCTGTGGACAATCTCCACATCTTATGGTCCTAATCTGGAGGAAATTTCTGCTGTGTGGACTGCAGCTTCAATGGAGGAGAAGGTTTTATACAGCATAAAGCGTCTCTTTAATGCTGCTGGATTGGCTTTCTCCATCTTTGTGTTGGATGACAAATGTCTCATCTATCAGAAGAGCTGGAGATGGTCTCTTCTCAGAAAACCTTTCTAATGCCATACTGCTCCTAAGCTATTCAGAGGCAACTCAAGGGTGACCAGCACAAACTTTACTCACCTGCAATTTAATTTAATTTAGAACTGAAAGACTGTAAAAGTTAAGTGAGTGCATTTAACCCACTGCACACTTGACCTTCAGCACAAATTAGCCACTGTGGAACCTTACAGTGGGAGCTTATGCTAACATTTTTCTTCTACCAAATGCTTTTCCATCACACTGAGATCCTATAAAGGATGGAATAAATATAGCCACTCACCTCAAAATCAAGATTGGAGGTGAAGAAACATAACAGCAATGCAGTGTTACCATAGTAACAAAAGCTCTAAAGTGGTCTAATCTACTGTTAAATTCCAGCTCAGAGATGAACAAAAATCAACATAACAGAATAAATGTTATATTAAAAAGGGAATGAGGATATTTTGAGACTGATATTATATTTGTGTCCCAAAATATAACATGAAAAACATATTTGAAAAGAGCAGAAATTTTGAGCCATTAAAGTTGCACATTTACCGTATTTGTTTCTAATTTGAACTGTAATTATTCTCTGGTGAGGCTGGCTGTTAAATGACTTTTTGCTATACTGCCCAAGTTTGCTCACACAGATATATTGCTTTTCAGAATATTCCCCTCCTGTCACTCCAGTAACGCAGATGGTGAGCAGTGGTCCATATGCTTTATGTCTCAGGTTTTCCAGCCATTGAAGCCTCACATCTATCAGTGCTGCAGGACCTGAATGGGTTCAAACACTGAATCTCTCCAAAATTGGTTTAGAGCCTGAGGAGTCTCTGAAGGATCTCTCACTGTAAGGCAGAGCTGTTTCTGTGTGTGTTTCTCTTTCTGGTGAATGTTGATATGTCAATAGGTATTTTCATTCTGCTAAAACAAAAAACAAACAAACAAACAAACAAACCAACAAAAAACAAAGAAACAAAAAAACCCATAAAATTTCCCTTGAGGTTCATTACCCCCCTCCCCCAAATAAAAAGTCAGTTTTGAAAAAATAAAGTAAAAGTCCTAAAATATGGATATTTTGTGCACTATTTCATGGCATACCACTCTGAGCATGGACATCATGAACAGGGTGAAAATAACAATTATATTTTAAGTTTTGTTTTAATATCCTTAAGGACACTGTAGCTTTAGCTGTTAGTGAAAATTCAGTCATTTTGGCCCAGGGAAATGAAGATGGGGGTTTTGTGTTAAGCTGTCTCTGTTTGTGATGTATGTTTGAGATTTTAAATACCTGCTATTGAAGCATTTCCAGAATAAGTAAGAAATTCATATTAGTAGTCTAGCTGAGTTTGATGTAATTTTGGCATATGTATAATAATGGGAAAGTAAAAAAAAAAATCTGAATCAGCACCAATACATTTTAAATAATTTCTGAAGGAATTTGATAACAGATGTTTTAAAATGTTCAAGGTAAAGAAAACATATTCTAGTGACAGAGTTTGACCAAAAACCCAGTCTCTCTGAATCCAAGCATCTGGCATATATTTCTTAACCAGGTATGTCTTCATGATCAAAGACACCCCAAATCTCTCTCTGCTTCATACTGAAGAATAAATTAACTTTGTGTATGTTTTAAAAGTAGGTCTTCGAGTGTATTTCATCAGCAAGAAACAGATGAAAATAGAATTTGCAGAGCATCACTTTCAGTCTACCTTAATAGCTTGCAAACAGCATGTGAACAGCATGCTTTTCAGTTAAGTTTTCCTTTTCTAATGGGAGATGTGCTCTTAGAAAATGACAACTCATTTGCATGCAATTTGCACACTGCTTTTTTGCAGGGATACATTTGACTTTCTGCACTTTTCTCTGGTGGTTGCATTTCATTTTCTCGGTGCAGAATAGAAGCGTTAAGATCAGATTTTAACTTAAGAGCATTATTTGCAAAGACAAGAGGCTGCTCTTTCCAGCTGTCTCTTGCAAGCTGTCTAAAATCCAATAATTTTTTTTCCTGGTATTAAATCATGTATGTGTTCCTTTTTCCTTTATGCCATGCACCAGTCAAATCTTCCATAAAGTTCTTGCCTCGTTATTGAGAGATAGGGAAAGTAGAGCTATTTCTGAGGCAATAATCTTTGCTTTTATGGTCTATTCTCCTTCACATTGATTGCTTGAATTTGAAACTCTCATGGCATTTTGCAGGCAATAAAAACCAGAGGAAGAATGTGTTTCTTTTTGCCACTGTATTATTATTAGGCCAGGCAGAGCTGCTTACAAACTTGGTGCAGTCACTGCCACCAAATTCAGGAAAATGAGGAAAAAGAGCAATTTCCATGGAGGATGGAGCTGGAACTTCCTTAGCTGATTTGCTGGTTTTTTTCAGCTCAATTTGCCCTAATTCTATATGAGTGGGCTTGAAAGCATGAAATTCACTAGGAAGTAAAAATAAGATCATTCTCTTCTCTCAAGCTGGCCACTGAACCAATATTCAGAAGCCCAGTGCAGTTTCCAAAGGGACTGGGAAGACCAGAGAGTTTCTGCCCCCCTATGTGCATCAGGATGTGTTACACTCTAATGGACATTTTTGAGGTTTTGCTGTATTCTTCAGACTAATGCAGTCAAGTAAAGAGTGCAAGATGATCTACATTGATCAGAGGAGCAGAGTCAAATTTATGGTTCAATTTTCAGGCGTATTTCCTCAACAGGGTTAAGATCCTTATTGCATGTGGGAATCATAAAAGGATGCAAAAAATATTTATCCTGCTTCTTTAGATGGATATATGTAGATTCAGGTAAATACAGCAGCATGGAGAGAATCTTCTGGGTGAGCACCACTTTGACATCTTCTCATCAAACCTGAATCATTATTATAGGGTACATACATGCATTTAAGGGTTCCATCTAGCATTTCACCCCCTATGCTTCCTGTATTTTGAAATCATATTTTAAGTAGAATAGTCAAAATTTGTCAACTGGGAAAGGGAAGATCTCAATGAGAGCAAAGAGATCTGAGCTTATTACAGAAGAAGCAAATGAGCTTATGATGCCAGGACAGGCTACAGATCAAGCCTGCTCTTTTAGTCACACCTTTCAGGCTCTCACAGGTAATTTCTTTCATTAATTTATCTATTATTTATGTGGGTTGTTTGGCTTTTTTTTCTAGACCTGTTTAGATGCTGGTTCCCACAGTGTCCCTGGCAATAAATTCTGACATTTTAGTTATATATTGTGGTCAAAAAGAGAAAAATCTGCTCTCTTTTCCTAGATTTAATCTGCTGTAAAAACTCTGATAATGTTTAAGTTAAGAGACATGAAATCAAACTGGGGCATAATGAATAACTTGTTCTCTAAAATCCTTTGCAATGATATTCCTTATTTTTACATAAATTCTTCCTCCCTTTTCTTGACTGTATCTTTCCAATTTTAAAATACCTTAGTCTGTGTCATCCTTCTTTGTATGGATACTGTATTTTTTTCTGGGGTTGTTTGATTGTCTTTATCTGTTTTCTTCTGCTGCTCTATCCTTTTAGAGGTGGGGTGCCTAGAAAGACATGCAGAATTCAAGCTGTGGGAACACCATGGGTTTATAAATTGGCATAACGATGTTTTTGCTCTTGTTCTTCATCCTTCATTAATGATTCTTGCTGTTCTGTTTTCCTTCCTCACTGCTCCTGATCCATGAACTAACATTTTCAAAGAACTATCAATAATGACTCCAAGATCTTTCCTGGAGGCTGGGGGGTAATTTAGAGCACATTAATATATATATTTAGACTATTTTTCCCTCAAATGCTGTGCTTTAAATTTCACCTGACATTGATTGATTGTCCCATCATTCAGCATTGTGAGATCATTCTGCTGCTCCTCGTAATCAGTTTTCATTTTTAGTGCCCTGAATAATTTTGAATCATAAAGAAACTCTGTCACCTCACTATTTATTCCTTTCCTGAGCTTTAAATGCATTGGGGACAATTCATATGGGCTCACACTTTACCTTCCCTACATTATGAAAATTGCTATTTATTTTCATTCTTTACATTCTGCCTTTTAATAAGTCATTTATCCTGGAAAGAACCTTCCTTGTAGTTCCATACAGTTTAATTTTTTTAAAATCCTTTCATGAAAAATTTGTCAAAACCTCATTATAAATCCAAGTATACATCAATCAAAATGGCCTCATCCCCCTTTATCATCTCTTTCAGAGAGCCTGAATACCCTTGTGAGATGTGGCTTTGTGTCCTGACTTTCCTTTGTTGTGTTTATTTGTCTGTGTGCTGCTTATTTCTTTATTACAATTTTTATTAGTTCACTTGGTATGAAAAGTGAGATTTGCTGGCCTAGTTTTCCACTTATCTGTTAAAGGAAAACTCAGGATTCTGTATATATGAAACCTGTTTAAGCTAGGAAATACTTCCCTGTGTGATTTCTTTCAGGACTCTTATTGAAATACTACTAATTTACTCTTCTGATCTAAAACCTTGCTTGTTTACATTTTGGTTGAGGCAGTTGCTCTGGCTTTTCTCCTGTAGAGAAGCTATGTCATCTCTCGATTATTTCCTAAGAGCCACTGATTGCATTGATTTCACTCCTCTAATAAAGCACAAGCCTTTTGACTAATTGTTGCTTCTAGAAACTCTTTGGCAGACACGCTTCTATTGATACATTGTTTTGGAAGAAAATCTTTGATTTTTGTAAATTGATCCTTGACATCTCTTTTGCCTGTCCATACTATGATTTTTCAGATTTGACTCCCTAACATGCCCTTTACCATTTTCTTCAGCTGAGTATAGCTTCCAGTTCTTGATTTGTTAGTTTGTTGGAAGCTCGAAACTAAACTCCAATGTGATTTGTTATCGTTCTCCCCTTCCTTCATAAGAAAAAATGAAATGGTTAACAGTATTGACATGTGAATTATCTCTGCAAGACACTCAAATCAATCCTGTGCTGAGGGATTTCACATCCCCCACCATTCTCTGGAGACTTGATGAAACATGAGGATAAATGAAGACACAGCAGCGTGGGTTCGGTCTGTTGCTAATGCGTTGCTGGCTGAAGTCAGTGCTGCTGTATCTTCGGTACTGGCACTGCTGGAGATGTGTAGATTAAAGCTCACCTGCTCTGCTGCCTCCTTTCCTACCTGCAGTGCAGGCATTACTCAAGTATTTCCTACAGCAGCGCTTCTTGCCATCCCAGTTGTCAGAGACGTGTCACCTTAGAGGGACACTAACTCCAAACCCAGGCGCTGTATTCAAAGTTCACTCTGCGTGCATGGTTTCTACCAATTATCTGAGTATGTTCTGAGATCAATGTCAAGAAAGCAGCTCCAGGACGGCCCTAGCTGTTAATGTGTCTCGTTTCTTTTGCAATTAATATGCCCAGTGCTACTTCTGGCATCACTAAAACACCTTGCAAAGAAAATGCCTCTTTAAAAGGGGGCTTGCTTGCTGGCTCACCACCTCAGAAATACCAAGGGGGAAAGCTGTAGGTACTCACTGCCTGACTGTACAGATCTTTTGTTCCTCAGTTTTGAGAAGGGGAGACTTTATTAATATCTTGGTCAGAGTGTGCAAGGGCAATGACAGGTGCTGGAATTAAGGGAACGTTTCTACAGAAGGTTTTCCTGGCAGCAACCAGATTCGAGTTTTCACCTTCAGCCAGCTCATGAAAAAAAACCCAAACCAAAGAGAAACCCAAAAAAACTCCTTCCCAAACCAGGTTTCATCAAGAAAATATTTAAGGATAAACCAAATATCAAGCTTTTCTGACTGACATACTCTCTTTGCATGTATTTAAGGTTTGCTTCATCTCCTGAAAGATCTAGCAACTGCTTTCTAAATAGAATATTCTGCTCAATGTCATAACACCTTTGTGATGAGGTATCCTGCTGCCTGCCAAGTCAGCAAACCCAGACCTTAGAGCATTTAAGCTTCAGTTTCATACCCAAAATGCAGGGACTAAATTTGCCTCAGATTAAGAAGACACAGGAGTTGCTAAATTCATGGAAAAACATCCAGCATGTTATTCATGCAAACTGAACTCTGTGAAAAAACCTTTCCAGGAAGACATCTAGCTCAAGAATCTTGCAGTGTTGTAGAAGGTATTTAGGTAATAACACTGCAAAATTTTAAGAATGCAATGTCTGACTGAATTAGGAGTTTCTGCTAAAGAAATCAAATATAACTGCCTGGATGCTGACGAATGCAGTATTTAAATTTTCAAGATCGCATTCTATGAAAATACTCAATATTTAGGGCTGCAAATTTGGAGTTTTCCAAAGCTTTTTAGGAGTTTGTCTTGTACTTTCTTGTACTAATATCAGTTGCTTTAAAAAATATTAAATAATACTTACTAAATGAGTATGGTTTCTGTAGTCTTGGGCTTGCACCAGCATTGGTATATTTCCATTTTATGGTAATGACATTTGTTGGCTACATGTCATTTTTTTATCAGTCCTTCCTATTCACTTCACCTTCACTTCTGTATGTGAAAGACTATTAGGGTTGGAAGAAATCTCCAACAGAGTATTTAATCTCCTTTTAACTCTAATAAAAGTAACTTCTCAGACCATCTCTAATCCATGGATATAACAGTTTAGGATATTGTCAGAATATTGCTAATTTGCATGATAACTTGTTCCTAATGTTATGTGTTGCTCTCTGTATTTCACTGTATCTTTTGATTATGAAGTGGTTATGGGTGCTTTTACATCTGATCACATATTTTCTCATGAACATGCAGGGTGTATTTTAATAATCTCCATAGTGGTTTATGCATCTAGTTGGTTTTTGGGGGGTTTGTTTGTTTGTTTGTTTGTTTGTTTGTTGGGTTGTTTGTTTTGTTTTGTTTTGGCATATCAGACAGCTCTAGTCTAGTCTTTGGACTGGAACACTGGTTTGTGTTTGCTGTTGGCATTGAAGGTATCTTATTCCTTATCCTACTTGCACCCTCAAAATCTGCCCCACCTATTCAGAAAATGCATTCATTTCTCATGATTTTAAGATTGGTAGGGCAAACCTTGAGTATAGAATAAGAAAAATAGGATCATTTTTACTTTAAACATTCTTTTAAAATATCTTTTCTTTAAACTCCGTTTCTGCTGTCTCTTACATATTTATACACAATACTCAAATATGTTTTTCAAATGTAAAATATTTTCACATAACTTTGAAATTATTTCCTTTTCCATTAAGGTATCGGGAACAGCTGCCACTTGTCTTTTAGTCAGCCAGGGTCTTTCTCACGTCTGAAAGACAGAACTTTGATACTCTTCTTTTGCTACATCTAAAGTGGCTTCCTGTCCATGCACCGGTAGATAAGTAGAATATAAATGTTGAGATCTGTGATGCAAATGTCAGAGAGAAGTTTGCACTAAAAGCTGGTAGGGAAGCTACTGGAGCTCTATAAATTTTCCAGTAATTTGTATTAATGATCTTGCTGGGTAATTAAGCTGTTACCCTGTCAGCTCAATATGAAACTTTTTTAGCAATTTGCATGTTGACCGTTACCCATAAAAGGCATAACACAAGTAATGATCGACAGGCCTGTCTTAAGATGATAATGTTTTGATTACTACACCCTTTTCCACAAAGTTAACAGGAACTTTTATCAGTCTGGAGTTCTCCACAAGTAACTCAATCATTGTATAAATAAGCATATGATTCAATCCCATTCTGAGAGAGAAAAACAGACAAGTTATGCTTGCACTTTTTTCTCTATTGGGAATGCAGGACAGGTTGGTTGCACCTCTCTTTTTCTAAAATAAGCCCAAATTTCTATGTAATGCAGAATTCAGTTCAGAACATTCACATACAACAGAACAAGCACTGTGTGCTTCAGAAAGCTGTAAATCCTGGTGCTGGGCTGAAACACAGCCCAGGGGAATGCAGCCTCAGCTGGCAGTGCCTTTTCAGGCTGACAGCTCTCCTTCTTAGAGAGGAGCAAGCACCTTCCTGTGTTTCTCCTCTGGTGCAAACCGGGGTTAGTTAGTATGCTGCAGCTGTGCAGATTTTCATTTCTGATAAAACTTAGCCTGAGAGGTATTTGTTGATGATTGTCAACAATCAGATGAATTATAGATGATGTTGGTAAACAAAATGCTGCCTTGATGAATGATGACTTGGCTATACTATGACATGACTGCTAAGTCATTCAAAGCACTGATTAAACCCATTACAGTAAAATAATCACCATCCATTACCTTTAATGTCGTGAACTGACAACCTAGTTAAGGCAGCTGATGGTGTCAGCAAAATGATTTGTTGGTCCTCATGTCCAATGACAATAAATCACTTCGATAAATCAATGAACAGTAGCAATAAAACAATATATTTTCATTTTTCTTGACATTCAATTACAGAGTGTGTATACAGACTTATTCTTAAACATTCAGTGGTGTGGCAGGATTCAGCATCCACCAGTAACTAATACATACAGTTGTTGAGATCTTGTTTTGTCCAATCATGTTTTACCCTTGGTTTTGTTTTCTGCTGCATCTGCTGTTGTGATACATCACTTGTCTTACAGAGCCAGATTCTCAGGTATAAAGGCAGAATTTTTATATTCCTTTTCACTTTGTCTGAAGAAGTTTCTTCTTCTAAATTGGTTTCTGTAAGCATTGCATTTTTTGCAAGACGTCAAGGATAATGATCATTCCTGCTGTTTTCACCTTTCTGGTATCACCTCTAGGCTAATAAAGTCTATAATTTGGCTTTGCAGGTTAAACAAGAAGTGAACTTAATCATTTAATCATCCAGATCTGGGCTGAGGCTACTGTGCTGCTCATGAATAAGCAGTGGATGGGCACTGCTAAAACCTAATTCAGCCAACAGCCACCGTCTCCTCCCTGTTCTGCTGTCATTGGGGCTGTGCTAAACGCCAGTCCTGGCACACAGACAAACAGGATTGGGACCACTGGATTTTATCCTCGAAGTATACATCTGTATCTACCCATTTCTCTCTCTTCTCATAGCTATGTTCATGAGGGAATGTGTTAGCAAATTTTGGGCATGCATAGGAGTACCAAACACTAGAAACAAATCATATACTCACCAGAAATTGTGAAAGACACTTCCCAGATACTTGAAATTATAATATATTTTTATTAGATAAGCTTACATTCTTATCTCAAGATTGACGACCTCAAACCTCAAAATCTTTATTTATTCATTTTGGCTAAACAAAATGGAATGGTCTTTATGGGGAGGTGGTGGAGTCACCATCCCTAGATGTGTTCAAAAAAAGACTGGATGTGGCACTCAGTGCCATGGTTTAGTTGAGGTGTTAGGGTGTGAGTTGCACATGATGATCCTGAAGGTCTTTTCCAACAAAATGATTTTGTGAAATTAAAAATAAATTTTTCTCTGGGTTCCTTCCTCTTCCTCACCCATGTGCACACACTCCCCCAGACTCTAAAAATACTCTGAGGAGTTCACAGGGCATAATTTTTAAACATAATTCAGGTTATCTATTACCCAGGAGGGTAATAAGGCGGCAGAGATGGAAAACAAGATGGCTCTGGATTCTGTGGATTGTCTTTTCTGAGCCATCCTACCATTCATGTGCCCCGAGTCTCTACTTGCTTGGACTGAGCTTGTTTGTGTCATACTTGCATTGTAAGAAGTTTGCTGTTCACCAAGAGCAGGTATTTTCCACATTTGCGCAAAGACAAGATTCAGTTTTGGTTTCTGGTAGTGACTTAACATGGGATCCGTTCCCTTGGGCACTTGCCTGCTGCAGACAGAAAGAGCATCAAGATGAAACGTTTCCATGTGGCTACGTTGCAAGGCATATGAAAGATTTTTCTCATTTCTTTCTAAAAATGGATTTGTCAGTAGAGAATGATTGGTCTCGGTGGACATATGGGCAGTTAGAACTAGGAAAGCTGAATGTCACTACAGGATGGTAAAAATGAAATGTTTGACTGTAAATTATTTTTTATGTCATATTTAGATTACAATATAAAAAATGCAAGTAGTCAATATGAGTTATGTAGCAGACATGAGAATGTGTCAAGAAATGCTCCATTTTTGATGAAAGTGAACTAAAATGGAGACTTGCAGTGACTTTGCAGGAGACATAAGTTGATCCTTATTCCAAAAGTAATATGTGCAACAAACACTTCTGAAATGGTGACTTTCAGAACTTTGTGGACTATGTGATGTGTAAGAGTTATTAAGAAGTCATTTGAGATAACAATCATCAATTTGGCTCTGCAAAACCTCAGCAGTTGCTCAGAAGAGAGGCAGTAAAACAGACTGCTGTCCTGTATCGAATCATCTGCCTGTGAGGTCTGTACAAGCAGTTAGTTTGTGAAAGGAGGGATACACAGAGGTTTTGTGGAAAAGTCGAGTATTGTCAAAGCTTCTATTAAATGCAAGAGATTTTCTGTGCTACTATGGGTGAGAGCTGCATTTTTTTTTCCTGTAACAGTGATTCATTTAGCTGATGGTATCCCACCCTCCAAACTCTACATATATCTCTATGTTCAGCCTCATGGCCTTTTCCAGGAATTTCTTGACACTAGTGCCTAGCCTTGAAAAGCAGAGCCAGTGCCTTTAATCACTAGGTGTACTTTCATCTAGAAATTTGTGCTTTTGGGGCCTGTTTTGGCTGGTTCATACTTTCATACTTCATCTTAGTTTTTCAGCTCAGCCTCAGAATAGTAAGAACAGGGCTGGCAGCATGGCCTAGAGACTGAGATTCCTTCCCTGCTGTCACAGGACCACTTGGGCATGCTGTCACTCCTGTTGCTGAGAGGAAGGGATCAGCCTCCATGGACCCTCTCTTCTCTTGACTGAAGCTTGAACCAAAACCTGCAGGACAGCAGGCTCAGGTGTTCCCTCATCCCAGCTTTACCTGAAAGAAGATGACAGTGGCTTCTGGCAAGGCAGTTCATATTCAAGTCAGGGCTGAAATCAAATGACCCCACAAACATTGAGATGAGCACAGTGCTTTAGAGTCCTCACCAGAGTCTGGCAGCACCAATTTCCTCAGCTCTGGAGGAAAGCTAAGATGGAATGTCATTTTTACCTGGGTCAGTCTGGCCAGCTCTTTAAGTTTGACTAGGCTAGGTGGTATTTCTGCTGGTGTAGACACAGGCTATTTATTGGACAGTCTGCCTATGGGAACAAGAGGATCTACTGAGCAATTTCCAGGATGTGCTGCTCTGTACCTTGTTAAAACTGCAAAGGACAACAAGAAAATGTGTGATGTGCTGGAGATGAACTTTGAAAATAGCATTTAGCTGATAATTCTTTATAGGGTCCTAACTCTGTCTGAGGAGTTGTGTAATGTTTGTTTTTTTTTTAAAGTGAAGTCATCATGTTTTGTACCGTCTATGTCTAAATTATGAGATTCTTGTACAATGGTTACTGTACCTTTGGAAAACATTCAGCACCGTGTTCTGGCTCTATATGAGAACATATATCTCAAAGTGCTGTTTCAATGAGGCAAAGAGACAAGTTGTTAGGAAATTTGCTTTCCTACATTCATTTTAAACTTTTGAGAGATCACGCTTCAGTATTCCTTTTATCACCACCGTGAGTTTAACTACACTATAACAAAAAATATTGATTTAAAATATGTATTTTTACTTAGGTATTAACATTTGATACAGTTTTAAAGTTTTCTATAAAACTACTTTTATTCAGTATATATATGATGACAGCCTATTATATGATAGTCTGTGGTCTCCCTTAGCTCAAAATAAGATGAATGCATTAACCTTTTTCAAATGTCACCTATAAAATCCATGCAATGAAATAGTTAAGCACATAAGCCCCAACACAATCAATATTTCTTGGTGAAACTGGCTCTACAGCATATCTTTGCCATCTCTATAAACATTTGTATAGCAACTTTAACATTTGTATCTGTTTCTTTGAAAGCTGATTTAGAATTTCTGAAGGTGTCCTAGCTTGTTAATAGCATCAAATATTGAAAACTGACCCTGAAGTTTCCTTCCCAAAGTCCTTCTGGTCTTGCTTATGGCTGCAAGAAATGAAAAATTAAACACTGAGAACACACAGATCCTGTTATTCTATTTGAAAGCCCAAATAAACCTGGTGATCCCTGCAGTGCATCAATCAGTATTGCTGCATGTGGCACAGAAGGGACTGGGCAGATTTGGCTCATTATGGCAAGTACAATTTAAAAGCTTGTCCTAAAATGGGGGGAGAAAGGTAAATAATGCAACCACCATCAGCAGATGGACAGGGGATTAAAATAAAGGCAGCGAACAGCATCTGAAATGTAGCTGGAATTAGCTTTTTGGTCACATTTTATCTCTCCCCGGGCCACTGCCACCATCAGAGCAGCAGTGTGTGGAGTGACTAGTGGCACAGCTGGAACCTGCAGTGCCTTGGGGCTCAGGCCAGCAGGGACCCTGGCCACTGATGCCTCCTCAGAGAATGGGCATCTCCACGGACTGGGACGAGCACCAGGCTAAGGGCAAGATGGGAGAGGAGGAGAGCAAGTACATCCAATTTTCACAACTCTCCCAGTGCTTTTCCTTTGACACCTACCATGAAGTAGGTGTCACACAGTGTGTGTGTGCACACAGCACACTGCTGATTCACATCTTGTCACAAGACCCAAGTAATGATTACATTCTGATAATAACACAGTTTTATTTCACTCTTGTCTAACAACTTACAGCAAGTAACTGCAAGGTAAAGATAATTTTCCGGAGAAAGAATGAGAGGTTCTTTAAATTGTCCAGGTTTTTTTAATACCTTTCCATTGAAGCCTCCAGAGTGCCATACTATAGTCCTATTTTTGTATTTTTTATATTTTAAGAAAACAACAGAAAAAACCCCCCACAAAAAAAAAAACAAAAAAAAAAACCCAAAAAAACCCAAAAAACCCCCAAAAAAAAACCAAAACAAAACAAAAAAAAAACCCCCAAAAAAAACCAAAAAAGCCCCCCACCTTTCTCTTTTCTACTTTGTCAGGTCAGCATAGGATGTTCAAAACCTAATTTTTTTTGTTTGTTAATTCTGGTAGGGGGTGGGGTAGAAGGATGTAAACAACTTCTAAAAGTATTCTTCCCATGATTTCCCGGGAAAAAGGATTGAAACTTACATTTCATCATTAAGTTTGCTGTTTTGACTAAAATGTAAAAGTTGTTCATTTTATTACCTTGTAAGGTTCCCCATTTGCCAATAATGTCAATTTAATTATTTTTCCCATAAGATGAATGTATTCAAGACTGGAAATCTGGTATACAATGAGGCTATATTTGTATTTGAATTCTCAATTGATAAATTGCAAATATTTCTCAAAATATTGGCAAGATTCAAAGCAATTTAATGATCGGCTGGAAATACAGGGCTAAGCAAATATCTGTTTATATACAACCTACCTTGCAGAATGTCTTGCAGAGTAGCTTTTCTATTAGATCTGTATTGGAATATCTCTGGTAATGGAGTTTAAGAGCACATTTACCTTTCTCACAGCTGCAGCCAATTGGTGACCCATAGTCCCTGTGAAGTAAATTATGTTCTCGTTATTTGCGCTGCTCCTGGCAGTGAGACATCATTTACTTTAAAGGCAGGAGGGGGAAATGGTGAGTGAGCTCTCTGACAAACATCCTCCAGCAGATCCAGCTGTTCCTGGGTAAGATGCTCCTGGCTGATTCTGGGTACACAGAGTGCTTGGGCAACGTGACTTGGAAATCTCGCTTTCATTTCTTGAGCCTCTTGACTTTTGTTAATGCTGGGAGTTTAAACTCATCAGTAAGTTAGTGTTGCTGTGGCATGGACGTGTCCCACTGAGCCATCCTTGGTTCTGGCTGGTCATTTTGGTAGGAGGGGCACTTCTGTGACATCTTAGCAGAGGCTGGAGTTTGCCTTTGTTCTGGCTCAATCCTCAGGAATGTGGTATCTGTGAACAGCTGTTACCAGTGTGGCTGCACCACGAGGCTCCCTTTACAACCTGTGGGTACAGAAAACTTTTTGTTGGCATTAAACAAATTGATGAAATGAACAGACTGACAACTATTTTGTTTGCTCCAGGAAGGGATCTGGCTGCCCTGAAAATGGTGGTGATTGGTAGAAGGTTTCATCAATATAAAGAAGTCCGTCAGTAAATTCTCTATTTTTACATTATCCAGAAAACAAAGTTTGTTTTTTTTTAGGATTTTTTCCTGCTGTATGATTTTCCAGTGGTGCCTAAATAATCAGCACAAGTCACAGTATTTGTGTCATTACATCGTTCCCTGCACAGCCTTGTCCAGTAGAAAGATTTGCAAATGATGTAAAACACAGAGGCTCTCAAGCCAGATGTTTATTTATACAGGGAGCCACATTATCTGTCTCTATTCACAAAGGTTATGTTTTCCTTTTCCTGGTGGCTATTCTATCACACCACTCCCACAGCAGGGAGCAGCCAACAGTCAAAGCAAACAGCTCACAGATAAAGCATGGGTCCTTTAATAATATATTTTCTTCCAGGTTACCTGAAAAATACTTGAAAACATACTCAAGGACAGTCAGGTTTGATTAGGAAAACTATTTGTGTCTGTACTCTGACATGCCTTGATTGAGGAGTGACAAATGCAATACAGATGTGTCCCAGGTATCCAGCAGGTGTGTTTGAGGATAAAACATTTAGGGTTTTTTTTCTTTCCTTGTTTTTCTTTAATGATTATTATTAACTGCATTAGCACAAAGATAAGTTAATTGTAATCCCTTCACTCCACCTGACCTGTTTTTGTAATAATTGAAATTTCAGATAAGCAATTAATTCGTTTATGGCACAAAAGAAGCATAATGGTTGAGGAAAGTCAAAGAGTTTGATTTTCTTTGTTTGTTTTTTTTAATGGATAATGTCGATTATTCATTACATCCTTTACTTTGATGGTTAACAAGACACATTGAGCTTCAAGGAACAGCACAGGATTAAATGGCTTTGTCAGAGGCATCTTTAGTTCTCATGAACCAGAAGTCCATAGGTCTCCATGCAGAACACCTCCACAGGCACTAGAATTTAATTATTTTTCAAAAGCATTTGTTTCATTTTGTTGTGACACAGAGATTTGAATTCCTCATTGTCCTAAAGCTCAGTTACAGAGGATTGCTGTGTTGAGCAAGGGTGGAGGGCTCTTGGGAACTGAATTTTAAAGGTGTTTGTGCTGCAACTACAGGGAACTGAGTGGTCATGAGAATGGCAGGTCACACCACGAGGAGGAGTTCAAAGTCAGTACAGACTGAAGCAGATTTCTGCAAGCCTGCTGGCTTCACATTTTCCTCTGGTGTCCCTTCTGCCACACAAAAGGAAGGCAGCACTGCTTCATTGTGCTGATGTTGTGGTTTAAAACAGGAGTCTGAAATTTGGTAAACTGGTTAAAACCAATCTGTAGCATGCAAACATAAAATGTGATGTAAAGCCAAAGTAAAATGGTTTTTAACTCAAACACATACCCTAAAAGCAAGCTCATGAATATTCATGGCAGGTACTTATCCAGCTGTCTTGAAAGACACCTGGGAGTTTATGAACTGTTCCAACAGTGAGACCAGAATGGGCTGAATTCTACAAATCCTATTTCAGAAATTTCAAAAATGCTGTATCAAACTGGAAGCATTATTTATGCTGGATCTTATGAGATTATGGTTACACATCCTGTCTTCATCATTGCTTTTAAGATTTGTAGTTTCTTTAACCTATCACTGAAATACTTTCACCATCCTCCTTCTGTGCCTCCATATTAGGTCTCATGCATTTGAAATTCGATGAATGGTTCCCTTAGTTAATCATTCTGTGAAAGTCTTCTGCTTTGTTTGTTTCTTAAATATGCAGTTCCTGTGGTTCTTAATCAACAAAAAGATAAATCTGAAAAAAAATTTAAAAATAGAAAAAAATCCTGCTATTATAAGGGAGGCAGTCAAAAAGCCAATGAATGCTGGAAGAAACTTTATTATTTATTGTCAATAAATATAACAATAAAACTTTTTAAATTTCTGGAATCCTACTGAGATTACACCTTCTTCCATCATAGAAGGAGTAAGATAGAGTGTAAGATGGATAGGCAGTGTCAGCAGTGAGCACTCCTGCACTATTTAGGTGTCACATGGCCTTTAGGCATGTAAAACTAAACGGACTGCTTGGGAAGAAATCTGTTTGTAAAGGTGCCACAACTGTAGTAAGTCTGGGAATGGTTCTGATGCCTCTCCTGGCACCTCCAGGAAACTTTTGGAGTGAGCAGTTGCATCACCCTCCCAACTGTGTAACGTCTTCTTTTCACCATGATAATCTCTGTAAACTTGGGGCCAATTTTAGCCTGCCTTTTCTTAATTGCTGATGTGGAGATTACTAGTTCCTGCATTGTGGACACAGCCTTTTTCAGCACACCTTCACATCCCAGCATGATTACATCCTGTGATGGCAGCAGTACTTCTGCACGGCGCAGGGGTAGGAGTGCTGCCTTGTCCTCTGGCAGCATTTTTTGGTCCTCTGCATCATTCACATTGTTTTGTACTGATTCCTCTATCCAAGCTTAAGCTCTTCCATGTTTTCTTGCCACTGGTGAATTCACTCAAACTTCTGGCTAAGGAGCACTAGGTTTCTAAAGCCTCCACTGCTGCCCGAAGTCCCCACCTGCTTCACATACACCAGTCCTTTTGTAGTTTTCCTTTTGCCTTTGTTTTGAGCAGCTATTTGGACCAGATCCAAGCTCTGCCCAGTATCCTCAGTCTTTGACACCTCTGCAGAAAGCTGTTTGCTTTATACAATAGTTCTATAGACAAGTGTAAACCCTAAACAAGATCAGATTTCATTTTGTGCAGCTTTTAACCACAGACTGCTGCTGCCAGCTGGCCTCAGAAGACTTATTTTCCATCACCTGCAGTCGGTCACACTTGCCCAGCCTAAGACTGCTGCTTATCACTGTTGTTTTAGCAATATTGCATCTAGCACCACAGCCCAGCTGGAATCAAAACATTCATTTAATAGTACAGCTGCAAATATGGCAGCTGAGTGACGGGTGCCTGGCTTTGGCTGTGCACACACTCCTTGCTTTTCCTGGAATTGCACTGCAGTCATCATCCTCTGAACTAAAGCCCTCTGCATCCTTGGGCTGTGCATGCACTGCTCACTCTTTTCTTCCTGGAATAGCTGCAGCACTGGGAATTACAGATGGCTCTATTTCACATTCTGCTTTCACCTCTCCCTTTCTCACGCCTCACAGCTTTCTTTAACTTAAATCTCTTTGTGTGTGTGAAGGTTTTTGGTGGATGTTTTTTCCAGTCTGTGTTTTCGGGATTTTTTTTCCCCCCCCAAACAGCCATTTTGCTGTTTTTTTCTAATCACTTGAGTGGTCCAAGTGGGGTGGTAATGTTTGGAGGTGCCTCTCAGGAGAGAAGGAACTGCTCTCTCAGCAAACTCTCCTGTGACTGGGATCCTAGCTTGGTAGGGAGTCACCTTGAAAATAAGAAAATAAGTCACAGGTAAATAAGAAAGTTTAAAATTTTTGCTGTATATTTTTGTGTAAGTACATGATAGGTCTCTCCTGGCTTTTTTTTTGAGGGAATTGTAATGCTTATGCAGCATTTCTGTCAGATGTCTGGTGTTTCTGTTATTGTTCTTAGCAATGTTTTTTATCTTACTTTTCTTTTTTCTTCCCAAAGTGATGGCGAATACACATCTCCCTTCTGGCTTTCAGCTCTTTATCTTTAGCATCTATCACTAGATCTGTATACAGACTTTGCTTTCCCTGCATTTCTGTTTGTGCCAGATTCTCTTTGTTAGAAATTCAGCATGGCCAATGATCTGAGTCACTCTATGATAATCACCTTCCCTGCCTTCCTGTGCATCTCCTTGGCCTGCCTTCACCACATTTCACACACCACAAGTTGGCTCATAAAACAAGAGGTCTTCCTGCTCACAAATCTAAGCGGCTCTTTATTTAGCAGCTTACTTCAGAGCTGCTGCACATGCAGAACACGAGAAATAGGTGGATGTCATGGTTCTTCCCTCAGAGTCTTTCTCCTTTTTTTTGCACTTCAGGTCTGGATAGGAAGGATATCTGTAGGGCACAGACAGTCATTTAAGCTCAGATTTCCATTAGTGTTTAGTACTTTTGCAAGCAGCATGCTTACTCTTTGTAGAAAAGGCAGCTCACTGTTCATCCAGACAAAGGTCTTTGCCAGACAGGCAGACATCTGGAGTGGTGTGTGTATCATTTTCCTGTTCTGGGAAAAAATTCCCCCCTTTTTTCTACCCACTAGAAACGCTCCACCTTTTTAACAGGGAAAAGATTTTAAAATCTGCTTGGTTTTTTGGGGTTTCTTTAAGTAATGGTGAATTTAGTTACATTGCATGTACATTTGTTTAACTGTAGTTGTAGATTTTATGTATATCTGAAAATGAGAAGTTTAAAAGAGGATCAAGAAAAATGGAAGAGTTGTTGACCTTCTAACTATTCTTATATATATTTTTTGTTCAGTGAAGCTGTTTGTGTTTAGCTATTTGCATCTTTTCTTTGATTTCCTGGAGAAATCAACCGTTTATTCAACCTTTTATAATAGGTTGTTCTTCTGTTTTGTTTTGACTATTAAAAAACTTTTGATACTGCTATCAAAGAAATGGATGTAATATAGCAATCGATAAAATTATAAATTTTGGTGTCAAAGTAGCACAAACTGTCAGACCTGGGAACAGGTCTGACAAAGACAGGGGGATGGATGTAGCCAGTGAGCTGCCTGGGATTCATCATCTTCAAAGATTCAAATCATTATTCTTCACAGTGGATAATCAAGGGTGGGGGGAATTAAGTATGCAGTTTTATTTAACAGAAATGTTTTGAAGATGTATGGAATTCTTTGTGAATAATTCATGTGCTTTAAGATCAGAAGCACTGAAACAAAAAAAAGGTGGGCAATTCTGCTGGGATGTGCCAGTTTAGAAACAAAGCAGCACTCCTGCCACATGTAAATGCTGCTGAAACAGGATGGCTGTAACATCAGGGAAAAAGTTCTTTCCTAAAAAGTCTGTAGCAATATAGATGATCTCTTCTTCAGAAAGCAAATTATTCACTTTGTCCTTGATCAATTGCAGTTAGCATGTATTTGTAGCTCACAACTGCTTCTCCACAACACAGAAGTGCCTCACGGGGGAAAAGTCATGCCTGGGGAAAAGAGCATCAAGAAAACCCAGCCACAATGAAGCCTTCTCCATCTTATGCCCCTACCAGGCATCTCTGATTAATCAACCTTTTCAATGACTTTGACACTAACAAGTTATTTAAATTTTCCTTGCCTCTCCCAGTACATTTGCTCTACTTATTTTTCTACAAGATTAGATACAGAAAAAAAATTGAAAATAAATACTGGAATGTGCTTTTTATTTGGGACAGCTGCAGAGCAGCTGGTGTAGTGTAGACTGTTAGGGACAGGTGACAGCTCTGCCACTTTGTGTGAACTTTTATATGCTCCCTTCTGTGAGCCTGCACCAGCAGGGTAATATAGGTATTAAATTTTTAATATCTATTTTAGTATCTCTACATCAAATGCCTGGCTTTGCAGTCCAAACTGAAGTCAATGGGCATTTGCTGATGCCTAAAGATCATTGCTTCTTATTTGAAGAACTGGGACTTTGTGGCACAAGGAAATTATCTCCTAGTTGGTCACTGCAGGGTCTGCTGGGCAGGTGGGCACTGCTGGGGAGCCCCTGTCAGAGGACAGTCTTGCAGCTTTCTTCAATTTATGGCATTCCAGCCACATGTTCTGTCCTTCCCATTACAAAGAATGCATGAAGCAAAGCTTTCTCCAGGACTGATACTTCTGTCTGGTTTTCCCAGTACTTTGAGGACTTCTGTAGACCCATTTTATCTAGCATTTTAAACCTCTTGGGAAACTGGATGCAAACTGCTTGTGTTCAGCATTCAAAAGCGGAAATACTTCCATAAATGTTCCTATATACAAGCAGAATCCTTCTTACCATGTATATGCTGGCTATTAGCATATCTCCTCTTCTTCTCAGGGATGACCACCTTTGGCTACACAGACATGGGTTTAGGTAGAAGCACAATGTGCCCAGTTACACCCTAATGTCAGGGACATTTTCACCACCTTGGGTACACAATGATACTTGTCTGGAGAAGCCAGACAGAACAGAATGCACCAATCTTTTAAAATACTCCTTTTCCACCTCTTTGCTACTTTTCCCAAGCATAGACAAATAAAACTGTAGTTTGAGGGTAAGGTTCAGCCAAATCAAACTGTCTGAACACCGAGCTGTTTTTGGAACTGCCGCAGTGTGCCCTGCACCACTTCTTTTCCATTTTACATGCATGCAGAGAAGGTCAAGCAGTGAATTAGCAGACACCTTTGATGGTGCCAAAGACAACAATCTGCTTCAATACATTATCAAATAATAGTCTATAAATTATGTAAGCACTGAAATGCCAAGCAGCAAACAGCATTTTCAGTGCTAAATAGACTCACCAAAATCACTAGAAACTGCTAACCCCGATGATGCAATTTTTTGAGGAGTTTAAACATTAACTCTTTGACACCATCCTTCCTTCTCTTTGGTCTTTCTGTCAAATGTGATCTTTTTTTGATCATTCTCTTGTTATGCGATTCTGTGACACTGTGTTTCAATTCATATTCAGACCAACTGCATAAGCTGACAGAATTCTAAGGCAGTTTGGGAGGGGTACCATGTAAGGATAAAGATATTGAGTATGCAAAGCTAGGGAGAAAAGTGCCTGAAAATGGAGCTGGCAACATGGAGCTCTGACCCTTTGTATGCTGCTTAGCTCCACACTTTCCATAGGCAGAAGATGGAGAGGTGAAAAATCCAGAGGCTGTGCATGCATCAGTGTGGTACCTCCTGAGATAGATCCTGCAGCCTCTGGGAGATGAGAATTGCAGCTGGTCAGGGCTGTCAGCATCCATGGTAGTGAGAAATCAGAAAAAAAAATGTAAAATAACAGATTTTATTAGAGGGTCAATTATGGTTTGGGGTTTGATGGGTTTTTGGTGTTTGTTTCAGTGTTTTGTTTTGTTTGTTTTTTTGGGGTTTTTTTTTGGTTTTTGTTTTTTTTTGTTTGTTTGTTTTTTTTAAATAGAGAAACATCAAAATAAATAGAATAGACAGTATTGAGTACCTTGGTTTCAGGGAACACATCAACCTTGTTCCTAAGAACTTGATGTTTCAAGCTCAAGGGTGTCTTCTAGAAGTTGAAGCATCCTTGGGAAGGGAAGTATTTTATCTTCAAACTTGTTTTCACAGAGTTTCCCAGAAGCTGTGGACAGATAATGTTCTGCCAATGCAGTTTGTTAGACAGACAAGGGCAAGGAGTGCCACATGTGCAAAATGCCATCATCCTTTATTGACAAAATGTCTCATAGACTCAAAGGATTAAGTAAAAATTAGGCTAAACCAAATCAAATCCAAAACCCAACGTAAATATTAATGTACAAAAAGTTCATAGTTTAGCATGGTGCTTGACTATTAAGCACAGCAAATGTCATGATCATTGGGTACATAGCAGGACTTGGGCAAGTGCTGTGGTCTGTAGGGAAATGTACTTGCTCACAAACTCTTTCTATACAGGCTGCTATGAATGCATTATTTTGGAAATCCACTAAAATTCATGGAATCATTATCAAAAGATAAAAGCATGTTAAGTTGAAATACACCAGAAGTCCTAAATCAAGGCTTTTACCACTGAATATCTTACTTGCCAAGGCTTTTTCTTTCAGAGAATTCTGCAATTTCTAAAAACAACTCTTTCTTTTTCCATTATCACATTTTAGGACCAAAAAAAGAAAAAAACCTCTTTCTTTGTGTTTTATCTCACTATTTCACTGAACATGAAATTTTTAAAGCCTCCAAAGCAAAGATAATTTGCAAAATAACTTCTCTGCCACTTTGAAAAAAGAAACCATCAAAAGATCATGCTGTGTCCTGTGTTTCTGTGAGAGAGCCTAGGGTGGGGAACACATATAATTAAGTGCTTCACAACTGAATTTTGCTCTGATTTTTGTACTTGCGATAATTTGCTAGTAATGATGCTTAAGGCAGGGCTGCAGTTGTTCTACCTGTTAGCTCAGGTGCTCTTGCTTCCTCCTTCTGCAAACTAACTTAAAATCAATGATCAGAGAAAAATCTTTTCTCCTTTGTTTACTCAATGCAACGAAAGACCAGAGGTCTGTTGGCTATAGGTGCCCAGAATTAGATTAGTTTAACACAGGAGTGAAAAATGAATGCTTTGCTGCATCTCTTCAGAACAGGGCAAGCTGTTCCCTGCCAGTGGGAGTTCCTAACCCAAGAATATTCTCCAAGTTTAACCATGAGTTGTGATTCTGGTATGTATACCACAATTCAAATTCATAAAATTAGACATCTGCTCGGTAAGCAATGATTTCAACTTTTAGTAAAGTACCACTGTCCTTACATGAATCTGGAGGCAGTAGAGATATATGACTCAAGAGCTCACTCCTAGAAAGTGTCTCCCATTTCCAAAACTGTCAGTTCCAATATATTTCACTGTTATAACTTCTATACAAAACAGTGAGAATGTTGAAGAGAAAATTTTGCAGATTAACATAAATTAAGTATTTCTATTATTATAGTAGAAGGTCTTCAGCTACTGTAGAAAGCTAATTCTCTTCAAGCAAGGACTGGTTGTTGTGGAGTCTTAATGCTGGTGACAGCATTCAAACCAAGGATTTGTTATTCTGTCTCCAGAAGGGCTCATAAAAGGACATCTCAAGCAGGCAAACTTATGTAATACTTTCCCTAACATTCTCTCAGCCTTCCACTTCATACCTCTCTGGTGATTTCCTAGGTCTCTTGTGGCTTGTTCATTTGGAACCCTAAATCATCTCTTTTTTCAGGTAATCATACAATTTTCCTTGAATCAGTGTCCACTCTTGAACCCGCAATAACAAGGAATTGCACAGATCTGCTATCCACTGTGTTCAAAAACAGCTCTCCTGGCTTCACTTGATAAACCATAGCTCTTGGAATGAAAGAGACAGTAAAAAAGTTGATTCCAATCCTTTAATTCCATACCAGCCCTTATTGTACAGATTTGTACCAAATTCTTTCAGATCAGCTCTTTTTTTCAGCTTTTTCATTTTGACCCTAGCCATCTTTTTTCTTTTTTAAGCATGGTCAGAACTCTTCCATTTCTCCCTTAGCTATTTGACTTTGGTGAGGAATTTTGTCAAAAACCTTTTGGAAATACAAATAGATCTGCCTTTTCTGCAAGGATCTGCAAGCCAGGATTTCCCTTAGCAGTTTCTCACAGCTCTGGCAGTTTTCCATCCTCTGTAGATGCATCCTTTATTATAGTTTCTGCTAATTTGCCCAGTGTTGCCATGATTACAGGCCTGTGATTCCTCAGATCTCCCTGGTACCTTATCTTAAGGATTGATATTGCATCCATTCTTTAGATTGGAGGATATTTTAAGTGGTTCGTCTGGTTGCAAATTGCCATTAATAACTCAACTACTTGATCTGTGTTCTCTTACACCCCCTGGGTGACTGCCATTGATTTTTGCAAAGGTTACTGGTCATGTGGAGCTGAAGCTGAAGTGTAATTGTATTATCTGCCCTCACTGGCTCTCTGACTCCTCTCAGCACAGAGCAGTCACTGCCAGCAGCTTCCTGAGGGGCAGCTCGCCATTACCTGGATGTGGTTCAGTGTAGTCATGTGCCCCTCTTCCTGTTCGAATGATGTTTCTGGAGCTAATCCTCCTCTACAATCCTCTCCCCATCCTCTTCCTGGGAAGATGCACTTTAAAAAAATAAAAAAGAGGAAAAGCTGAATACCAGATCTTTCTCTGCTTCGAGTCTGCTCCTGCCCCATGCTGTGTCATAGTCAGTTCCTTTTGTAAGTGACATCTGCCTTCAGCATTAGGGTTGAGCTGAGAAATCAAGTACAGTTGGGACTGTGGGATCGATTGTTTCAAGCTTTTGCAGAATGGGGTGGATTCAGAGTTAAGTATCTGAGAAATGTTTGATTTTTTTTTTTTTTTTTTTTTTTTTTGTAATGAGCTCTAATCTTATCGTGGGATCCCAAAACTAAGTAGGATCAAACAGTATTTACTCTTCTGCCTTGACCTGCTGTCAGAAATGTGCCACATGACACTGACAGATCAGTTGAAAACAAAGAAGAAAAGAGATTAAATAGGAGCTATTTACAGCTGCTTAACTTTGGTGCTGTCACCTTCATACATGGCAGAAATGTCACCTTTTCCTACACACATTGGAGAATTCTCCCTACAACAGCTGTGGTCTGCCAGTGACAAAAGCCAGAGTTTGTGGTAAGATGTGAAAGTGTGAATATTGGCCATGATCAGTCTTGAGAACCTTTTCCTTCTGCTGGCAAGCTTTCTGCCCAGAAGCTGGATGACTTTCTGGTGTTCTGTCACCAATGTAGCTTTTAGATTTGGATAAATATCCTATCTGAAGGGCATACTTGGTCTGGGTTTCTGCTTCCCCAAAAGCTTTATAGACCTTTGTAGTGGCTTGTTCTGTGTACCTTGATTTGTGTACTTTGACTGTTACTCATTCTTATTTTTTTTATGCATAAAATGTCCATAGTGTTAATGGCAAGGTTGCTTAACAGCACTCAGCTGCTAAATATTTTATTTTCTTTATTTTTTTTCTCCAAAGAGAGTCTTTGTAAGTCATTTTATTTCTCATTCAAAATTCAATCCTCTTCTGACAGTTCAGTGTCACTACCAGAATTTGGTAAAATCACTCCTATAATGAATTTGAATTGAGATGTATGAGGGTGACCAGTGGCTTAATGGCACAACTGTAACTACTCCTTCAATCAGCTCCTGGGTAATAAGTGAGGTAAGAATAGCTCCTCATCTTGTGTGCTGCACTACCTGAGGTTGCTGCAGGCAATCATTATTACCTGCTACTTCATACTCTGTTTGGCCAGATAATGTCTTGCAATTAGGCCTTAAGAGCAAGCGATGGAAAGCTCTCCATAAAAGCTGATTATATTTGGGCCCAGCAGCACATCCCTACCACCATTCTCTGAGATTTATGACCTTTTGGATGTTTCTCTGCTGCTGCTCTGATACAGAGGCAAGCTGTTTATCCAGGCTGCTGCAGTCCAGACCTTCAGCAGTGGTGCTCTGGCATAGCTGGACTGAAGTCAAGGACAGTATGGCTCCTCACTTATATCCCTTCATATTCTGTAATGTGAGCTGTATCCTGTTGGCACTTTTTCATTTCTTTTATTGTCACACTCCTTTTCAGTGGGTGTAAATACCATGCCAACATTTACTCAATGGGTCCACTGTTGGAATCAGGCTTGCTTCATGGTTTTTACATGATGATGCTGAAATGGTTTTGGTGGCTGTGGGAGATAGCATAAACATAGAAAACATTGAAAGTTAGGTGGATGTCAATAGAGATTGGCAATTAATCTTCCCTGATATTTATGTTTACACTGCCATGCATGAAAAGGACAGAGAATTAAACTGTCCCAAGAGTAGCCCCAATCCTAAGGGCATACAAACTCCTTTGCTCCTGCATAGCAGCCAGCAAGCACAACTGGCTCCCAAGGATGGGCAGCACAGCAACCCCAGGCTTAACAGATAATTCAGCTGGGAATCTGCAAGGGAATTTTCAGCCTTCCTACATTCCAAAGAAGGGCATGCATATGTGGCCAAGATGCCTTCTTTCCCCTTCCCAGAGCTGCTGTGGTTTGGGAGGATGTACAACAATATTCTCTTGCTTTGCATTTGGGCAAACAACATTGATATTCCCAAGGGTGACAACAAGGGTGCAGCCTCCAAGGGCACACCAACGTTACTCTGGGACCAAAAATCATTTTACCCCCAGGCCAGGCCAGTCAGGAGTTACATCAGGAGAAACATTGCTTATCACTGAGCATGAGCTAATGAGCCCTAATGAGATTTCTGTTCAGCTAGGAGCACATGCAGAACAGGCTTGTAAAATATAATCATATCACTTTCTGAGAGACAGTATAAAAACTTCACCTGAGACCTTTGGGGTCTCCAAGCACTTTGAACTTTATCTGGGCAAGCAGAAATTAGTCAAGGTCTGGCCCACATTACTTCATTTGACAGTATTTAAAAGACTGTGTTTCACCTTTGTGGTCATCTTAAAAGCACCAAAGGAAGGTGGCCATGACAAGTAAAACAGTCTTGTAGTTTGGCTTGGGTTGGTATGCCTGAACTGTGGTCAGCTTAGTCCCAAAAGTATTTGTTTTTTTCATCTCATATAATAGGATGTGTCAATTGTTGATAAATTTTATCATGCTAAACCATGTCATAAGAGTTAAAGAGAAAGTAAAATTGTAGTAGAGATAAGAAAAAATAAATAAATTGAGGTAAGAAAATTGAAATATGTGGTGAAGTATGTCCTTTCTGCTTTTAGTTTACAGCATTCAACAGATTTAAATGTCTTTTCAATATCTAAAAGTTTTCTTCTCTAACCCATTAGTGAACTATATCCCAGCATTGTCACAAGGGTGGTTAGCAGCCACAGGAGCCCTTCTGAGTGAAAGACATGCAATCTGTCAGGGTGGGCAGGCTAACACAAATCTGTTAGCACTTGCTGTTCCTACACAGGTCAGAGTCTTCGGAACACTGGCCAGATTTCAATTTGGGTAGCTATACATCTGTTAGGACTTCAACTGTGGCTTGTAAAGTTTGTTTGAATCCTTTGAAGAGCAAGTAAACTTTATGGAAATGTCAGGTAAGATGGGGTTTCAGAGAAAAGGGAAATTTGAGACCTTGGCTGGAATGTGAGGAGGAACCACAGTGCATCTCTGTCCTGCCCCAGCTTCCCATGGTGGATGCTAGTGAATCCCTGCAGGCAGCAGGGATGCTTCTGCATTGCCAGGTCACAGCTGGATGTGCAGAGAAGCACTGTGCAGATGCCAAAAGTGGCTGCAGGTGGGCCAGGGGGAGATGAGAAGTCCCGTGTGTGTGTTTGCGGCTCAGCACCTCAAAGCACGGCTTCCCGACCTGGGCACATCTCTGGGGGGTTATTCTTGTGCACAAATCTGCACCTCTCTGGGGTCTCTGGCTGCACCCCAGGGCATCTACCCACCATCAGGCAGTAGATGTGCCATTAGTTTCCCTGACATAAACTGTAAAATGGTGCTGGAGGTCTTTCTTTGCTACAGAAGTGGGGACAAAAATGGGTGTTAGAGCTGCAAAGCCCTTTGATAACATGGTAATGAGGACTATAAAGCACCTCAGAGAGATGGACAAGCTTCTTTTTCACCATCTGCAGAATCTCATTAGCCTACCTGCCATTCCATTCTGTGCCTTAAGAGCAATGTCAGGACCTTATTCTTCTCCTCTTGCAGAGAGCTGTGCCTGACCTGCTCCCTCTGCATTGAGAGCAATTGCAGGCAGATCAAGGATCGGAGGCTCCTCTTTGTCACCTTCCATGTAATAACCTGCTTCCTGACAGAAAAAGTGTCAAAGGACAGCTATTCCAAGGATGAATATATCACTGAACAGTCCTACAGCACTAATCTGAGTTTTCTGAAGCAACTTGGAGCTGTTCTCTTTCATTTTATTCCAGGACTACAGCTGCGTAAAAATTTAGACAAGCCCAGCTTTCCTTTCCATGCTCATTTGCTTGTTTTTGAGTGCATGTGTCATTTTGCATTATTTTATATGCTAAGGGGCAGATCCTGAAATTTTTAGCCATGTTTGGCAGAACCTTGTTCTATAAATAATCCTGTTAGCTCCAGTGGATCTTTTTGTGGAAAACAGCACTGTTCAGCAGCAGCTGAAGAGTCCCAGCAGGAAACTCAGGGAGGAGTGGAAGAAGAAAATGGCTGCCAGAGATCAGAACAATATTTAGGTTTTAATGTAATCCCACATCAACCACTGAATGAAGTAAAAAAACTTTTTTTTTTTTTCTTTTAATGTAATATCTCCAGAAAAAGCAGGAAAAACCTTGGATGACCATCAAGGATGCTTTAAAACAAATGTTCAGTACTCATTCTCACTGTATAGTGCTAAAAGAAGACTCAGTGACTCTTTGGCTCCTAACTGTCCCCTCAGGCAGCTTATTTACCCTACCCTCATGAAGGTAAAAGTATACAAAACATTGTAACTGCTGCAAAGCAATTGAGCCACTCTTTTAACCTCCTCCTATCAATATTAATAACCTACTCTAATTGCACAATGCTTCTTTTTTTCTTTCCTCCTTCTTCTTCAATCTGCTATAGGGATTAGTTAGTCATCTTCTGCATCTTCTTTAGAGGCCTTAACAAATGGAAAAAATGTTAATTTTTCACTCTTGCTCTTTTTTTCCTTTTCTTTTTTTTTTTTAAGTGTCAGAATGAAATTAATTTCCCGGAAGGGTATTTAGTGTCTTTCATGTATCAATCACAGCTGCGTTCTTCCTTTCCTCATGCATAGATGGTTTCTCTTAGGCTGTATGAGGTCAAAAAAAATAGAAGATAGGTATATTGTAAAGATATTTACATTTCAGGCTTCTTTAATGTATTTTAATGCTGGAAATGCTACCCAACATGAGTGAATTTAAGGAAATTTGGTTTCCAAATGGCCAAACAACAGGTTATTGGCACTGTCTGTGGGCCAGTTTTAAGTATGAGAGGAATTGAGCAAATTTTCTCTTTACAGATATCGCCATACTTCAATCTTTGAAACTTCTCATGTATGTTCTGCCAGGCAGCTCTCTTCCTTTAATATGAGATGATAATTATGGCATGTGGTGGAGGCATCATTAAAGTTTCTTTAATTCTTTTTATGTTGTAATAAATTGTACTTGAAAGAATTAATAGCCTCTTGAATTCTAACTAGTCAGAACTTCAGGTTTGTCGCTAAACTGTCCTGAATGGCAGGTTTGTGAACTTTGAAATGGTGGACAGAAAGCATTGCCAGCCCATTTTGTTCATGCTGACAAACATTTCTCCTTTCTTTAGGGATTAAAGACTAAAAGCTGAGTGGTATATTGTAACCATGCTCAAAAGCAAGTGGCAGTGTAAGTTTGAGGACAAGCACGAATATTCAGTCTCTATTTTAAACACCCTAGCAAGATTTTTTTCTCCCTGAACCATAAGTAGAATCACAAAAGAATTCAGGTGAAAGAAGGACCTAGGGAGGTCCCACGTGTTGCTCAATGTGAGGTCAAACTGGATTGCTCGGGGATTTATTCAGTCTGGTCTTTTAAGCTTCCATGGAAGGAGAGAGTACAACCTCTCTAGCAGCCTGTGCTGCTGTTTCACTGTCCTCAAGGTGAAAAATTATCTCCTTGCAGCCACTCTGAATGCCACTTATTTCAACCCAAGTCTGTTACTTTTTACACTCCCACCCTTCACCTCTGCAATGAGCCCTCATCCACTTGTTGATGACCATCACGGTCATCACGAGGCACGGGGGACTGACTTTATGTGTTCACAGGCCATCCCTTCATAAGCACTGGGGGCTACTTTTAGGTGCCCACAGGCCGTTCCTTCCCTAGGCTGAACAAACCCTATTCTCACAGCTACAGCTCACAGAGCAAGTGCTCCTGTCCTGACCATCTTGGTTCTTCCCTGCCCTCCCTCAGTTACATGATGTCTGCTTTCTACTGGGCATTCCAGAATGGATGCAGTGCTGTCCATGTGGTCCAAAAGTCCTGAGTAAAGGGAAATAATCACATCTTTCAATTTACCAGCAGACCTGCTCCCTGAACTGGCAGGGTCCAGCCTGCATTGCTCCAGGGACTTTGTCCTCCTCAGGTTTGGGGCTTTGTGTTTGTCCCTGTTGGATTCCATGGGTTTTCCCTAGAGCTGACATGAGCAGTGTGTGGTTATTGATGCCTGTGGGCAGGGCTCCTTGACTCCGCAGTCAGGCAAGGCTTCTCTTGCCTCACATCTCCGACCTTCAGGTGCATTTTGCTGGCTGGGAAAGGCGTCAGAGGAGAATATATGATGCAAAGTGTGATTCTAGGCAGGCTTTGGTGTCTCCTGTGCATTATTTTGGTCTAGTCAAACCCACTCATGGGCAGTGCAAAGAAAAAGTACTTCTATAACTGTGCTTCTGCAGACATGTGATAGAAACCTAGCAGATGGGCTGTGTCTTTTATTATCAACTGGGGATGAACAGACCTGAACTCGAGGAGCAGCACTAGATGGAGTGACAAAGCTTATTCTCAAACTTCACTCTTGTCTCTTGCATATGTCTCCTGTGGTCTGAAAATACATGAGGTGCTTATATCCTCAGATTGCCTCAGAAAAATTACACAGATAAAGAGCTGAGTGGGAGCTTGTTAGCCACCAAAGCCATGCAAATATTGGGGCAGAGTGAAATAAAGTCAAAACTCCCCTGTTCCTCCAGTCCATAGCACAGGCAAAAGCTCACTGCTGAAAAGTGTCAGCAGAAACACTAGAAGTGTCTGGGACTCTTCCATGCTGGGCAATGTCCTTCCTGAGCTAAATAGATAGGTAGGACTGTTCACACAAGATCCTAATTTGTCTTTAAGGAGAAGGGAAATAAGAGCCACAGTGCAGCTGCTTATTGCTGCATTGGATGTGCTCCATGTGATGTGCAGCTCTGGTTTCTGCAGGGGTTGAGTTTAATAGGAGAGGAACTCATCACAGTTCGTGAAGTCAAGAGTCAGTCAGTCACAGGAAATCGTCATGAGCATAATTTCATGCAATTTCTAATCCTTTCCCTTGCTCTTGTGTGTTCTATTCCCGAGTCAGTGCACTCCCTCTGGTGGCTGATTTACTGTTTCAGCTTCACTCCGTTTTGGTGTTGAGGTCTCACACGAGCAGATGGCTAAAGGAACTGAGAGAGCAATAACACTGCTTTTATTAGGCTACTTTATAATTTTATGTTCTTGACACAGAGGGCACAGATAAAGTCTGTATATTCAAATGTATTTTAAAATAATCCCCATTCACAGAAAAAGGTGAAGCTAAAAATATTCTGCTCAGAATGACTATTTCTGGAAAGCACCTAAAATATTATATTTTTATCAGGTCACTGATCTTCCATTTTAAGACCTATGTTGGTCTTTCACAAAAGGTAATGTGTCAAAGTCCTTTTTAGCAATTTCCTCTAATTTCCTTTTAGGATCTGCTCCAGCTCACATTGCCAGCTTTTCTGGATAGAAAACACCTTTTTCTTCTCATAGCATGGCAGTCAGGACAATAGAAGCTATTGCTGCTTGTAAAGCCACAGGGAGAAACTATGTGCTGGAAATCATCAAAAAGAGAAAGAAATATCCACTCTGAAAGGATAAACCTCTTTTGAATGTGTTTTTTATGTCATCTGTTCATGCAGGTGATTGATTTGCCTACACATTTTTAGACAATGCTTATTGTTAAGCAAAGCCACTGATAAAGAGGCATTCAGTAATTAAACACTGTTCTGAGGCTGGGAAACATCAGTAGAAACAGTATTTAGTTAATTAGCTGTCATGCTGTGTTTCAGAGGAGAGAAACACAAGCAGATGCTGCTGTGAACTTGCTTGCCTGTAGGCTGATGCACTCCAGCACCTGGTGACCTTCCTGCCTTAAGAGAAAGAGCTGCTCCCACACATTCAGCAGCCGGATCTAGGTGCTGACCTGGCCACATCTACACTGTGGTGAAAGGGCTCAGCTGTGCCTTTGAAGCAAGTTTATTGAAGGCAAGAGAGAGAGAGAGAGAGTTGGCATGGTTCATTTTATTTCCCACGGTAACATCATCAACCCAGGTGGCAGCATGGCCCAGGACATGCTGCTTGGTCAGAGGATGCAGTCTGCAAATCCCATCAGTTCCTCTGGATCAGTGCTTGCAAAATTCAACCAGAGCTAATTTTAGAGGCCAGTGCTGACTTTAGAGGCCACTCCTATCAAGCAGACTCCCTTACTACCATCTTAAAAAAGATCCCCTGTTGACAATATAACCTTAAAGTTTGTCCCAGACACCATCTAATTTCATAATCTGTAGCATCATCATTGAATATCTGTCATAATTCACTTAATTGCATCTCTGTTGCTACAGTGCTTCAATTTGGGAAAATTTCTGTTTTCTTACTCAGGAAAACAGTTTACACTCTCAAGACCAATTTGCCAGCTGGAGCATAGTTCTTCTGCAAATGGATGCAAAGAAAAGGCTCTCATAAATATCTGAAAGCACCATCGTCTCTGCATTTACACATTCAACAGCATGAATCTCAATGACAGTGCATCCTTGCTCGTAGCACATGATGTTCTGATGGTGGTCCCCTGCAACAGGTCCTGTGTGTTTTCAGGCATGGTCACAGCTCCAATCTGGCACTCAGGAACGACTTGGGAGTGCAAATTCCACAGAAAGATACCAGAAAGTTTTTTTGGCTCTCTTTTGCAAGAATTTTCTTCCCAAGAGGAGATAACTGTGCTCCTGAACTGGGAGTAAGAGGTCACCAGCCGACTAATCCATGCAGGGGACTGATGTGGCTGTGTGCCATTTGACAGTCATGTGCAGAAATTGGACAGAGTTTTCCAGTTCAAAATATTAACAGACACCAGAATCTATTCTTTAAGAGCTTGGATCCTATGTTTAAAACTCAGACATCCTTCTGAATCTTCGTGCATCCTCAGTGTGGTCCTGATTTAGAGTTGTTCCAATATGAAGGAAATGTCAGTTCTGTCTAGCATACTAGCCTGATTTTATTGAATGTAATGATACTTGCACATTTCCATCAAAGTCTTATCTCCATGGTATTACAAGAGAAACTTGTAGTCTGGATAAGGGGTTTATATTATTATTTAATAATTGTCATCTCATTCTTAACTGATGTAAGTGAAAGTGGAGCAGTATGTACTGTACTGATAAAAGGCCTCACCAGACAAAAATGGATAAGAGACAATCTCCCTACAATTTTTGTTCATTATGTTCATGATTTACTACTGAGCCTGACCTGATGTTTTAAAATATCTGTCTTACTAGTTGAATTAAAATAAAATATACTTATTATAGTTCTGGTTTCCACTAATAATTAGAAAAATGCTTTGTAATTCGTGTGATATTATTGATCTCCTGACTTTTGCATACAGAAGGATCATTGCTACAATCTGAAATGGCTTTTGTGGTTTGATACATGAAACCCAAAGTTAATCAAATTGTGATGTCTTCATATCAGTGAAAATTGTTTTGACATTCAGAGAATGTTACCACTTTTTCAACTATGTCATAGATATTAGTATCCATTTCATTAGTATAACATGACCATTTATACTGATGTATTTCAGTATGAAGAGATACAGTATAAATTCCTCATATCCAAATATTTTTGTGCCCTTTATATTCCTCAAACTTGACATTTTGGGGACTTTTTTCAGCCTGCTTTTAGTCTATGACTACAGGAGTTAAAGACTTTGCATTGAAAAGACAAAGCCCCAAAAATTATTTGTCTTCCTGGCATTTATTTAAATCCTGAAGTGTGTCATTATTCCAACATTCAGTGGGCTACCACAAAAGTTTAACTAAATAGGAATTTGTTTGATCATAGGGTACAATTCTGCAGTTTTCATCCCATTGAGAATGAAGGTGACTGAAGGTTTTGCCCATTTCAGAAGACCTTGTAGGTTTAAGATCTTTCAAAGGAAAGGGAAGAGAGAGAGATAAGGAAAAAGTCAGTAAGGTTGTAGAAATTCTTTTTTTCTGGCAGTCACTGTCATTCTCATGAAATTTATAAAAATGGACTCTGTTTAACACATAAAACTAAAAGAATACTCTTACAACTCATTATAAGCCTACCATTGTTAGAAAAAGATTGTCATGATTTTTCCTTTTTTTTCCTGTGTGAATATAAAGTCTCATCTTGAGTAGGCTTGAATGACTGGGAGGAAAATAACAAATATATAGTACAATTGGGACAACTCTTACGTTAAGGGTTATTGTAACTATTTTAAAAATATTGATTAGTTCCCTTAAGAAGCATCTATAATATGAGGCTTGTTTAAAAAGTGAGAATGATGGAAACTGTCCCTGTCCCTGTGTGGTGAAAGATGAGTCGACTAAGCAAACGTCCAGCCTGGATGGGCAACGTGGTTTTGAAGGAGTTTAGGAATAAAAAGAGAATGGATCATCTTTGGAAGGAGGGTCAGGTGTCTCAGGAAGTATTTAAGAGGGCTTCTAGGGCATGGAGGAAAATATTAGGGAGGCCAAAGCTCAGTATGAACTTAAAATGGCAATTTCTGTAAAGGACAATAAAAAATGTCTCAACAAGTATATTACTGGTAAAAGGAAGGATAAGACCAACCTTTGTTCTCTATTGGATGAGAGAGGAAACTTGGTAACTGCAGATGAGGAGAAGGTGGAGGTGCTTAACACCTTCTTTGCCTTAGTCTTTAGTAGGAAGATGGCTTGTCCTCAGGATAATTGTCCTCCTGGATTAGCAGATGGAGTCAGGGAGCAGAATGGCCCCCTTGTTATCGAAGAGGAGGCAGTCAGAGAACTGCTGAGATGCTTGGATATTCATAAATCTATGGCACTAGATGAGATCCATCCCAGGATGATGAGGGAGCTGGCAGATGAGTTTGCAAAGCTGCTCTCCAGGACCAACAGTCCTGGCTCACTGGTGAGGTTCCAGATGACTAGAAGCTGGTCATTGTGATACCCATTTATAAAGAGGGTGGGAAGGAGGATCCTAGCAATTATAAACCAGTTAGCCTGACCTCAGTACCTGGTAAGGTTATGGAACAGTTTACACTGAGTGCCATGACACAGCACTTACACAATGGCCAGGGTATCGGACCCAGCCAGCATGGGTTTAGGAGGGGTAGGTCAGGTTTGACCAACCTGATCTCCTTTTATGACCAGGTGGATGTGGGAAGGGCTGTGGATGTTGTCTGTTTGGACTTTAGCAAGGCCTTTGACACTGTCTCCCACAGCACAGTTCTGGAAAAGCTGACAGCCCATGGCTTGGACAGGAGCACTCTTTGCTGGGTTAAGAGCACTCTTTACTAGGTTAAGAACTGGCTGGATGGCCAGGCCCAGAGAGTGAAGGTGAACAGTGCTGCATCCAGCTGGGGATCAGCACCAGTGGTGTCCCTCAGGGGTCTGTGCTAGGCCAGTCCTGTTCAATATTTTTATTGATGACATGGATGAGGGTGTTGAGTCCTTCATTAGTAAATATGCATACATTAAGCTGGGAGCGTGTGTTGATCTGTTGGAAGGTAGGAGGACTCTGCAGGGAGACCAGGACAGGCTGGAGAGTTCAATAGGATGAGGTTTAATAAGTCCAAGTGTCAAGTCTTGCATTTTGGCCACAATAACCCCCTGCAGTGCTATAGGCTGGGGATGGTGTGGCTGGACAGTGTCCAGGCAGAAAGGGACCTGGGGGCACTGGTACAGCTGACTGAACATGAGCCAGCAGTGTGCCCTGGTGGCCAAGAAAGCCAATGGCTCCGGGCCTGTATCAGGAATAGTGTGGCCAGCAGGAGCAGGGAGGTCATTCTTCCCCTTGGCACTGGTGAAGTCAGACCTCGAGTGCTGTGTCCAGGTCTGTCCCCTCAGTTTAGGAAGGACCTTGAGACGCTTGAGCACATCCAGAGGAGGCAACAAGGCTGGTGAGGGGCTGGAACACAAACCCTGTGAGGAAAGGCTGAGGGAGCTGGGGTTGTTCAGCTTGGAGAAAAGGAGACTCAGGAGTGACCTTAAGACTCTCTACAACTCCCTGGAAGGTGGCTGTAGGTGGGGTTGGTCTCTTTCTCCACGCAGCAACTGAGGACACAGCCTCAAGCTGTGCCAAGGGAGATAAAGGTTGGATATTAGGAAGAAGTTTTTCATGGAAATAATAATAAAGTATTGGAATGCTTTGCCTGGGGAGATGGTGGAGTCATCAACCCTGGATATATTTTAAAAAAGACTGGATGCGGCACTTGGTGCCATGGTCTAATTGAGGTGTTAGGGCATGGACTTTATGATCTTGGAGGTCTCTTCCAACCCAGTTATTCTGTGATTCTGTGATTTGTTAATGCTTTTTGATTATGAAAGAAAAAAAAAAGAAAAAAACCCCAACAATTAAAAAGTCCATTGCAAACAAGCTAACAGCAGCTTTTAACAAGATTAAGAAACCCTTCCAAGCAATGGGAAGGATTAAATGTGAGTCAGGTTCAGCAGAATCACCCATGGCTCCCTCACCTATTTAAAATGCACGTGATTTATAAACTCTGTATATCTGAAACAGCTCTTTACAGTTTAAAAGAAAAACAAATTAACAAAACATAAAAAAAACCAAAAACACACACACACAAATAAAACCGAAACCACTTTCACGTAAAAATGCTTATTTCAGATGTCTTACAGAGAAGTGCAATTTGACTCAGTGACAGCAAAGAGTTCACAGGGCCCCCTCCTCAAGGATTAACATTTGTAGTGAGACATTTTAGTTCCATCAAAAAAGTAAACAAAACAAATAGGGACTCAAAGACAAGATTCAACATCTATGTCTTCTGATTATATTCTTGAAGCTGTTTTCCTCCTGTTGTGTCACAAATTGTCATTTGGCAATATTTCTGGGATTTCTGTTCCAGGTGATGAAATTAGTTTAACAGTACACGGGGGCAATTTGGATTGTGGAGTCTTCTTCTGTTTGGATTCCAACAAAGGTGCCAAAGAAAAAAAGGAGATGAATCAGCAACTGAATGAAAAATAACCATAGTTTGTAAAAAAAAAGGCATTATTTAGCCTTGGCTTCAGGTGTAAAGAGCTTTTACCTCATGAAGTAGACTATATAAAATAATAACATCTTATTTTGACTAGAAGCAATACAAATGCAAGAGCCCTTGGATTCACGAACGGGTGCATAAATAGATCCATAAACAGAGTGTTTCTCCTTCAGGGACAAAAAGGGTCTGGGCTGTAGAAAGTAAAAATGCTTTGCTGTCCCTTGGTCTCACCAAGCAAAACATGAAAAACAGTGTAGCTGAGAAGGAGAAACCTTTTCCCAGCATATTAGAAGAGCCCTGGTCAGTACAGCTGGGCTCCCTGATTTCAACACCACTTGAAATACAAAATACTTGTGTCATTAAAAATCAGCATTGCTCATCTCTGTCCCACTCCAACGCCGTAAGGAATTTGGGGTCATTGAGTCTTAGTGACTCTGCTGAGAAGTCATCCCCTAAGAGCCACATGGTTTGTCCCAGCTTTTTGGGTGGATCTTGCACCAGGGAGCTGGCCTGGGAGGTCTGTGCGTTCCTGCCTTTCCGATAAAGGAGACGGGCGCAGACGTGAGGGCAGAGATGCCTGCAGCCCTCGCCTGCCTGCTGCTGTTCCTGGCAGGCTGCCTGGGGTGCCAGCAGCACGCCTGCCGCTGCCTGGGCAGGGTCTTCATCTGCCAGGAGAGCCGGGTGCTCCAGGTGCCCCGGGACATCCCTGCCAACACCACTGAGCTGTAAGTACGAGCTGCTGCTTGGCCAGCCAAAGGTCAGGTTTGTAGGGAGTCCCTTGGGAGACTCCAGACCAGCTGTTTGCAGAGTACAGCGCTTCCTCTGATGCTCAATAACACCTTGAAACTCCTCTCCATTTCTCTGATCGTGCTCACTGTAAGATCTCTGTTAAGAAAGGACTTTGCATGCTATAATGCAAAGTGCAGACTAAATTTGAAGCAAGCATCCTTGGTGCTCTGATTGTAATTTGAATCATAAACTCTAGGTCTTCTTTACAGCTTTGCTTTAGCGTTGTTGGAACGTGCATAGCAACTTGTCTGCCCCAAACAACTTGATGATGAGTGTTTGTTTGTACTGCAGGAGCTTTCCAGAGGTTTGTGCTTGTTTTCAAAGAAGCAACTTAATGTTTTCCCTTTGAGATCTTAAAGGCATTGCAGAAAGGACTCTGCTAAACATTCGGAGAGGGATCCTCCTCCACCAGAGGAGCAGCGTGGCTGTGGCTGGAGTGAGTGAACGATGTGAAGATGGAGGAGGGATTTTGTCTATCTTAAAGCTTTTCACTATTTTTCATAAAAAGAACGTGAACAACAGTTTGTGGCAGCTGTTGTCCGTGTCAGTAGCACAGGCAGGCAAAGGAGTTTGTGCAATGGCAAATATCTAACTGTAAGTGATTGTTTTCATTTTAATAGTTTTATGACAAGTTTTATCATCCTTTGCCAACACCCCCACAGACATCTGGCATTGTTACAAGGTAAAGCAAAACCAAAAGGAGTAGTTCGGGAAAAAGCCTTTGATTAATAAGTGGCAACTTTGAAGGGAGAATATGATGAAGAATGATGAGTTACTAGTTAGAAAAATATACCCCTATCCCGTTTTTATATACCACAGTATGTCCATGGTTATTATGCCACAGTTTTCCTAGGGCAGAAGTTTTGTTTTGTTCAGAAGGAGGAGTTGACTCACTGACTAAGCAGACTGCAGTGAAAACTTGAGAGAAATGTCTGAATTAACCACAAAAGGTCAGTAAAAGTTTAAATCATTCTCACAACTAGAGGAAAAACTAATCCATCTGTGATTTAGGTCATCTAAATACTGAGTGAACTGTGCTCCAGGCATATATGGCTAATTTTGTTAAATTTTGCTTTGATTGTTTCTTTAGATTACACAGTTAAGGTCTGCCTTCTAGGGATTAAGCAAAAGCATTTTTAAATTATTTCTGCAAATCGCTGAAAAGCACCTGTTAGTAAAAGGGGATTTGTTCTCTCCTTGTTAACTTCTCAAGAGTTTGCTGAGGATCCTAATTTGTGGGTTCTTAGCACAAGTGTTATTCTCTAAAACAGGCAGTATATAACATTAATGTGACTGAAAACAATAAACAAATCCTTTCTTCTTCCAGTGTTGTGCAAATACTGGAGCTCAACTTCACTCTCTTCTCAATTCCTCAAAATAAACCAGCTTTTGGTTTCTCAGAAGATAATTCAGGTCCCATTCCATCAGTATAGCCCTGGGAATGACTTCAAGCATGCCTTAAAAATTTGGAAACTGCCTAGAGCAGCTTTGAAAATACCAAACCTTAGCATTACCAAAGCTAGATACATTAGCTGAAGTGCTATCAAGTGACAAATAAATCTTAGATTTTTCATTCAGGATCAAAGAGGAGCTCTAGAAAAGTGCTTTCCTCTGCATCTCTCCACTGAGTACCAGTGGGGTGATTCAGGTGACTAAAATAGGTTTTACTGCTCCAGATGACACTGCAGGTGTACTGTTGGTGGCAGAAAAATCTTGCTTTATGTTTTCTCAAAAAGTCTCAATGAGTGAAAAGGGTTATTAAATCAGTGCACCAACTTAGCACAGAAGGCCATGGTGTCTAAGAACCCTGTACAGGACACAAGCAGAGACTTCTTGCAACATACAGCTCCTGCAAGGTACTTTTTTCAGTTAAGGGCTCATCCTGGGAGTCTGGATGCAGTTTGTTTTTATTTAATACAAAGGAGAAGGTTTCTTCAGTACATTTACAGCTCTTCACCTTCCCTTATGTGATCTTGATAGCATACCTAAGTTGTCGTAGAGTCCTTTCCTAGTGCCTTTAAAATGTTGAATAGCCTGCTGGTGAATGCTTTAGTGTGAGAACAGGAGCCTGCTCAGCCTCAAGCACTTCTCCCTTTGCTGCATTTTTCTGTTTGGCTACAGCTGTGTCTGAAGTTGGGACACTGGTATGTGGCAGCCAGCTCTGACACTTGTCAGGAAAACCTATGATAAAGGTAAAAATTGGGCCCTCACTAGCAAGTATCTCTTTGCCATAGCAGAATTTTTAATAGTTATTTTTTAGTGTTTGAGGGTTGGTCCTGAGCTCATGCTGCCATGAGGGATTTCTTTGTGGTTGGCTTTCCAACAGAGAGAGCTTAGGCTCCGAAGGAAACATGAGCTCCGCAGTGTGGGGCATGAGACAGGTTTGATCCTGGCTGGACTGGCACCTGCTTTAGCAAGGGTGTTGCAAAGGGAAGGCTGGTAGCTTCTTACATTTTGTACTTAACCTTGTGGAAATAGAGCAGGGATCAGAATCCACAGGCTTTCATCACTCCAATTTCTGTCACATCTACTTTTTCACTTACAGGCCAAAACCTCATGAGAGGATAATTACAGCTTGGTTTGTACATTGCTTTCTGCAGATTTCCAAGCAGTCTGCAGCTGGCATGTTCTGAGTGTTTACAGGGCTGTAGTTATTAGCTGTTCTGCTTATAATCTTTGCCTGGATAGAAGAATGTTTGGTATTTTTTTATAGATACCAAAATGCCTGAGAGATGGCTCTGACTTACAACTTTGGAGTCAATCCAGTAGAAACCAGAGGCTCACCTGTGTCAAGTATTACCAATTAATTGCCTTGGGGGAAAAGGGCAGCTAGTGACTCAGTAGCAACTGCAGAGTTTGCTCCTTGAAGATCTATTCTAGCCTTAAAATCCAGTGTCGAGTTTTGTAATCCATCATCAGTATTCAGCAGGATTTCATTTACTCGAGGTCTTGCTTTGATATAGTAATGCAGACGAAAATAACATTCTCAGAAGGGATCCTTCTTAAGATTTAACAAACTACTTTAAGCAGAAGCATTTGAATAGCACCAAGTAACAGGATAACAGAAAATGGCCCCAAGTTGTGCCAGGGGGATGTTAGGTTCAATATTAGGAAAAATTTCTTCCTTGGAAGGGTCATCAGGCATTGGAATAGGCTGCCCAGGGAAGTGGTGGAATCCCCATGCCCACAAGTGTTGTGGATGTGGCACTTGGGGACATGGTTTAGTGGTGAACAAGGTGGTGCTGGCTTCACGGCTGGACTCAATTATCTAGGAGTTGTTTTCCAGCCATAGTGATTCCATGATTCTGGGAGGCAGTTTAGCCATTGTCAGAGCAGTTTAGAGGTGTGTTATATAGAGTGTTTTCTCCCAAGCATCTGCAAACTATAAACAGCAGGGATTTTTACTTGCTCGCTGCATAGGTGTTTTTGTACAATTGCTCAAGGATATTTACTTTAGACTATCAAGTCAAGGCTGAGTAGATGTCTGAGCACTAAAACATCAGCTGCCTAGAAATAGCAAGTCCTGTGTTATGTACTGAATCAGATGTGCTTCCCAGGGACTGAAGCTGCAAAGTATGTGAATTGTAGCTGCAACACTGTTATTGACAACTACAATTAGAAATTTTTTTAATTATTCTTTCACACTTAGATTTGAAATTATACTGAAACCTGCAAAGAGCTACACTTCTTGCTTGGGTGTTTATACTGATGGACTGACCTTACCTTAAAGGCAAGATGTGAGAGGAGAAAGTAAACTAATGAAATGAAGACCCATGAAGCTTTGAACTCTCTGTGTTATGGTGGTTAATCACACAGTTAATCAATAAACCTACATTTTTCAGGAATGTGAAGAGAATGTTTTCACAGCAGAGCATATGGAGAACATATTACATGCTGACTAAAGCCTTTTAAATTATTTTAGTTTTTCATTTAAACCAACTTTGCATCTCTTAGGGTTACATTATTCTCTTCCTGGATTTACATTCAGTTTCTACTTGAAAGAAAAAGCAACACAGTTGTAAGATTGATATCTGTGTATCCGTGCAGTGGTCCAATGCTTAAGTTGGATTCTGTATTTGACATTTTAATTTGGAGGATAAAAAGAAATAGGCAGATCATAAGAGAGGAAGAGAAAGAAACAGAAGAAAATTACAGAATGGGATAATAAACTCAGCAGGACAGATCCTTGGCTGGTATAAGTGACCAAATATATATCTTTACAGAAACATTCCATTTCTAAACCTTCAGGAGCTTTTGAACACAAGGAGTTATCACACAATGGAAGCTGTTTTGCAGTGCAGCACTCTGCTGGCTTACTCCTGATGTTATAAATAAATACTTGCACATGGCTCTTACCTTACCTAGAGGGTCTGCAGCTTGATGCATGTATGAGGGAGGTATGGCCAAGTCTGAAGACGTATAGTTGTGTGTGTGTGTATACATATATATGTATGTATAAAATATATCTTTTAAATGAAAGTGCATTCGCTTAAAATTTAATGACTTGCTAAATCACTGAGCTTTTTGCAGGGAAACGGTGAAAGTCAAGACTTGATTTTGTTTGCATGCATCATTGGTTTGGGGGGAGGGGGGTACCAAGCTGATGCCCTTCACTGGGGTCAGCTACAGAGAGATTCTCTCAATGTATAAATGCATAAATTCTGTTTCTTTCCATAGTCTCTGTTACACACACACACAAACCAGCCTGTGTCACATCCCCACACATCTGAAATGAGGGAAAATGGGCTCCTGGGCTGCTGGGCTCCATGTCCTGAAACAAAGCCTCTCTGTTAGACATTTTGGATATGTTCTGGTTCAGTTCCTGCAAAGAATCAAAACATGCTTACTGAATGAGATAATGATAAATGTTTCTCGAAAGTGTTTGGAAGAGCAAAGTAGTAATTTGTAGGAGTTGCATTTTCTTGTCTCAAATATGGTGTCTTCATCTTGTGTGTCTCCCCATTCAAGTCATGAATATAGTTAAAAACTCAGGAGAGTTTGACAGTAATGTTATTCAGGAGATGGGATCTGGTAAATACCAAAGTTAGTGTTGAGGCACAGCAGGAAAGGAAATCCCTACTGAGATCTGAAATTAGTAGTTTTAAGCTAAAGTGTGGTAAAAATTGAGAAACTGGTAAGCCTAGGGAGCATTGCAAAGTAGGATGGAGGTCTATCTTTTATTTCTCCAACAAGAACATGAATCACTGAGCAGATTTGAGGAGTCATGAATTCACTGGTGTCATGCAGCAGTTAATTTCCTTTGCTCTGAATGGTATGTTAGACTAAACACTTAAACAGTATGGATGATTTCCTAGCTTCATTTACTCCCCTTACGACAGTTTCTTACAACTCATCAGTTTTCACTCCGCAGAAGTAAAACACTGTTTCAGACATTGCTGCCTTCTCGTGTCTAATATTAAAATGTATTAACTCCATCTCTCATCCCATGCAGGGACACTTTGGCACAGGGAATCCTATTGAGTATCACTCAAAGATGACTACTGCTAGCTGGGAGAGCAGAGCATAGTCAGAGCCTCTAGGGAAATGCTTTCAAGAGTTTGAGTGACATTAAAGTGCTTATGTGGTTCAGCCTCAGCTTCAATGAGCTGCCTTCTCATCCCTTAGGCAGGGAGCTCAGGGTATTTATGAAGAAGGGATGCAGAAAGGGGTATATGTGTGGGTGCCACTCGTGCTCTGACCAGCAGGGTACAAGTTGCTGTACTGTAAGAGCTACCAAGCCAGGACAGTTCATCTGTTATCCCTGTATTTGTTCATGCAGTTGTGCTTTCAGCTCCTGAGTCAGGTTTATAAATGGCATGTTGGGAATTTGAGTTCATAATTTGCTAAATCAGACACTTAGCAGATTCATATCAGCATTGCAGTTCTTGAAGAGTAAAGCTTATTATCTCACTCAATATCTCAGGCCATGCAACTTAAATAAAAAATAAAATTTTAAAAAAAGCTTCTCAAATACTTGATAATCCCCAATACATTTCTGAGATGATTTCTGGAGAAGAGATCCTCAGTGAGATGTGTCTTTAAAAGCTGCAAATCACATTCCTCTGGAAGAGTGTCACACATAAAATGTGTCACCTGATAAGCCAGCAGGAACGAGTCTACTGTGCGCCTCCAGGGTTTTCTTTTCAGATGCTGGAGGGTCTCATCAGGCTGACATGTCACTGGAAGCACTGCTTGTGTGAGAGTTTAACAAGGGTGACAGTGTAAAAGAGTGGATGAGGAAGGCCACAAAAACAGGAAAAGAGTGGCCCAGAGGAGAGGTGCTAAGTAAGAATATACATCCCAAAGGGAGAGCTGCTCTAAGTGCCAGCAGTTTGTGTGCAGGGGGGCTTCCTGCAGAGCCAAGCAGAGTCATCTCCCAAGGAAAAATAAGCAAACCTATGAGACACCCAACTGAGGAGCCAAAGAAACCCATGCAGAGTTCAACATGCCTCACTCTCTCCTCTCTTGTTGGCAGTTTAGTTCGTTCTGCTTAACTTTCCCAAGTCCTTGTGCAGGCAAGTTAAGAGATATTTGGGGTAGGCTCACAGTTTATTTAAATTGTCATAGCTCCATTGACTTCAGTGGAAAGAGCTCCCTTCATTTTCACCATCTGGCAATGGGGACCTCTCTCAGCAACGTGTTCTTCATTTTGGCAGCAGTTGATTGGGAATGAGTGAGTGTGTGTGTGTGTGTCTGTGTCTGTGTCTGTGTGTGTGTGTGTCTGTATGTCTGTGTGTGTGTTCAGTAAACAAGATAGTTTGGGCACAAAAGACAGGTATTATTTTTCATAGTAGTTTATTACTTTTACACAGTGAGGGGCAAGCACTCTGGTAGGAAAAGCCACTTTTCTTTGTTTAAGACCTTGACCTTTTCAGACAAAATCTGTAAATTATTTCACACACTTTGCCTGTAGTTTGATTGGTCTGCTCTTATTAGCAGTGAAATTTAAGTCATTAAAATGAAGCTTATTTCAAATTATAGGTCAGACCAAGCATGGATTTCATGTAAGAGTATGGAAAATTATTTCTTCTAATTGTCTCACATCCACTATAATAAGAAGCCCAAATTTCTGCCTTTTACTTAGGTGTAATTTCTTTGATCTTAAGGGTCTAGGGTCAGAAAAGCTTGGGGTTTGTTTGCTTTTGCTCGATGTTTTCCTCCAACTATGTTTAAGTCTTTTAGAAGCTCAGCCTGGAAGGTAGGGATGCTTTTTATCTCCCATTACCTTATCAAGCCACCTACAATCATTTGCTAGAAGAGAATTTACAGACTATTATTATATGCAGAGAGAGATATGTGTTTGACTAAAACAAAAACAGGCTCCAACCCAACTCAGCTGTATGAATCCTTGCTTTTCATAAATATATTGAGCCTCCCTCTTTGCCTGGATTAACTAAATAATGCTGTATCCTTAAACATAGCACACTCAGATCTTCCTATAGACAAGACAGCCTCAATTTTAAGCATCTACCCACAAGGTGAGCTGCAGGCAGAAGCTTTCAGCTCTGCTCACTCTCTTATCTATTCAAGAAGGCTATTACTAGTCAGCATTTTAACATATTTGCCTGGAAATTCTGTTTTGTCAATGCCTATGGAGCATGATTCTGAGAATGATCCTATTGACATAATGCTTCCCCATATCCACATACATGAGGATGTACTTTCTGATAGGAATCCTTGTCCAAATACAGCCAGTTAATTGGAATTGATTTGTAAATATTTATTAGTCGGGAATCTGTGAATCTTCAGTGATTTTCCAAAAACACCATGTGCATAAATATGCAGTGGGGAAAATTTCCAAGTTTTCAGTGTTTGATTCATCTTTTGTTTGAGTGTGGAGAAAAGAGGAATATACTTTCAAATGAAGATCAGAAGTTGTTGGGTTTTTTTAATTTTAAATAGTAGCATGCAATGAAAAACTTGATGGACAGTGTGAAGCTTGGAAAATTAGGTGGTACTTGTTTTCTGGAGAGTTTCTGGTGTCCTGTATTTATGTTCTAAACAAAGAACGTTGGGATAGCATGGGATACTTATAAAGACATCTTCCCTTCCTCTTACTCCAGAACTAGATCCTACCCAGGAAGTGTGTCCACACACCTGTGTATGTGCACAGCGTGTCTGTGTTTAACTTCTTTCTCCACCAGTTTGGCTCTGGGCAAAGAGGATGAGATTGGAAAACAGTAGCATGGATCTGTAGCTGTAACTCCTGAAAGGGCCCAGGCTAAGGTGAGAGAGAGTAATAATGGAAAGAGGGACCCTCTCTCTGTCTCTTTTTCCAAAAACAAGGAGCATGGGATGGGAAGAAGTGATATGTGATTATCTGAGGTTGGTTTTCTTCATTGAAAAGGATTGTCACATAGCCAGGTTAAGAATTATATTGAAAGCCTCTTAATGGTTTCATATTCTGTGCTGTGTCTTGTGCTTAGAAATAATCTCTGGTGTAACAGTCCTGCCTACACTTGGTTTTGAGAAGTTTGTATTTCAGTGCTTACCTTCAGGCTAAGCTCTGATTTCTTTTTTTCACTTGTACCATCACATGATATAAACATATTAGGCTATTGCCTTTGGTAGCCCAATAGGCATTTTCGAGAGCCAGGCCCTTTCCCTGGAAGGGAAACTTTCATGCCTGTGAGAGCCACAGACGTTCACTGAGGTAAGAAAGCACATCTGTCTCCAGCAGTGGAAGTGACACCTGTGCTGCTTTCTCTGCTGTCTCCAGTCCCTCCACAGCTTTAAAAAAAAAAAAAAATAAAAAAAATTAGGAGCACAGATCAGCCCAAATCCATTTTTTTTCTTCTTGATAACTACTGGGAAGCAATCAATTCTGAAGCTCCAATTCTTGGAGTCCAGCTTCCCAGCAGGAATATTTATAGACACACATAAATCTCTGAACAAGCAAGTTATAAGTAGAGGGGCTATAAACCCATGGAAAGACAGTGGGTTGATGCTAAAAAACTTCCTTGTCCCCAAAGTTTTCTTTGGCCAACAGCACTGCTATGGAAATTTTTGCTTTTCATTTTTGGTAAGTGAAGAGTCATAAAAGAAGCACAGACTGTGCTAGAAAACGACAGCAGACCAAGAAATGCCTTGGCAGAATAATTCTCTCTAGGTGGAATTACTGGTTTGGGGAAATACTCACTGTATCCGAATCCCACGAGCTGTAATTTCCTATCTGCAGTAAATTGTTGCCGTGGCAGATGAAGCCTAGACCTCATTCTCCAGTCCTTTGAAATCAGCATTAGTGGCCCCTGTGAGGGAAAATCCAGGGTCTGATTCCACAGGCATTCATACACATCCTAATTGCTTGCCCAGGCAGCTCCACTGCTTCCCAGTGGGACAAATCACAGGTGCAAAAGTACCTGTCTGCACATATTTGCAGATTCAGGACTTTGTGCTATTGCAAGTAGACAGGAAACCACTGTGGGGAAAAATAAAATGGGCATTTTTGAAAGCACAAATGAAATAGGTTAAAAAAAAGTTTGCATTTATTTTAAATGATTAGGGGAGATTTTAATTGTTTTCATGGGCCATGTGGAATTGATAAGACTGTCTTAGGGCTCACAAAGCTTTATATAAATATTAACAGATTTCACAACATTCCTGGTAAGTATGTAAATGTGTTTTTATCCATTACAGTAATAGCAAAGCCATGGGTTTGCAAGAGATGAGCAATTTCCCAGGAGAACAGGGTTTAACCCACCTTATTCACCAGACTGTTCTCCTTATGGCAAAATGTTTCCCTTTTCCAAATAGCAAACAAAAAAAAAATACCTCTTGCATATTACTATTTCTTTCTAATAACTATTTTTCAGCAGAGAAAATTATAACTTTACTATTTTTTAATGTCAAGTGAGGCATAAAGTTTCAGAGTTTTTTCCCTCAAATGCATTTTTATTGACTTGGTATATCTGCATCATCACCTTTTCCACTTTCTTCATTTCTGCCCTTTTATTGTATCAGTTTCTGTCACTATTAGAAGAGCAGCATTTCACAGTAGTGTTACAGTCAGTAATTTAAAGACAGCTGAGGTGGAGATTTTTGTGAGAATTTCAATTATGGCTTACTGTTGGCTCTGTTATGGTCAGTAAGGGCTGCCTATGGAGCACTAATTGGAAGGTTTTCACCCTTTTATGAGTTTAATTGCTCTCTATAGTTCTCCTTAGCTAACGAGCTTCACAAATGCATGAATGTTGTGTCTACAGGAATTTTTTAAATACACATTTACAGTATTCATTTTTCTACAGGTTTTTGCTGTGTTATATCCGTGTGGATGAGCACACTGCCTGGGCTCACACCCCAGAAATCACGTTGGGTGTTGAACACTTTACCCTAGAAATTGGAGCATGTCCATTCAGAGCTTAACAGAGCACTGGACGTGGAGCCAGCAGTCTCCATGAAGTTCCCACTGAGGAGTGCTAGCCCTTGGATGTGCTGATGCCCTGGTCTGGTGGGGCAGCTCATAGCCCCAGGGCTGCAGACCAGCCTCAGCTCAGGCTTTGCCATTTTGTTTGTCTTTCAGAGGCATGGGCACTGTCTGGAAGAGATGCTCTGGCGGCACTGGAAATCAGGGAGACGAGGTCTTTGTTCAAGGCTTTAGAAGACTTTGCTTTTTTTTCTCCCTCTGTGTCAGGCTGCCAGGAGCCAGCCTTGGTTCTAGGTGTGAATTCATCTCTTTAGTGTCCTCCAGGCTGAGTGCACACGGTGGTTATCAGCTAAAATAGGCAATGAGGCAAGGGGCGCCTCACAAGTCCCTGCTTGCGTCTCCTTGAAGATTTTCTGCATTCCACAGAGAGCTTCTTAACCTCTGATCTGGTGGGGTGGCAGACTGCTATTTTTATCAGCCTAACTTGCCAGCTAGAGTACATCTTTACAATGTCCATTGTATAAAGGAGTTTATAGATTTCCATAAAGCACCACATGCTGGTATCCTACTTTTATGAACAGCTTTGGGCTTCAGCCTATGTTGCATAGCAACATAGTTTTGTTAGTCTGAACTCAAGTGGTTCAGAATGGCTCTCCATCCTGAAGCCCAAAAATCCCAGAAGCCTTGACTTCAATGAGATGCCAACTGTTTTCTAAAAATGGCCCAAAGAAGGAAAAAGGTTCAACCAGACGATGTGGAGGTCTAAATATCACCTTCATTATCAACTGTAGGAGTTTCTGTGGCTTTGAGTTCCTTTTAGAGGAAGGTCTTTTCCAGCCTCAATATCTGTATTTCAGCAGCTGCCTAACAGAAGCTACTGCCCATGTTTCCCCTGCCAGCTTGCCTAGGAGCATGCTTTCCAAGGTATACTTAGCTTGCATGGTCATCTGAATGGTCTTTGCCCTTGCTGATCTTATTGAAGAAGTGGTGATGTAAAATACTGTCCAGAAAGAAAATGGTGTCAAGCCAATCACTAATCATTCCCTGCTATCTCCATGCTGAAACAGCAGTACTCACTGAGAGGCTACTTCTGCCAGATAAAGGAAAATCAGCCAAAACATCTGTGTGCCTTGGAAGATTACCTTTGAGTGAAGGAGATAGGAAAATCAAAAAGCATACAAAGGCAGAAAACATTTTGGTTGTGGCTTTCTATATTTTCAATGCTTGCTATATAGGATGAAGAAGAGGCTGTGATGCTTAATTTCTTTTCTGCCTCTTTTACAGTAAGACCAGTTTTCCTTAGGGTAACCAGCGCCATGACCTCATAAACAGGGGTGGGGAGAAAATAGACCCCCTCTAATCCAGGAGGATGTAATTAGTTATATGCTGGGCCACCTAGAAACTCACAAGCCTATGGCACCAGGTTTGATTCACCCAAAAGCACCAAGGGAGCTGGTGGAAGGGCTCACCAAGCCACTTTCCCTCATTTGCCATCAGTCCTGCTTAACTAGGGAAGTCCCAGACAGCTGGAGGTTGCACAGTTATCACATTCATCCACAAGAAAGGCTGGAAAGAGCATCCAGGAAACTACAGGCCTGTCAGCTGTTCTCAGTGCCAGGGAAGGTTATGGAACGGATCATCTTGAGTGTGATCACAAGTGCTCACAGTGTGAGCACATACAGGATAACTAAGGAATGAGGCCCCGTCAGCAGGGCTTTAGGAAAGGCATATCCTGTTTGACCAGACTGATCCTTTATGACCTGGTGACCTGCCTAGTGGATGAGGGAAAGCCTGTGGATATAGTCTGCATGGACTCCAGTACAGTCTTTAACGCTGTCTCCCACAACATTCTTCTGGAAAAGCTGCAGCCCACAGCTTGGACAGGAGGACTCTTGGCTGGGTTGAGAACTGGCTGGATGGCCGGATCTAGGGAATGGTGGTGAATAGTGCCACATCCAGTAGGTGCCTGATGGTTTCCCTCCAGGGCTCACTGTTGGGGCCAGTCCTGTTGGATGTCTTTATTGATGATCTGGATGAGGGTATGAAAGGCACCCTTGAGCACAGATGACACCAAGCTGGGTGGGAGTGTTGATTTACTGGAGGCAGGAAGCTCTGCAGAGGGATCTGTACAGGCAGGGCAGATGTGCTCTTCTTGCCCTCAGACCACAACAATCCCGTGCAGAGCTACAGACTGGGGGCAGAGTGGCTGGGAAACTGCCCAGCAGAAAAGGAACTGGGGGTGCTGGTTGACAGCACTGGACATGTGCCAGCATGTGCCCAGGTGGCCAAGAAGACCAATAGCATCCTGGCCTGTGTCAAGAATAGTGTGGGGTCAAGAACAGAGCAGTGATTGTCCTCCTCTACTTAGCATTGTTGAGGCCACACCAGTTCCAGGCGCCTCACTACAGGAAAACATTGAGGGGGTGGAGGGACTCCAGAGAAGGGCAGTGGAGCTGGGGAAGGGACTGGAGAAGGAGTCCAAAAGCAACAGAGAATATTCTTTTAAACACTGCAGCCTTATAAACAAAGCCCTTGGAAATAAACATCCTTCTTACAACTGTCAAACTCAGAACAAATATTCATTTTCTCATTGCCAGAAGCATTCCTTAATCTGAGAAAGTGAGAGAGAATGACTGTGATCATACCTACTCTGAACTCTATTTATTTGCAAGAATAGATATGAATGTCATATGAAAAAAAAAAAAAGTGGTTGGCGATTGAGGTGAAATAATCAAAAGGGCTGAAATAACAAGCACTGAATCTCACCCAACAGGTCAAGGGGTATAAATTAGCAGCACATTTTCTTGACAAAGTAATCAGCTACAAAATCCATGCATTCTCACATTTCATTGCAAGGCCAACTTGTCTTTGAAACTTAAAAGATTTTTTGCCATGTGAAACATGGAAAAAGAAGATTCTGTAGGGAAGCTGCAATTGGAGTAGAGTAATGGTGCAGACATTTGAAATAAATCTGAGGGAACACATAATGATTCTGGAAGGTTAAGTGTGAAACTTTGCAGGGACATTTCAGGTTTAGTGCTTGATGCTGACTGTCATTTTTGCTTGCCCTTAAGCTAAACCAAACATGGTTAACCAAGCATCTTGCAGCAAATTCTATCAGCTAGATAAGATGTGCAGCACTTAATGTACGGAACGTTGGCTGATTGTGGATGTCGCCAGAGAAGAATGTAAGGCCAAGTCATTTTTTTGTTAGAAACTCTGACTGGGACAATTCCATCTCAGCATGAAGAGATTATCACTTCACCACTGATTGGTTAACCTCTGTTCCCATTATTCAGGTTTCTGCATGCAGTCAATTGTCTGTCCGGTACATATTGAAAAATCAGTGGAAGAATTCCTATTGATTTCCATTAGACTGTGTCATAATATTGGGCCCAATGCAGTCTTTTACTGCATTGCTTTAGCACTTGGCCATCAGCACTGAAGGATCAGCTAACAGAAGCCAAGGAGTTGTGGCAATGTTTTTCTCATGTGACTCATGAATGGATGTTTAGAATAAAATGAGAGCATTAGAAATAGCCAAGTTCTTATACAACTTATATCCTTTAATTACCTTCTGTCACAGCAAGTTATCATTGTTTTTAATTTAGCGGACACCCTCACACTGGTGAGATGTGCTGTTTCATCTCTGCTGGAAATGTTGGTTTGCTTTTTTTTTTTTAATTTTAATATGAGACATCAAGGAGGTGGAAGGAGAGCAGAGGTTTCTAGCACCCCTGACATCCAGTACTGTATCTTATGTTTCCCTAATTCTCTCTTCAAGGTGAGCAGTCGAGATAAGCCAACGATCTGCAGCCCATCTAATTTGTTTTTCAATCATTTTCTTAAGTTGTCTTATGTGCAATAATCATTACAATGTAAGTGACACTGCTGGGAAAATCAACTCTTCCTCACTGAGTAGAAAATAAATTACACTACACTTGAATCATAATTGGTATTTTGTTTATTTTGTTGGACTTGAAGTTAACCACTGGGTACTTTGCCCAGGAAAGCTCTGTGTCTTCTGGCAAAGACACTGATTGCTATAAACATTAAGGAATCTACCTCAGATCGAAATATAATAAAAAATGTTTATGGATCTACACTGAATTTTCTGTCAGATGTTCAATATTACATCCTTGAAGACTATAAAATCTCTGAATATTTATTAGCAAGATGGAAGTCTATTCCAGATAGGCTTTGAACCATGCTCACTACTGGAGCATGTGAATGACTTTCAGGAGTACGCCTGTCATATATTCCATTATTACAAGATTTCTATTCCTCTTCTGCTGTTTATCTATAATTCAACTACAACAATGAAAAAGACCCTTATGTGCTCTACATGAGCACAAAGCCCACATAACTGATGCCAGCTTTTCAACCTCAGGATGAATGAAGGTTAGCAGAGGTTATCAGTACCTTGCATTGTTCTCACACATCTGGGGTGTAAACCCACAGTGTGTCAAAAACCTCCTCAGTTTTACTGTATTTAATAAAATAAATTCAGGACTGGTAGTTTGTACTTGGCTTAAATTTAACAAAACGTTTTATTGGAGGGAGGAAAAGGGGGGCTGGGGGGTTCTTAAGTGCTTTAATTTTCTGTGTGGCACTTACTCTTCAGAGATGATGCTGGAGTGTTCAGGGTAAAATCCCTGTGATGAAAGGGGAGCTCCTCAGTGACCAGGTCCTCCCATTAGTAAGACATTCTCAGCTTCTCAGAACAAAGTCGCTTTGGAAGAAAGAATCCAAATAAACAAACGAAAAGCATGAAGGGGAAAACGAGGTACCTGTGTGCACCTATCCCCTCCCATTTCCCAAAGCCTGATTGAAGTTAATAACACCTCCCTTGTTCCCCTCCAGTGGATAGCACTTGGCTGAGCACTGGGGTTAGAGAGACCTTCTGAGTGCTCTCCAACACCCTTTCCTGACCTGCTCCGTGGAAAGACACTTTTCCAGTGATCTGACCTAGCATCTCTTCACCTGAGAATTAAATTCTGTATATAATGTGGCATACTTGGTTCTTGCCTGCTAATCTCTTTAGTTCTGTCCCCTCTGTAAAATTCTGCATTTTTCTTCAGCAAAAAAAAAGGGGAAAAAAAAGAAAAAAAGAAAAAATATTATTTTGGGGTTTTATTTATTATTTTGGGTTTGTTTTTTCCTTCCAGGGAAAAGGAAAGGGAGTCTGTGTTTATGTTTGGATAACCTGGAGTATTTTCAGTATTCAGCTTTGTGTACAGCTGTACAGCTGTTCTGGGAGAGATACTGAAAAGCTGCAAGTGGATTCTTTTGCCACCTTATCACATTCAGACAAGAGAAGACACCCCTTGGCTTAAAATGATAAGCTACAGCCTTGATCGATTTGATCTGTGCTTTTGTTCTTCTTCATAATTTGATCTATTGATTCTATTTATTAAAACTAATTTAAAAAACACAAGCCCTGAGTGCTCTGCTGTTCCCGATCAGGCTGCTCCAGGCAGTCTGATCTGAAGCTAATCCATTCACTGCTGATTTATTTTCACTTTGTTTTCAAGCAGAGCTCTGTTCTGTGTATCTTTTTTTTTGGTCCTCTGTTTCTCTCTGAGAAAAAAGGCATATTGTTTCACACCTCCAGTGAAAGCAGGGTGGTTTAGATTCCTTTTTTTGATATATGAAGTGAATTCAGAAAAGTTTACCTGATTCTTTTTTATGCAGGTTTTGTTCAGAAGGTGGCCCACTCTATATTGTTCTCTGTTGTCTTAAATCATAGCACTACTTTTATGCTAGGAAAAAAAAAAAATTTACTTAAATGCACTCAGTCTTGCCATCTTGCTGTTCATGGGAGTCACCATGTTCCTAAATTTTGGGCCAGCAGAGGAAATCTTTTCCTGGACTTCCTGGGGATCACAGGTTTGCTAAGGGCTGGTTGATAGTTTTCTAAAAATAATTACCTTTATTCAGACTTAGATACATCAGATGAAGAGCTTATTATCCAGATTAAAAGAGGAACCCAAAGGAGAAAGACACTTTTCAGCACCAAGCTGGCTTTGAGTTTCTGGGCAAAGATCAGCATTTAGTGACCTAGTGATATTTTGTTTACTGTTAGTGCATTTTGTTAGTGATGCTATTAGGCCTTCTTTCCCTCAGTTTAACACAATTATTTAAATCCTTAACCTCCCAATTTTTTGGCTGGTTCAAAGCTCTATGAGTGTCCTGCTTGTGCAGGGACTGCATATTGTGGCTGCTGTATCTTTCAATGTTTGGTGCAATGTATTCTTTCCACAGTAAAAAAAAACCCCTCATAGTCAGTTCCTAATTTATGCTGAGGTCTGCTTGGTCATTCTCACAATCTAAAGCCTGCAATTTCTTTTGCAGTATGTCAGGACTATCAGCTGGAATCAATCAGGCAAAACATAAGCCTTGATATTGTCATGAAGGAAACAGGCACAAGGTAATATAGAGTAATATCCTCTGAAGCCTTAGTCCAGCTTGAAAACACTGCGCTTTACTTCAGAATCAATATGGGCACAGCAAGATGAAATCAGTGTTGCTGAATATTTCTTTCCAGGTTAGAAATGCCTTATGTAGTGTATTAGGAAGGTATCTTTGTTTTGACTTGAGAGCCACAGGTAGATTATTGATGGGATACTTGCTACAACCAACATTTAGACAAAACCACAGTTGTTCAGATACAGTAAAAAAGAAACTCCCTGCGACTTTTTTACAGCATGATCTTGCCCCAAATCATCACAGAGATGTCATAGAGCCCAGAGAACATCTTCTGCAAGGGGTCAACAATTCAAATTTGACCCATCAGCTCCAGCTGGTCTTCCATGCTATTCCCCAGGTCTCCAGGCAGGGTTACAGCCCAGCAAAGGCAGATCATGGTAAGTTTTCCCTTCTGTAGGAAGGGACCCCATCCTTTGCCTGCTCTCTCCCTGCAGCTATGGCTGTAAGTGAATCAAGCATCCTACGTACAACAGGAAGTCTTAGATCTGTTAAGGTTAGCTTGAGAATCAGACAGGCATTCAAGATACATTACCCAGCCCCCAAATAATTCCAGCCCAGGGGGTTACCTGAAATTTGTGTTGAAGCATCAGTCTTTTTCCACCCTTTCCAGGACTTGACCTCTAACATCTCTTTAAGCTTTCCAAAAAGTCAGAGTCAAATTGGTTATTCCTCTTACAAAAGTCTTGTCATGTCTTCGATCAGCATTAGTGCCCTCCTCTTTACCTTTCCCAATCTCAAATACCTTTTTGAGATGGAAGGGATCAGAACTGCAACCTTTGTTTTTACAGTAGAGAAGGGAGAGGAAGGTTTTAGAAAAGGAGTGCAGCAAACAAGTGACACAAAACCCTTAAGCATTTAGAGGATTATGAGCCTCAACTTGCCTTCTAGTCCACCTCCCAAAGAGGGCCTGGGAGAAGAGTAAGGGACTACTTGAGATTTTGCACTGGCAGTTCAATTTGCCTGATTTTACAAAGATTATCAAAATGATCTGGGAAAAAAATTTATGGCAAGCTGAAACATTCTTTTAATATTTTCATTATTAAGGAATGCTGAAGTGTTCTTGTCACATTTATTTTTGGTAGTGTCTCGTGGAGCCAATTCTGTGCTATGAAATGGGAGTCTGAAAGAGGTGTTGAAAGCATTAAATAGTATCAGCAAGTGCCACGTCCACATGCCTTTTTTTACCCAGTTTTATGCAAGGAGATGCCTATCACAGTCATTTAGAGAGCTGATGTCGTAGACAAATCAAGAAATATGATGGAAGGGTGTGTAGGAAGGGGGCAGAAGTCTCATCCACTGAGGTTAGATGTTGAAAAGAATATATTTTCCCAGGCATAACTGCTAAACTCTCTCTTAGAGGTCTTCCATAATCTGCAGCTGTGCCATGAGCAGGTCAAGTTTCTCCCATCTCTGTTTCACTCTTCTATCACCCTTTTTAGGAGGATCATGTATGTTTATTATTTTTAAGTGCTCCATGGAAGGTTCATGTTTGAGAAGCACTCTGAAGGTGAAAGCACGAAGCACATCTTTATTCCAAACACAACCTAGCATTTCAGCTGCCAGTGTGGTCAAGGTGGCCTCTTTCTGAAACAATACTGCTCACTTTCAAATGCAATAAAGATCCGTGCTTGACAACAGTGCAGGCTTTGTCCTGTGTATTACTGAGAAGAGCACCTGTCAGTCTTAAAGGAATAGTACAGTTAGTTTTTTAAGGATAGTGGTACACTAGCTGCCATGCTATATTTAGTCAGGAGCATCATTTTAATGTGTGAAAATAAATCCATGACTAATGGAAGGTAGATAAATAAATTCAGCTTCTTGGAATGGCAAGGTAATTCCTGCTAAAATAATAGGAAATGTGATTATTTATTTGGTTTTGTACAAGGAGAAGGTGCATTCCTTGCATTTTCATTCCTTATCAAATTGGTGATGTCTATGGGGAAGACACCTCAATAGTAAAGAAAGACTGTGAGGGAGAAGAGATGCTCTTGGTAGAGTGCAGGACAATATTGGAAGACTCTAGGCACCTGTTGCTGATATCCCTGTGATTGTTTCCTCAGCAACCTCCAAGAGATGAGCTGAGAAAAGTTCTTGACATGGGAGCTCTGTGACTTACATGGAAAAAGGACAAGTGATATGGGAGTGTGTGGTGAGCAATGGCAGTGAACAGGAACTTTTACAGGACTTGAATAAAATGTACAAAGTGCATTAAAGTGTGAGGACTGTGAGCTCTTTTACAATTACAGGAACCTGTTGTTCACTTTAATCTCATGGGTGCTCCCATTCTCAGTTGTGCTTTGTGGTTCACCCACTTTCACGTGAAGCAGCAGTTCAGGAGTCAGCAGAGACATTCAGATCAGAGAAAGGCATGCCCAGAGGAGATTTCCTTTTTTTTGCATGGTGCTGGAATGACCAAAGTTTGGGATTTTTTCCTCTTTGTCACTTTTAGTGTTATTTCAAAACTTAAGAATTTAAAATTTAAATGTGTGCTTCCACTATTTAAAAAGAAGTAATTCTCCACTTGTCGTGGTGCTGGAGAAGCAGGAGCATGTGGCACAGGCCCAGTTCATTTCTGTATTTCAGGATAACTGTGTTAGCACAAGTCTGGCTGGTGCCCTGGGCAGAGCAGAGTAAGGGCTGTTTGTCTCTGGGAGCTTTCTTTCCAGAGAGGCTGTTTTCCCAAGAATTCCAGTTGAGTTAGTTGTGTTAGACACGCTGCTCTTTGGAAAATACAGCACGTAGTAGATAGCAGAGAGAATATTTACTTTTGCAAAGCTTGTATTCAGATAGGAAAGAGGAGTACAGTCGAGTCAAGTGCTGTTTCTTAAATGGTTTCTGATTGCTCTGGCATTGGGAGTATCTGATATCTCATTACAACTTCAAACAAGCCTTTTCATGTATCCAAATTAATCCAAATATTTAGTGGGGACCCTGTTACTTATTAGACTGTGCTAAGTAGGAAATGTAACAGTGAGTGTCTTTCTTTTTATTTCATTAATATTCTGGGATACTTCATCTGTGTCTTATTAAGCAGCATAGGTAGAATGCCTATGAAGATATGGATGAGAAAGGAGATAAAAAGCACTCCAGCTGTTTCTAATGAATTTATCAAGATAAAGTGACACAGCTAAGTTATCTGGTGTTTTGCTATCCAGTGATGGTTCAGCGAGTTTTGCAGAAAAGCTTCTTTCCTCTTTTGCCTTTCCAAAGGCACTCAACTCAGATCTTGAGGAATTTTGTCCCTGAAGGTTTTGTCTCAGTCCATAAAAAATATCATCATGTATGGTGGGCCTGCCAACATTGAAAGTCCCAAAGTCTTAGATGTAGAAACACTGCACACAAAGAACACTTGTCACCTTTTGGGTATGATCTCAGACAATGAACAAACCCCTCTTCTCTCCCTGCTGTGAAGTAAGATATTTTTTGACACATTCTTGGGATAGGAAGAGTCTAAGTGACTGGCTGTGTGTGAGCAGGATGGTTATTCCTGCACTGAATCAAAAGAATGGAAGAAAGTTGTGAAGACAATACCTAAAAAGCTTCCCATCTGATTGGACTGTGGACATTTTCCAGAATTGTATTTGCCTTGACAATTTGCCCATGGGAAAGAACACAAAGTAAAACATTGTTTTTGGAAGAACAAAATAGCCAGTGCTTGTACAATGCTGCTTTTTTTAGGAAATTATGCAGAGATATTAATATAAATAGATGTAGCACCAATAGATAGATGTAGATGTGCTCGGAGTGAATGAATTTTTGATGGCTGCTCCCCACCATAAGGATGGTTGCAGGTATCAAGGTCAGGGTTTAAGGAAGCTGCACGTTCATCACATGCTGGACATTTCTCAAAGGCCCCTGTGAGTAAGCTGTGAGAAGCAAGGAAGTGCTTGTCTAAAAGTAGCATAGTGTCTTGCAGGATAATCAATACTAATAAAAATGTAGCTATTTGTAAAAATAAAGCAATAATCCTGGCTCTCTGTAACCAAGATGGGATAACTTCATTCACTTGTGTTACTCATCTTGCACAGAGCACTTTTCACAGCATGCCTTTGACATTAATAGAAGCAATTTTAACTGTGCTGTCAAGCTTACTGCTGGCCTTTTTTGTGGTAACTCATCCCAAGAAGCTAAACTCTTCCCAGATGTGAACATAACTGCTCAGAGGCCTGAAGAGGACTTGTTTGTTGCAATTTGTGCTGGGCAGCAAACCCTTTTTCTCTGTGTGTGTACTTACTGAGGAGAAATCCAGAGCTTCAGCTTTGCTTTCCCCAGCTCTGGGTAAGCTTAAAGCAGGGAAGAGATCCTTTCTGCCAAGACTGCATTGCTTTGTCTGCTTTGCCTCTGACATATCTTGTGCAGTACTGCTATTTGCACCTTAATCTTCAACAAAATTTATTGTCAGGGACTTTACAAAATCAGTTAACACACATAGTCAGCTGGTCTGAATAATCAAAACTCTTGTGCCTCTCCAGCTTTGCCTCAATGTAAATCAACCCAACCTAAATACACGGAAATAACTGTAATAAGTGTAGACCATTAAATATCTCAAAATGACTAAAAGTCTTGGCGTTGCATTCCTTTTTCTAATTTGGGAGTTTTGCCATCCTGTCTTTTTTTTTATCCTGTTCTTCCATATCCAGATTCCTCCCACCCTACTCGAGCAGAGCTATTTAAAAGCACCTTGGAGCTTTATTTTTAACTGGCTGCACGTGTGACCTCAGAAGGAAGCTATCTGCTGTGCCGTGGGGGATGCAGCAGTGCTACTGAGCACAGTGTGTGCTTTGTCCAGAAATAAAAAGGCTATCAGGGCTGAGACTAAACATGCTATGGCTTTGGAAAGCTAACTCAGGGAGGAGGGAGAGTAAGCTTTACAAGCCCATTGTTTGACCACTTTTACAGTCTTTGAGATGCTTGGTTGTTTTGTTGGGTTTTGTTCTTTTCTCAATAGTTTTCTGTTTCCTTATCTCTCCTTATCAGCTGTTAGCTGCCTGCAGGCACTGTGTGTAATTAATTAGCTGACCCAAGCAAGGTCCTCGGGGAAAAACAAATCCCACAGCAAATTTGCTGTGTGCCTGTGGGAGCAGTATCACAGCTCTGCCGGGGAAAGAGGCATTATGTTATCTGTGCCATGGTGATGTCGCCACTCTGCAAGTGAAAACTTACATGGCATTGGGGGTGTGATCTTAAAATGCTTCCCTGCAGCTTTCTGTGGCTGGGGGGCATTATTAAACTGCGTAAGTGTTAACTAAGTTTAGAGTAGGCATGCAATCAGTACTATTAATTATCCTTTTAATCTAATTCCAAAAAGAAAAGGAAATTGATTTTTATGGGAGGCCACTGATAAGATTAAGGAGTGATTTGTCATCAGCTGCTGCACTTATTGCCTTTTAGATTCAGGCCTGCAAAGCAGACGGACATCACTAATAACTTCATCATCACAGTTCTAACTGTATTTACTTTGTACAATACTTTATTTAATAGCTCACAAACCAACATATTTTCTTTCTCACAGATGGTCTTTACATAACTCACAGACCTGAAGATTCCCAAGTAGCCTTCCCTCCCAGATTAACCATATATTTTTTGTCATCTTCATGAAATGAGCATTGCCTAGATTTTCCTTGGAATACTCACCTTTACCAGCTTTTATTATCCCACAAGAGGAATTAAACCAGCTGCACTGTCTAGATAACTTCTTTCTCAAGCATTTGAAAGGGACAAGCAGCTGACTTAAGCACGTTAAGTGGATGCAGCGATCAGATGCTTCAATCCAGATTGTGCATGTTAGCAAGGGATTAAGGTCTTTCTCTCATAAATCCATTTACATGTGTGTGAAGTAGGGCCTCTCAGACACGCAAATCCATGGATCATGTCTCAGTTGAACAAATGAATTGCAAAGCTCATCCTCCCTTATTCGAGTGGGAAAGCCTGCACTTTCAGGGTCCACTCTTTGAAATGAATCTGTACTTACATGAATAGTCATTATCAGAAAAATATTTTGCTTGGCTTTGGTTTCCTCTTAAAATAATACCATATCTCTCTGAAAAGATGAGACAACAGGATGGTGGGAGATGTTTTTTTGTCACTGCTTGTGCTCTTCCTCATGATCCTGCTTTACTCAGCCTTACAAAGTCCCTCCTTCAAGATCCCATGGAACTGAGGTGACTAATACAAATCTTTCCCCATTCTTAAATTAAAGCCTTGGGATATTGAAAATACCTTAGCAGCATGATATGCATGCTCTCTAAAGATTTTAAAACCAAAAAGCAAATAAACCCAAGCTTTTTTGCATTTAGCTTGATGGTTTTTGAAGTCTGATGTTTTAGCATCCAGTTTATGACTTTTGTACTCCTCTCTGCCTGCTGTAAGGAAAGGGAAAACATAGCTTCTTCTGAAAGCACCTACAACCTACTTAATAGATTCCAGAGATTTTCTACCTAGGCAACTGAGCAGGAGAAGTACTTTAATGTTCACATACATCTGCATATGCCCCTTCCCAGTGAGATGTTCACTAGACCCAGACCCTAGTCACAGTGAAGTCATATGACAGTGTGGACCCATTCCAGTGAGCTAGAGGCTTACAAATGTTCTTCATAAATTTAAATTAAATCACATTTAGCTTTAAGGAATCTCATGATTCATTCTAGTGAGAATTAGGACAGAAGTTTAGGGCCAAAGTGACACAGATCAATTGGTTTACACCATCTGGGATGAGGTCTGCAGTATCTTTTTGTCTGTTATTACAGCATGAAAAGCAAAATAGTCCTTCACTGTTGTACTGACTAATCAAGCAAAAACGGGAAAAAAGAACCTCACCAGGACACAGGATCTTGTTGGTTTGTGCATATAATCAAGAGCACATTAAATAGGTCATAGAATCATTTTGTCTTCCCCTGATGTAAAGCAAAAATTCATCTGTTGCTTGTGCTGGAACCTCCAGCACATCTCCAAAGCAAGAAGCAAAAACAAAGAAACAACAAAGAAACAACCAAAAAGATTTACAGAGAGTAAATTAATTTTCACTGTGGATCTTTGTTTGACAAAATGCACATTGCTGCAGAGGATTAGAAGGTGATAGCATCAGTCTATTAGCTCGGAGATTAAAGTAAAAATGTTCTTCAAAATCCTATCACATTTATTCCTTTGGAACCAAAGTTGGTGATTTAGCAGTATGGTCACTGAATGTTTTTGGCTTTTTATTTTATTTCCCTTTGGTCTTTAAGTTATAAACTTTATGGTATCTGCTTGCTATAGTTCATTTTAACATCAAGAATTTGTAATTTACATGAGGCAGGGAAGATAATTCTACAATGCACACACTTTTCTGATTAACTGTGTGTGACTTAAGTAGCTCTAAGAAATGGGTTTTAACGAGTGTTTTGAAAGACCTACATTCAGTCAGGCTTTATGATGCAGAATTTTTTTTTTTTAACCAGTCTAATTTCTGATAATCAGTGCAGTTCTTTGTTGTGCAAGGTTATTGCCAGTGGCAGGGGCAGGCCTTTGCCAAGGAAAGGGGCTGGGAGGAGGGGGCACCAAAGCAGTGTGGGAGCAAGTTCTGGTGGAAAATTTATGCCAAAGAGCACCTTATTAATTGTTCAAGAAAATCCTGTGGGACCAGGGTCTAGGAATTCATTTGATGAATGTGTAAAATACACCATTCTGAACACAAATGGCTAACCTCACAAACACAGTGAGGTTACAGTGGCTTTATTTCACAGGTTTTATTTGCACTTTTTTTCAGACACAATTAGCAGAAATGATCTGTATAGGTCCACTTTTTTTATCTTCTAATTTAACAAGTCTTTTTAATCACCCTTACCTTGAACATCAGATATTTGAATAATGATATCCAGTTCTCCATCCTTTCATGATGAGGTCAATCTCTTTTCTATCACTGGAATCGTGTGGGGCTGGATGAGAGAACATTAATTTTTCTGAAGATTTTTTTCTTTCATGTCTTATACTCTGCCTGTCTGAACTACTTCAGCCAGAGAAGACTCTATTTTGAGAAAAGATCAATAAATCTTGTCATAACTGGAAATGTTAGAGGGTTATTCAGGAACATTTTAGCAGTACCTGCTAATTTCTGTTCTTTGCATCATGTCCCCTATAGGCTTTGAGATTAATTTGTCACTATAATATTTCTGTGATACTGGACACAGCCATACAGAGACAAGATGCATTTTTATTGTTTGTTCTTCATAGTGGTATAAAGTACAAGTCATCTGTGTCAGTGGCTTCATGCTAACCAAGATGCCACTATTTTAAACATCAGGCTTAGATGTTCCTATGTAAATAAACAAATCTACAGGAGATATCTCTGTCCTTGTCCTGACAGGTCTAGCTTTAAGTAGCGACATTTTTAGTAGTTTCATACTAGAGGAGTTTATTCACATCCATTCATGGGACAAACAAAAATATTATATAATGAAGAGATATGTAAAACAGAAGTGAGAAATGGAAAAAGGGAATTTTGCATGTTCAGTCCTGAGAAATACAAAAAGCATGAATGTGATTGCAAAACTGGAGCAGACAGATTTAGTCCCTACTGAAAAACTCTTCAATAATCACTTTCAACAGATATTTAAGTCAGGATTTAGAAACCTCTTCTGGACATCAGGGCACACATTGAAGCAATGGGCCAGACTTAAATCTACCCTTTTACATAGTGAATAACCGTAGTCAATATTGCCATTTTTCTATTTGCAGCTGTGTATATTGCCTTCACACAATGCAGGATAACCATCTGGGGCTTGTTTCCTTTTTCCATGCTTCCTGCTGTGTCCTTTGTTAAGTTTTTGGTGGCTCCAACATTGGAGTCCTTTCTAGAACTTTCTCATGCCTTGTGTTGGGCACCTGCTCTGGGTTTTCCACACTGTTCACTGAATGTTTCGGCCTTCCAGTACTTTCCTTGCTGGTACCTAAGTGCCAATATAAATATTTGGGACCAAATATTGAATCTCTCTCTTAAGTACACATTTTTTAAAGGAAGCCTTTACTTACTTGCTTCTCTTGACATGAAACATGCTTCAGCAAGGTGGGCTGTATCAATTTATTTGACCCTAAAATAGTGCCAGAAACAAAACCTAGGAAGTGCTTTCCATTTATTTTCTTCATGTACCTCAGGAAGAATTGGTACTGAACAGCCAGTATCTCATGTTAAGTACAGATTGATTCTTGGAGACTAATTGGTGAGATTTATAGACAGTAGAGAATTTGGCTAGTTATAATAGATTCATTATACAGTCGATAATTCAATGAGTAACTGATTCTAATTATCATTTTTAGTTATGCCTATGAGTCTGACTTTATATAGCTTGCTCAGAGATGTTTAAAAACAATTAACCTTATTTTTTTTTTTTTTAAGTGGAATATGAGATTTCAACTATTAAACTTCATTTCTGTTTTAACTGCTTCAGGGCATTAGACACATGGATCCTGAATTCTGGCACCTTATTAACACAGGATACCAGGGTCTTCAACAAAGAAATTCAAGGTCTGATTTTTAGTTCTATGCAGATGTGGCCTTTCTCATATTAGTAACCCGTGAATGAAATTTCCCTCTTTTCATTAGTTTCTGTATCAGACTGCAATTTCTTGTTGTGGTGAAGCACAACATAGGCCAGTGTTTAATTAAAAATTGCAAATGTCCCTATGACCTCTGCCTGCACAGAGAGGATTCATTTTAGCACACTGACATAAAAAAAGGGATAGGTGGCTTTTCAGACAAAGCCCTTTTTCTAGGGCTCAGAAATTAGGCGTGCATTTCTACAAAGCAGAGTTTGAGAGAGATTTCAAAGCAGATCAAAGTTAAAGGGTTTCCTGATGGTTCAGCTTTGTAGCACTAAGCCTGCTGGGTGTTCTGCAAGGATCCATTGTACCCATCCACTCTGAAGCACAGCCACAGCTTTGCATGCATTACACCAGCCCTGTTTTCAGTCGGGTTTTACAAATTGCCTAATCCAGGTTAGGCCTTTTCTGGAAGCTCTTTTATCCTTTTAACATTTGCATAATGATCTCAATACTGTAATTCTTGTGTGACAGTGTGTTGAAGCTTTTTCTGATTTACATTAACAATAGTACAAGAATAATGAAATACCAGGTTGACTTCATCGTCTTTCACAACTGAGAATACTCTAAAGTTCAATGTTTAAAAAAAAAGTGTGGAACTAAGTTCACTCCTGGTGTAATCAGAGTGACATCTCCAGAACTAGGTGAGGTGTGCATTGACTTTGTCCCGCTTAAGTAAATATTAACTCATGGGGAGGGGTAGATTCTATTAAAGATGTACAATTTTAAAATGTGAACTTGTCACATTGGTACTCTGACAGAATAATATTCTTTTCCCCTAAAATTTTGATTAAAACCTGGTAATTTCCCATGAAAATTCTCAGCTAATCATCTGAAATAAAACATAGATGAGGATTGCATTAATACTTTATGTGAATGGTAAGGAAGTAAGTCTCTAGTTTTGAGGCATTATGTTAAAATTTGCAGGACTGCACAGCAGGTAATAGCAGACTGAGTTTCCATTTCTGTCCTCCTGCAGACCTTACAATGAGACAGCATATGAGCTGAAAGGTGATCCCAAACAGCCATGCATGGCCAGTTTTGAGATAATGAAAATTAGGGGTGGTCTGGCAGATCTGTTCACTGGAAAAAAGACTTCCATGGTAACACAGAAAAAAATTAATCTCCATTTCCATGGAAAAATAGACTGAGAATCTGAATCATAGGGTTTGATGTATGTATGTAACATGTTCATATGTGCAACTTGGGTGAGTGGGGTTTTTTAAAAAGGAAAAAATACTTTTTAACAACTGTCTCTCATACAACCAATATTATCTGATGTCTTGTGATAAGCAGGTCATGTTAATATATGCATTTGTTCATGTGAGCTTCTTATCAATGATTAAATGTGTGAAAGAAAACAATCATGCAGATAACACATTATTTCTCTGAGGAACAGTAGAAACCCTATATATCATTTGCTGAGTGCCATTAGAAGTCTTCTAGTCCTTTTTGTTTATTGCAATTAAAGGATATGACTCCAGGTTAACAAAAAGGCTTACATGGTATTTCAAATGGGTTTTCTTCATAAAGCATATTCTGTGACCTTTAAAAATGGTAAAAATGTTGTCCTGGAGAATGTGTGATAGACTATTCTAAAGCCCAAATTTGTGGCACATTATGAATTAATTAGAAGAGAGACTGTGAGAAGCCATAAAGTTATTAAAGTTGCAATGATGGGAGACAGTAGCTGACTCCTTAAATTATCTCTGCAGCAGGTTAAGGAATTTTCCTGCATGAGCAGCCTTGAGTAAGCACCTGACCCCAGTCTGGCTCCACAGGGGTGCTTCATCCTGTGCTTGAGCATCACTCACAAGAGCAGTTGAGATGAGGAAGATGCTGCTCCCTCTCAGCAAACAGAGAAGCTGCAAGTCTCGATTTCTTCCTGAAGCAAACAAGAAACAGCAACTACTGAGGGATGTTTTTTCCCCTGAGGAGCCCCAGTGCTGTGCTGTAATTTTGCATGTTACAGCTGTGTTTAGATGCCAAAGCCTTCAGCCCAGGGACCATCCCTGTGCCTGTGAGAAAGGCCTCTCCTGTGTTGGCAAGGCTACTGCACAGTCCTGTGTTGTGAATAGTGAATAATCACCCCATTTTCTCTATTTTCAGGAGATTTGTCCTCACCAAGATGAGAGTGATTCCCAAAGGAGCTTTTGCAGGACTTATTGACCTAGAGAAAATGTACGTATTTTGTCAATATTTACTAGGAAACAACTATTTTACTCCAAGCAGCACTTTCTGATTGCAGCTCCTTTTACAGACTGTGAGCAGCTCCCTGTCACTGAGCTTCATATCACTTTATCTTTCTGTTGAAAGAAAAAATAGACTGCTTTTTCATTGACACCTTCCAGAACAATGTTGTCATAAATACATTTTCATATCAGCAATCAGAAGGTCTTCAGTCAAAGGGCTGGTTGAGCATGGAGTGTCATTGCAGAAAATAAATACAGTGCCATGGGAAACAGATTATTTTGTGAGTTTTGGAATGAAACAGAGGAAAGACCTCCTGTTATGCTAATTCCTGGTCAGCTAATTCTCTTTTCACTAAGGAATAAATAAGATAGTTTTGTGCAAGTTCAGAGGCAGCTGGCAGGAAGTGTGAGAGAAGTTTCTTACGGACGATAGATCCAAAAATCTTAGTATTGTTTGGAGTGTAAGCAGCTCATTTCTGTGAATTTCAGCGATCAGCCTGGAGATACAGTTGTGAGCACCTTTGATGAACAGATGTATCTTACATTCATTAGTACACTGTTGTGGAGGTATTGCAGTTCCACCACTGGACGGGAAAACCCTTAGTCATGCTTTCTCTACTTCTCTTTAACAACAGAAAATCTATGGCTTAGCTGGTGCTTGCACCAGAAATTATAACCCTCACTGTCCAACCTGAACTATTCTGCCTCGTGTATGAGTTTTCTGAAATATTTCATATATAGGCAAATCACATTTTGCTTAGAAACAGAACAGCACTTACACCCTGATAGGAGAGGATCACAAACAGGCTGTTCACCCAAGAGCAGTCTGAGTGGGAGTGGGGAAATGTACTTAAAATCTTTTTCAGTACTGTGTGTGTAATGGGAAAACACCAAAGGACATTTCTCTGCATCATTTCTACCCTTCTCCCTCATACTCTTGCATGAATAAGGGATTTAGCAGGAAGGTGGTGAGGGCTCCTTTTAGCCTGGTCCTTGTGGAAAATCATTGAGCGCTTTGGACTGTGAAGGGGGTTGAAAAGTGCATTGTGAACTGCTTCTGTTATCTTTAATTACTCAGAAACCATATGTCAGATGTGTACAAAGGCATTGAATGGGATGTTTCCAAGTGGTGATTTATTGTAATCAAAAAAATATATGAAAATGGGCTCAATTTGAAAATACATCCATCTACTAGCATTACATGAAGGAGAAATGGGACAGTCAGTTTATAGCAAAACATCCTTGAAAATTAAAGTGTGATGAATATGTAAATGAGACCAATCAACATCAACAAAACTGTGGTATTTGCAGATAATATAGCACACAGATAAAATTTGAGATAGCTCACAAACCCTAAACCTAACCCATAAAACATTCATCAGAAATTCATGATAATGTAGGGATAAAAAAAGTGGGTAAGCAAATAATAGATTTGCATATAAAAACACAGCCTTTGTATGAAAGCCTTTTTACTCTTGCAAGATCATGCACAGAAAGAAAGATTAAGCAAACTGTTGGCTATTTAAGGAAAACAGCTATTAATGATGTGATACCTCCATATGGTAAAATGTGGATGGCCTGATGTATACAAATGAGACACTTCAATGTAGTGTACATGTGTGCTCCCCTAGAACTGAGTAGGCTAAAAATGAAGAGTGACAATATTTCCTGAATGTGCTACTGAAGAAAAACAATATCTTCTGCAGTCCAGCTTAGCTGTACTTGTGATTTTCATCATTAATACATTATTCCTAAATGTGTTTCTGAGAACAGGTGTCCTGGTTTGAAGGACAGGTGTCTGCCAATAAAGGCAGAAGCTTCTTTTTGAAATGAAGAATGTAAACCCCCTTCCTCCAAATTATTATCATAATTTTGAAATTAAGGGTCTCTCAGGCAAAGATATGGGAATTAGGAATAACAATTCTTTACTAGGAAAATTAAAATAGAAATGCAGTATTACAAAGAACAATCCCAACCCTGACAGAGTCAGAATACAACCTGACACCCTGTCAGTCAGTCAGGGTGTTGGTAGCAGTCCCATTAAGTGGTGGCTGCATCCTCCTGCAGTGGCAGATGTGGTTCAGCTGAAGCAGTGCTCCTGGAGAAGGGTGCAGTTTTCTTCTGAAGTTCCAGAGATGATGTGGAAAGGTCCAGTGTTCCTCTGGAATCCAGCAGAAAGACGGTATGTTGTTGTCCAAAATCTCAATTTTTTTTTAATCTAGATAGGAAAGGCTTGGCTCCTCCCCCTGGGTGGAGCATCTCCCAATGGGATGATGTAATTTTATCAGTCATACAGTGGGACTTAATGGGCTAGCAGCAGATGATACCTTCCTGGAGGGAGGATGGGTTGTGGAAAAGATAAAAATGATTGCCCCACCTAGTCTTAAAGATGGCCCATTAGCAGACGGTATGTGCCACAGAGATAAGGAATCACTGCCCCACCTGGTTTTAACAGATGATGATGGAATACACATTTCTGGCCACATCAACCCCACACAACAGGGTGGGTGTTAGAGCTCAGAATTTGGAGGGAAATGGTGATCTTTTGAATCATCCATAGGGGATGAGGCAGTTGATTACAAGTTGGAAATGTGATGGTCAGAGGCTGTCTTAGTCAGAGCAGACTTTGGCCTATTTAGGACACTGTTTCAGAGAGTCCTTTGGGAAAGAGTCCTTAATAACAAAACAGTTCAGAAAAGCTGGACATACTTCAAGAAGGAGATCTTAAAGGTACAGAAGTAGTGTCCTGATATGCTGAAAGATGAACTGTTGGGGAAGAAGACCAACCTGGCTAACACGGAGCTTTCTCAGGAATCCAGGGGGAAAATAAGAGTTTATGACCTTTGGAAAGGTCAGGCAACTCAGGAAGAATACAAGGATGTCATTAGGTTATGTGGAGAGAAAATTAGAAAGGCAAAAGCCCAGTTAGAATCCAATCTGGGCACTGCTCTAAAAGGTAGTAAAAGGGGTTTTATAAATATATTAACCACAAAAGAAGGGCCAAGGAACGTCTCATTCCTTTCGTGGACCTGGAGGGAAACATTGGCACCAAGGATGAAGAAAACACTGAGGTACTTAATGCTTTCTTTGCCTCAGCCTTTAACAGAAAGACTGGTTATCCTTAGAACATCTCCTGAAAGGAGGTTGTAGCCAGCTGGGGCTCAGCTTCTTCTCCCAGGCAAATAAGACAAGAGGAAATGGCCTCAAGCTGTGCCACGGGAGGTCAAGCTTGGACCAGGGAGAATTTCAGATTTTCCAAAAAGGGTTTTAAGGCATTGGAACAGGTTACCCATGGAAGTGGTAGAGTCACTACCCCTGAAGATGTTCAAGACACAGCTGGACATCACAGGTTTACTTGGCATGGTGGTGTTTGATCAAAGGTTGGACTTGATGATTTTGGAGGTCTCAGTGATCCTTGAGGGACCTCTGAACTCAGAATATCACATAAACTGTCCTTTCCAACCTTAATGATTCTATGATTCTAGGTAAAATCAGACATGAGTCCTCCCTAAGAATCCTAACTCTGTTATATTTCCCTTCAAATTGAATGAAGGCTTTTGAATTTTCCGGTTCTCAAAGAAAAACAATTCCTTCAAATTTTCCTGCTTTCTCTATGGATTTTAGCATCTTCCCAAACATTCAAACTACTGAGACATTTAAATAGATGTATTTTGCCAGAAAATGTCAAATACTTCTCAGTCAGAGCATCCAGGCAAGGTCTCATTTACTTTCTATTTGGACTGTCCAAGAACTTTCCAGAATGGACACTAATGACCACGATTCATAATGGAAAAACCCAGTGTGACTTGGAAATGTTAGCATGGAGGTGTTGATCTAAACTCCCTGGTAAAGTTTCAGTTTTAGTTACCAAGACAAAATCTTTTGTGTTTAATCTGATTTTTGTTATTGTTGTTGGGTTTTTTGGTTTGTTTTGTTTAGTTGGTTAATTTTTTTGTTTTGTTTTTTTTGTTTGGTTGTTTGGTTTTTGTTTTTGTGGAGGTTTTGTTGTTGTTGTGCGGAGAGATCGTGAGAGCCAGAGAGCCACTTGTGGAGGCAGTTCAGCGAGGGAAATATGCAGACAACCAATATGACTGATTAGCATAATCCACTCTATTCAAAGTTCCATCTACATTTATAGTTAAAGCATACTGATTTAGCACTTCTTGGCATAATTTTATTGGTTATTGCCCTATACGCCTCTCCTAGGATTGGCTCTGGCAAGTTTTGCGACTTCTCTTACCTACGTGCCATTTAGCAGCAGGGCCTAAACACAGCTACGTGCTGTCTAACAGCAAGCTTAACCATATCTTCCTTTCTTCCCATCCTCCTGCTGAAATAGTATCAATTTTAGGAACATGCTAATGTATCCTGACCTTGCTGCTAATAATGAGCGCTTATGCATCCTGACTTTTGCTAATATGTGCTTCCTAAAAGCTTGTTTCTAACAGCATGTCAGCTGAGCCATTTCTATTACAGGTCAAGGGGGGCTTACAGGGGCTTCCATCAAGTCATGTCCATTACTTGCTAGCCAATCCTCAACATTGTTGTTGTTGTTTAATTTGGCAACAATTAAATGTTTTTATTAAATTTTTTTTTTTAGTTTGTTTGGTTTTTTGTTTATTTGTTTTGTTTAATATGGTGCAATAACTTTCCTGAAGTATATTCTGGGAGAAGAATCTTTTCTTCTTAAATAAAATGTCTAAAGTTATGAAATAAACTTAAGGGCTCTAATTATCAGAGACTTCTCTTGCTAAACATAGAACTTGAATTTTCCTACAGAAAACTCTTTCCGAATCCCACAGGTTTGAAGAGCAGCCTTGCCATCTTATTGCCAGCAGCTCTCCTACTTCTGCACAGCTCTGGCTTCATGTTAATTCAGCAAATAGGTGTTCAGGAAAGCAGATTTGTTATTTTTGCTACATGTTTGGCCTACTCCTAGGTCTTAGTCAACTGGAATGTGGCACTTCTTCTGGACTTCTGCTTACCTAACTTGTTTACTCTCCCAGAACTAATTAATGCTCCAGTTACTAAATTAAAAAGCAGTCCTGTGCAGGCACATACCTGGCAAAATCAATCTGACGTGCTCTGCAGCAGCTATGTCATCCTCAACCTGCACAGAAAGAGCTTAATTTGGAGTAGAAACAGTCAGAAGCAACACTAAATCTCTTTTTCTGTTACTGAGTTTTCTGCTGTTATTACTAGGTGGCAAAGCAGATTTATGAATCTTGATTCACAAGGCCTGATTTGGGCATCACATTTATGGGAAGTTTGGTCTGATTGTGTTATCCTGTGCAAGCAAAAGAGGCTTCATGTCTGCACCCTGAGGCACAATCCCCTTGAAAATTCATCATCAGTTATTTGTTCTTTTTGAAGGGTTTAAGCTAAAACATAATGCTTTGGTTCATTATTTGCTCTCAAACCCATCCTGTGTGTAGCCTCAGGCAACTCAGCTGTGAGGATGAAGTACTTCTTGAACTAGAAGATGTCACAGAGGGAATAAAAACCACCATTACTGGCCCCGGTTCTATTTTGGAGTAATTGGAGGGAAACATTTTTTAACAGATACTGGCAAAGTCCCATTTTAAGAGCATGAACCATGGTATGGTTAGCTTGATGAGCTAAACCCTTAATGAGCTCTGGAGAGCATGGAAAGCTAAAGTTTTTAGGGTTATGGGAATCCACTAGAGCTGACATTCCTGGAAACAAAAGTTCTCTGTCCATGGAAGACAGCAGCTATCTACTGCTTGCTCCCTCACAAATTTGTAGAGAAAAATAGTCCTGAATCATGTATTTACTCAATTACTTCGTGCATTCAAGATGTTCTTTTTGTTGAGACTGTGGATCCAGTGATAGTTCCTTAGGACAAACACTGCTGCTCTGTGACCTAGATACACAAGCACCAGCTTATTTCATAAACAACAACCAACCTGATGGGTGATGCTAAAATCTCTCCTGTTTGCCCCTGTAGGCTAAAAGGTGAGTCACACTTTCCTTTGGTTCATTCAGATCACACTGGATACTTTTTACAAAAACTCAGAGAAGTTACTTGTGGACAAGGAAGACCAGAAGACAGAATTTTGAATCAAGGGGTGTCTCTCTTTCTGTGGCTGGGGAAGGACCAGAAATCTTGGCTTAGTTGTAAGTCTCACCTAGAAAATTTGTCGTAATGCAAAGACTTCACCTTCTTTAGCAAGTTACAACAACCTGGCAAATTGAACCCTCTTCAGCAGTAGCCATCAAGCTGCCTGGGCTAGCAAGTGGCCAACCCCTCCCATGTTCTCCTAAATTCAGCTTCACTAAGCCCCTGCTCATGAATCTCTGACGTTTTTCAGTGTAGAGCCCAAAGACATGGGAGGGAAGTGGGGAGGCAGGAATTGCAGGATCACCTAGGGATGAGCAGCCTGTGTCTTCTGCTACCAAGAAAGCTGTTCAGCATTTCACAGCTTTTCCAGTTTTTCTTGTATTGTATGCTGCCTCATTTGATATGCAAAAGGCTGGGCTTAAATAAGTTCGTTAAAGCTATTTTGAGGAAATGGTTATGATTCAGTGTAGCCAAAGCACTTGGAAATTGTATCTAGGCAGGAGTTGCTTTCTACCTTTCATTGTATCACTTGGATTAACATGCTATTTATTTTTTTTCAAGTGGAAAAATGTGGATTTTTAGGATCTGCTGTGATATATGTTAAATACAACATGCTTATAAAAGTATTTATTTACATCCCTAAGGTGAAAGTGGTACACAAACCATTCTGTGTACCAAAATAAATACTGAATAAGGTAAAAGTCATCCTTTGGTAGCAAATACTCCAGGATATATTCTCAAGGTGCAACTCTATGGATATTAAATTCTAATTTACATTATAGGAACTTCTGTAACTTTCTGCATCTTAAGGCCAGGCTGTTAAAATAAGTGTGCTACTTAATGCATTTAAATTAGTCTATGCATTTTCTCTCAGGGAACAGAGAACTACTGTTCAAAAATGTTAAGGCAAAGTAACCAGCATAGGAAAAGAAATTCAAAATTCAGCCTGTTATCCCAAAGAAGAAATGTGCAATCCCTGCAGCTCTGTGCAAGCTATGCCTTGTGCTCTAAACACAATAAGCAATGAAGGAAGACAGGGTGGCATTATTATAATCCATAAACCTTTTGCTGCATCATCACTTGGTATTCTGCTTTTCCCTGACAAAGCTTATCTGTGGAAGAGATCTTCCACTTGCAGTTACTGTTGTCATCCCTTGCACAATTACAAAAACTGAAGGAAAAATTTATTACCCCTGTCAGTTATGGCCGATGTCAAAGAGCAGAGATTTAATTACAGTTTTTCTACATTTCAGGGAAAGATAATCTGATCTCAATCTTTTGCTAATGCTTGGGTGGAACAAAATTAAAAATAACGTAAAAATCCTTAGAAAAAGAAGTTAGAAAATGTAAAATCAACTAATAGTTTCCATATCAACGTTTTCTAAACTTTCTATTCAAAAAGTCCCAGAAAAACACGCTAATATTTGCATATTTTAATTTAAACACATCAGAGCACAAGAAAGAAGTATCCCATAATTCTTTCTATGTGGTTTAGTATCTTGATGCTTGCTTTCTTTGATAAAATAAATTTAGAAAGAAAATGCATTTTGTCATTACTTGCTTTTGTTGAGCAAGAATGAGCTTTGTGGTAATGAACTGTTAGCAGAATCTTTATTTGTTAACTGCATTGGTGTGAAGCCCACATTAAAGAGTGAAGTATTTAATGGGAGAATCATCATTTCAGGTCCCTGTTTTACAGCTGTCTAGACAAAGAGATGGAAAAAAAGGGAACCAACTTGTCTGAATGTATGCTAAATGCTTTAATACCTGTCCCCAGTGACATACTGTTCAGATTACCTGAATTCATAAAACATGAAATGTGGGCAAATGCTTGTGTGAGTTCCCATTCTCTTTTAGGAGGAACTTTTATCCAGTGTTCTGCCTTCCTCCATGCTAACAAAACAGATAAAACTTAGTGCATCCTAATTTAAGATAGCCTTTTTGCTTCTATAAATGTAGGCTCTCAAGTAGCTTCTCATTCATCCCAAAGGAGATTTGAGGGTGAAATGCACAGTTCTTAAAGAAGGTCTCAGCCCGCTGGTAAAAAAAACAAAAAAACCTCCAAAAAAACCCCCAAAAAAACCAAATCAAAAAACAACACCAAAACTTCTGCAATTAAAAGTGTTGTGAATTATCAGGGGGTTTTTTCTCAATTAGATTCTTTCTCAGTTGGCTTGCCCTACTCTTAGACACTTTCCTGGGCTTCCCCTGCCATCACCAGAGCAAGAGGCTGTGCCAGACGGGCTGGAGGTTCAGCATTGCACAGAAATATTTCCTTCCTCTGGATCATTAAGTTTTGCAAGGCAGCCCCACTCCAGGTCCTTGCATTGGAGGCATGAAGCTGATTATTGTGACTGGCAAACCTAGCAAGGAGCATCAGAATTGATGGCCATCCTGTGGTGCAGAATTAATCCCATAATCTTTCTTCTTGTCTCCCGTGGGTATGTTCACTGCATGCTGAGGAGGCTGCTATGTCTGCTTTCTGGCCAGCTTTTTGGCATTCATCTCAGGTGCTTCTGGGTGGGATTTTTCTTCCAAGAGGGAAGGATGGATGCTGGCAAAATCAAAATTTTTTCCCCAGAATCTGTCACTTCTTCAGTTTTCATCTCTTTCCTCCAGAAGATTCAGTCTATTTGGAAATAAAGGAACTTTCAAGTTGTATTTTATTATGAGATTAATGTGCTTTCAAGGTAGAATAAATTATTATCTAAGTGACTTTGTAAATATAAAAATGCATATTTACTAATTAACATTCTTAAGGTGGCTGAGTGGTACATTTATTAAATTTACTTGCATATACCATGGGACTAAGAACTCAGAATTGCCAGTTCTAGTTACATTTTACATCATCAAATATAATTCATACATCACTCATACATGACAAAATATATGGCCTTTTCTCATGTGATGTGCCGAGATATTGACCTGAATTAAATAATTATATTTTTCTTGATAAAATCAGTATATTCATTCTAATATCTCTAAATAATTGGCAAAAAATGTTCCCCTTTGTGTGTTAGTTACAGATTAACTCCCAAATGTCTCAATAGAATTCAGAACTAAAATGTACTGACTTGAAAACAGAACTGTAAATACAAAATTAAGTTTCTTTAAGAAAAAAAATAGGTATTTTCTAACTATAAAAAAGGTTTTTATAGGATTTTTTATTAATCTTGATGAATGTATTGTAACTGTACCAGTGAATGCAAAAGGCGTGACTTCCTTGAAATGTGCCCAATTTGCTCTAAATGAGATTTGACTCAATATTTATTGTTGCCGCTACTAAATATTGTTTGTAGAAAGAAGAAGTCTGGCACCAGCTTGGAAATGGCAATTCAATTTCAGGAGGATTTCAGGAACACCTTCCCATATTAATTTTATCCAGTTTTTCTGTTTATTTTAGGAATAATGCTTGTGGAATTGACATGTCGCAATGAAGGAGTGTTTCCCATTACTGTACAAACGCTGATATAACCCTCAGCATTTATGGAAAACAAATGTTGAGATGAAGTCAAGACATTTATTTTCTAAGCAGGAGATGTTGATTCTCTGACATTATATTCACAGCCTTTATTTTTATTGTGCCAAATGATTGATGTGGATTTAATCATTAGTTTGATGGCTTCTTTTCACAGTGGAGAGGCAACTGAGCATTTTATCATTATTAGTGAGCTGCATTTTGATTTTTCTATCAAAGGTTCTGCTGGCCCTAATTCATCCCAGGTGTAAAACCAGAGATTCATTTTACCCATTGTTTTGTGACCAAGCCAAGAACAATTTGCTCACAAAACGCTGTGAATATTTGTTTTGATTTCTAGAGCAGGAACCTGGTTTGGATGAAGACTTCCATATATGTGTATGATTTTTTAAAAATAAGTAAGAGTGGTGTATCTTCTGTGACTAAACAATTCATCACATGGCAGAATATATGTACTTATGTACTTAAATACTTAAATATGTGCTGGTATATGCATAGAGAGTAGTCTGGGAAACATTTAAATTGCTAGGATTTAGAATGGTAGACAGATACTGAGCCAGAAAATATTCTGAATGCTTGGGGAGCCAACACCACAGATGGAAATTACAAATGGTTGTGAGAGAAATGCAGAAAGCAACTCTTGGTGTCTGTAACTTTCCCAAAGTAGTCAGGAGAAGGCTGGGAGCTGGGGACAGGGACAGGCTTTTGACTTTCCCAGTTCAGAACCTCACCTCTGAGAGCTGCTGATGTAAATTTCTGAAGGAGGATGTTCAAGAGAACATTTCTGCAGCAGCTATGGGATAACTCATTCACATGGAGAATATATTTTGTCCACCTCATAGGGTGCTTCCTCTTCTGAGCAGAAGAAATGCACATGATAAATAGGGGGTTTCTCAGCACAAACTCCAGGAATGATCTCTCTGTTTTGTCTTGTGCTTAGAAGTTTCTTCACTAAAAGCAGAAATAATGCCGAATTTCATCTGGGGACAGAATTAAATCAGTTTTTGTTATTTGGAAGCATTGTTTACTTCTGTCTTGCTTTTCTGCTCAAGAGCACAAAGATTTACATCTTTATCTGGAAATGTTTATCCTTTCTAGTGTAATTATGAAGTGAAGGTGCTCATTAGACATGCCTAATCTCTTTGTCAATTTTATCTTTTATTTGGAATTAGGTTTCATAGTGATGATTTTTATTCTTTATTCCCCACATTTTTAAGGGTTCTTGTGCTGGATTTTTAAGATTTATGCTTTTCCCATTTGTGCTGTGAGAAGGGTGAGCACAACACAGTGAAAAGAACGTGCTTATTTATTATTTCTGTTTCCAATTAGATGAGGTTCTTTAGGAGAGCTGGCAGAAGCAGGGCTCCCTGGAGGATGGGGTGTTGGGTATTTCCTTTGTGGGATAAAGGGGCTTTGCAGCTTTGGGGGGCTGCAAGTGCTGGGAGAGTCAGAGGCCAGAGATGGATATGTGTCACTCAAGGTCTGCCCTGGAGAGGAGGGAGCAGCCCCAGGGGTCATGGACAGAATTTACAGGTCTGAGCACAGCTTACTGCCACTAGGAACAAGCCATTGAGGAACTTGGCCCTTCAGTGTTTAGAGATGGACTGCACAAAAGGGGGGTACAAACCTTGCAAGAGAGCCTGTTGCAACAGGACAAGGAGTAGTGGTTTTAAACTAAAAGAGGGTTGGTATATAAGAAAGAAGCTTTTTACTGTTTGGGTGCTGAACCACTGGAATATGTTGCCCAAAGTGGTGGTGGATGAGCCATCCCTGGCAACTTTCAAGGTCAGATTATTCTGGTCTCTGGCAACCTGGTCTAGTAGTTTTCTGTCTCTGAAGGTGGACTGGATGGCCTTGAAAAGTCCCTTCCAGCCTGGACTATTCAATGATTCTGTGAACTCCAAACCTCCAAAGGCACTGGATGTCAGGCTAGGGAGCATTTAAATCTTCTCAGTTCTCTTCCAATATCCTGTAAGATTTTTCTGCTTTAAAGTTAATTATCCTAGTTGATATTCTAATAAAAGCTGCCCTTTTTGAGCTTAAAGCCCTTTCATCCTTCTTTGAGACATCCTATGCAGAGGAAGGTCAAGATATATTGCCTCAAAACTCATGACTTGAGGTGCCCTCACACAGCATTGTCCAGACTGTTTTGTCATTACATTTTCACCACGTGCCACATCCTGGCTCCTCCGTTCCCTGATCTTGACCCTGTGTTGGGGGACCTGGTGCTATGGGCTGAGGCTGGAGGCACATTTGCAGCAGAGGAGTAACCTCCAGGGAGGAACAGAGGATAGAGCCAAGAGGCAATGAATTTCTGCAGAGAAAAGTAAATGGATTTAAGTTCATCTGCGACAGCCATGTGCCCAGGCATAATTGACAACACAAACTGTTTATTTAAAAATAAGCTTGATTTTGCCTGTGTTTCTTGGTAGCAGAGACCTAAACACACTAACAAGTAAAGTGGCTTTTCACAAGCCTTCATCTGTCAGTATCAAGGATCCTGTTTTGTATTCCCAGGACCTAGAGTAGCTCTGAATAGCACATTATATTTCCATCCTACTGTGCTGCCAGGCACTGTGCTTTCAGGGTAACAGATAACATGTTAACAGCTGAAACAGGCTGTAAAAATGAAGGGGGAATTGTGTCAGCAGTGGGCAATCACTCAGGTCTCCAGAGGGAGGGTCTCCTAATGGGATCTCAGCTAAAGCACTGCACAGGCTTAACTCCCAGGCAGCACCTTCCTGTGAACTGGACAGTCTCCAGGTATTTTGGGCAGCTTTCTCACACAGGGAGAGTTATTTCATATTTATAAAAATCTGGGATGTATTTGTTCTTGATTTTGGTGGTGTACAGTGAAAATCAATCCCAGCAATGTGGCAGAAAGGTGTCCTTTTATCTGCACATGTAAGGGTGCTTCTATTCCCTGTATTTTGTGAATCTGCTGGCAGAAAGCTGAAAGCTTTCTGCACTCAAGTGGCAAAGCTCTCGTTTGCACAACAGCTTTGGTTCTCAGGAGAGTGAGTAATGGCAGAGCAATTGTTCTTTGGGGGGAGACCACCATTCTTTGAGGAAGACCATCCAGGAGCCCTCTCTTCCTCCTCTTGCTGTTATTCACTCTCAGTAGCCTTTTTAAAACTCTGTAGAGCTTACTCTAGCTCTTACTCCAGCACTAACCTTGTCTAATTGTATTGATTGTTAGTAACTGAAGGCTAATTAGGAAGTGAGTTGCTATGGCAATTCTTGAATCATACATATAAAGAGAAAATACTGCTAAAACCACTAGTGCATGGTGACTATTAGCACAGTTAAACAAATTAAAAAATATAATTCATTCAGATGTATGCTGGAATTCAAATGAAGACCTAATATGCAACAAGGAAGTTTTTCCCTTGCTACCACATTTTTTTCTTTCGTGGTAGCTTTTCTCTTTTATTTGTATGTTGAACAAGTTATACATAATTTTAGGACTAAATGACAAAGTAGGCTTTGGGTTGTTCTCCACCCCCCACCCAGCAGCCCACACAAAATATGTCACAACAGGTTTAATGTGACAGAAGAATGGCTCAGGCAGAGGGTAATAGGACTTGGAACCCCCAGATTTCTGGGTCATTTGTTCATATCCAGTCCGCATGTGTGTGATGAATGTTTTATTTTCACATGGGTAGGCTGATGGCACGCATACCACGAGAGGGTGATCTCAGCCTGTGCCCTCAGGAGATGGTGATTCATTGCAAGCTAAGGCTGCCACAGCTGGTTGTCAGCAGCAGCAGCCTCTTTTGGCCAGATTTTGAAATGGGGTCTCAGTGGGTGTCCACACTCCTTTGTGGGGCACTGTGGGAAGGTTTGATTGCTTTGGCTACGCTGTGCCTCATCTGTGGATAAATGGAAGATTTTTGCCATCCACATCAATAAAATATTTTGACCTCACTTTTAGCTAAATAAAGATATAATCAGCTGCATTCTCCCTGTTTAATGGGAGCCTTCCTTCTTCTCTTTGGCACCTTTCTTAAGAATTCATGTCACTGACAAATCTGAGCTCTCCCAACAGGTCTCCATCTGCACATCTTTAAGGAGGAGGGTATAAGAGCTTGCACGCTGGTGCTACCCTTCTAGACTCTGAATGATGAGGCAAAATGTATCTAGGAGAATCACAGGTATAGATGGGGGAGAGTCGTGTCCTGAGTTCAGGTCATAACGTGAACTCCAGGGGAGTTTCTCTGCCCCTCTCTGTCCTCAGTAGATGAAAGTGACTTAAATTGACTTTAGCACCACACAGAGAAAAATGTGAGTAGAAGTGGAGTAATTTTGTAGCATTAATCTCTTTATACAGGTGTCATGGATAAATATTCTCTGTCTGGCTTCTTGGGACTTGCATGCTCACAGATGTTCATTCATTTAACTGAAAATAAGTTATGAAATTGATTAGAAGTGTGTGCCAGTTGAAAAAAGACAACAACAAACAAACACACAAAAAAACCCCACTAAAAAATCAAAATATACACGTTTAAATTCATTAGGATCAATTAAATCTGAATCATCTGATGTGGGGCTTTGTGCAGTCCTGAAGTTAAATAGGGGCCACTGTCCTAACCCTGCCATTTTGAAGTACCAATTGCATGATTTCAGTAATTGAGCCCCCAGGGCAAAGACAAAAATTAAAACCCCATATACTTAATCTGCTGCATAATCTGTCCTCACGAAAGGCATTCACTTGGAGCACAAGGGATTCACTTGGGGAATCTCCTTGCCAGAGCCACACTGCATCTTGGAACTGATGGAAAGATTTTAATGCAACCCTATTACCTTTGTGCAGGAGAACGTGGTGTGTGCTGGTGCTGCTGCTTTCTTTCTGTTTGCTGTATCTTTCTACATGGAAGAAAAATGCCCTTCTGTCCAGGGAACTGGTCTTAATTCGAGTAATTTCAAGACAAAGCATCTTGCAGAGGGAATTCTGATCATGTTCCATAATATTATGTTATATTTGTTTCTTCAGTTTGCTGTTAAAATAATTCAAAATGCATGCTTTTTCCCCCATCTGGTGAAGAAAGAAACAGGATATCATTTTTCTTTTAGTTTTAATTCAGTATTTAACATGCAGAAAACATTCCTTTAAATCTGAGCTAAATTACTGTCAAAGGATTGCTTTTAACTTTGTGTGCTTCTGTGCTCTGTGTATTGAGCTGTGTGCTTTCTAGAGAAAACATTTATTCAAAATTGCAGGAAAATATGCACTCCTCTAAAATATAGAATGTTAATGTAAATACGGATCCACTATTAAAACCAATGGATTTTCATTCCTTCTGCTGCAGAGTCTGAAATCTTCTTTAGTCTCAACTAAAGCAATGAAACTTGTCAGAAATGAAGGATTAAATTTTCTTTTTTTATTTTTTAAGTGTTTTTCATAAGCATGACTTTTCCAAATTGTAATTTTTGTGGTTTGGGATCACTTCAGGAGTTGTTTTTCCCCCTTAGCAGTAGTATTTTCTCAAAGGGTTTTACTGGAAGTACAAAAAGGTTTTGCCAGGCTTGCATGCTGTGAAAACACTGTAAGTTCCATTTTATTTACGTCAATACAGGAAATCAGACAGAAAAAAATATAAGTATATGTAATACTGTTCAGCAAAGGAATATACACAGCAACTTCTAAGGAAAACATGATTTTTTTTTTTTTTATTCAATCCACATTTCTTTTTCAGCCTCCTTCTTTAGTGCTGTGGCTAGGTGGGAAGATTCCTCTTTTCTCTTGATGAAGAAGGAAGAGCTAATTCTAATAAGGTCAAACTTCCTTCTATGCCCCAGCTATATATGACCCAGGATAGTGGGGAGGAGAAGGGTTCCCAGGTAGATCAAAGTACTCTGACATAGGGGGAACAGGTCGTTCCCAAGTGGCCAAGAATTGCTTCTGGGTTCTCAAGGGTTTTGCCTCATTCCTATGGAATAGTTCTTCCCAAGGGCTCCCCATCATAGGGCTGGGTCCAGCCTGAGGATTGCCTTGTGCAAGCCTCACAAGAGCAGAAAGCCTTTGTTTGTTTTAGTGCTTCTCCAGAATGGGTTACAGAGCAGTGGTGGCAGCAGCCTCCTTATAAATGGGGTGAGATGTGAAGAAAGGCAGCTGCTGCCTCCTTTCAGTGAGCAAGAACCATCCTGTGGCCATGGGTTTATTATTTTTATTGCTTTTATTGGAATATTGTGTGTATACTCACACAAATACAGAGACATACTATTATAGCGAATTTTGGCCCAAGTTTTATGACATCTTCCCCCTGTTAGGACTTTCTTATCTGCATGCAGCCTTGCAGTGTTTGCTGATAAGGGTTGTAACTCAGATGGAAGCATATGCTTTTCCAAGGCTTCATAGTGGACAGCTCTTCAGTTATTTGTAAAATAAGACTCTATGTGTTTTGAGTCAGGCTCCTTTGCTGCCACTTGGCAAAAGTGTTAGGGATTGTGTGTAATTCCCATGTTTGCATGTCATATCTGCATCCTCCAATACTGAACCTGCAGATTTTGGGTTAAGGGTAAGTTTTTTTTCTGCTCACGATGGTATCATAATTACATAAATAAGTCTTGTTGCACACTTATTATAAAGCTTTTGATTTAGTAGCTTCTTGGTTGTGCATATATTTTCTCTGGCAGTCTGTTGCAAGAGGTTTGGATTTAATTTTGGAAGCATAAAAGCATGTCATTTTCCCTGGTTAGGCTATAAGTAATCATGCAAACATTTATGTGGTACTGTCTTAGATGAGCCTGGTGCCAGAGCTCAAGGATAAGAGTTTGTAGGGTCAAGACTTCAGTGAGACACAAAACATAAGAATAGTAAGTAGCTTTTATGGAAGGGAAGAATAAATGCAAATAGAAAAGAGACAAGGAACTCTCCATGCTGGAGAAGAATATTTCACAGGGAGAACTCTTAACACTGAATAAGAGAAACCTATATCCTTTCAGGAGAACATTTGAAAGATGTAGTTCATGGTGCTGGCAGCTGTTGGATGATGTCCATATTCATAATTGGGCTTAATGTTAGGCAATGCTAATATTTTTCTTATGATGGGTCAAGTCACGGAGATTGGTTTTCACTGAAGTGGGTGTATGTACTATATGATTTGCTCTGGTGAATAATACTCAGTGTTCTGAGAGGATTTTTAATGCAAAAATTGAAGAGTAAAAATGATTTTTTTAATTTGTTTTTTTTTTTTTTAATTTTCTCTCTCAGCTAAAATGTTTAATTGTGCCTATCTAAGACACTTGTTATTCTGGATATTCCTGTTTCTCTAATGTATTTGAATTAGTAATGAACTGTCCTCCAGAGGACTCCAGTGAATGTGTGCTTCTCTGAAAGCATTTCAAAACTGTCTGCTGAAGAATCTGGGAGCATCTGCTTCAGCATGATCTGTTTGGAAAGGCTGTCACTAGACTTTGGGTTCTGGAAGCCACATGTTCTTCCAGTCCAAGACAGTCTGACTATTGATTTTCCCAGAAATTATTTGCTGCACTTCCTCATTTGCTGCTCTCCTGAATGATTGTCTCAAATATAATTTCTTCATCTGCCCGGGTCATATTAACAAATTATTTATCATTAGCTGGCTGCTAAAGCCAAGAGAGGAGTAATAAAAGATAAGTGGCAATAAAAGCTGCTTTCACATTTCCATGGGAGGAGTTCCAGTTTAGGAATGTCAGCATCTCTGAAAGATGAGGTCCCTTCCTCACCTGAGCATCCATCTTTGTCAGCCAGCATGGTCTCAGCATCCTCTGGAGCCCATCATGCCTGAGGGGGAAAAGTGACATTGCTTGAGTGGGTGTTTCTATTTTACACACATTTTTCTGTCTTCCCTGCAAGCTTTCATAGTCAAAGACAAAATTCAGTAATACTTGAAGCTGGGGGCTGCAAATATGTCTGTCCTAGGGGCTGGAGGGCACTGAGTTCTATGCCCCATATCTCTGGGCTGCCTGTGTGCAGCCAGAATTCTGTGGAAAGCTGCCATTTCCTCCAAAGACCCTTTTTCTTGTTTGACCCTACAAAGTTTCATGCATTTTCAGCATTGCTAAAAGGAGTATAATACACTCTCTTAGTGTTGGAGTATAAGCAGATACCTATCCCCACAAACTGTACTGATTATAAAATCAATTAATGTAATGATGTAGCTTTGTCTGTTGGATCTGGTTGTTATCAGTCCCAATTCTGCAGACTAATCATGTGCTTTTTCAGATTAGTGAGACCAGTTTAAAACCATTACATGGACAATTAATTTGATGCAACCAAACTCTCCACAGACTTTCATCTGAATTGCTGGCATGGTGCTAAAGCACCAAGAGAAATAAAATCCCCTTTGCTTCTGACTGCCATGCAGAAATTTGCATTTTATTTTTTTCCTATGCCTGCAGGGATTTGTTTGAGAATGTGGTTTTCGTGGCCTTTGGAGAAGACAGGAAGGCACAGCATTGGCACCTCTTGATAATTTCCTTCAAACACTGATGCATTCACTATCTGGCTCTAAGTGTGGAGTTGCTATTAGTGTTCAGTTGGTCAAATGGGCTTTCCACTTATTTAGTAAGGCCAGTATAACACGTGTGTGTATCTTCAGCAAAGCAAAGAGATGATGAGAAGAGTCAGTCCTTGATTTCATTTCTGAAACATCAATATCTGCTAAGGGATATTACCCTGTAACTCCCTGGTGTTCAATAAATCATAGTAGAGAGACAAGTTTTTCATGTTCACAAGGAAAAGTGACAGGAGAAAGTGTCAACTATCTATTTTTTAAAGGTCAGAAGTCTCTAATATTTTTAAGAAAAATGGCTTTTCTTTTGTAACCTGTTTAAATCAATGTAGTAGCATTTTGCTGACACTTCAGAGGGAAGTTTTCAAAAGTAGATTTTAGACCAGCTTGTTTCTGATCAGGCTGAAGAAATAAGAGCCACTCCATCCATGACAGAGAGACAGAAGAGATAGAGGTGGCCAGGTTTTTAATATTTCAGTTCAGACACGTCTCAGGCTGGTCCTGTGGGGGCTCACCCAGTGAATGCTGGGCAGGATTGCCTGGGCAACACCACATTTACTTCTGAAGCTTGACATAAATTGTGGCATCAGTCAAGCCACTAAGTAAAACTGACCTGGAAAATCGCTCTAAAGAGTATTTATATTTGTAGAAAGAGGGGGAAATGAGCATTGCTGGTCTTTTTTCCCTTCTCTTTTTCCTTAAATGAACACAATGCTGTTGATTTGTAGCAGTATAGAAAGCACAGTGAGGCCACCTTCTCTGGGAATCAGTGCCTTAAACCTCCAGTATCACTGCTGATTGCAGGTACCTATAGAGTGAAAGGAAAACATTCATGGGAACCCACAGGATAGCTGTGCCACAAAAAAACTGCATCCAAGGCAAAGGATAATAGCCTATAAAGATCCAATTATAATTTATCACAGGAACACAAGGTGAACAGATCAAGTGCACAGCCTGTGAATGTACCTGCTCTGGAAGGGAATTTAAGGAAGGCTGTAGGAGTTTACAGGGATGGAGTCACCACCAGGACCACAGAGTAGGACTTTGTGCCTGGAAAGGGGTAAGTCCCTTCTGCACAGCATGTGCCACATCTGTGAGCAGGTGCACACACCAAGCAAGGACCAGAGAAGCCTTGACAGACAAGACAGCCTATGTGCTAGTCCACCACGGGGAGAGGAAATGCAGAAATCCATAAATCCCACATCTACTGTGGCCATCAGACAGCCAAGCTCACCAGGTGGGCAGTTGTTTATCTCTGTCATTCCTGCTGCTGGAATTACAAGGTTTTCATGCTCAAAATCCCATATCCCTGGGCATTGTGTAAGGGGCTAATGCCGGTCCAAGCTGCTCTTCTGCCTTGTGTATGTTCTGCTCTTCTTTTACACAACTTACCACTTACTCATCTCTATTAACCTTCTGTATTTTTATATAGGCACACATATATATAAATACACATTTTTTAAAACAGCCATATTTCCAAGCAGGATAAGAAATTACCCTTTACTCTATCCCTGCATGCTCCACTTTGATCCTGAAAGGAATTCCTATCATAAAAGACATAAATTTCCGGTCTATTATTCTTTCATTATTTTGAACTATGAGACCACTTGACTCCAAGGTCATTAGTTTGTGAGTTTAAATACAGTCTTGTTTTTTTCTGCAAGACTCTGGTTAGTCTAAGAGACTTTTCCTTTAGTAGGCTACAAAGAAACTGCCATGAGCTCTAAGTCCCTTGCTAACAGAGTTGTTTAAAAGGCCATTTCAGTGTATCTTAATTTTTGCTGTTGCACTCTGAGTCCAGCTGGTTTAAAGAGGAATCCTTCCTATGGATCACACTGGGCTCTGCCACAGATGTCATGAAATTGTATCCCTGGCTTTGCCTAAGGGCAGCTTTGCAGGAAGATTAAATTAATTTCCACCTCTCTCTCAACCAACATGGGCTCTGACTGCCACATGTGGAAATGATACACTGCACTCAGCTGCTGGGGATTGGATAATATCTATTCCAGCTTGCTGCTTTAGTGGCAAATTAGAGGAAATCACTTAATCATGTGATGTCACATCTTAGAGTCTTACATTGTTTTTGCAGAAAAATAAAACAGTTGTACTTTGTGCCTTTGGAAAATGCATTTACTGAATGCTTTTTTATCTTTCAGGCTGTATTTGAGTAAACAATTTATGCTTTCGAGGATCACTGTTGATTTCAGTACAACTCTGCATGCAGTGAAAACTAAGCTTAGGCAGATGCCTAAGCACTTTGCAATCACTGGGTGGTTTGGATGTTTGGGGTTTTTTAAAAAGATTGCCCCTGACAGTTTTGCACACCATCTATTCCAAGGCTTGTCTGTTTCAGAAGTGGTGCTGGGATTGCCAGCTGGGTTTCCTGCCATAGCTACCAGTAGCACTAATAGTGTCATCAATTCCAAACAAATAACGTAATAACAGCCCCATCTCCTCTCTTGATGACATATAATCAGATCTGCATTATGAGCAATCATCTGTTTGTGTGTATTTATACTGTAAGACAAATCACTTGCACAAACACTAGCCAGCAATCCCTTTTTTCTCTTTGTAGCTGCTGCCTCAGGTATTATTTGCTCTCCTCTACAGAGGATCTGAGTCTGCTGAGTTGGTTATTTGATGTGAGCAGCAGTGGTTTGCACTTTTAATGCCATGGATACCTGTATCCAAGACAGTGTTGTTTGGGATTTCCAGGAGCAGGTGTGCAGTTTTTGCTAGGTATGAATAAATAGTCCACACAAATTATGCAACCAAACCCCAGATTAGTGCTGCCCATTTTTGACAGTGTGTGACTGATCTCCTAAACAGAATGGTTTTATTTTATTTATTCTTCTCACCTGAACAACAGCCCTGTCAGGTTTATATGCAGCCCAAAACTGGGATTCATCTGCAAAGAACAATGATAAGTAAGGTCATCACCAACACAATTTCCTGGAGAAAGTGTAACAGAGGATATAGTTCATTGCAAGGGACAGAGGGTCTTCTCCCTCACCACTGCAATCCCCTGAACACAGAGGATGCAGCCCAGCACCAGATGGGTTACTGCCTTTTGCCACTGACAATTTTCCCTTCTGTTCTTTATACTGACCTTGAGATGCTCATAACCTCAACAGCTGCAAAAGGGTTTTTTTCAGCTGGAAGACAAAAGAAAGTCATTGTACATGGACATATTTATATACGTATTTTCATTACCTGTTTAAAAAAAAAAAAAAAAAAAGACTTTCACCTTTTGTACCTGTGAATGGGAATGTTAGAATGAAAGCCAGGTCGTTTCCCACATCTCTGAAAGGCCCCTCACACAGATATTATTTAATTCTGTTTAAAACTTAATCTCTAAAAAACTTACTATTTTAGAAACCTAATCTTGCAAAAACAGTTCAGAGATTCCTATCTTCCTACCTCTCTTCATTCCTTTCCTTCACCATGCATTCTCCAAGCCTTCCGGAGTGCCATGGCCTGCTTGTGCCCTACCTTAATCAGATCTGTATCTTCCATTTCTTGAATCAAAACAAAGCCAACAACCTACCACACTCCTGGGAAGCCAAAACACTCTTCGGATGCAGAAACGTTCATTTTTAAGCAATCTGTGAAAAAAGCTGTGTCATCCAAGTTGTTCCAAAGATAGATAGCAGATTGGATCATAAAAAATTATTACCCTCAGCAACACTATCTGCTGGGTGAGGACTGTGCTATGGTTTCTTAACAACTCTTTTTTACCCTGTATAAGGCCAGCACATCTGCAATATTTTTCCCCGGAATCTCTTCGTGGCATGAAGTATCTTCTGGCCAAATGTATTTGTTGGTATTAAATCTGTTGCTTTTTCTGAAGATTTTCTTTTTTTTCACCAAAAAGAGCACGAGGAATACCAAACCAAACCTTAAAAGTGTGAGACACATCCCATGTGGTTAAATCGTCGAGAGTGTAGTTAGGCAAGTGAATTTTATGCTGTCATATAAATACATCATAGGCACTCTTTGCTTCTATTCTATTCTATTCTATTCTATTCTATTCTATTCTATTCTATTCTATTCTATTCTATTCTATTCTATTCTATTCTATTCTATTCTATTCTATTCTATTCTATTCTATTCTATTCCATTCCATTCCATTCTATTCTATTCTATTCCATTCTATTCTATTCTATTCCATTCTATTCCATTCCATTCCATTCCATTCCATTCCATTCCATTCCTGCTTTCCATTCCATTCTATTCCATTCCATTCCTATTCCATTCCATTCCATTCCGTTCCATTCCATTCCATTCCTTCCATTCCATTCCATTCCATTCCATCCTCATTCCCATTCCATTCCCATTCCCATTCCATCTCCATTCCATTCCATTCCATTCCATTCCATTCCATTCCATTCCATTCCATACCATCCCATTCCATCCCATTCCATCCCATTCCATCCCATTCCATCCCATTCCATTCCATTCCATTCCATTCCATTCCATTCCATTCCATTCCATTCCATTCCATTCCATTCCATTCCATTCCATTCCATTCCATTCCATTCCATTCCATTCCATTCCATTCCATTCCATTCCATTCCATTCCATTCCATTCCATTCCATTCCATTCCATTCTATTCCATTCTATTCTATTCCATTCTATTCTATTCCATTCTATTCCATTCTATTCCATTCCATTCCATTCCATTCCATTCCATTCCATTCCATTCCATTCCATTCCATTCCATTCCATTCCATTCCATTCCATTCTATTCCATTCCATTCCATTCTATTCCATTCCATTCCATTCTATTCCATTCTATTCCATTCTATTCCATTCTATTCCATTCTATTCCATTCTATTCCATTCTATTCCATTCTATTCTATTCTATTCCATTCCATTCCATTCTATTCTATTCCATTCCATTCCATTCCATTCTATTCCATTCCATTCCATTCCATTCCATTCCATTCCATTCCATTCCATTCCATTCCATTCCATTCCATTCCATTCCATTCCATTCCATTCCATTCCATTCCATTCCATTCCATTCCATTCCATTCCATTCCATTCCATTCCATTCCATTCCATTCCATTCCATTCCATTCCATTCCATTCCATTCCATTCCATTCCATTCCATTCCATTCCATTCCATTCTATTCTATTCTATTCTATTCCATTCCATTCCATTCCATTCCATTCCATTCCATTCCATTCCATTCCATTCCATTCCATTCCATTCCATTCCATTCCATTCCATTCCATTCCATTCCATTCCATTCCATTCCATTCCATTCCATTCCATTCTATTCCATTCCTATTCCATTCTATTCCATTCTATTCTATTCTATTCTATTCTATTCTATTCTATTCTATTCTATTCTATTCTATTCTATTCTATTCTATTCTATTCCATTCCATTCTATTCCATTCCATTCTATTCCATTCCATTCCATTCTATTCCATTCCATTCCATTCCATTCCATTCCATTCCATTCCATTCCATTCCATTCCATTCCATTCCATTCCATTCCATTCCATTCCATTCCATTCCATTCCATTCCATTCCATTCCATTCCATTCCATTCCATTCCATTCCATTCCATTCCATTCTATTCTATTCCATTCCATTCCATTCCATTCCATTCCATTCCATTCCATTCCATTCCATTCCATTCCATTCCATTCCATTCCATTCCATTCCATTCCATTCCATTCCATTCCATTCCAATCTATTCTATTCTATTCCATTCCATTCCATTCTACTATATTCTATTCCATTCCATTCCGTTCCATTCTATTATATTCTTTTCCATTCCATTCCATTCCATTCCATTCCATTCCATTCAATTCCATCCATTCCATTCCATTCCATTCCATTCCATTCCATTCCATTCCATTCCATTCCATTCCATTCCATTCCATTCCATTCCATTCCATTCCATTCCATTCCATTCCATTCCATTCCATTCCATTCCATTCCATTCCATTCCATTCCATTCCATTCCATTCCATTCCATTCCATTCCATTCCATTCCATTCCATTCCATTCCATTCCATTCCATTCCATTCCATTCCATTCCATTCCATTCCATTCCATTCCATTCCATTCCATTCCATTCCATTCCATTCCATTCCATTCCATTCCATTCCATTCCATTCCATTCCATTCCATTCCATTCCATTCCATTCCATTCCATTCCATTCCATTCCATTCCATTCCATTCCATTCCATTCCATTCCATTCCATTCCATTCCATCCATTCCATTCCATTCCATTCCATTCCATTCCATTCCATTCCATTCCATTCCATTCCATTCCATTCCATTCCATTCCATTCCATTCCATTCCATTCCATTCCATTCCATTCCATTCCATTCCATTCCATTCCATTCCATTCCATTCCATTCCATTCCCTTCCATCCCATTCCATTCATTCCTCATTCCATTCCATTCCATTCCATTCCATTCCATTCCATTCCATTCCATTCCATTCCATTCCATTCCATTCCATTCCATTCCATTCCACTCCATTCCATTCCATTCCATTCCATTCCATTCCATTCCATTCCATTCCATTCCATTCCATTCCATTCCATTCCATTCCGTTCCATTCCATTCCATTCCATTCCATTCCATTCCATTCCATTCCATTCCATTCCATTCCATTCCATTCCATTCCATTCCATTCCATTCCATTCCATTCCATTCCATTCCATTCCATTCCATTCCATTCCATTCCATTCCATTCCATTCCACTCCACTCCATTCCATTCCATTCCATTCCATTCCATTCCATTCCATTCCATTCCATTCCATTCCATTCCATTCCATTCCATTCCATTCCATTCCATTCCATTCCATTCCATTCCATTCCATTCCATCCTCATTCCATTCCATTCCATTCCATTCCATTCCATTCCATTCCATTCCATTCCATTCCATTCCATTCCATTCCATTCCATTCCATTCCATTCCATTCCATTCCGTTCATTCCATTCCATTCCATTCCATTCCATTCCATTCCATTCCATTCCATTCCATTCCATTCCATTCCATTCCATTCCATTCCATTCCATTCCATTCCATTCCATTCCATTCCATTCCATTCCATTCCATTCCATTCCATTCCATTCCATTCCATTCCATTCCATTCCATTCCATTCCATTCCATTCCATTCCATTCCATTCCATTCCATTCCATTCCATTCCATTCCATTCCATTCCGTTCCATTCCATTCCATTCCATTCCATTCCATTCCATTCCATTCCATTCCATTCCATTCCATTCCATTCCATTCCATTCCATTCCATTCCATTCCATTCCATTCCATTCCATTCCATTCCATTCCATTCCATTCCATTCCATTCCATTCCATTCCGTTCCATTCCATTCCATTCCATTCCATTCCATTCCATTCCATTCCATTCCATTCCATTCCATTCCATTCCATTCCATTCCATTCCATTCCATTCCATTCCATTCCATTCCATTCCATTCCATTCCATTCCATTCCATTCCATTCCATTCCATTCCATTCCATTCCATTCCATTCCATTCCATTCCATTCCATTCCATTCCATTCCATTCCATTCCATTCCATTCCATTCCATTCCATTCCATTCCATTCCATTCCATTCCATTCCATTCCATCCACATTCCATTCCATTCCATTCCATTCCATTCCATTCCATTCCATTCCATTCCATTCCATTCCATTCCATTCCATTCCATTCCATTCCATTCCATTCCATTCCATTCCATTCCATTCCATTCCATTCCATTCCATTCCATTCCATTCCATTCCATTCCATTCCATTCCATTCCATTCCATTCCATTCCATTCCATTCCATTCCATTCCATTCCATTCCATTCCATTCCATTCCATTCCATTCCATTCCATTCCATTCCATTCCATTCCATTCCATTCCATTCCATTCCATTCCATTCCATTCCATTCCATTCCATTCCATTCCATTCCATTCCATTCCATTCCATTCCATTCCATTCCATTCCATTCCATTCCATTCCATTCCATTCCATTCCATACTCCATTCCATTCCATTCCATTCCATTCCATTCCATTCCATTCCATCCTCATTCCATTCCATTCCATTCCATTCCATTCCATTCCATTCCATTCCATTCCATTCCATTCCATTCCATTCCATTCCATTCCATTCCATTCCATTCCATTCCATTCCATTCCATTCCATTCCATTCCATTCCATTCCATTCCATTCCATTCCATTCCATTCCATTCCATTCCATTCCATTCCATTCCATTCCATTCCATTCCATTCCATTCCATTCCATTCCATTCCATTCCATTCCATTCCACTCCATTCCATTCCATTCCATTCCATTCCATTCCATTCCATTCCATTCCATTCCATTCCATTCCATTCCATTCCATTCCATTCCATTCCATTCCATTCCATTCCATTCCATTCCATTCCATTCCATTCCATTCCATTCCATTCCATTCATTCCATTCCATTCCATTCCATTCCATTCCATTCCATTCCATTCCATTCCATTCCATTCCATTCCATTCCATTCCATTCCATTCCATTCCATTCCATTCCATTCCATTCCATTCTATTCCATTCCATTCCATTCCATTCCATTCCATTCCATTCCATTCCATTCCATTCCATTCCATTCCATTCCATTCCATTCCATTCCATTCCATTCCATTCCATTCCATTCCATTCCATTCCATTCCATTCCATTCCATTCCATTCCATTCCATTCCATTCCATTCCATTCCATTCCATTCCATTCCATTCCATTCCATTCCATTCCATTCCATTCCATTCCATTCCATTCCATTCCATTCCATTCCATTCCATTCCATTCCATTCCATTCCATTCCATTCCATTCCATTCCATTCCATTCCATTCCATTCCATTCCATTCCATTCCATTCCATTCCATTCCATTCCATTCCATTCCATTCCATTCCATTCCATTCCATTCCATTCCATTCTATTCTATTCCATTCCATTCCATTCCATTCTATTCTATTCCATTCCATTCCATTCCATTCCATTCCATTCCATTCCATTCCATTCCATTCCATTCCATTCCATTCCATTCCATTCCATTCCATTCCATTCCATTCCATTCCATTCCATTCCATTCCATTCCATTCCATTCCATTCCATTCCATTCCATTCCATTCCATTCCATTCCATTGCATTCCATTGCATTCCATTCCATTCCATTCCATTCCATTCCATTCCATTCCATTCCATTCCATTCCATTCCATTCCATTCCATTCCATTCCATTCCATTCCATTCCATTCCATTCCATTCCATTCCATTCCATTCCATTCCATTCCATTCCATTCCATTCCATTCCATTCCATTCCATTCCATTCCATTCCATTCCATTCCATTCCATTCCATTCCATTCCATTCCATTCCATTCCATTCCATTCCATTCCATTCCATTCCATTCCATTCCATTCCATTCCATTCCATTCCATTCCATTCCATTCCATTCCATTCCATTCCATTCCATTCCATTCCATTCCATTCCATTCCATTCCATTCCATTCCATTCCATTCCATTCCATTCCATTCCATTCCATTCCATTCCATTCCATTCCATTCCATTCCATTCCATTCCATTCCATTCCATTCCATTCCATTCCATTCCATTCCATTCCATTCCATTCCATTCCATTCCATTCCATTCCATTCCATTCCATTGCAGTCCATTCCATTCCATTCCATTCCATTCCATTCCATTCCATTCCATTCCATTCCATTCCATTCCATTCCATTCCATTCCATTCCATTCTATTCCATTCCATTCCATTCCATTCTATTCTATTCCATTCATTTCCGTTCCTTTCCATTCCGTTCCATTCCATTCCATTCCATTCCATTCCATTCCATTCCATTCCATTCCATTCCATTCCATTCCATTCCATTCCATTCCATTCCATTCCATTCCATTCCATTCCATTCCATTCCATTCCATTCCATTCCATTCCATTCCATTCCATTCCATTCCATTCCATTCCATTCCATTCCATTCCATTCCATTCCATTCCATTCCATTCCATTCCATTCCATTCCATTCCATTCCATTCCATTCCATTCCATTCCATTCCATTCCATTCCATTCCATTCCATTCCATTCCATTCCATTCCATTCCATTCCATTCCATTCCATTCCATTCCATTCCATTCCATTCCATTCCATTCCATTCCATTCCATTCCATTCCATTCCATTCCATTCCATTCCATTCCATTCCATTCCATTCCATTCCATTCCATTCCATTCCATTCCATTCCATTCCATTCCATTCCATTCCATTCCATTCCATTCCATTCCATTCCATTCCATTCCATTCCATTCCATTCCATTCCATTCCATTCCATTCCATTCCATTCCATTCCATTCCATTCCATTCCATTCCATTCCATTCCATTCCATTCCATTCCATTCCATTCCATTCCATTCCATTCATTCCATTCCATTCCATTCCATTCCATTCCATTCCATTCATTCTATTCCATTCCATTCCATTCCATTCCATTCCATTCCATTCCATTCCATTCCATTCCATTCCATTCCATTCCATTCCATTCCATTCCATTCCATTCCATTCCATTCCATTCCATTCCATTCCATTCCATTCCATTCCATTCCATTCCATTCCATTCCATTCCATTCCATTCCATTCCATTCCATTCCATTCCATTCCATTCCATTCCATTCCATTCCATTCCATTCCATTCCATTCCATTCCATTCCATTCCATTCCATTCCATTCCATTCCATTCCATTCCATTCCATTCCATTCCATTCCATTCCATTCCATTCCATTCCATTCCATTCCATTCCATTCCATTCCATTCCATTCCATTCCATTCCATTCCATTCCATTCCATTCCATTCCATTCCATTCCATTCCATTCCATTCATTCATTCCATTCCATTCCATTCCATTCCATTCCATTCCATTCCATTCCATTCCATTCCATTCCATTCCATTCCATTCCATTCCATTCCATTCCATTCCATTCCATTCCATTCCATTCCATTCCATTCCATTCCATTCCATTCCATTCCATTCCATTCCATTCCATTCCATTCCATTCCATTCCATTCCATTCCATTCCATTCCATTCCATTCCATTCCATTCCATTCCATTCCATTCCATTCCATTCCATTCCATTCCATTCCATTCCATTCCATTCCATTCCATTCCATTCCATTCCATTCCATTCCATTCCATTCCATTCCATTCCATTCCATTCCATTCCATTCATTCATTCCATTCCATTCCATTCCATTCCATTCATTCATTCCATTCCATTCCATTCCATTCCATTCCATTCCATTCCATTCCATTCCATTCCATTCCATTCCATTCCATTCCATTCCATTCCATTCCATTCCATTCCATTCCATTCCATTCCATTCCATTCCATTCCATTCCATTCCATTCCATTCCATTCCATTCCATTCCATTCCATTCCATTCCATTCCATTCCATTCCATTCCATTCCATTCCATTCCATTCCATTCCATTCCATTCCATTCCATTCCATTCCATTCCATTCCATTCCATTCCATTCCATTCCATTCCATTCCATTCCATTCCATTCCATTCCATTCCATTCCATTCCATTCCATTCCATTCCATTCCATTCCATTCCATTCCATTCCATTCCATTCCATTCCATTCCATTCCATTCCATTCCATTCCATTCCATTCCATTCCATTCCATTCCATTCCATTCCATTCCATTCCATTCCATTCCATTCCATTCCATTCCATTCCATTCCATTCCATTCTATTCTATTCTATTCCATTCCATTCCATTCCATTCCATTCTATTCCATTCCATTCCATTCCATTCCATTCCATTCCATTCCATTCCATTCCATTCCATTCCATTCCATTCCATTCCATTCCATTCCATTCCATTCCATTCCATTCCATTCCATTCCATTCCATTCCATTCCATTCCATTCCATTCCATTCCATTCCATTCCATTCCATTCCATTCCCTTCCATTCCATTCCATTCCATTCCATTCCATTCCATTCCATTCCATTCCATTCCATTCCATTCCATTCCATTCCATTCCATTCCATTCCATTCCATTCCATTCCATTCCATTCCATTCCATTCCATTCCATTCCATTCCATTCCATTCCATTCCATTCCATTCCATTCCATTCCATTCCATTCATTCATTCCATTCCATTCCATTCCATTCTATTCCATTCTATTCCATTCCATTCATTCATTCTATTCCATTCCATTCCATTCCATTCCATTCCATTCCATTCCATTCCATTCCATTCCATTCCATTCCATTCCATTCCATTCCATTCCATTCCATTCCATTCCATTCCATTCCATTCCATTCCATTCCATTCCATTCCATTCCATTCCATTCCATTCCATTCCATTCCATTCCATTCCATTCCATTCCATTCCATTCCATTCCATTCCATTCCATTCCATTCCATTCCATTCCATTCCATTCCATTCCATTCCATTCCATTCCATTCCATTCCATTCCATTCCATTCCATTCCATTCCATTCCATTCCATTCCATTCCATTCCATTCCATTCCATTCCATTCCATTCCATTCCATTCCATTCCATTCCATTCCATTCCATTCCATTCCATTCCATTCCATTCCATTCCATTCCATTCCATTCCATTCCATTCCATTCCATTCCATTCCATTCCATTCCATTCCATTCCATTCCATTCCATTCCATTCCATTCCATTCCATTCCATTCCATTCCATTCCATTCCATTCCATTCCATTCCATTCCATTCCATTCCATTCCATTCCATTCCATTCCATTCCATTCCATTCCATTCCATTCCATTCCATTCCATTCCATTCCATTCCATTCCATTCCATTCCATTCCATTCCATTCCATTCCATTCCATTCCATTCCATTCCATTCCATTCCATTCCATTCCATTCCATTCCATTCCATTCCATTCCATTCCATTCCATTCCATTCCATTCCATTCCATTCCATTCCATTCCATTCCATTCCATTCCATTCCATTCCATTCCATTCCATTCCATTCCATTCCATTCCATTCCATTCCATTCCATTCCATTCCATTCCATTCCATTCCATTCCATTCCATTCCATTCCATTCCATTCCATTCCATTCCATTCCATTCCATTCCATTCCATTCCATTCCATTCCATTCCATTCCATTCCATTCCATTCCATTCCATTCCATTCCATTCCATTCCATTCCATTCCATTCCATTCCATTCCATTCCATTCCATTCCATTCCATTCCATTCCATTCCATTCCATTCCATTCCATTCCATTCCATTCCATTCCATTCCATTCCATTCCATTCCATTCCATTCCATTCCATTCCATTCCATTCCATTCCATTCCATTCCATTCCATTCCATTCCATTCCATTCCATTCCATTCCATTCCATTCCATTCCATTCCATTCCATTCCATTCCATTCCATTCCATTCCATTCCATTCCATTCCATTCCATTCCATTCCATTCCATTCCATTCCATTCCATTCCATTCCATTCCATTCCATTCCATTCCATTCCATTCCATTCCATTCCATTCCATTCCATTCCATTCCATTCCATTCCATTCCATTCCATTCCATTCCATTCCATTCCATTCCATTCCATTCCATTCCATTCCATTCCATTCCATTCCATTCCATTCCATTCCATTCCATTCCATTCCATTCCATTCCATTCCATTCCATTCCATTCCATTCCATTCCATTCCATTCCATTCATTCATTCCATTCCATTCCATTCATTCATTCCATTCCATTCCATTCCATTCCATTCCATTCCATTCCATTCCATTCCATTCCATTCCATTCCATTCCATTCCATTCCATTCCATTCCATTCCATTCCATTCCATTCCATTCCATTCCATTCCATTCCATTCCATTCCATTCCATTCCATTCCATTCCATTCCATTCCATTCCATTCCATTCCATTCCATTCCATTCCATTCCATTCCATTCCATTCCATTCCATTCCATTCCATTCCATTCCATTCCATTCCATTCCATTCCATTCCATTCCATTCCATTCCATTCCATTCCATTCCATTCCATTCCATTCCATTCCATTCCATTCCATTCCATTCCATTCCATTCCATTCCATTCCATTCCATTCCATTCCATTCCATTCCATTCCATTCCATTCCATTCCATTCCATTCCATTCCATTCCATTCCATTCCATTCCATTCCATTCCATTCCATTCCATTCCATTCCATTCCATTCCATTCCATTCCATTCCATTCCATTCCATTCCATTCCATTCCATTCCATTCCATTCCATTCCATTCCATTCCATTCCATTCCATTCCATTCCATTCCATTCCATTCCATTCCATTCCATTCCATTCCATTCCATTCCATTCCATTCCATTCCATTCCATTCCATTCCATTCCATTCCATTCCATTCCATTCCATTCCATTCCATTCCATTCCATTCCATTCCATTCCATTCCATTCCATTCCATTCCATTCCATTCCATTCCATTCCATTCCATTCCATTCCATTCCATTCCATTCCATTCCATTCCATTCCATTCCATTCCATTCCATTCCATTCCATTCCATTCCATTCCATTCCATTCCATTCCATTCCATTCCATTCCATTCCATTCCATTCCATTCCATTCCATTCCATTCCATTCCATTCCATTCCATTCCATTCCATTCCATTCCATTCCATTCCATTCCATTCCATTCCATTCCATTCCATTCCATTCCATTCCATTCCATTCCATTCCATTCCATTCCATTCCATTCCATTCCATTCCATTCCATTCCATTCCATTCCATTCCATTCCATTCCATTCCATTCCATTCCATTCCATTCCATTCCATTCCATTCCATTCCATTCCATTCCATTCCATTCCATTCCATTCCATTCCATTCCATTCCATTCCATTCCATTCCATTCCATTCCATTCCATTCCATTCCATTCCATTCCATTCCATTCCATTCCATTCCATTCCATTCCATTCCATTCCATTCCATTCCATTCCATTCCATTCCATTCCATTCCATTCCATTCCATTCCATTCCATTCCATTCCATTCCATTCCATTCCATTCCATTCCATTCCATTCCATTCCATTCCATTCCATTCCATTCCATTCCATTCCATTCCATTCCATTCCATTCCATTCCATTCCATTCCATTCCATTCCATTCCATTCCATTCCATTCCATTCCATTCCATTCCATTCCATTCCATTCCATTCCATTCCATTCCATTCCATTCCATTCCATTCCATTCCATTCCATTCCATTCCATTCCATTCCATTCCATTCCATTCCATTCCATTCCATTCCATTCCATTCCATTCCATTCCATTCCATTCCATTCATTCCATTCCATTCCATTCCATTCCATTCCATTCCATTCCATTCCATTCCATTCCATTCCATTCCATTCCATTCCATTCCATTCCATTCCATTCCATTCCATTCCATTCCATTCCATTCCATTCCATTCCATTCCATTCCATTCCATTCCATTCCATTCCATTCCATTCCATTCCATTCCATTCCATTCCATTCCATTCCATTCCATTCCATTCCATTCCATTCCATTCCATTCCATTCCATTCCATTCCATTCCATTCCATTCCATTCCATTCCATTCCATTCCATTCCATTCCATTCCATTCCATTCTATTCCATTCCATTCCATTCCATTCCATTCCATTCCATTCCATTCCATTCCATTCCATTCCATTCCATTCCATTCCATTCCATTCCATTCCATTCCATTCCATTCCATTCCATTCCATTCCATTCCATTCCATTCCATTCCATTCCATTCCATTCCATTCCATTCCATTCCATTCCATTCCATTCCATTCCATTCCATTCCATTCCATTCCATTCCATTCCATTCCATTCCATTCCATTCCATTCCATTCCATTCCATTCCATTCCATTCCATTCCATTCCATTCCATTCCATTCCATTCCATTCCATTCCATTCCATTCCATTCCATTCCATTCCATTCCATTCCATTCCATTCCATTCCATTCCATTCCATTCCATTCCATTCCATTCCATTCCATTCCATTCCATTCCATTCCATTCCATTCCATTCCATTCCATTCCATTCCATTCCATTCCATTCCATTCCATTCCATTCCATTCCATTCCATTCCATTCCATTCCATTCCATTCCATTCCATTCCATTCCATTCCATTCCATTCCATTCCATTCCATTCCATTCCATTCCATTCCATTCCATTCCATTCCATTCCATTCCATTCCATTCCATTCCATTCCATTCCATTCCATTCCATTCCATTCCATTCCATTCCATTCCATTCCATTCCATTCCATTCCATTCCATTCCATTCCATTCCATTCCATTCCATTCCATTCCATTCCATTCCATTCCATTCCATTCCATTCCATTCCATTCCATTCCATTCCATTCCATTCCATTCCATTCCATTCCATTCCATTCCATTCCATTCCATTCCATTCCATTCCATTCCATTCCATTCCATTCCATTCCATTCCATTCCATTCCATTCCATTCCATTCCATTCCATTCCATTCCATTCCATTCCATTCCATTCCATTCCATTCCATTCCATTCCATTCCATTCCATTCCATTCCATTCCATTCCATTCCATTCCATTCCATTCCATTCCATTCCATTCCATTCCATTCCATTCCATTCCATTCCATTCCATTCCATTCCATTCCATTCCATTCCATTCCATTCCATTCCATTCCATTCCATTCCATTCCATTCCATTCCATTCCATTCCATTCCATTCCATTCCATTCCATTCCATTCCATTCCATTCCATTCCATTCCATTCCATTCCATTCCATTCCATTCCATTCCATTCCATTCCATTCCATTCCATTCCATTCCATTCCATTCCATTCCATTCCATTCCATTCCATTCCATTCCATTCCATTCCATTCCATTCCATTCCATTCCATTCCATTCCATTCCATTCCATTCCATTCCATTCCATTCCATTCCATTCCATTCCATTCCATTCCATTCCATTCCATTCCATTCCATTCCATTCCATTCCATTCCATTCCATTCCATTCCATTCCATTCCATTCCATTCCATTCCATTCCATTCCATTCCATTCCATTCCATTCCATTCCATTCCATTCCATTCCATTCCATTCCATTCCATTCCATTCCATTCCATTCCATTCCATTCCATTCCATTCCATTCCATTCCATTCCATTCCATTCCATTCCATTCCATTCCATTCCATTCCATTCCATTCCATTCCATTCCATTCCATTCCATTCCATTCCATTCCATTCCATTCCATTCCATTCCATTCCATTCCATTCCATTCCATTCCATTCCATTCCATTCCATTCCATTCCATTCCATTCCATTCCATTCCATTCCATTCCATTCCATTCCATTCCATTCCATTCCATTCCATTCCATTCCATTCCATTCCATTCCATTCCATTCCATTCCATTCCATTCCATTCCATTCCATTCCATTCCATTCCATTCCATTCCATTCCATTCCATTCCATTCCATTCCATTCCATTCCATTCCATTCCATTCCATTCCATTCCATTCCATTCCATTCCATTCCATTCCATTCCATTCCATTCCATTCCATTCCATTCCATTCCATTCCATTCCATTCCATTCCATTCCATTCCATTCCATTCCATTCCATTCCATTCCATTCCATTCCATTCCATTCCATTCCATTCCATTCCATTCCATTCCATTCCATTCCATTCCATTCCATTCCATTCCATTCCATTCCATTCCATTCCATTCCATTCCATTCCATTCCATTCCATTCCATTCCATTCCATTCCATTCCATTCCATTCCATTCCATTCCATTCCATTCCATTCCATTCCATTCCATTCCATTCCATTCCATTCCATTCCATTCCATTCCATTCCATTCCATTCCATTCCATTCCATTCCATTCCATTCCATTCCATTCCATTCCATTCCATTCCATTCCATTCCATTCCATTCCATTCCATTCCATTCCATTCCATTCCATTCCATTCCATTCCATTCCATTCCATTCCATTCCATTCCATTCCATTCCATTCCATTCCATTCCATTCCATTCCATTCCATTCCATTCCATTCCATTCCATTCCATTCCATTCCATTCCATTCCATTCCATTCCATTCCATTCCATTCCATTCCATTCCATTCCATTCCATTCCATTCCATTCCATTCCATTCCATTCCATTCCATTCCATTCCATTCCATTCCATTCCATTCCATTCCATTCCATTCCATTCCATTCCATTCCATTCCATTCCATTCCATTCCATTCCATTCCATTCCATTCCATTCCATTCCATTCCATTCCATTCCATTCCATTCCATTCCATTCCATTCCATTCCATTCCATTCCATTCCATTCCATTCCATTCCATTCCATTCCATTCCATTCCATTCCATTCCATTCCATTCCATTCCATTCCATTCCATTCCATTCCATTCCATTCCATTCCATTCCATTCCATTCCATTCCATTCCATTCCATTCCATTCCATTCCATTCCATTCCATTCCATTCCATTCCATTCCATTCCATTCCATTCCATTCCATTCCATTCCATTCCATTCCATTCCATTCCATTCCATTCCATTCCATTCCATTCCATTCCATTCCATTCCATTCCATTCCATTCCATTCCATTCCATTCCATTCCATTCCATTCCATTCCATTCCATTCCATTCCATTCCATTCCATTCCATTCCATTCCATTCCATTCCATTCCATTCCATTCCATTCCATTCCATTCCATTCCATTCCATTCCATTCCATTCCATTCCATTCCATTCCATTCCATTCCATTCCATTCCATTCCATTCCATTCCATTCCATTCCATTCCATTCCATTCCATTCCATTCCATTCCATTCCATTCCATTCCATTCCATTCCATTCCATTCCATTCCATTCCATTCCATTCCATTCCATTCCATTCCATTCCATTCCATTCCATTCCATTCCATTCCATTCCATTCCATTCCATTCCATTCCATTCCATTCCATTCCATTCCATTCCATTCCATTCCATTCCATTCCATTCCATTCCATTCCATTCCATTCCATTCCATTCCATTCCATTCCATTCCATTCCATTCCATTCCATTCCATTCCATTCCATTCCATTCCATTCCATTCCATTCCATTCCATTCCATTCCATTCCATTCCATTCCATTCCATTCCATTCCATTCCATTCCATTCCATTCCATTCCATTCCATTCCATTCCATTCCATTCCATTCCATTCCATTCCATTCCATTCCATTCCATTCCATTCCATTCCATTCCATTCCATTCCATTCCATTCCATTCCATTCCATTCCATTCCATTCCATTCCATTCCATTCCATTCCATTCCATTCCATTCCATTCCATTCCATTCCATTCCATTCCATTCCATTCCATTCCATTCCATTCCATTCCATTCCATTCCATTCCATTCCATTCCATTCCATTCCATTCCATTCCATTCCATTCTAGTCCACTCCATTCCATTCCATTCCATTCCATTCCATTCCATTCCATTCCATTCCATTCCATTCCATTCCATTCCATTCCATTCCATTCCATTCCATTCCATTCCATTCCATTCCATTCCATTCCATTCCATTCCATTCCATTCCATTCCATTCCATTCCATTCCATTCCATTCCATTCCATTCCATTCCATTCCATTCCATTCCATTCCATTCCATTCCATTCCATTCCATTCCATTCCATTCCATTCCATTCCATTCCATTCCATTCCATTCCATTCCATTCCATTCCATTCCATTCCATTCCATTCCATTCCATTCCATTCCATTCCATTCCATTCCATTCCATTCCATTCCATTCCATTCCATTCCATTCCATTCCATTCCATTCCATTCCATTCCATTCCATTCCATTCCATTCCATTCCATTCCATTCCATTCCATTCCATTCCATTCCATTCCATTCCATTCCATTCCATTCCATTCCATTCCATTCCATTCCATTCCATTCCATTCCATTCCATTCCATTCCATTCCATTCCATTCCATTCCATTCCATTCCATTCCATTCCATTCCATTCCATTCCATTCCATTCCATTCCATTCCATTCCATTCCATTCCATTCCATTCCATTCCATTCCATTCCATTCCATTCCATTCCATTCCATTCCATTCCATTCCATTCCATTCCATTCCATTCCATTCCATTCCATTCCATTCCATTCCATTCCATTCCATTCCATTCCATTCCATTCCATTCCATTCCATTCCATTCCATTCCATTCCATTCCATTCCATTCCATTCCATTCCATTCCATTCCATTCCATTCCATTCCATTCCATTCCATTCCATTCCATTCCATTCCATTCCATTCCATTCCATTCCATTCCATTCCATTCCATTCCATTCCATTCCATTCCATTCCATTCCATTCCATTCCATTCCATTCCATTCCATTCCATTCCATTCCATTCCATTCCATTCCATTCCATTCCATTCCATTCCATTCCATTCCATTCCATTCCATTCCATTCCATTCCATTCCATTCCATTCCATTCCATTCCATTCCATTCCATTCCATTCCATTCCATTCCATTCCATTCCATTCCATTCCATTCCATTCCATTCCATTCCATTCCATTCCATTCCATTCCATTCCATTCCATTCCATTCCATTCCATTCCATTCCATTCCATTCCATTCCATTCCATTCCATTCCATTCCATTCCATTCCATTCCATTCCATTCCATTCCATTCCATTCCATTCCATTCCATTCCATTCCATTCCATTCCATTCCATTCCATTCCATTCCATTCCATTCCATTCCATTCCATTCCATTCCATTCCATTCCATTCCATTCCATTCCATTCCATTCCATTCCATTCCATTCCATTCCATTCCATTCCATTCCATTCCATTCCATTCCATTCCATTCCATTCCATTCCATTCCATTCCATTCCATTCCATTCCATTCCATTCCATTCCATTCCATTCCATTCCATTCCATTCCATTCCATTCCATTCCATTCCATTCCATTCCATTCCATTCCATTCCATTCCATTCCATTCCATTCCATTCCATTCCATTCCATTCCATTCCATTCCATTCCATTCCATTCCATTCCATTCCATTCCATTCCATTCCATTCCATTCCATTCCATTCCATTCCATTCCATTCCATTCCATTCCATTCCATTCCATTCCATTCCATTCCATTCCATTCCATTCCATTCCATTCCATTCCATTCCATTCCATTCCATTCCATTCCATTCCATTCCATTCCATTCCATTCCATTCCATTCCATTCCATTCCATTCCATTCCATTCCATTCCATTCCATTCCATTCCATTCCATTCCATTCCATTCCATTCCATTCCATTCCATTCCATTCCATTCCATTCCATTCCATTCCATTCCATTCCATTCCATTCCATTCCATTCCATTCCATTCCATTCCATTCCATTCCATTCCATTCCATTCCATTCCATTCCATTCCATTCCATTCCATTCCATTCCATTCCATTCCATTCCATTCCATTCCATTCCATTCCATTCCATTCCATTCCATTCCATTCCATTCCATTCCATTCCATTCCATTCCATTCCATTCCATTCCATTCCATTCCATTCCATTCCATTCCATTCCATTCCATTCCATTCCATTCCATTCCATTCCATTCCATTCCATTCCATTCCATTCCATTCCATTCCATTCCATTCCATTCCATTCCATTCCATTCCATTCCATTCCATTCCATTCCATTCCATTCCATTCCATTCCATTCCATTCCATTCCATTCCATTCCATTCCATTCCATTCCATTCCATTCCATTCCATTCCATTCCATTCCATTCCATTCCATTCCATTCCATTCCATTCCATTCCATTCCATTCCATTCCATTCCATTCCATTCCATTCCATTCCATTCCATTCCATTCCATTCCATTCCATTCCATTCCATTCCATTCCATTCCATTCCATTCCATTCCATTCCATTCCATTCCATTCCATTCCATTCCATTCCATTCCATTCCATTCCATTCCATTCCATTCCATTCCATTCCATTCCATTCCATTCCATTCCATTCCATTCCATTCCATTCCATTCCATTCCATTCCATTCCATTCCATTCCATTCCATTCCATTCCATTCCATTCCATTCCATTCCATTCCATTCCATTCCATTCCATTCCATTCCATTCCATTCCATTCCATTCCATTCCATTCCATTCCATTCCATTCCATTCCATTCCATTCCATTCCATTCCATTCCATTCCATTCCATTCCATTCCATTCCATTCCATTCCATTCCATTCCATTCCATTCCATTCCATTCCATTCCATTCCATTCCATTCCATTCCATTCCATTCCATTCCATTCCATTCCATTCCATTCCATTCCATTCCATTCCATTCCATTCCATTCCATTCCATTCCATTCCATTCCATTCCATTCCATTCCATTCCATTCCATTCCATTCCATTCCATTCCATTCCATTCCATTCCATTCCATTCCATTCCATTCCATTCCATTCCATTCCATTCCATTCCATTCCATTCCATTCCATTCCATTCCATTCCATTCCATTCCATTCCATTCCATTCCATTCCATTCCATTCCATTCCATTCCATTCCATTCCATTCCATTCCATTCCATTCCATTCCATTCCATTCCATTCCATTCCATTCCATTCCATTCCATTCCATTCCATTCCATTCCATTCCATTCCATTCCATTCCATTCCATTCCATTCCATTCCATTCCATTCCATTCCATTCCATTCCATTCCATTCCATTCCATTCCATTCCATTCCATTCCATTCCATTCCATTCCATTCCATTCCATTCCATTCCATTCCATTCCATTCCATTCCATTCCATTCCATTCCATTCCATTCCATTCCATTCCATTCCATTCCATTCCATTCCATTCCATTCCATTCCATTCCATTCCATTCCATTCCATTCCATTCCATTCCATTCCATTCCATTCCATTCCATTTCTTTCCATTCCATTCCATTCTATTCCATTCCATTCCATTCCATTCCATTCCATTCCATTCCATTCCATTCCATTCCATTCCATTCCATTCCATTCCATTCCATTCCATTCCATTCCATTCCATTCCATTCCATTCCATTCCATTCCATTCCATTCCATTCCATTCCATTCCATTCCATTCCATTCCATTCCATTCCATTCCATTCCATTCCATTCCATTCCATTCCATTCCATTCCATTCCATTCCATTCCATTCCATTCCATTCCATTCCATTCCATTCCATTCCATTCCATTCCATTCCATTCCATTCCATTCCATTCCATTCCATTCCATTCCATTCCATTCCATTCCATTCCATTCCATTCCATTCCATTCCATTCCATTCCATTCCATTCCATTCCATTCCATTCCATTCCATTCCATTCCATTCCATTCCATTCCATTCCATTCCATTCCATTCCATTCCATTCCATTCCATTCCATTCCATTCCATTCCATTCCATTCCATTCCATTCCATTCCATTCCATTCCATTCCATTCCATTCCATTCCATTCCATTCCATTCCATTCCATTCCATTCCATTCCATTCCATTCCATTCCATTCCATTCCATTCCATTCCATTCCATTCCATTCCATTCCATTCCATTCCATTCCATTCCATTCCATTCCATTCCATTCCATTCCATTCCATTCCATTCCATTCCATTCCATTCCATTCTCATTCCATTCCATTCCATTCCATTCCATTCCATTCCATTCCATTCCATTCCATTCATTCCATTCCATTCCATTCCATTCCATTCCATTCCATTCATTCATTCCATTCCATTCCATTCCATTCCATTCCATTCCATTCCATTCCATTCCATTCCATTCCATTCCATTCCATTCCATTCCATTCCATTCCATTCCATTCCATTCCATTCCATTCCATTCCATTCCATTCCATTCCATTCCATTCCATTCCATTCCATTCCATTCCATTCCATTCCATTCCATTCCATTCCATTCCATTCCATTCCATTCCATTCCATTCCATTCCATTCCATTCCATTCCATTCCATTCCATTCCATTCCATTCCATTCCATTCCATTCCATTCCATTCCATTCCATTCCATTCCATTCCATTCCATTCCATTCCATTCCATTCCATTCCATTCCATTCCATTCCATTCCATTCCATTCCATTCCATTCCATTCCATTCCATTCCATTCCATTCCATTCCATTCCATTCCATTCCATTCCATTCCATTCCATTCCATTCCATTCCATTCCATTCCATTCCATTCCATTCCATTCCATTCCATTCCATTCCATTCCATTCCATTCCATTCCATTCCATTCCATTCCATTCCATTCCATTCCATTCCATTCCATTCCATTCCATTCCATTCCATTCCATTCCATTCCATTCCATTCCATTCCATTCCATTCCATTCCATTCCATTCCATTCCATTCCATTCCATTCCATTCCATTCCATTCCATTCCATTCCATTCCATTCCATTCCATTCCATTCCATTCCATTCCATTCCATTCCATTCCATTCCATTCCATTCCATTCCATTCCATTCCATTCCATTCCATTCCATTCCATTCCATTCCATTCCATTCCATTCCATTCCATTCCATTCCATTCCATTCCATTCCATTCCATTCCATTCCATTCCATTCCATTCCATTCCATTCCATTCCATTCCATTCCATTCCATTCCATTCCATTCCATTCCATTCCATTCCATTCCATTCCATTCCATTCCATTCCATTCCATTCCATTCCATTCCATTCCATTCCATTCCATTCCATTCCATTCCATTCCATTCCATTCCATTCCATTCCATTCCATTCCATTCCATTCCATTCCATTCCATTCCATTCCATTCCATTCCATTCCATTCCATTCCATTCCATTCCATTCCATTCCATTCCATTCCATTCCATTCCATTCCATTCCATTCCATTCCATTCCATTCCATTCCATTCCATTCCATTCCATTCCATTCCATTCCATTCCATTCCATTCCATTCCATTCCATTCCATTCCATTCCATTCCATTCCATTCCATTCCATTCCATTCCATTCCATTCCATTCCATTCCATTCCATTCCATTCCATTCCATTCCATTCCATTCCATTCCATTCCATTCCATTCCATTCCATTCCATTCCATTCCATTCCATTCCATTCCATTCCATTCCATTCCATTCCATTCCATTCCATTCCATTCCATTCCATTCCATTCCATTCCATTCCATTCCATTCCATTCCATTCCATTCCATTCCATTCCATTCCATTCCATTCCATTCCATTCCATTCCATTCCATTCCATTCCATTCCATTCCATTCCATTCCATTCCATTCCATTCCATTCCATTCCATTCCATTCCATTCCATTCCATTCCATTCCATTCCATTCCATTCCATTCCATTCCATTCCATTCCATTCCATTCCATTCCATTCCATTCCATTCCATTCCATTCCATTCCATTCCATTCCATTCCATTCCATTCCATTCCATTCCATTCCATTCCATTCCATTCCATTCCATTCCATTCCATTCCATTCCATTCCATTCCATTCCATTCCATTCCATTCCATTCCATTCCATTCCATTCCATTCCATTCCATTCCATTCCATTCCATTCCATTCCATTCCATTCCATTCCATTCCATTCCATTCCATTCCATTCCATTCCATTCCATTCCATTCCATTCCATTCCATTCCATTCCATTCCATTCCATTCCATTCCATTCCATTCCATTCCATTCCATTCCATTCCATTCCATTCCATTCCATTCCATTCCATTCCATTCCATTCCATTCCATTCCATTCCATTCCATTCCATTCCATTCCATTCCATTCCATTCCATTCCATTCCATTCCATTCCATTCCATTCCATTCCATTCTATTCTATTCCATTCCATTCCATTCCATTCCATTCCATTCCATTCCATTCCATTCCATTCCATTCCATTCCATTCCATTCCATTCCATTCCATTCCATTCCATTCCATTCCATTCCATTCCATTCCATTCCATTCCATTCCATTCCATTCCATTCCATTCCATTCCATTCCATTCCATTCCATTCCATTCCATTCCATTCCATTCCATTCCATTCCATTCCATTCCATTCCATTCCATTCCATTCCATTCCATTCCATTCCATTCCATTCCATTCCATTCCATTCCATTCCATTCCATTCCATTCCATTCCATTCCATTCCATTCCATTCCATTCCATTCCATTCCATTCCATTCCATTCCATTCCATTCCATTCCATTCCATTCCATTCCATTCCATTCCATTCCATTCCATTCCATTCCATTCCATTCCATTCCATTCCATTCCATTCCATTCCATTCCATTCCATTCCATTCCATTCCATTCCATTCCATTCCATTCCATTCCATTCCATTCCATTCCATTCCATTCCATTCCATTCCATTCCATTCCATTCCATTCCATTCCATTCCATTCCATTCCATTCCATTCCATTCCATTCCATTCCATTCCATTCCATTCCATTCCATTCCATTCCATTCCATTCCATTCCATTCCATTCCATTCCATTCCATTCCATTCCATTCCATTCCATTCCATTCCATTCCATTCCATTCCATTCCATTCCATTCCATTCCATTCCATTCCATTCCATTCCATTCCATTCCATTCCATTCCATTCCATTCCATTCCATTCCATTCCATTCCATTCCATTCCATTCCATTCCATTCCATTCCATTCCATTCCATTCCATTCCATTCCATTCCATTCCATTCCATTCTATTCCATTCCATTCCATTCCATTCTATTCTATTCTATTCCATTCCATTCCATTCCATTCCATTCCATTCCATTCCATTCCATTCCATTCATTCCATTCCATTCCATTCCATTCCATTCCATTCCATTCCATTCCATTCCATTCCATTCCATTCATTCCATTCCATTCCATTCCATTCCATTCCATTCCATTCCATTCCATTCCATTCCATTCTATTCCATTCCATTCCATTCCATTCCATTCCATTCCATTCCATTCCATTCCATTCCATTCCATTCCATTCCATTCCATTCCATTCCATTCCATTCCATTCCATTCCATTCTATTCCATTCCATTCCATTCCATTCCATTCCATTCCATTCTATTCCATTCCATTCCATTCCATTCCATTCCATTCCATTCCATTCCATTCCATTCTATTCCATTCCATTCCATTCCATTCCATTCCATTCCATTCCATTCCATTCCATTCCATTCCATTCCATTCCATTCCATTCCATTCCATTCCATTCCATTCCATTCCATTCCATTCCATTCCATTCCATTCCATTCCATTCCATTCCATTCCATTCCATTCCATTCCATTCCATTCCTTTCCATTCCATTCCATTCCATTCCATTCCATTCCATTCCATTCCATTCCATTCCATTCCATTCCATTCCATTCCATTCCATTCCATTCCATTCCATTCCATTCCATTCCATTCCATTCCATTCCATTCCATTCCATTCCATTCCATTCCGTTCCATTCCATTCCATTCCATTCCATTCTGTTCTATTCCATTCCATTCATTCATTCCATTCCATTCCATTCCATTCCATTCCATTCCATTCCATTCCGTTCCATTCCATTCCATTCCATTCCATTCCATTCCATTCCATTCCATTCCATTCCATTCCATTCCATTCCATTCCATTCCATTCCATTCCATTCCATTCCATTCCATTCCATTCCATTCCATTCCATTCCATTCCATTCCATTCCATTCCATTCCATTCCATTCCATTCCATTCCATTCCATTCCATTCCATTCCATTCCATTCCATTCCATTCCAATCTATTCTATTCTATTCCATTCCATTCCATTCTACTATATTCTATTCCATTCCATTCCGTTCCATTCTACTATATTCTTTTCCATTCCATTCCATTCCATTCCATTCCATTCCATTGCATTCCATTGCATTCCATTGCATTCCATTCCATTCCATTCCATTCCATTCCATTCCATTCCATTCCATTCCATTCCATTCCATTCCATTCCATTCCATTCCATTCCATTCCATTCCATTCCATTCCATTCCATTCCATTCCATTCCATTCCATTCCATTCCATTCCATTCATTCCATTCCATTCCATTCCATTCCATTCCATTCCATTCCATTCTATTCCATTCCATTCCATTCCATTCCATTCCATTCCATTCCATTCCATTCCATTCCATTCCATTCCATTCCATTCCATTCCATTTATTCCATTCCATTCATTTCCTTTCCTTTCCATTTTATTCCATTCCATTCCATTCCATTCCATTCCATTCCATTCCATTCCATTCCATTCCATTCCATTCCATTCCATTCCATTCCATTCCATTCCATTCCATTCCATTCCATTCCATTCCATTCCATTCCATTCCATTCCATTGCATTCCATTGCATTCCATTGCATTCCATTCCATTCCATTCCATTCCATTCCATTCCATTCCATTCCATTCCATTCCATTCCATTCCATTCCATTCCATTCCATTCCATTCCATTCCATTCCATTCCATTCCATTCCATTCCATTCCATTCCATTCCATTCCATTCCATTCCATTCCATTCCATTCCATTCCATTCCATTCCATTCCATTCCATTCCATTCCATTCCATTCCATTCCTATTCCATTCCATTCCATTCTATTCTATTCTATTCCATTCCATTCCATTCCATTCTATTCCATTCCTTTCCATTCCATTCCATTCCATTCCATTCCATTCCATTCCATTCCATTCCATTCCATTCCATTCCATTCCATTCCCTTCATTCCATTCCATTCCATTCCATTCCATTCCATTCCATTCCATTCCATTCCATTCCATTCCATTCCATTCCATTCCATTCCATTCCATTCCATTCCATTCCATTCCATTCCATTCCATTCCATTCCATTCCATTCCATTCCATTCCATTCCATTCCATTCCATTCCATTCCATTCCATTCCATTCCATTCCATTCCATTCCATTCCATTCCATTCCATTCCATTCCATTCCATTCCATTCCATTCCATTCCATTCCATTCCATTCCATTCCATTCCATTCCATTCCATTCCATTCCATTCCATTCCATTCCATTCCATTCCATTCCATTCCATTCCATTCCATTCCATTCCATTCCATTCCATTCCATTCCATTCCATTCCATTCCATTCCATTCCATTCCATTCCATTCCATTCCATTCCATTCCATTCCATTCCATTCCATTCCATTCCATTCCATTCCATTCATTCCATTCCATTCCATTCCATTCCATTCCATTCCATTCCATTCCATTCCATTCCATTCCATTCCATTCCATTCCATTCTATTCCATTCCATTCCATTCCATTCCATTCCATTCCATTCCATTCCATTCCATTCCATTCCATTCCATTCCATTCCATTCCATTCCATTCCATTCCATTCCATTCCATTCCATTCCATTCCATTCCATTCCATTCCATTCCATTCCATTCCATTCCATTCCATTCCATTCCATTCCATTCCATTCCATTCCATTCCATTCCATTCCATTCCATTCCATTCCATTCCATTCCATTCCATTCCATTCCATTCCATTCCATTCCATTCCATTCCATTCCATTCCATTCCATTCCATTCCATTCCATTCCATTCCATTCCATTCCATTCCATTCCATTCCATTCCATTCCATTCCATTCCATTCCATTCCATTCCATTCCATTCCATTCCATTCCATTCCATTCCATTCCATCCTCTTTTCATTCCATTCCATCCTCATTCCATTCCATTCCATTCCATTCCATTCCATTCCATTCCATTCCATTCCATTCCATTCCATTCCATTCCATTCCATTCCATTCCATTCCATTCCATTCCATTCCATTCCATTCCATTCCATTCCATTCCATTCCATTCCATTCCATTCCATTCCATTCCATTCCATTCCATTCCATTCCATTCCATTCCATTCCATTCCATTCCATTCCATTCCATTCCATTCCATTCCATTCCATTCCATTCCATTCCATTCCATTCCATTCCATTCCATTCCATTCCATTCCATTCCATTCCATTCCATTCCATTCCATTCCATTCCATTCCATTCCATTCCATTCCATTCCATTCCATTCCATTCCATTCCATTCCATTCCATTCCATTCCATTCCATTCCATTCCATTCCATTCCATTCCATTCCATTCCATTCCATTCCATTCCATTCCATTCCATTCCATTCCATTCCATTCCATTCCATTCCATTCCATTCCATTCCATTCCATTCCATTCCATTCCATTCCATTCCATTCCATTCCATTCCATTCCATTCTTTCCATTCCATTCCATTCCATTCCATTCCATTCCATTCCATTCCATTCCATTCCATTCCATTCCATTCCATTCCATTCCATTCCATTCCATTCCATTCCATTCCATTCCATTCCATTCCATTCCATTCCATTCCATTCCATTCCATTCCATTCCATTCCATTCCATTCCATTCCATTCCATTCCATTCCATTCCATTCCATTCCATTCCATTCCATTCCATTCCATTCCATTCCATTCCATTCCATTCCATTCCATTCCATTCCATTCCATTCCATTCCATTCCATTCCATTCCATTCCATTCCATTCCATTCCATTCCATTCCATTCCATTCCCTTCATTCCATTCCATTCCATTCCATTCCATTCCATTCCATTCCATTCCATTCATTCCATTCCATTCCATTCCATTCCATTCCATTCCATTCCATTCCATTCATTCTATTCCATTCCATTCCATTCCATTCCATTCCATTCCATTCCATTCCATTCCATTCCATTCCATTCCATTCCATTCCATTCCATTCCATTCCATTCCATTCCATTCCATTCCATTCCATTCCATTCCATTCCATTCCATTCCATTCCATTCCATTCCATTCCATTCCATTCCATTCCATTCCATTCCATTCCATTCCATTCCATTCCATTCCATTCCATTCCATTCCATTCCATTCCATTCCATTCCATTCCATTCCATTCCATTCCATTCCATTCCATTCCATTCCATTCCATTCCATTCCATTCCATTCCATTCCATTCCATTCCATTCCATTCCATTCCATTCCATTCCATTCCATTCCATTCCATTCCATTCCATTCCATTCCATTCCATTCCATTCCATTCCATTCCATTCCATTCCATTCCATTCCATTCCATTCCATTCCATTCCATTCCATTCCATTCCATTCCATTCCATTCCATTCCATTCCATTCCATTCCATTCCATTCCATTCCATTCCATTCCATTCCATTCCATTCCATTCCATTCCATTCCATTCCATTCCATTCCATTCCATTCCATTCCATTCCATTCCATTCCATTCCATTCCATTCCATTCCATTCCATTCCATTCCATTCCATTCCATTCCATTCCATTCCATTCCATTCCATTCCATTCCATTCCATTCCATTCCATTCCATTCCATTCCATTCCATTCCATTCCATTCCATTCCATTCCATTCCATTCCATTCCATTCCATTCCATTCCATTCCATTCCATTCCATTCCATTCCATTCCATTCCATTCCATTCCATTCCATTCCATTCCATTCCATTCCATTCCATTCCATTCCATTCCATTCCATTCCATTCCATTCCATTCCATTCCATTCCATTCCATTCCATTCCATTCCATTCCATTCATTCCATTCCATTCCATTCTGTTCATTCCATTCCATTCCATTCCATTCCATTCTATTCTATTCCATTCCATTCCATTCCATTCCGTTCCATTCCATTCCATTCCATTCCATTCCATTCCATTCCATTTCCATTCCATTCCATTCTCATTCCATTCTCATTCCATTCCATTCCATTCCATTCCATTCCATTCCATTCCATTCCATTCCATTCCATTCCATTCCATTCCATTCCATTCCATTCCATTCCATTCCATTCCATTCCATTCCATTCCATTCCATTCCATTCCATTCCATTCCATTCCATTCCATTCCATTCCATTCCATTCCATTCCATTCCATTCCATTCCATTCCATTCCATTCCATTCCATTCCATTCCATTCCATTCCATTCCATTCCATTCCATTCCATTCCATTCCATTCCATTCCATTCCATTCCATTCCATTCCATTCCATTCCATTCCATTCTTCATTCCATTCCATTCCATTCCATTCATACTATTCTATTCCATTCCATTCCATTCCATTCCATTCCATTCCATTCCATTCCATTCCATTCCATTCCATTCCATTCCATTCCATTCCATTCCATTCTGTTCATTCCATTCCATTCCATTCCATTCCATTCCATTCCATTCCATTCCATTCCATTCCATTCCATTCCATTCCATTCCATTCCATTCCATTCCATTCCATTCCATTCCATTCCATTCCATTCCATTCCATTCCATTCCATTTCCATTCCATTCCATTCCATTCCATTCCATTCCATTCCATTCCATTCCATTCCATTCCATTCCATTCCATTCATTCCATTCCATTCCATTCCATTCCATTCCATTCCATTCCTTTCCATTCTATTCCATTCCATTCCATTCCATTCC